>BSBN01000803.1:14117300-15351400 GCA_027924645.1 Cunninghamia lanceolata
TTGTGTTGATTTCATACTATCTCTATTTTGGTTTTGCACTAGATTAATAGTTATAGTTGTAATTAGATTTCCATTCTATAGTTGTTCACTTTCATTTATAATGTACATGGAAGTCTTTTTTTGGTTTATGGATAGTTGAGTATGTTTCAATCCATAGACTTGGTGAGTGGTACATATGGATATTTGAGTATGTCTCAATCCATAGTTTTGTAGGTTTATATTTGTTGATAATTGAGTTAGTCTCAATCCACAAAGGAGGTGTGTTATTGCATTGACGAGGGAGATCAAAATGAATTTTGGAGGATGCTTGGAGGATAGAGTAACTACCCATCCATAGGAGGAGGGTGTACTATAGATAGTAGGGGACTAATGTAGTGCTATACCAACTATTTGGTAGAGTGGATCTATCGAGATAGGGATAGTCCTTGGACTTGGATATATATGAGGGCATGGTTAACGATTTGTGCCTAGTGATGGTGGCCATTGTCAGTGGCATATTGTTTCCTATCAAGACTAGACAATAATTTCCTATTAGGTTGGTTGAGTGCATTAGCAACATGCACATTGATGAGTGTCTTTGATTAGGGTGCATAGGTGCCTACACACCTAAATAAAAACACATGTTTTATTGATCCCACAAAATTGAATCAAACTGCATCAATGACTTATGAGGCTCTAAGAAGAAAATGAAGATGGTCAAAGTAGGAGGTAGCACCAAAAATTTGACATTGTAGTTGGTGGGGTCAACAGCAGTTTTATTTTAATCTAAATGAATAAAATATTAACTCTATGCCCTACATATGGATTTAAAAGAATATTTAAAGGTCCATGAATATAAATTAATTGTATATGCATTTTAATATCTATATGGTTAAAATCAAATGAAGATATATAAATAAGACTTTGCTATAGGTGTATAGGTAGTAGCTATAGGTATACTCAATGCATGCTTCTCACTTTATTAGTATTTTTTGTAAACATATGTGCTTGATTATATTATTTTTTATTATTATTCTGATAATTTTTTATTACTTGGAAATGAAGACTATGTATTATGATACCTAGATAGACTTGATTGCATATCAACCATTGATAAGATTAAGACAATGGTTGTCAGGGTTTGTAATCATTTTCTTTTGAACCTAAAGTGAAAATCCTTACAATTGTCTATTGAATATTAAGGCCGTATATTAAAAAAAGTGCATGTTTTATTTATCTAGCACCATCAAATTAAATTGCAATAATGGCTTGTAGGGATCCAAGAAGGAAATAAAGATGGTAAGAGTAGAAGCTAGTACTAGTGGCTGAAAACAATGATGTGTTAGGTGGTGGGCTTGTAGTCATTTGATTTTAATATAAATGATTAAATTATTAATTCTATGTCTCGCGTAAGGATTTGAAAGAAGATTTAAAGGTCCATAAATATAAATCAATTGCCTATGCATTTTAATATCTCCATGGTTTGCCAATGATGGCATGGTTCGGTGGTTAAGTCGCTCAGGATGTAGTGGTGGCCACCAGAGTTCAAACCCCCGCTGGGCCAACGAGCTCGCAAGGCTTTACGCCTTCGCTGGGCCAATGAGCTCGCGGGTTTGAAGTGTTCTTCCTAGGGGATGAGGTCCCCCAGTTGTGGCCTCACCGGTTCATTGCTCCGGGCAAAAGCATTCGCGTGGAGCCGGATGGCGTGTCGCACCAACGTCGCCGGTCACGTTAAAAAGTTTACCAGGCGCATTATCTTTTAAAAAAAAAAAAAAAAAATCTCCATGGTTAAAATCAAGTGAAGATATATTTAATAATTTGTTATAGGTGCCTAGGTTATTGTTACATGTATAGTCAATGTGTGTTTCTCACTTTATTAATATTTTCTATAAATATGTGTTTAATTATATTATTGTTTTATTACTATTATGATATTTTTTATTATTTGTGTGAGTGAAGAGTTCAAGTGGATAAGCTAAGCGGTTAGGTATTCATCAACCATATAACTAATTCTAATAGTAATATTTATTTTATGTAAAAAGTATTTCTTGTAACTCGTATTATATATGAGCTTGAAAAAACATTACATGATTTTGTTGTTTGACAAATTGGAAAGATCCTACCATGGCCAAACAACACTATTACATTGCACTATTCAAAAAAATATCTTAGATAGCTTTGTTGCCATTGGCATTTTGAGCATTTTAAACTATACTTAGAATAAATAGTGTTTCTCTATGGGCACACTAAAATCAAACTCTATCTACAAAGGAATGAGAATTGATTAAAGGAATGCATAGTTAATATAAAATAGTGTCACCTCCTCCAAACATAATTCCCAAATTGCCAATTTTGAGGACTTACTTGGTTATGTGGAGATTATAAGCAAGCCTCATAATTATTTACTCCAACTTACATAGTGATTGATAGAATCTCCTTCTCTTTATTAATCCTTGACCACTGATAAATTCTCATATGGGAATCACTAGTATAGTACTACGACTACATCCAACCTAAATTTGAATTGTGGTCATTAGTACCATTGCCACCATGAATTGAATAAACCATAGGAAATTAGATAGGAAATATGAATCTACCTCAAAATTTACATGACTCCTAATATCAAGTTTTAGGTATTTGATGCTAATGACTTCCTTAATAGCCTCCTTTATCTTGTGCAAGGTAGAAATAAAGATAATGTTCAAGTAGTTTTGTTGGATGGGTCCATGGAAAGCTACCTCTCTATGAAGAGCACACAAGAAGAAGAGTGCCTCCATGATCTTGAAGGCCAAGATTTATAGAGTTCAAAGAGATTTCTAGATGGTGAAGAGAGTAGATACAAGGAAAGATTATAATGGTTGGCCAAGAATGTGATGAGTTGCCTCATAATATCATTTGCAGCTAAGTTTAATGAAAATATTTTTTATATTGAATAAAATTGATTGAACAATGGAGCAATTTGAAAGAACAAAAGATAGTTCTTTCTAGTACAAAAGTGGGAACTTCTTATTCATACCTCTTTGATTCATCTTTGATGGGAAGGGTTTTTAAAATTGACTATAATGAGGTTGAGGAGGTGATACTTGAAGTCTGTGGTAGAGATATCCTCCAAGAGTTGTGTCTCATCTACTTTTCCCAAGTTGTGTCTCTTTTTCTTTCAAATTCCATGGATCTAATTCAAAATGTGAAACTCCTAAAAAAATTGGTTGGTAATTTTATTCACTTGAATATTTGATTTCAGAGGAAAGTTTAATCTCAACCTTAGCTAATTATGACTTGTACAAAGGGCGAGCACTAATTGGAGTTTTTTTCCCATTGTGAAATCCAAAGAAATCCAAAAATTCATTGTGTTTTTGTAGGATACCCAACTATACTTAACAAAACATTTTCCTGCTTAAACAAATTTACTTGCACTTAACTCTTCAATTGTTCAATCTACTTAACATCATTCATGAAAGATAACAATGACAACTTGCATGAATCAACTTGAAGTTGAGCACTTGAATTATCACTTGATTCAAATCAATACAATTGTCTTATTACAATAGATGATTGCCCACAATGACATGAATATACAACCTCATTCAAATGATTACAAGAAAAGGCCTTGAAGCCTAGATGTATAGAATGCTTTCAACTTCTTCACAACTAGCTCTATCTCACTAGTTGATGTAGATCACTTCAATTGAGCCCAATGATGTCAACTGGATGTCAACATCTCACAATGCAACAAGGGAGCATCACCTTGTTAGTTGAGGGAGCATCACCCCAACTACTTGAAGCTCGCAGGCCTCAAGATCACAAGCATAGAGCTTTGTAGAGAGAAAATTTGCCAAAGATGTAAGATACCAAATGAGGAGTGCTCTCCCCTTTTTATAGTGGTCTTCAAAGGCAATGAAGGCACATTTTTCAATGCACAAAGAGGTACCAAGGCACATTTCCCAAGAAGCATATCCAAGGGAATATTCCATCTAATGACTCATTCTGAGTTGGCAACCTTACCCAATGAACATGTATAGATCCCAATATCATCTTGTTGACCAATGAGAGCTCAGGTGCTTGTAACTTACTCTAGGCGCCCAACTAAGCTAGTTTGATCATGAACTTGCACCTAACTAAGAATTAGGTGCCAATTGAAAGTGAGGCAACTAGAGAATGCTTCCTTGTTTTGTCTTCTTTCTCTAGAGGAAGTCTACTAGCTCCAATGCTAAGTCAGTCTACTTGAGGCGCATATTTAGTGTTCTAGAGACTTGATATTGTGCCTAACACCTTTGTGATGATTTTCTACTCTATTTAAGACTCCAAACACTTTTTAGTAGACCTTATGATGCTTCTTTATCTAAGCACCCATATCCAGAGTATTCAAAACCTTGTCTTAGTCCTCATCTTCACTTAGGCGCACTTATTGGTAAGGAAAAGTCTAGATTGGTGAATTAGGAAAAGTATAGTATTTCTTTGTTAAAACCTCCAACTCAAATCATTTCTAAGACAAGTTCACCATCTCCTATTAAGTGCCTTTCAACTTGAGTGGACTAAAAGCTCCATTCCTTCCTAGGCACAATTTTGGGAAGTTGGAACCAAGAATTGGCGTCTTGCTATGCCTAAGCGCACATTCAATGTTTTTTTATCACAATTTGGCACCTAAGATGATTTTTACTCCTTTAACACCTAACCTTGTCTCCTTTAGACAACATTTCATCTCTGCTTTCCCAAACACCTCACATCCAAGTGGATTGGAAGCATGTTCTAGGTTAGGCACACTTTTGGGTTCGGACAAGAGAGAATTTGTGCCTATAGTTGAGATGATCATCCTCCATGCAAATGCTTACATTTGAAGTCATTGAGGTGAGTTAGAACATCATTCCAAATGAGTACCTTGATTGAATGAGGAGATTAGAGGCCACTTCTCCATTTAGGTACATATTTGAGTAGCTACCACTAGGCGCACATTAAGGTGTTGCAAGGAGAAAGTTGTGTCCTGAGAATTTTGAAGGATTATCTTGCCAAATCTTCAACTCCTGTAGCATTTGGAGTAACAAACAATCATGTCTTGGTGAATGCCTTGATGGGAACACCCAAGTTCACTTCTTAGTCTTTATTCTTATCTAGGTGCACATTTAGAGGATTTGATGTGGAATATGTGCCTAGGCTATACTTAGCCAATTTCCTCTAAAATTTGAAATGTATGATGCTTTTAGAGGTTGATAAGATCATCTCCAAAGGTAGCGCCACTCCTTGGAGTCATTGAAACGCCTGTTCCACACTAGGCGCACATCTTGGCTGGTCAATATGACATTTGTGCCTAAACATGAAGGCTCAATCAAACTCATCTATTGACAACTTTGATGCTTGGATTGATGAAATGGTTCTCAGACTTAGCCAATTTATCCAGAATCAATACAGACAAATGGAATGGTCTTTGACTTAATCTTGCAAAACTAAAACAATATGTTAGCCAAAAACTAAGTTCATTCCCTCAAGATTGGTATTAGCCTCCGGGAATGATGAGTAGGCTAAACCATTGTTCAATGTGGATCACTCTGGAAATGGGGGCATGACATTTTTCAATGTTGTTACTCATGGTTTGCAAAACAATTGCAATGCTATAGTAGAGAGTTCTCTTTGCTCTCATTTTAATGATATTGGAGTAGTCAAAGTTGATAAAACAAAAGATATGTTTCAAGCTTTACACTTGTTGCTCCATCACCAACCACATTCCCCTCCTCCCAATAGTGTGACATGTCTAGAAGATATATTTTTATATAAATAGCCATGCACTCTATCATTTCAAGTCAATTTTAAAAAGATATTAACAAAAGGATTATGTCTCTACATAGGGGATTCACTGGTGTTTCTATAGAATTTTCCATTGGCAAATTCTTAAAGTATACCCCACCTATGTGATAGTTAGAGTGTAACCAACAAGGTGGAGTTTGCTACTATTTGTGTGTAGTTGGTGTGCATTGATGTGTAGTTCTAGTTGTTATAGTTGCTTGGTGAACTCCATGATCATATATAAATTTAGATAGTGTAGCTTGTCTATGGGCATTTTCCCCTAGTGGTTAGTTCATTTTTGTTGGAACCCCTTATGCTTTTGCAATGTAAATATCAAGTGCAAGAATGTTAGGATTAGGTTTTCTATTTCCCTTGCATATCCTAAGGCCTAATGTAACTTAAAATTGTTCATACAAAATTATGTGTGCATCTTCAAATTTCATTGAGTGGGAAAATGGGATGTCCATTTGAGATTGGGGACATGTACAATTATTTTATTATTCAATGGGGACTTAGACATATTATTGTAATGAGGCATTTATAAGGGTTTACATAGTAGATTTGTAAGAGCATCTTCCTTATTTAGTGGGAATGTAGTGTAATTAGTGCTTCATGGGGGAGTGCTTTGGAGTTACATTTGTGTATTATGGTCTTTATGGTGAAAAATTATTATGTCAAGAGTTAAATTTTATTCTGGAGGCCAATATCTTGGAGTGGGTAATGAGAATTCTTACCATAATATTTTTAACCTTGTTTGGCCCATGGTATTACCTTTTGGTATTTTTTGGGCCTCTTTAAGTCTATGTATTGAGGGCTTAAAATGGAGGCATTATGCATTGTTACTCAAGTAGAGGTTATAGTGTTGTTTTTCCTCCAAGATTAAGAATGTTGGTTTCATTAAAGCATAGGGGGTTCTAGAATGAATGTATTGTAACATTGTTGTTCAATAATACATTAGGTGTTGTGTGCTTTGGAGGTTGGATTTTTATTGAAAGGATTTTCCTAGGATATATTTATGTCACTCTTTCTTTATAGTTTTTATTCTTCTTTTCCTCTCATTCTTATTCTTTTCTAAATGTTGTTTTATATGTTAGAATACTACTGAAATCTTTTCAGATCAAATACTTGTAATACTTGTATTTCTCTCCTTGTAGGTTAATGTGGAAAACATTGTAGCATGTTTAGTCTCTAAGCTTTGTCTTGAGTTTAGTTGTTAATGGTTTTGGGATATATTTTCTTATCAACTAGTTTACAAATTGTTAAAGTCAAGGTGTTTATTTGCATGTGTTATTAGATGTTCATTGGTCATTACATGTGTACTTTGATACATTTATATTATGCATGCATTATTACACTTATCTATACACATACCTCCATATAGTTGTTATCCGCCTAGATCTATCTATTTAATCATCGAAGGTCATTTGATCATAGATGCAAACTT
This sequence comes from Cunninghamia lanceolata, assembly GCA_027924645.1. NCBI lineage: Eukaryota > Viridiplantae > Streptophyta > Pinopsida > Cupressales > Cupressaceae > Cunninghamia > Cunninghamia lanceolata. The sequence continues at coordinate 14,124,499 of BSBN01000803.1, forward strand.
GACCCCTTCCTTTTTAAATTTCAAATTTTAAATTTGGTTAATTGGCCCCCTTCATTTTCCAACCTATTTAGTGGAAAAATGAGGGATCAAGGTAGTTATCTAAAACCAAATCAAGCCCCACTCTTTCACTTGCTAAACATTAGGGAAGTAAGAAATAAGTTTGGAGTAAGCTATTGATTTCCTAGGTTCCCTTTTTTCTGTTAATTATAACTAAGTAAATGTTTTGATTAGGTTTTCACAAGATTGTATTATTCACTAAACATGAAACCCTAAATTATCAATCAGACTATAATAACCTGATTTTAGACACAAATACAAACAAATAGATCACAAAAACATAGAGTAAGAGGTACATAGAGTGTGCACCCAGAAAATGGAGTCCTATTAGACTAGGGCGCTAGTCCCTTTATCCTAAAAGTTTTTGACTATCAAAATCTTCTATGCCAAGTATCGAGTAATCTCCAGAGGTTCCCAGATCCTGAAGAAAATGCTCAAGTAGGCTCTGGTGAGAGTCCCTTTGTCCTAAAAGTTTCGTAATCTTGAAATTTGAAACTCTGTGATGACTGTATTTGCAATATTCATCTTCCTATCACTCCTTCTGCTGGATCTTTTCGTATACACCCTGCACATGCAAAAGGAGAAGAAAGATGGTTGTGGCTATATAGGAGCTTCCCTCAGTCAAGCCCCTTTTTCAGTATTCCTACCTCAACAATAGCTAATGATAATTATTTGCATATGTGTGTACTCATCTAACAAGTGTGTATGCAAAAATATAAACCCTAGATGACTCAAGCATCAAGGAAAGATCAACACTTTACTTCACTCAATGAATCAAACACCACTTCATCTCAAGGAGATGAGAATAATGAAGACTTGTAGAACAAGAAGGCGAGGCAACTATATCCGTGGAGGATTCCTAAGCTCTTGTTGGAGGCTTCAACCCTTCTCCCAATCATACAAAAGGTTGTTCAAAACCTAGGAAGAGAAAGATAGTATCTAGATCTTGATTCCTAATCTCCATCGAATGTTTCCATGATAGAAAATTCAAATTAATTTAAAGAGATTCAACAAGCTGCTAATCTTCAATGGCAATTTTGGTAGAGTTTTGGCATAAAAGCTTGCATGTAGATTGTGTGATAAAATTATTTTCAAATGTCTTTAAATATCTAACCTTAGGAATTTCAAATATTCAAAATAATGTGTCAACATCGCGTGAAAAATAAATTTTGAAATCAGAATCTCGAGGTATACGACGGGAGCCGACACCCCACCAAAATTCAAAACCCCCAAAAATAGGGCAAGACAAGGGTGTGGGTGCCCTTGTGTAGGCCCTGATTTTTTGATTAGGTCTGCATCAAGGGGGTCCAGGATATCCATGATCCAAACTTTCTTTCCAGGTTCAGTCATTAGTTATCTCAGAATATGACATTTCTTCAATTAGACATAGGTCAATCAAGGTTTAGGAAGGCCAGACATAAACAGGTTAGAAAGGACACCAAAGGAGAGGAGCTAAATTGTGAGAAATATAGGAGGACAATTTTTGACATAACATTTAGCCCCCAATTTAGTGGCCATATAACACTATGTGTATATGCAACTAAAGGAAAGTAAATACATCAATCATGAAAAGGATACCCAAAAGGATACTGTAGAGGAAGATGAAGTGTTTTTGTACAAGAGAAAGAAACCCCCAGTTTGTAATCCTGCAAGACAATAAAGTTAGGAACTACAACCTACAAGAAACACTTGTCAGAATCCAAAATCAAATCAACCCGCAACCAATACAGATGAGTTAGTCATAAATACTAAGGGGTTGAGTGATGAGACATGATGAAGGAGGAAATCGAGGGAGATATATGCCCCCCTTGTTTCTACTTGCGTAGTCTGAAAAGGAAAAACAAGGTGGTTATCTACGCACACCGATTTCAAGTAAATTTGATGAGAAATACATTGCGAGGGTGTTTTTAAAAACAACACCCAAGAAAAACACATTGGGTAGGATAGAGGGAGGAACTAGGTTTCCAACACAACAAATGACGAGCAAATCTGAGTTCAACAATCTAAGATAGAGGCTCAAGAGTGGAACTATTCAAGTTTTCCACCTAGATAGTGACAGGAATTATCATCCATTTACTATACGTAAAGGGAGTTTTCACTTTTTCACCATTCACTCTTATCGCGTTGTGTAGAGGAGAGACGGAGAAGAAGGAAGAGACTAGCCATGCCAAGTTGACGTCCGTACTAGCTTTCGAGACTGGAGATGCTCTGAGCCCGAGTGATAGAGAGATGATTCAAGTCTGAGGTAGGGTCCTAATCCTTGCTTCCATCATCATGCTTTCCTATTTCTTTTGATTTTCTTATTTTTCATGCCGCATAGGCCTTTTTGGACAAGGGTTCCCAATAGGGGTTCCCAAGTCCACTCAGGGCGCCAGTGTCTCATCTGGGCGCCCTAGTCTTCCTGGGGCATCCAAGTACATAAAAGACAAGGGCCCCAAGCGAAAGATACAGATTGATGTTGTAGGTGCTTATTGATGATTTGATGATGTAAACTGATGCTATTTCTAAATGTTTGACCTGAAGGATTCCCAAGATGCGTGAGCATACAAGCGGTCGCCTGATGACGCTACTTCAAGATCACATCAGTACTATGACTAATGGGGAGAGGGGTCACTTATAGGAAGTGGGTTTATGGTGGGTGTTCTTCATACACATAATGAGGTTTCACTATAGCATGCTCATAGCACTGATAGAGAGGTGGGATGCAGACATGTCTACATTCCATCTGCCCACTGGTGAGATGATAGTTATGCTAGAGGATGTCTATCGGATCCTACAACTGCCTGTAAATGGAGAGACAGTGAGGATCATAGAGTGTCGCTCAGCGAAGTATACTCGAGAGAACTAGATGTACTGCTTAGGTCACACCATCACTTGGTTGGAGCAAAGACATATTTAGCTATGATTGTTAGAGCAGGGATGCACTGACATCCCCTCAGTTCAGAGGATCTTGATGGTTGTTGTCGCATTAGCAGTCGCACAGGATGGACGAGGTACTTGCCTTCATGGGGGCCTTGTTCACACTATCAGAGTGATCTAGAGGAGTAAAGGATAGTATACACATGGGGGCGCAGTATTCTTGCACACCTCTATTATGGTTTGGGATGATATGTCCATTATGAGTCACAAAGAATGATGGTTTGCACTTTACTACAAGTTGGGCATTTGAGCATATCATATGTACATGTCCTATAGGTTTCCCCATAGAGCTAGCATTTACTTATCCACATGTTCATGCTTATCCGCTCATCAGATGCTGGAGACATGGTGATCTTCTGTATCAGAGAATTATATTTGATAGACTGCAACCCAACAACATCATTTGGAGACCATATTACGGCTACATACCATGGCCAGGTTAGCGCAGACAGTTGTCTAGGGTACAAAGGGATCAATTGATGGTTAGTCACCTCAATCACATAGTCATCTAGTTTTACTTTGATAGAGTGGCACAATAGTTTAGATGCAGACATGATGTCTCTATGATGCGTTGAAGCTACACTCGCTTAATGCACAATGCAGTCAGGGTAAATAGCACCCGACAACCGACACTAGCAGATATAGCAGTGAGTGACGATGATGGTATAGAGGATACAATGGTGGTATTTGATGTAGATGACGTTAGTGTTACCCAAGAGTATCAAACCTGGTGGCAGACAGCACGACCTACTCCTATCTTTCCTCTCAGTCACCCTATAGGTTATCCTCGACCTTGGGTTGGTCATGCGAGTGATGTAGGGGTAGAGGATGATGTTAGTAAATTTGGTAGATATTATTATCTAGATGAGGATGAGGGTGATGACAATGATGATGATAAGGAGATCCCATCATAGTATGTCTTCAAAGTAAGACCACAACAGGATCAACAGGAGGTAGACAACGACGAGGAGACCGAATCGAGGCCAAAGTTGAGAGCTCATGGTCCAAACCCTATATGTGTTAGGAGATTGATCTAGTACAAGTAAGGGGAGACTAATATTTAGATATACCCATCTACAGAGCTTATTACACCATCAACAATCTAGGATGTGAGATGGAGATCTAAGTGAGATATGATTATATTGATGTACTTAAATTGATGATAATGTATGATGTATATATGAGATATTAATATCTATTTTGTTCTCTTTTTTAAAATTGGGATAGATGCATGGCGTGATTTTGTGAGTCATGTCATAGCAAAGATAGTTCCTACCAATGTGGCTGAGCAATGGGTGCAGACTAGGTATTCGCCACAGCCATCCGTAGGATGACATGCAAAGATATTCATGCCATTTGTGAGATATAGATTAGCTATAGAGTCTTCTCTAGATCAAGCTATCCAGAGGGCCAAGCATGCATAGGCTGAGCTCTAGATGCTACAAGATCATGCTGCAATAGTACCTTCACTTGAGAGAGATCCTATCATCCATGAGATCTTACTTCCTGAGTTACATCAAGTGGGAGATGATAGGACATCACTCAAACAGAGCAATATAGAGCACTATTAGATAGGAATAGAGCCTTGTCAGATAGGGATAGAGTTCATTTGGAGAGGGACTAGTACCACCATATGTATTTGGAGTCATAGGGCAAGGTGATGGGGATAAAGGTGAGCCCAAGAGGTTACAGTTGCGAAGTGTCTCTAGGAGTCATTCGCGGTCCATAGCCACCCGTGGGAAGCCCTCCATCACATGCACACCACTAGGACCTAAGGGGATTGGTGATTGAGGTTTAGCTATGTGATGTATCTCATGTACTATGACATCCCATTTTGATGTACGGGATAGTTGAATTCAAAACTGATGTTTATATACATGTTATTCTCCTATTTGTGTTTGCAATGTTTTTGATCTATCACATGTGATTTTTATGAAATGCCACTAGTGATAAATGTTAAATTCCTATGTAGAAATATGATTAATGCTAATGTGATATGTACTAAACAATTATTTACAGAACATATAGTAAAATCCACAATGATTAATGAATTTCACACTTAACCAAAATACTATGCTATATTCAATTAATATAAAGGTGATTGCATGTTTAATCAAGATACAACAATGATTAACCAAAAAATATGTAATGTTAAATGAATTAAGACAAAATATTCATATCTTGTCAAAATTGAAGCTAATCTAACTAATAAATTTGCTTTATAAAGTAACATCTAACATACAATCTTAAGCATAGAATTTCTTGAGATGCGTAGCATTAATAGGTTCTTTAAGCAATGTACCTTGTTCATCAGTTAATTTATATGATTGTGATCCAAAGGCTTCAGTAATGACATATGGCCTAAGCCAGATAGGGCTGAACTTTCCTTTTTCTCCAGGAGGTGCATTTGCATTGTGTTGATTCTCATACAATACCAAATCTCCAACGTCGAATGAACGATGTATGACATGCTCATTATACAATAGTTGGATACTCTTTTGATGGGCTTTAAGGTGCTCGAGAGCGTTGATATGTTGTTCATAAAGCATCTCAAGTTCTTGTAATCTCTTTTCTCATTTTGAACCATCATCAATAATGTCTCTTAGGGAAACTTGAAATGAAGGAATTTCTAACTCTACAGGCATTATCGCATCAGTGCCATAGACAAGATTATAGGGTGTATTCCTAGTAGCCATATGAATAATTGTTCTATAAGCCCATAACGCATAAGAGAGTTGAGTATGCCAGTCTTTTTAATGTTTATTAATTATTTTTCGTAAGATTTGTCCATTAAATTTGTTTGAAGCTTCTGCTTGACCATTCAATCAAGAGGATAGTAAGACATAGAGAAGTGATGTTGAATATGATATTTTTCAAGGAATTTCTTCACGTCCTTGTTTTTAAATGGTGAGCTATTGTTAGAAACTAAGGAGGAAGGTATACTGAATCGAGAAATGATGTTATCTTATATAAAGCAACAAATTACTTCAACGGTCATGGATCATAGAGGAATAACTTCAACCCACTTCACGAAGTAAGCAATAGCAGTGATGATAAAAGTATGTCCTTGAGAAAAAGGTAGAGAGATTTTACCAATTAGGTCCAAGCCCCAAATAGAAAATGGCCAAGGTGGGACTTGGGCATGAAGTTCCTGAGTAGGTGCTTAGATTATATGTTTATGTTGTTGACATTGTGAACATTTCTTGACATACGCAAAGGAATCTTGTTCCATATGTTGCCAATAATATCCCATTCGTATTAACTTTTGTACCAATGTTTTTCCTCTAAAATTCCCTCCACAAGCACCAGAGTGAGCTTCTTCTAAAGCTATTGGGAGCTCCGAATTACTTAGACACCGGAGAAGAGAACCACTATAACTTCGTCTATATAAGACATTAGATAAGATGATATAATATGCTGCAAGTTTGCATAGGCAAACTTAGGTGTTCTTATATTTTGAGTTAGGAATGATTCCATCATGTAAATAATTGAATATATGGGAGAACCATTTGTTAGAATTCACATTACAATAGAGGTTAGTATCCGAAGATGCAACCTATTCTAATGCCAATGTTTTAAGGTTATGGATGATGAAGGTATATTTGTTAGGTGAATCGACAGCGGATATAAGAGAAGCTTCACTTACCATTGTATCCATGTGTCAATTGTCTTTCCTTGGAATAATATCAATTGAAAATGATATGAATTGTTTTAACAGAGATAAGGCTAAGTCACAATATTGAGATAACTTGTCTTGCTTAGCTTGATATGATCTAGTTAATTGTCATACAATTAATTATGAATCACCATATATAGTGATGTTTAGAGATAAAGCGGCACGAAGTCCTACAATGAGAGCTTCGTACTCAGTAATGTTATTTGTGGATGTGACATTTAAATAGTAAGACATAGGGATTGGCTTACCAGAAGGAGGTACTAATATAACACCAGCACTAGAGCCAGTCTGACATCTTGATCCATAAAAAAACAATTCCCATTTGTCATCCTTATTTATATTTAAGATTTGATCATTAGGAAATGTCTCTTGGTTTTCTATAGCAAAGGGGGAAGATGCTTCATCTAAATGGTCAGTTAAAGTTTGTCCTTTAATTGCTTTTTAAGAAAAAAATTTAAGATCAAATTCAGTTAACAACATAACCCATTTAGCAAGACAACCCAACAAGTCAGTTTTCGCAAAAAGATGTTTCAACAGGTCAAATTTCACCATGACATGTATTTAAGCATTTAGGAGATAATGTCTAGGCTTCTGTGTTGCGAACACTAGAGCTAAGCAATGCTTCTTGATAATAGTATATCGCACTTCATAATCGAGCAAGGTTCAACTAATGTAATATACAACACGTTCCTTGCTTTCAGCATCATGTTGTGCTAATAAAGCTATGAGAGCATTATTAGATGCTGAGGTGTAAAGGAGAATAGTTTTATCAGTAGTAGCATGCTATAAAATAGGAGGATTGGCTATATAACCCTTTAAATCTTCAAAAGCCTTTGACAATCATAATTCCATTGAAATTTCAAATCCTTCTTTAGTAGTTGTGTAAAAGGGTGAGTCCTATCTATGAGTTGTGAAACGAATCAGTGAATGGCCTATATCTTCCCTTAAAAACTACAAAGTTGAGATATGTTCTTAGGTGCTAGCGTATTAACTATACATCAATTTTAGCATATTAACTATACGTCAATTTTCTTTGTGTCTACTTCAATGCCATGATGTGAGACTATAAATCCCAACAATTTTCCACTGTCTACACCAAAAAAGCATTTCTAGGGATTTAAACGCATGTTGTATTTCTTAATTCGCTTAAAGATTTGACAAAGGATTGTAACATGATCCTGATGACATATAGACTTCGCAAGGATATAATCAATGTAATCCTCTAGGATGTTATGCATATAATCATGAAAGATAAGGGTCATAGCACATTGGTAAGTTGCTCTAGCATTATTTAATCCAAATGACATGACCACCTAACAAAATGTTCCCCAAGGTGTTATAAAAGTTGTTTTATATTGATCTTGAGGGTTTATGAAAATTTGATTATATCCCAAAAAACTATCCATGAAGGAAAGTAATTCATGGCCAGCTATTGAATCAACAATCATGTTAATGTTAGGCAAAGGGAAATCATCTTTCAAAGATGCAAGATTTAAGTCTCAAAAATCGATACACATTTGAATACGGCCATTAGGTTTAGCAACAACCACTATATTCGATATCCAAGGTCAATAATCAATAGGGCGAATAAAACCAGCTTCTAAGAGCTTTTCTATCTTAGCCTTTACTAACAATGCAACCTTAGGATTCATATTATGAATCTTTTATTTAAATGGCTTAGCATCTGATTTTAATATGATATTATGCATTACAATCTGGGGATCAATACCAGGTATATTTGAATAATCCCAAGCAAACAATTCAGAGAATTCATGTAACAACTCACTTGTATCTTATTTCTCTTTTGTTTTTAAACAATCTCCTATAGGGATAAACTTTTCAATGTTATCCTTGTCCATAGAAACTTCAACTATTTTTCCATTAAGTACTAGGTTCTATGAGGTTGGGTGATTGTTGTCGGTCTCCATTTTCTTCTTTGAATTTTATAGTAATATTTACCAAACAAGTGGATTTACCAAAATATAAATCTTGATTTAATTGATAAGATAATCCACGTTTATGATGATAACGAGGAAGATCATCATAAGCTCTCAAGAATTTCATTATTGCTTCATCTGTCTATTTAACATATCTAAAGGAATATCTTCTGGAGAACAAATCATGTCTATCATATCAAGATATATCAAATTAAGTGTTGATATTGTATTCACATTAAGATTAGGATGTCTAAGGGCTTTGGTTTCCTTGAAAGGATTATATCCAATGCCAGTTGAGTAATGTCGAAAAGTGGATTCTATAGGTACTCAATTTCCTTGGTTATTCTATAGGTACTCAAATTGTTATAGAGGATCTGAAATCCTTAGCCATAAAGAGAGACTATTTCTTTAGAAGAAGGTGGAGCCTCATATGTCTCATAACCTGTGGTGTAAGTAAGAGTATTATCTCTGTTTCTTGTTAAAGAAATTTTAGGTTTCTTAATCGTATGCACAGATTCTCTTGATGATATTGATGAAACATTTGATTCTTCAGAATTAGTGTTGTTAGGTTTATACTCTCCTATAGAAGCAAGAGTAAAATCTAATGAACCCTAATCATCACCAAGGAATGCATTTGATTGTTTAGAATTATGCACAACATTCTCTATGATAGGAGGAGTTGATGAATCAACTTTTAGATTATTTAGAATCTTATGATGACTAACTTGCTTTTGTAATTCAATTTGTAAACAATTATCTGGTTGAGGATCAACATCAATAGTATGAAGTTTATCTTTATAAATAAACTTGATCAAATGATGAAGGTAACAAGGAACTACCCCCAATGCATGAATCCAAGGTCTACCTAGAATCATGTTGTATGATAAAGAACTAGGCATGACATGAATTAGGGTAGATAAAGTCACAAGCCCAACTTGTACAAGTAAAGTTATAGTGCCTACAGATTGTCTTCCAACATTATCAAAGTCGCGGATACTTATTCTATCCAGCTTAATCAAGGATGTATCAACTTTAATCTTATGTAACAAATTAATGCCACAAACATTAAGATCTGATCCATTATCAATCATAACTCACTTAATCAATTTCTTGTTTATTGTAATAAAAATAATCAAAGGATCATACTAGTTTTGAACTTCAATAGAAGGAAACTCATGTTGTTGAAATAAAATATCTATTTTTGTCGCATGCATACAATCTAATAGAGTTACTACATCATTCAGCTTGACAATAGGTGGTTGTAAAGCTTCTTGGAGCATTCCATGGTATGTAGTTGAGGTTTGTATAAGTTTCGAAAGAGAAATTTTAGCAGGAGTAGCCCGAAGCTACTCAACAAGATCATAATCTTGACAAACTTTTTGTGTTAAACAAGGTGCTTGAAGAAGCATCGATTGAGAAGTTGGTAAAGATATCAAAATAGTCGATTGTTGTTTTATTTGCTTGTTATTCTATGTGTTACACATATAAGCAACCATAGACGATGACTAGGTTGTTGTAAAGTTGCTTGTGAACTTTGATTTATTATTTGTTTAGTATAGTTATAAATATAATTAGGAGGTTGAGAAGAAGGTGGAAGACCTTGAGTAGTGAGCACTAGTTTAGAGTGTGGTTGGACCACATTCAAACATAGGTTGACCACTATCTTCAGCTTCACATGTTCTTCTGGAGGTTTAGGAACATAGATGGAATTTACTATTCTTTGAAACAACGACAGTTTAGAAGTCATAGTGGAATATTCAATCAAGATAAAGTCCTCAAGGGCTTCATCTAACATATTGAAATCATCACAACTAAACGACTCATCATACACATGAAATTCTTGTAAAAAGTAATCTAACATTATAGCATGTTGTAATTAACCCAAGACTTAAATGTAAAATGATATAGCATAAACTTTGTGAAAATGAAATACAATGGATAAAGAAATCACTCAAGATTCAATGTATGTATTTTCACAAAAGAGGGTTTACAATATAAATGTGATTTAGGACAACAAACTAATTCAGATTTAATGTTAAAAAGGATGCAAATTCTTTTAGAGTACATGTTCACCAAAATGTTTAGTGGAAAAATGTGGGATCAAGGTAGTTATCAAAAACCAAATCAAGCCCCACTCTTTCACTTGCTAAACATTAGGGAAGTAAAAAATAAGATTGGAGTAAGCTACTAATTTCCTAGGTTCCATTTTTCTGCTAATTATAACAAAGTAAATGTTTTGATTAGGTTTTCACGATCTTGTATTATTCACTAAACATGAAACCCTAAATTATCAATCAGACTGTAATAACCTAATTTCAGACACATATATAGACAAATAGATCACAGAAAAAATAGAGTGTGTACCTAGAAAATAGAGTCCTGTTAGACTAGAGCGATAGTCCCTGTTGGTGCCTGCATGAGCAGTCAGTTTTCAAGCATATAAACATGCAGCTACCTTCCCAAAAAATCCAAAAAGTTCTAAGTTTTGGGCCCCCTCAGTGTTTTTCAGCGTCTACATCTTAGTTCAACGGAGGTGGTCTTCGTGTTTTCTCCATCGGCATGTGTTCGTTTTTGTGTCTTTGACATTTTGGTTTGAACTTGAACCCTTTTTCTCTAAGTTCAATGGTTCAGCGGTTCAGGGTTCATTTTTCTTCTAACGGGTTGCATTATGCATTTGTCTTGCACAAATATTGCATCGTTGAACCTCCCGCTTGAACCATTTTGTTTTGGTTCAAGGTTCAATGGTTCAAAGCTTTGTGTTTGTGTTCGGTGAATGTTCTTTTTGAAGTGCTTCGTTCGGCATTGAACTTCTCGGTTGAACCATCAGGCTGAACCAGTTCATGGTTCAATGGTTCAAAGTTTTTTGTTTTTGGTCTTATCGGAGTGATCAGCATTATCGGTAGAAAGGTTTTTTGTTGCTCCGATGGATGGTGGTCTCGCTGAAGACCTTGGGTTGGTGCTCATCGGGATAACATTTGCTATCGGATAGACTGAGGTGAGCTTGCCCGCTGGTGTATGTCTCACCGATGAAAGTGGCAGGCCGATGTGTTATCGGCAGGAGTTGTTATATCGGCAGAGCGGTTTCTTGGTAGGCCGACAGTGTTGGTCTAGCCGATGGTGAAGGTGCTGTCGGAGAGACTTGGTAGATTGGCGAAGGTTTGGAGGGTCGACCCAACGGTCTTTCTCTGGCCGATGAAGGGGAATGCGAAGGTAGCAGTCAGTGTGACTGTTGAGATCGGAAGGAGTTTTTTGGAGCGGGCTGATGGTATAGGTTTGGCCGATGGGTTTTGGCGAAGGGTTGTGTGTCGAGCGCGGCAAAATGCTCGACACCTTTTATGCTTGTGGCCATGTTTTTAAACTATTGAAGGCTGTCCGCACCATACATGTGGGACTATTCTTCCTGCACATTTGAAACATCAGTAAAGTGCATTTTGGCGGGAACTTCTGTTTGAACGTAGCGACGGTTTCCAGGTAGGCCGCGGGTGGTTGAGGCCTTTAATGGCGATGGTGCAGAGGTATGGGCAATGGTACACATGATCATGTCGCCTGATTTTTGGGTGAAGACTCCCAGATGGTGGCGCAGGGCTCGAGGCTTCTCTTGTCTGTTGTTGCAATAACTTCTGAGCACCATTCTTCCTGTGTGATCTGTATCTGGCAGATTTTTGAAAGCCATGTAATTAATTACTGCGGGTACACTTTCTGGCCAATATAGGCAGACTGTGTTACCATTTTTGAGGTTGTTGAAAACTGGACATTTTGGCTCTGTAACAAGATACAACTGGTTTTGGTTTCTCTGTGCAGCAAAACTTGTGAGTTTATGTATCTCCTGTTGTATGTTTGTGCATGAATCCACTGATTTCATGGTCAATTTTACATGAATAATGCTATGTTTGCATGTGTTATGCTGATTCTGTCTCCAGTTTTGCATGTATCTTTCTTCTGAGTCCAGGCATTCAAGGAATGTCTGAGATTCTAGAACATAGAATTCCTGTGTTGAATGTTTAATCTTTTAACTTCTGCTCAAGGGGTAGATTAAACTATTTTTAGATTGAATATTGGGAAGGGTATACTGCAATAGGGATGCCATAAGCATAGACAGCTTAACACTATGTATTGGGAGATATCTGTAAGTCAGATATCATGTATATCCCCCTGAAATCTAGTTTTAGTTGTTCATGCTGATCATTCACAGGTGTATGTCTACCGACTCCAAGCCCTGGATAGGCACCAATCTAGCTCTGTGTTGAGGTTATATACCATGTCCAGCTTTGCATCCAAAAATCAAATCAAACCATTTCATCCTTCCACCTGTTAGTTGTAGGAGTAGGATTAGGATCCCTACATGCTTTGATACCCAACCAGACATCATATCCAAGGATGTTGCCAACCTTGTGATTTGTTACACAAATCTTGGTCCATACATGAGAGTATTCTGCATGTTGCTGTCAAGTTAAATCCTTCTGTCATTGAGCTAGTCAAGGTTATACTTTTATCAAATAGGGACACCCCCCTTGGTGCGGCAGAACTAGAAGTGAAGGGGAGGCAGCTCACACAACCTCCTGTATTAGTTGGCTGAATCTGCATGTGCATAGGAACTAGCAAACCCTAATGCTGATTCAGAAGAAAAACCAACAAATTGGCGACTCCGCTAGGGAGAGAGAGAGTCAAGTAACCTGAGGGCTGGAAAATCTAGTTTCCAGTGAAGTTGTTGTAGCAAAAAGGAACCATGTGGTGCTCTGCTGGGGTGATGAATCCAGAAAACAAAAGTGCCTTGCTGACATTCTGTCCTCTCTCTGAGAGGTGGTGACTCTGTTGAAAGAACCTATCAATGCTGCAACATATATCCAGGTATTCATCTTTGATTCAAAATGTTGAGTTTAGAACAGCAAGCCTGGTCGTGCTCTCAGAGAAGACCATTCTTTATTGAAAGATATAAAGCCCTAAATTTCACAGGGATATATGGTTACCCAAATATTATTCCCAATAAAATTAGAATATGTTTGCCAAAATATAGTGGATCAGATTCTAAATCGGCAAACAAACATCTGCAAAGATTTTGCAATCTAATAGAAGATTATGAGGTAGAGGATGAAGATGTAGTAATGAGACTCTTTGTTCAGTCATTGGAAGATGATGCTAGGATATGGTTTTCAGACCTGCCTGTTTATTCAGTTTCTTCATGGATAGATTTAGAAGTTGCATTCTTAGGGCAGTTTGGTGAAAGGTTTGATGTGGCCTCATTGATCATACATTTTATGAATATCCAAAGGGAAGATGAGGAGCTGGTTCCAACCTTTAATCTTAGGTTTATTAAATTACTCAGGCAGATCCCTGAATATATGAGACCTAATAATGCATTGTGCTTGACAATTTATTTGGCTGCATTTGATGAACAAATGAGTTATCTGTTGAGAGATAAAGAACCAGTCACACTTCACCAGGCTTTCCAATTTGCTATGGACATAGAAAACAATGAGAAATATGGAATGCCAGTAGGTTTCATGGCTGCAAGTTGTCAAAGCAGTTATCAAAGTGAATATATTTCAGCTCTCCCAGTATGTGCATTGAGAAATGATTGTATAGAGGGAAATATATTTCAGAATAATGTGTGCAGCCATGATGTGATGCATGAAGAAAATGTTGTAGAAAATGTAAGCACATCTTGTAATAATGAAAACAAAGATTGTTATCAGCCTTTAGAAGACAAGCCTACAGACACAAGGTGCCCTCCAATTGATCAAATGAGAGACATACATGAAGTTGTGTCTTGCAGCAGTGTGCATATCTCAGTTATGCCTGATTATTTATATGAAGTGGATATGCAGAGCTTCACTCTGAATATAGAAAACATTGATTCAAGGGATGGTAGTGAATATGCTAGTAATTGCCAGCATTCAGATGCATATATGAGCCTTTCAGATGATGAAATATATTTGGATGTTGATTATGAGTGTTTCCTTGAAGATTTTGGCCACCTTCATAGTGCAGAGGTTGAAAACTTTGCTTTTGAATATCAGGGCACTGGTGAAGATAAAAAACAAGGTCACTATTCAGAGGTGGATGGGAAAATTGTAGATGTGTGTGCTCATACAGTTGGGGATAGTGTTGATTGTAGGGGTGACTATGAAGCTTTCAGTGTAGGGCTGCATTCTGAGTTATTTCTACCTTCTCTTGAGACATTTCAGGTGGACATTATTGACAAAACTACTATGCATGATGATGATGGATATCTGTATGTTCATCAAGATAAATTTGATTATGAGATATTGCTTATGCCTGAATATTGCATGTTTGATACAGAGGAGCTCTTTTTTTTAGGAAGGGCAAAATTTTGATGTGGATTCATTTGTTTCATGTGAGTCTGTTATTTTTCCAAGCAACATCAGTGACTCATATGATGATGACATTCTACAACTGATAATTATATATGCTGATGAAGCTAGCTGTAGATTTGTTGAAGAAAAAGAAATGAGCAGCAGCACAAATAATTGCCAAGGGGCTTGCTGCAGACAGTTAAATGCTTTTAGGCTTCATTTGAAGAAATCAAAAGAAAATCAGGTGTTTGACAAAGGAAAAGTCTAGTTTTTCCTTTTTGGCGGCCCTGGGCCACCATGTTTATTTTGAAATAATGTGTTTGGTAATGCAGATCATTGTAACTTCATGACTCTGTGCCCAATGGATAGGGGACTGGTCTGCATCCCAGAGATCTGGGGTTCTCGCTGCAGTCTTGCACCTGCACGTCCCCAGACAGAGCCACTGTTGGTGCTTGCATGAGCAGTCAATTTTCAAGCATATAAACATGCAGGCACCTTCCCAAAAAATCCAAAAAGTTCTAAGTTTTAGGCCCCCTCAATGTTTTTCAGCGTCTGCATCTTAGTTCAATGGAGGTGGTCTTCGTGTTTTCTCCATCGGCATGTGTTCATTTTTGTGTCTTCGACATTTTGGTTTGAACTTGAACCCTTTTTCTCTAAGTTCAATGGTTCAGCAGTTCAGGGTTCATTTTTCTTCTAATGGGTCGCATTATGCATTTGCCTTGTGCAAATATTGCATCGTTGAACCTCCCGCTTGAACCTTTTTGTTTTGGTTCAAGGTTCAATGGTTCGAAGCTTTGTGTTTGTGTTCAGCAAATGTTCTTTTTGAAGTGCTCCATTCGGCATTGAACTTCTCGGTTGAACCATCGGGTTGAACCAGTTCGTGGTTCAATGGTTCAAAGTTTTTTGTTTTTGGTCTTATCGGAGTGATCGGCATTATTGGCAGAAAGGTTTTTTGTTGCTCCGACGGATGGTGGTCTCGCCGAAGACCTTGGGTTGGTGCTCATCGGGATAACATTTGCTATCGGATAGACTGAGGTGAGCTTGCCCGCTGGTGTATGTCTCACCGATGAAAGTGGCAGGCCGATGTGTTATCGGCAGGAGTTGTTATATCGGCAGAGCGGTTTCTTGCTAGGCCGACAGTGTTGGTCTAGCTGATGGTGAAGGTGCTATCGGAGAGACTTGGTAGATTGGCGAAGGTTTGGAGGGTCAGCCCAACGGTCTTTCTCTAGCCGATGAAGGGGAATGCGAAGGTAGCAGTCGGTGTGACTGTTGAGATCGAAAGGAGTTTTTTGGAGCAGGCCGATGGTATAGGTTTGGCCGATGGGTTTTGGCGAAGGGTTGTGTGTCGAGCGCGGCAAAACGCTCGACACCTTTTATGCTTGTGGCCATGTTTTTAAACTATTGAAGGCTGTCCGCACCATACATGTGGGACTATTCTTCCTGCACATTTGAAACATCAGTAAAGTGCATTTTGGCGGGAACTTCTGTTTGAACGCAGCGACGGTTTCCAAGTAGGCCATGGGTGGTTGAGGCCTTTAATGGCAACGGTACAGAGGTATGGGCAATGGTACACATGATCATGTCACCTGATTTTTGAGTGAAGACTCCCAGATGGCGGCGCAGGGCTCGAGGCTTCTCTTGTCTATTGCTGCAATAACTTCTGAGCGCCATTCTTCCTGTGTGATCTGTATCTGGCAGATTTTTGAAAGCCATGTACTTAATTGCTGCGGGTATACTTTCTAGCCAATATAGGCAGATTGTGTTACCATTTTTGAGGTTGTTGAAAACTGGACATTTTGGCTCTGTAACAAGATACAACTGGTTTTGGTTGCTCTGTGCAGCAAAACTTGCGAGTTTATGTATCTCCTATTGTACGTTTTTGCATGAATCCACTGATTTCATGGTCAATTTTATATGAATAATGCTATGTTTGCATGTGTTATGCTGATTCTATCTCCAATTTTGCATGTATCTTTCTTCTGAGTCCAGGCATTCAAGGAATGTCTGAGATTCTAGAACATAGAATTCCTATGTTGAATGTTTAATCTTTTAACTTCTGCTCAAGGGGTAGATTAAATTGTTTTCAGATTGAATATTGGGAATGGTATACTGCAATAGGGATGCCATAAGCATAGACAGCTTAACACTATGTATTGGGAGATATCTGTAAGGCAGATATCATGTATATCCCCCTGAAATCCAATTTTAGTTGTTCATGTTGATCATTCACAGGTGTATGTCTACCGACTCCAAGCCCTGGATAGGCACCAATCTAGCTCTGTGTTGAGGTTATATACCATGTCCAGCTTTGCATCCAAAAATCAAATCAAACCATTTCATCCTTCCACCTGTTAGTTGTAGGAGTAGGATTAGGATCCCTGCATGCTCTCATACCCAACCAGACATCATGTCCAAGAATGTTGCCAACCTTGTGATTTGTTACACAAATCTTGGTCCATACATGAGTATTCTGCCTGTTGTTGTCAAGTTAAATCCTTCTATCATTGAGCTAGTCAAGGTTATACTTTTATCAAATAGGGACACCCCCCTTGGTGCGGCAGAACTAGAAGTGAAGGGGAGGCAGCTCACGCAACCTCCTGTATTAGTTGGCTGAATCTGCATGTGCATAGGAACTGGCAAACCCTGATGTTGATTCAGAAGAAAAAACAACAGTCCCTTTGTTCTAAAATTTTTTGACTATCAGAATCTTCTATGCCAGGTATCAAGAAATCTCCAGAGGTTCCCAGATCCTAAAGAAAATGCTCAGGTAGGCTCGAGTGCAAGTCCCTTTGTCTTGAAAGTTCTGCAATCCCAAAATTTGAAAATCTGTGATGACTATATCTACAATATATGTCTTCCTATCACTCCTTTCCATCATATCTTGTCATATACACCCTACACATGTAAAAGGAGAAGAAAGATGGTTGTGGCTATTAGGAGCTTGCCTTAGTCAAGCCATGTTTTTAGTATTCCTACCTCAACAATACATAATGATAAAGATTTGCATATGTGTGTGATCATCTAACAAGTGCGTATGCAGAAATATAAACCCTAGATGACTTAAGCATCGAGGAAAGATCAACACTTTGCTTCACTCAATGAATCAAACACAACTTCACCTCAAGGAGATGAGAATAATAAAGACTTGTAGAATAAGAAGGCGAGGCAGCTGTATCCATGGAGGATTCTCAAGATCATGTTGGAGGCTTCAACCCTTCTCCCAATCATACAAAAGGTTGTTCAAACCCTAGGAAGAGCAAGATAGTCTCTAGATCTTGATTCCTAATCTCCATCAAATGTCTCCATGATAGCAAATTCAAATAACTTCAAAGAGCTTCAACAAGTTGCTAATCTTTAATGGCAATTTTGGCAGAGTTTTGGTATTAAAGGTTGCATGTAGATTGTGTGTGATAAAATGATTTTCAAATGTCTTTAAATATCTAACCTTAGCAATTTCAAATATTCAAAATAATGTGTCGACATCATGTGCAAATGAAAACTTGAAATCAGAATCTTGGGGCATATGGCGGGAGCTAACACCCTACTAGAATTCAAAACCCCAAAAAATAGGGTAGGACAAGGGCATGGGCGCCCTTGTCCAGGCCTTAATTTTTTGATCAGGTCTACATCAAGGGGGTATAGGATATCTAGGATCCAAACTTTCTTTCCAGGTTTAGTCATTAGTTATCTCAGAATACGACATTTCTCCAGTTAGACATAGGTCAATTAGGGTTTAGGAAGGCCATACATAAACTAGTTAGAAAGGACACCAAAGGAGAGGAGCTAAACTATGAGAAATTGTGCCATTCCATACAAGAGGACAATTTATGATGTAACACAACCTTGAGCTAACTATGTACATATTTTGTAAATTTTGATGCTAGTGCTAGTATTTAAAGATATTTAATTACATCTATTTCACATAGATCTCATCTCTAAGTGTCATCTCTCATCTTAGAGCATTAAAGTGGCAACCAATAGTGAAACATTCTAATTTGGTGCTTTATGTTCATGTAATTATTTATTTATTTACGCTTTATTAAGTTTACCTTAGGGCTTTGTTAAGCTCACTTAGGGTGTCTTACCTTGCAATATAAAAGTAAGGTCTCTCATGTAATTATTATTATTTTAATATTATTATTGCATCCATAATCAAGTAAATTATCCTCTTGTAACTCTCTTGTAGAAAGTAATCTTTGGTTGTGTAGGTGATCTTGAGAGCTTGAGTCCATTAGCGACTCTTACACTCTAGTAGAGCTCATCAATTAGCTCTTACATGGTATTAGGTCTTCAGATCTAAAAGATCTTTCTCAAATTCAAGAGAAAATTGGACAAGAGCTTTTTGTTGGGTGTATTTTTGTGTAAAATAGACATCTTCATTAGATTCAAAGCAGTGAAGAAAGTTAGATTATCCTTTTATTTGGCTCAATTTGAGCATCAAAGGCTAGATCTGTGAGGGTTTAAAGTGGGTGTTTTTTCCAAATCCAGAGGGTAGCTATATTTCAGAGCATTTTAGGTCAAATCTGACCTTGCCATCACACTTAAAAGGCCCAAAAACTCTAATATCAACTATCAAATCACCAAAATCAAGCTTGGGAGAATTTAGGGCAATTTTTTTTCTTCTAGGGTTGTACAATACCTATATGGTCTAGTTCATACATTTTTTTCAAAAAAAAAAAAAATTGGCACTATATGCACTAAACCGAGACATGCAATCCCAAAAACGGGGCTAAGTTAGCCCAAAAATTAGCCTAGAAAGCTTGTCAAGCCCCAAAATAGGGCCCCACAGACTCTATTCTAGGCCGCCACTCATCTAATGCCCTGAGACCATCAAAGCCCCACCTCCACTAGAAATTTGCCCCACAACATACCCTAAGACTGCTCTGCCCATCAACTGCTTAGTTGGCCCAATAGTCACCCTTCAATGGCCCAGTCATTTCTCGGTCACCACCTCAACCTGGACAACTACCTAATCGCTACCCAGTAGACACCTCAAAGCCACTTGCCCCCATTTTCTTGCCGACAAGAGGTAATAATTTTGTTTTTGGCATAACTTGGACATATGGAGTCACATTTTCACAAATGAATAGGTGTCAAAAAGCTGGTCTTGAGCATGATCTAGTGCTGCTTGTATTTTTTTATATTTGTTTTCCAATCTATTTTATTATTATTTAAAGTCTAGCTCCCCTTTTTAGTTTCTAAGCTCATAACTTTTTACCACAATCTCTGATTTTCATGATTCTTGTGGCATTGGAAAGGTAGTGAGGAGCTCTACACAACCATTCATGCACTTTTTCATATTTAAGACCAGATATATTTGATTTAATTTTTTAATTATTTGCATTCTAGTTGATATCCTAGATATTCTAGCACTTGAAAAGATTCTAGTTTTTGGGTGGGCCTCATATCTGCTTCTTTATTTCTGCACTTTGGTTTGTTGATTTAATCATGTCTCAAAATTTATGGAAAATCAAATATGATTATTATGGAAAGTAAATGCATACAATAGATGAATGCATACAAAAACAACTTGATGATTTATGTCACATCTTGTTTTTGGACAATTTTAAGTTGTGTTATTTTTAACTAATCATTAGTTAGATGCTTTGTTATGCATTTTGAATTATGTTTATCAAATTGTCATTAATGATGAGAAATTTTCCTTTATTCATGATATGTAGAAATGGATATGATTTCTAATTTGGATAATGGTTTATCTTCATGATTATTGTAGTCAGATATTTATTTCATGTTATAAGATGTTGTGGTTAATAGACTAACTATAGTGATTGTTAAATGAGGTGGATGCAGAAAAGTAGATCCTCTTCCTAGACGAGGAGGGAGAGCATCACCGGAGAGAGGAAAACAAATCAGGGTGAATGGACAAGATATCATGATCCGAGAACTTAACACACACACACACAATATTATGTATGTTTACATTTGGTTTTGGATATCTTATCCTCGTGTCGTTATTATGATGGTATTTTACGTCGTATCAACATAGTTGGTTGGTCAATGTGGTCATTCTTGATTTATCTATTTGGCTTGATGTTTTCAATGTTGATTCATTATGTCAATGTTGTTGATAATGTCCTACATTGTGTCGAGATGGATTATCATTGTTTATCTTGCTTGTTATCTAACTGTTTTGTTATATTACTTGTGGAATATGTTGGGAAATTGACATAATTCTCTATAAAGTGTTTTATTATTTTAATCATGAAAGGATAAATAGATAGTAATTATTTATATATATATAGCCATGCATTCACATATGCGTGTTTATTTATGTTTTTGTTTGGTTGAAAGATTTAAATTCAAACTCTAGAGTTCAGTTGCACTCTGCATAGTGGAGTTAAAAATGCATTAAATGCATTAACTATGGGAAGTAATACGGCTTGTGGAGGAGTTATACTCCATCGCATATTCATTAATGACACTCTACTTTAGTTTTGAAGAGAGTGATAGATGCAATGGAGAATGGATTTGAGGGAAAGAATTTAGAGTTTAGTTGAGAGAACTTAGGAAGGAAAACAAGGACTATGAGGACATAAGGAAAAAGGGGCTGTGGACATTGAGGATGCACCGTGCAAGGAGATAGAGAAAGGAGAAAGGAAGACTCTACGATCTTGAAGGAGAGAATGGTCATTGACTAAGATTTGGTATGTTTATTCTTAGTTTAATGTAACAATGATTTAAGTGTTTAATGCTTCATTTATTTCTCTTACAAATATAGAGCATAGACTCGAATGAAAATTTAAATGAAAGATTGTATGAGATTTTTAAGAAAGTATTCTTTCTTTGTTTCATTCTTAAATGTTATTTAAGGTTTTTCCAAAAACTAGTTTTTATCTTGATTTTAATGGTCGACCTATAGCTGGTTTGATACAGCTACTTTGGAGAGACCATAATAGGTCTAAGATAGTATGGAATTATTATTATGAGACCAATTTTAAGACTTGTGTTTTAGATAAACACATTTTTCTAGTGTTAAACCCATTCGGGTTCATTCATAAAAGAAATTGGGGCATGGGATTATTGTGTCTTTGAGAATTATTGTGCCTTTGATATTATAATGTTTAGTTGTGGTTAAATATTTTGTTCGAGGTCTCAAACCTCACTAGTTTCAAACTATAGAACCTCACTAGTTTCAAACTATACCTATAATGGAGTCTCCTCTATACCTATCAAAATGCTGATAAAAAACCATTTTTGATTTACCTTTGGGGGATCGAATGATTTCATTTAAAATTTATGTTTTGTAAGTATGTAGTCCTTATTATAAGCTTCCCAAAAAGTATAATTTTAAATATATTTAATTTGATTATTATTGATGAGGTATAAACAACCTCATTTCTTTGATGAAACAAATAACCCTTTTTGCAATGCCCAATTCCCTAACCTTGCCAATTTATTTGTTTTTATAAGCAATATTTATCTATTTTTAATGAAATGTTGTATAAACCTTTATTTCCCAAATTGATTGAGATTAGCTTTTAAATGTTGATATAATGGCATGTAGAGTTGGGTAATTGTGTAGGGTAATGC
The DNA here is from genome assembly GCA_027924645.1 of Cunninghamia lanceolata. Lineage (NCBI taxonomy): Eukaryota > Viridiplantae > Streptophyta > Pinopsida > Cupressales > Cupressaceae > Cunninghamia > Cunninghamia lanceolata. Next base: position 14,146,953 of record BSBN01000803.1, read on the forward strand.
ATTGTCTATAATAGAAGTAGACTTCATGCAGTTGAGGTCAAATGCGCCGAAAGTTGAGGGCACCAGAAATTTTAGGTGTGCATTAATTGAAGGCTCTATTTTAAGATCTGTTATTTATGTTGGTTACCCAAAGACATTATGACTCCACTCAGAGCCCTCTTTATGTTTTAAAAGACATCAGTAGTTAAGATTCTATTTTTTTTCTTATAAGACTTCTTCAAATGGCATTTTCCTACCATCTGAAATTCAGGAGTTCGAATGTAGTTTAGTTTTAATCTGTTGCTCAAAACATGGATATAAATATCATACTATGGATGGATGAAAATCAGTCCCTTATTTTTTGAAATAATTAGCGCTGTGTACTTGCAATTTTCTCCATGAATGCAAATAGTGTTGTTCTGAGTATTTTCTTTTAAAATATAAAGATCTAAATAGAGTTACCATGTTGCTGTGGAAATGATTGAATGTGACCTGAGTTAAAAACAAATTTCTCCCAAGAGCTGGCCACTCGCAGGACTATAGAATAGATAAGTACTTTCATTTTTGTGGATGTTTCATTCAGCTGGAGTTAGTTTATATGTTTAGTTTTCTATCATGAACCTACAGGGTATGTTGTTTAAAAGTTTTTGGAGCATCTACTTCAGTTAAACTATTGTGTACTATTGTTTTAGAACTCTCTATGTTGTTTAAATGTTTCTGGCACATCTACCTTAGTTAAACTATTGTTTACTGATAGTTGGAAGTTAGAATGTCTGCGGTATAGAATTTCTCATTGCTCAAAATCAAAGTAAAGTTGCATTTGTGAATTTCTAGTGTAGAGTTTATATGCTTTCTAGTGTAGAGTTTATATGCTTTCTAGTGTAGAGTTTACATGCTTTCTAGTATAGAGTTTTCATGCTTTTTAGTATAAAATTTAAATGCTTTTTGTAGAAGGATATAACTGTTGTTTCATTTCATATGTTGTTTCAATCTTTTAAAGGAACTAGAAAACTGTTTCTCAATGAGATATCCAAACTCCCTATTGCATACAGCCTCAGACACTACCCCGGTCAATAAAAAGATAATTTTCAACTAAAGTGTTAGGACCATATGACAACCTGTCACTTTTTGGCGCCATTGCCAAGGATACGTGATTCTTTTCTAAGTGTTATTAGGGAAATGCTTGGAAACCTCTTGTAGTAAACACCAAAAATTGTCACTAAACCTCTCTTTCTGCATGTTCAGGAAATGAGGCCCACACAAAAGATTTATACCAAAACCCCCCCAATAGTAGTTCCAACCATAAATAGGGAGGAAGTAGTCTTAGCCGAAGAACTCACTTTCGAATTGATCAAGCAGGATCAACCTGAGACCTCCCAAAATACCCCAAAAGTTTTACCAGTTGACCTAATCTTTGAGGGGATAGTCATTCAGCCAACCAACCTAGTCTTTGAGAAATAAAACATTCCTTTTGACATTATGGCTAATAATATCCATAATGATGATATCTTGAGAAGACCGGCAGCACAAACCTTTACCTACCCTATTTCTCTCAATGAAGATGATGATGCACCAATGAAAAATATTTCACCATCCATCTTACTAACTTTTAGGAGATTTTCTTCTGAAGATCCTGACCAGTTCCTCTTTGACTTCAAAGTCTTATGTCAAGCATACAACTACAAGAATGATAGCCAAAAACTTAAACTTTTTCCCTCCACTCTAAGAGACATTGCAATGCGTTGGTTCATGGGACTAGTTTCTAGATCAATAACTATGTGGGATGAAATGGAAACTATCTTTTTAGACAAATACTAGAGTTATTGCAGAGTTAGTGATAGGAAAGAGGAGTTGTTCAAACTAAGACAAAAAGAAGATGAGAGCCTAGAAGACTACCTTGATAGGTTTATCTTCCTAACCAAACGATGTGGTGAAGAAGCCATAAGTCCAGAGATTTTAAAGACTATATTTCTCAAAGGACTTGATGAAGATGCTAGGAGGAGCTTAGATTTAATGGGAAAGGGAGATGTGTCCCAACTTGAACTGGGTGATATCTCTGAGTTATGTCGGAATTTTTCCTGTACTCGAGGAGGTATCCAAAAATCTAGCCTTTTGAGGAGCTCAAATGAAATAAGTAAACTATGAGAGGAAATTGCAAATCTGAAGAGTGACATTCTTTTTCAGTTGAACACCACTTTGGATGGAATATAGGCTAAAACACGTCATCCTGAGACTTTATCCATCTATTTCCCTAGGTGTCAAAACAAGCATCTATTAAGAGAATGTCCTTTGGATAAGGTTGACATTTGCCAAATTTTTTAAAAGAGTCATGCCACTGATCAATGTGAGATCCTAAATGCAATCAAGAGTTCTAAGAAACAACCATCTCACACTGAGGAGGAAATTTCTCCTATGGTCAAAACTCCAACCTCACATGGAGACCTCCAAACACTTGGAACAATACACAGTGGATAGCTCCATGGCCTTCGGCACCACCTGGTTGGGGAGCTTACCCACCTTGAGGACCACCTAAATGGATGAACCAAGCTTTGGGAAATCCCCAATGGCCAAATCAACAATGGCACCCTCATAATAAACCCTCACAATGGAACTAACCACCAAATCAATTCTATAGTGGTCCAAGATGAATGTCAAATCCGCAATAGAACCTTCTAATGGCTCCTCAAAACCCTCAGTAGAACAAACAAGTCAATCAACCACCATTACTGGCACAACCTATTCCTAATCCCAAGAACATATGTCAAAATGCCCCAGTATATGTTGTTGATTAGGATAACATGGCAAGGGTTAATGCTATCTATTGTGGAAACCTTCAATTACGGTCAGGAAAAACACTTAATCAACCTACCATTGTTGAAGTTACAGAAGAACCAAATGAGGAACTTAACATAGAACCAGAGACTCTTCTTGTACCTATAGAGCATGACCCCAAGAAAAATTAGGAGGAATTATCCCCAACACAATCTCGGTCAAGTTCACCACCTACCATAGAACCATCTCAAGAAGTTGTCAAATGACCATCAACTACTCCAGAGAAGGATCCTATACTAAGGAAAAAAATTCAGGCACCTTTTCTAGAATGTCTCAAAGAAAATGTTCATAGGAACCCACTGGAAGTATCATTTTCTAATGAAACTGCTCTGATACAAGAAATTAAACAACTCCATATCGAGATTCCCTTGTTACAAGCAATTAAGGAAATTCCTGAACTGAACCAGCTAGTTAAACGGTTGTGCATTAAAACATCAAGAAGGAAACTAAAATAGATTAGTACGGTGCACATCAATGCATATCTAGCTGACCTTCTAGCTAGAAAAACCTTAACCCCAAAATATGGTAACCCAGGTAGTCCACTAATAATAGTAACAATTAATGGGGTAGCAATACCTAATGCATTGGTGGACTTGGAAGCAGCCATTAACGTTATGACAGTGGATGTTATGGAAACGCTTGGACTCACTGATTTACGCCCCATGACTACCATATTACAAATGGCAAATTAGGCCATAACCATTCCTAAAGGTGTTTTAGAAAATGTCCCTATCAAGGTTGACAATTGGGAATATCCAGTAGACTTCCAAAGCCTCTAGTCCCTCACACCCAAAGACAATTATGTAACATCCATGTTCTTAAAACATAGTAAAACTAGAAAAATTTACCATAGAGTAATTTAACAAGATAAAAATGAGATAGAGAAAATTTTTCTTTTGTTTAACACATAATCAAGTAATTCTATTTTACAAGCTTTTCCCTTTACAAAATACTTTTACATCATATTGTCTTTCTCAAATTATAATGTAAATCAATTACATAGACAATTTTGGAATAAATACTACTGTTGAATATCTGACATCTTTATCACAAGTCCTGGCATATCTTCTGCTTGGAGAGAGAGAGTATCTTTCCAGTGATTTACCTCCATCCATAGACCGGCAGTCTCCCACACTTCTTCTACATAGGAAGTGACCCTACCCTTCATGAGGGATGTAGACCAAAGGTGACCAGTGGTAATTTGCCTATCCTGAGTACATAGTGTTTTATCCTACTCAACTCTATCAAACCATACAACCCTAGATACTCTCTAGCTAAGTATGATTTCTGATAGGATGAGCAATCCGGATACAATGAACTGACATTGCATGCAGAAAAAAAATGCATTACTTTGGCCAAAGTTTTTAATTTCAATATCATTCATAATGAACGTCGTCTTTGTGTTCACCCACCCCTACTCGACTTGGATACTATCATATTCTGTAGTTTATCCATCAACTATGTTTATACAATAGATATATCATGATAATAATTTTTCTAGACTTTAGATATATCTATATGTCTTATCTAATCATTTGATTTCAATTTGACTCTAAGTTTTACATAATATGGCTTTGCAAATTATCTAAAACTCATATCAATGAGACTAGGTTAATAACAACTCATAGTTTATCTAAACTGAAAAAAAAAAAGAGTGAACTATCGTTCAAAATAGATATTTCCTCTTATATGAAAATATGAATATTCTCAGTTTACCTATTCATGATGACTTCAATAGTCATGACACATATATATACTCAAATATAATTCCTCTCAAATTCCTATCTCGTTAGACTGCATTTAATCATATCATACTAGTTTCTTACAAAGATATTCTCATGTAAAAATTACTAAGGATAACCCTGTGATCCTTCATATTTCTATCGAAGAATTTCCATTGAGTTATCACTCGATTTATAATGAAAAAGGTATCTTCCTAAGTTTAATGAGATTCTAAGTTCTCTTGGAAAACAACCATTATAGTTATTCGTAACTTAACAAGAAAAGGTTCTTATACTTCCATTAACCACCTCAAATATTTAAGCATCCTACTCAACTATGTTTACAATCCTATCATAGTTTTAAATGGTACTTGATATATATATAAGAATGGTATAAAATATCTCAATAATCAACTCTTGGTCCTTCTTAATCTTGAACCTTCTCTTAATCAACTATATTTTTCTACATAATCAACCACTCATAAAGAAGACCTCTACGATGTATTAGAATATCATTCTATATTTATATCTTTCAATAGACTGACTTCTACACATTTCTATGATTTTTGACTCAGGCTAATAGCCTTTGATAGCATCAGCCAGCCAGTGATAATGGTGACAATCATTAACTCCAAAGGTTTTAAACATAATGAAAACACTCATAATAGGTTTTCTGATTAAGAATCAAATATCACATACATATGAAAAGGGATAATATCGATTCTTCGAAGCATGCAAACAAAAGACATTATAAATCCTTAGAATTATATTATTGTTTCCACACAGATATTGAATTATATGTAGCGATGGCACAAGAGTTATCTACAGTTGTGTTTACTATTCACTCAACCTAAATGATGGTGTCCACATGCCTGTGTTCTAGTTGTGACTTGCTCTCTATGTTTTCCAAAATGATCCCCCAGTAGGTGTGTCCTCTAATTGTGAATCTTATCTCCCTTATGATCAAGGTGAGTCATGCCAATTAATGATGCTTCAAAGCTCTTAATGAAACGGTTTCTACCACTCCATCAAATGTAAGATAATTGGTAATGCAACTGACCACTCTCTCATTCAGTTTACAACTGATCCCACTTATGTAGCAGAGATAAACACATGTTCATTCGAGGCACAAAATGTGGAGAGTTTTCAATCCATGCAACTATAATAACATACTCCCTCTAAAAGAGGTCGACACAAGCATAACCGTTGATGGTTATTATGGTTGATCACTTTAAGTGATCCTATATCCATCATTTGAATTAATGTGGGAATCATAAATAACATGCCCAAGGTTATTCGATTGATAAGTTTATTAAATAATGTGAGGTATTATCCTCTTCAGTTTATAAATACATCTATGGCTTATATTAAATAAGACTTACATATCATCGTTCACATTCGATGATTACGGTTTAAATCAATAAGAATAATAGCAATAAAATAATGATTTTGTGGATATTGTGAATGGGTCGAGTTTACCTCCCCATCACATTCCTTCGTTAAAAACACGTCAATCTAACTTGATGGAATTCACTTTGACGTTCAAGGGTCGACAAATAAACACTAAGTCACCCAAAAATAAAAACACCACCCATTATGATAATTATGTTGTAACTTTTACGTTAGACGTAAATGGTCTTGATTCATGTTCAAATGACGTCATTAACGTTACTTACTGTTTACGGTAAAATTGGATTTATTGATCTTTTATGGTTTAGATGTTAAAATCCTCCTTTCACCCTAACATTGAAGGATCTAGGGTTGAGTGGTGAGCACTATCATACCCTAGGTCACTTGCAAATGAGGGGAAGCTTGGATTAAGGAATTAATTATCAATTTTTCCTTCTACTATTCTCAATTAACCATTAAACTCCTAATTATGCAAATACGACAGCAAATTGATGAATAACAAAAAGAGCTCTTGCAGACGGGAGTAAAAAACCAAATTATAGAATACCTATTTTTGGGGTTCCAAAGTGGAACAGTCAAGGACACTAGTGCGGGTGCCCAAGTCTAAGGTACCTACTTTTTTAGGGAATCTGGACCTCCTTCTAACATTGATCAACCATGTAACTTCCGTTTCCTGAGATCTGTCTATGGAGGACACTTTTGTAGGCACCCTAGTCCTGGAAGTGCTCCTTTGTCTGACTTCTCTTCAGATCCTAAATCCCTGATGCCTGCCACTCCTTCCTGCAACTCCACTTCTTCCAAATGTGACACCTGTAACCTGTAATCACAAGACTTGGTTTGGGGGTTGTGGTGTTTATAGGTTTGCCTCAATCAAACCCCAGAGGACACTTAAGTATCCAAACACCATTGTCAGATATAGAGGGTGTGCCCTTGTGAGCCAGGGGCCAAAACCAAAGGAATCAATGATAAAAACACAATGATATGTCACCTTGTAGTGAAGCTTTCATGGAGGAAGATGCTCTTCATGCCATGAAGGTATTGATGCTCAACTTTGCAAATATCAACACACAAAACATACAAGTTTGCTCTTGCAACACAATAGAAAGCCTTGAATCACCTTGAGAATGCCTAGAGTTCACAATAACAATCTAATTGAAATCTAGTTTACAAATGAATGCCTACACATGCTTATATATGCACCTACAAGCATTCCCGCCAAGCTATTAAAAATCAAATGTTACCGTGTTGGCAAAATAACCTCCTAACGGTCATAAACCAACACCTGAAAATGGGGCTGCCCTAAAATAAGGCAAGACTAGGGCACTAGCACCCAAGTCCTCCCCCCCCTATTTTAGGCAGGGTACAGCTCAAGGGGTCCTCCTAGGTCCTATTTGTCATGGGACTTAGGTCTCATTCCTTCAGGATACTAAAATATGAACTAAAATGTCCTAAATGCACTCTAAAGACTCGAGATCTAAACCTTATGAGGGAAACACCCCCAAGGGGACATTTTCTAACATTACATTTAGCCCCCACTTTAATGTATGTATGAACATGAGGCCTATACATGCATTAAAGTAAGGTCACAAACATAGCAAACACACCAAGCACGGAGAAGACACAGCAATCACATAGAAGACAGTAACAGGCACGCAAAACACAGAGAAAATAGTTACAGTCACGCAAAACATAGAGTAGACAGTCAATGCATGGAAGACACATTAATGCATGGAAGAAATAAATGATATCTTTTCTTTTCTTTTTCTCATATATATATGAAATGCAAATGCAAATACTGCAAAGCAAACAAACCTCCCATAATACACAATGCACCACTTAAGGGCGTAGGTCTTTGTATATGGGGCAACACACACGCAAGACACACAAAACCTCCCAAAATGCATAAAGCTCTCTCCAAGAGTGTTGTTCACTGCATATGGGGCAACAAACACGCCATACAAAGCAAGCACACCAAAACACACACACTTGAAGACATGGAGAAAACACGAAAAACAAGTGATGGTGTGTTCCCTATTTCTAGGCTCATCACCATCTCAGGCACATTACAGGAACACACTGATGATTGGGCTTCGACACAACAATCGCCAAAAACACGCTTAAGGGTTGAGTTAGTCACAGAACCGCTCCCTACCTCCATAGAGGACTTTTGAAAATGACAGGATGATGTAATCTTCTCTGAGAAATACACCATCCCCGCCTCTGCAGAGGGATTAAGAAAAATGATATGCTCAATATCCCACATCCACAAAGGGCTTACATGATTGATTGATTGATTGCAAACAAGCTCAGGATGCACGATGCACTAGTCTGGCACAGGTCACTGCATCTGAGGTCAAACACATTGCTAACATCTATAACAGACAACTTACGTTATATGCCCGCACCTTAAGGTGGTTGATATTAGTTATCGATATCAAGCACGTTAAGGTAGGAATAAAACACACAAGGGAACACTGACTTTTGCAAAGCCCATGCCCCTCGGAGGTGGCATGTACTTTACGATCGCCAAATGTTCCCACAAACACATCTCTGCAAGAAACATGTTAGTGTCTATGAAATCATGATAAACAACAACATCAATGTATATGATTAACCACACAAAGAGCCAAGGGTATACAACAAATTCAGAGTTTGAGGATAACCAGGGGCTATATAACGAAGCTCTCTGAATCAAGTACCCCCAAGGCTAGATTCAAAGGCAAACAAAGGTGCACGAAGCAGCAGTATAGTTAAGGTTTATAAATGTGACAGAAACATCATAAAATTCACTACGTGGAAAGCACGAGTGCTTCCACTAGCCAAGTGTCAGATAAGATATACAACCCCATCGTCATATTAGGAACTAAGTCCAATTTTTTATTTCTCTTGAAAGGGACACTAGGTCCACATCAGTATAAATGTTTTTCATCATCTGCCCGCTAGGTGGAAACACTAGAGGAAGGGAAACAATAAATAAGAGAGGAGAAACAAGTGTCTTAAGGATAGTCATGTAGGAGGGTGCCCCCAAGTCACCAACCATGATGCTATGTCCGTAAGACACAACACACAACAATGAAATCAGATAGAGGCAATTTAGAAGAATGATGATACAAATAGAAGAAGGTCACAATAGAGGCAGTCTCTTGGTATCTCAAACCTTACGAGAGAATCCAAGGTCATCCTAGGAGACGTAAACAACACATAGCACATCACAAGGGAAGCACATCACGAGAGAAATAAAAGTTTATAGATACATACTTGTAAGGTCTTCATTTTATATCTTGGAGCTCTCGAACCTCTTGGAGAGGTACTCGATCCTATTTAAAGCAAAATTTGAGTGGTTCTTATGAGAGTCTTGTTTGTTATCATATGATGCTTGTTCATTAAATTCTTGTTTAAATGAGACTTTTTGTTGCTTACGAGGGGGAGAACCACTATTATTTCTGACTATTGATTGTCATTTTGTTCTTTTCTAATTTTTAGCGAGTTTTTGTTGGTGAATATTTCTAGAACAGTAGCAGGATTCATCTTGTACCATCTTGCACATCTATATCAGTTGTTGTTCTTTCTTCTCAAAGGTCTTTTGATTATCTCCTAATCCATATAAGGATAATGGAGGAGGAACCTCAACATAAATTATATTTCTTCGTGGATGAGGTGGGTTATCCACTTGTTTCTTATTCACTTCAATCATTCCCATGATACTATCATAGTCCAAGTAATTATCCTCGTCTACTTCCACTAGGTCTTGTTCCACCATATTATTTTTGGTATGCTTAGGAAAAGGATTAGTGAAGATTTGTAAATTCTGATTCGGCAGAGCAACCAACTTATTTCCATTTTCATTCACACCCGATACCTAGATGACATTTGAATTAATAAGGTCTTGTATCTCATGTTTAAGACGCATACATCATTCAATGTCATGTCCTTGCTCCCGATGTTAATGAAAAAAGGTGTTAACATCGAATTAAGGTCCTTGTTTACTAGGATCAACAAGTTTGATCAGGGGAAGTTTTAGGATATTATTACTCATAGCTTGATTCATGATAGAATGATAGGACTTAGATATCAAAGTAAACTTCCTTGGTTGATACGATTATTTCTTTGGATTGTCTATAGCAGACACATTCATATTTGGTCCATTGATCTTGATGAAACTCCTATTATTGTTCCTTCTAGAGTTGTTTTGCGATGATCCACCCAAGGATTGACCAACTTGAGACAATAAGTTTTGGTTTTCATACTGACTAGATGAAAGTTGATAATCATGAAGAGTGGTGCATAAATGTTGAAAGGAGTTATATTTCATCAAGAGAATCTTATCACGAATATTAGGTTGTAGATTTGTAATGAATATCTTCTAAACATCCTCATCTTTCATCTAATATTGAATTTGTGCATAAAGTCCTTGATATCAACCAATGCATTCAGTCAACTTTTCTTTCAAACCTTGTTTACATTGAATGAAGTCAATAAGGGTGACTTGGGGTCCGATATTTGCTTGAAAATGTTGTAAAAATTGATCAATCAACTACGAAAAGGAGTGTATTGAATTTGGAGGCAACAAGAAAAACCATTCTAAAGTAGTATCTTTGAGAGATCGTGGGAAAAGTTTTACTAACAAATCCTCTTCGAAATAAAAATCACTACACATAGCTGTAAATGTTGCCACATGAATATTAGGATCACCTTTTCCACCATATTTTTCAAAGTGAGGAGTCTTAAACCTCTCAGGCATAAGAGTTCTCAAGATTGCATAGGATAGTAGATTATGGGCATGATATGTTGGTAGACTAGGCTGTGAAGAGTTTGTCAAATTTGTTACCTTTTGTTGCAAACCAGTCATGCCCTGTAAAAGTTGGTTTAGGATGGCATCATTGGGAGATGTGGTTTGTTGTGAGGAATTAGAACCAAGTTGAGGAGGTGATTGAGCTTGAGATATAATAGGTGGAGGCTGAGAATAGGTTAACGGTAGTTGGCCACGATGGTAGGGGGAAGATGGTTGCAAGTATGTAATAGGTGGTTGGAAATGAGTGGAATAGATAGGTAGTTGAGAACAATTATGCATAGAGGAGGTCCCTTTAGGAACCAAATTTTGATAATCAAATCCCACAACTTTGTAATTGGTGCCATTAGATACTCCAATACCAGTGGGAGCATTACTACAAGCGTTCGCATTAGTTGTTAAGATCGTTGATGTAAAAGTGGATACTCCTGTATTTGGTATAGGTATGGAAACTTGAGTATGAGATGGTGATAAAGTGTTATTTATCGCTTGCACACATTTAGTTACTGGCATGATATTGGTTTGTACAATATGTTCTAGACCACGAAGTGCATTAATACCATCTTGTCCTTCTTTTATCAATTCTCTTATATTATGAATTGTAGGAACGACTTCTTCGGCTATTCTCTCATTTTCCATGAATGATTGAAATTCAGCTAGGTCTTTATCCAACTTCTCTATTTGCTCATCAGATACATATCCTATTGCCTCAATAGTATTATCAACATCATGAAAATTTTGTTCTTCCATTGAGGTTGGAGGATGTATAATATCTTGCCCAATTTGATTGTCTCCCTTTGTAAAGAAGGTGTCCAAAGTACCAACTTCTTCAAGAGCACTAGATCCCATTAATCTTTTGCTTCTTCTCAAAGGGATATTGTTTTTAGGACAGCATGTCATAAAATTTTTACAAAAGCATACAACACACACTACACAAACTAAGAGAACAAATCCTAGGAGAAGGATATGATTGATGGCCAAAATGCTTGATTTTTTGATACTTTTTCAAAGCCAATGAATGATACAAAGGATGTTGTAAGGATTTAAATAAAGGGCAGTAGGTTATATGACTGATATCAGTCCAAAACAGCAATATAGTCACTCTCAACACACTCTTGATGCAAATCCAAGATAATGCCAAGTCAAAGTATAGTGAAATTATGTCAAAATAGACACTTTTTTCACCAAAATTCAATGCAAAAGAGCATAACAAAGGGTGTTGTGAGGAAAATGATGATGAATAGAAAATAATATCAGAAATAACAGCCACTTGATGCAAAAATAACCAACACAACACGATTGTAGCGCCACTTAAGGTAAAACCCTAGTGAAAATATAGCAAAATATGCAGTTTTTCATGGTTTATCAACTCCAAGACCTAGAAAAATGGGTGTTGTAAGGAATTTTAGGAAATAAAGAAAATAATATCAGTAATATTAGTCACCTCAATCCATAAGATTGATCACAACATGCTTGGAGTGCCAACTAGGCCAAACCCTAGGGCAAAAATAGCCAAAATGTGTAGTTTTTTACCGAATTTTCACTACAAGAGCCCGTAGAAAGAGTGTTGTGAAGGTTTTTATGAGGGGAAGCAAGTTATTACCCTGATAACAGAAAATTAATGCAAAAATATCTTTCACAACACACCTATGGTGCAAATTTATGAAGTCAATAAGGCCAAAATTAGTGAAAATTGTTGTTTTCGAAGCCCCAGGTTTGAGATTTCAGAACAAAATGCTATGTAAATGATTTAATGTCTGATTTATGATGGGAATTAAATAATTTCAGATCTGAAAATTATTTTCAAGCTTAATCATACAAAATTCCCATGTAAATTTAATTAAAATGCACCAAAATTATTAGTTTTTGTTGAAATTTTCGATGCAAAAATGCAAATAATTTAAATTTAATTTCAAATTCACACTAAAATGAAATACTACAGCCAAATGAAAATTTGAATGAGCCTCTAAAATCAGTAGAAAAATTTGATAAAAGATTTTTCCTACAAACCCTAGATTTTGGAATTACTAGGTTATCTAAAAATTGTCAAAATTTCCACAAAACCCTAGCAATTAAATGATGAAAATGCAATGCAAGATCTTGAATTTTTGTATTTTTCTATAATTTATATCAGATCTAATGGAAAAATCATGAATTAGGAAAAATTAGAAAGAATTGACATAATTTAGTAAGCCCAACAATGCAATTTTTTTGTATTTTTCCAAATTTTTCAATTTTTTTGAAATTTTCTCAATGCAATAAATTAAATGACCAAATGAATGAATGAAATCACACCAAATCTATATAAAAACACTTATCAAGTTGCAATTTAAGTTCAAATACCTCGGGTTCAACAAAATGTTTAGGGTAAAATTGGATTTATTGATCTTTTATGGTTTAGATGTTAAAATCCTCCTTTCACCCTAACATTGAAGGATCTAGGGTCGAGTGGTGAGCACTATCATATCCTAGGTCACTTACAAATGAGGGGAATCTTGGATTAGGGAATTAATTATTAATTTTTCCTTCTATTATGCTCAATTAACCATTAAACCCCTAATTATGCAAATACGATATAAAATTGATGAATAACAGAAAAAGCTCTTGCAGACGGGAGTAAAATACCAAATTACAGAATACCTATTTTTGGGGTTCTGAAGCGGAATAGTCAGGGACACTGGTGTGGGTGCCCAAGTCCAAGGTACCTTCTTTTTCAGGGAATCTAGACCTCCTTCCGACAATGATCATCCCTGTAACTTCTATTTCCTGAGATCTATCTGCGGAGGACACTTTTATAGGAGCCCTAGTCCTAGAAGTGCTCCTTTGTCTAACTTCTCTTCAGATCCTAAATCCATGATGTCTACTACTCCTTCCTACATCTCCACTTCTTCCAGATGTGACACTTGTAACCTGCAATCACAAGACTTGGTTTGGGGGTTGTGGTGTTTATAGGTTTACCTCAGTCAAACCTTGAAGGACACTTAAGTCTCCAAACACCATTGCCAGATAAAGAGGGCATGCCCTTGTGAGGCAGAGGCCAAAACCAAAGGAATCAATGATAAAAACACAATGATATGTCACCTTTTAGTGAAGCTTTCATGGAGGAAGATGCTCTTCATGCCATGAAGGAATTGATGCTTAAATATGCAAATATCAACACACAAAACATACAAGTCTGCTCTTGCAACACAATAGAAAGCCTTGAATCACCTTGAGAATGCCTAAAGTTCACAATAACAATCTAATTGAAATCTAGTTTACAAATGAATGCCTACACATGCTTGTATATGCACCTACACGCATTCCCGCAAAGATATTAAAAATCAAACTTTATCGTGTCGGCAAAATAACCTCCTAACGGTCATAAACTGACACTTGGAAATTAGGGCTACCCTAAAATAGGGAAGGACTAGGGTGAGGGTGCCCAAGTCCTCCCCCCTATTTTAGGTAGGGTATAACTCAAGGGGTCCTCCTAGGTCCTATTTGTCATGGGACTTAGGTCTCATTCCTTCAGGATACTAAAATATGAATTAAAATGTCCTAAATGCACTCTAAAGACCTAGGAGCTAAACCTTATGAGGGAAAAACCCCCAAGGGAACATTTTCCAACGTTACACTTATGACTTAATACGACTTACTATGACTTAGAAACATTTGTAAATAATATCGACTACCTGTCGATTATGTTCAAAAGCAAACTAACAAGGTAAGACTTACCTCTTACGACACATTGGTTCACATTTTTGTTAAACACTTATACTTGATTTGGAAAATAAACCACTCGTAACCTGAGGTCTATATCTCTCTCCTCAAAAGATACTCTATCTCTTCTCTGAGAGTCATCTGAGAATCTGTATTCCTATTTCAACTTGTAACCAAACAATATATGATCAGTGCATCATTATTCAAATAATTCAAATAATAAATCAAATCTCATAATGCAATTATTAAACAGATAATAACACATTCTTTTCTATAATTTCATAAATGACATTTAATATAATCCATGTCTTTCCTTATCATTAATCTAATCATCATAATAAATTTACTTATGTCTAAATAATAGTAAAAAGTATAGCAAGGCAAAATTTGGGGATGTAACAAGTTACCTGGTAATATTGGGTAGGCCATGGTTATCTACAATTGTAGCCAAGATTAACTGCAAAGTAGGAGGAATGATCATTTCACATAGTCCCAATAGCAAACATTTAGGCCTATATCCCCCTTCTCAAACTGCAGAACATAACCAAGTTTGGGTTGATGAATCAGATGAATTTGACAAATAAGAGAATCTAGCTTCACTCATTATGGTGGTTATTAAACAACATGGTGAAGAATTGGAAGATGAATTACAAAACATCCACAAGATCCTTCCATAGACTTAGGTGATGAGGAGATTTTAGAAGTGGAAGAAATTTTGGGACATCCAATCCACATTGATGACAAAGAACATGATTATACCAACTTCACAACTCGACCTTGTCCCCTAGCGAATATCATTTTGAAAATAGATCACTTCTTTGAAGATATTGCCAGACTCCATAGAACCATACCACATAGCTACCCTGTCAACACTTTAACAAAGGAAGTTCACACTGTCACCTCTAATTACCCTGGAACTAAGACTATCATGTTATTATTGGGAAAGACTTTAAATATCAATAGTTGGTTGACAGAATCTGACGAGCTCAAATTATTTGATGTTTTGATAAAGAGGTCCAAAGCTTTTGCTTGGGACTACATAGATGTGAGAGGAGTTCACCCAAATGTTTGTACCCACCACATCTATACCGAAGATATTAGACCAGCCTGTCAACCACAACAAAGACTTAATCCTTCTCTCAAAGATTGTCAAAATAGAGATCGAGAAGATTTTACAGGTAGGATTTATTTATCCTATCTCAGATAGCAAATGGGTTTCACCCTTGGTGGTAGTGCCAAAGAAAAATGGGAAACAGAGAGTGTGTTTTGACTATCGAGAACTCAACAAAGCAACCTACAGAGATTATTTCCCACTACCCCTCATAGATCAAGTTTTGGATAATCTAGCAGGAAGTATTTTTTATTTCTAGATGGGTTTAGTGGATATAACCAAATACAAGTGGCAGTAGAGGACCAAGATAAAACTACTTTTGCTTGTCCTTAGGGAACATTTGCAAATCAGGTTCTTCCCTTTGGGCTTTGTAATGCTCCTGTCATGTTCCAAAGAGTTGTTTTGGCTATCTTTGCTAAACTTGTAAATGACTATGTAGAAGTCTATATGGATGACTTCACAGTCTATGGTTCCACTTTTGATGAAGGCCTCAAAAATTTGGATAGAATATTGCAACAATGTGAGGATCATCAACTGTCCTTAAGCCATGAGAAGTGTCTAATAATGGTAGAGCAAGGTATAGTGTTGGGACATCATATCTCAACTGAAGGGATAAAGGTTGACCCTAAGAAGATCAAAGTCAGACAACAACTGGAAACCCCAAAGAATCAAACTGATGTTAGAAGTTTCTTAGGACATGCTGGTTATTACTGGAGGTTCATAGAAAACTTCAGTAAGATTGTAGCTCCCATGTTCTCTCTTCTCCAGAAAGACGTGGATTTTTCCTAAATAGAAGAATGTCAAAAATCCTTTGACATTATTAAAGGAAAACTTGTCTCAGCTCCAGTCATATGAGGACCTAACTAGAAACTTCCCTTCCATATTTATGTTGATGCTTCCAATGATGCTATTGGAGCAATGTTAGGTCAAGAAGATGAAAATGGAGGAAAGTACGCTATATATGTCATTAGTAAAAACTTGAGCTCCACTGAATGAAATTACACCACCATGGAGAAAGAATTCCTAGCAATAGTCCATGCAATAAACAAATTCTAGCATTACATTACAGGATACAAAGTGACTATGTTCACAGACCATTCAGCCATAAAATACCTGATGAACAAACCTGCAATGAATGGAAGAATAATTAGATGGTTATTACTTCTCCAAGAATTCAACATGACCATAATGAATAAACCTAGGAAATTCAACGTAGTTGCATATTTTCTATCCTGCATGAAACAAGATAATGGAGATTGTACCCCTATGTAGGATGAATTTCCTTATGAAAAATTATTTGCTATCTCCATTAAAACACCTTGGTTTGTAGACATTGCAAATTACTTAGCCACTATAGAGCTTCCCCTAGACTTTACATCAAAACAAAAGAAATGCCTCATTCGAGAAAGTGCTCACTTCAAATGGATTAATAGCATGTTATTCTGATATGGGCCAAACCTGGTCCTACGATATTGTGTCAGACCAGATGAAACATATAGCATCCTCAAAGCTTTCCATGATGATCCATCTGCCAGACACTACTCTGCCAAAAGGACTTCCCATAAAATCTTAGGTGTAGGATACTATTGGCCCTCTATGCACAAGGATGTAAAGAACTATGTTTGTCATTGTGATGAATGCCAATGAGTGGGAAGACCTATGGCCTCCAATGAAATGCCTCTACAACCTTAGGTGGTTTTTGAACCATTTGAAAAGTGGGGAGTGGATTTCATTGGTCCTATAGATCCTCCTTCACAAGGGAAAGAGTATATTCTAGTCTACACAGACTATCTTACCAAATGGGCAAAAGTCTAAGCTCTAAAAGTTGCTAGAGAAGAACAGGTTACAAACTTTCTGCATAACAAATTTTTTCTCAAATTTGGAGCCCCTAGGTCAATTGTCACAGACCAAGGACCTCAATTTATGTCCAAATTTTTATTATATTTTACTAATCATTTCTAGGTAAGCCATAAGAAGTCGTCACCCTATCACCCACAAGAAAATGGTCAAGTAGAAGTCACTAATAGGGAGCTCAAAAACATCCTAACAAAAATAGTTTCATCGAGTAGAAAGGATTGGGCTAGAAAATTGCATGAGGTTGTTTGGGCTTACAACACAACTTGGAAATCCACCACTGGTCTTACTCCTTACAAATTAGTCTTTGAGAAGAAACCTTTTCTGCCCATTGAATTTGAACTCCAAACTCTTAGAACAGTAATGGAGATAGACTTAGATCTTGATCAGGCTCAAGTAGAGAGAGTCTTGTAGCTTAGTGAACTAGATGAACTCTGCTTAGAATCTATTCATCAAACTAAGCTAGTTCAACAACAACAAAAAGCCTGGTGTTTGGTGGTAAAATTGTAGCTTTGTCTCAACTAGGTTAAGTACTACTATTTCATCAAGCTAAACATTAGGAGGACAAGCATTGAGTGTGAGTTCAATCTAAGGATTACTTGTCTATCCCTTATGCTCATGTGATCTAATTTCAAGAGCCCAACTAAGGTTTTGTTAAGTGTTTTTGCTCATAAACCAAGTAAAAGCCTAATTATGCCTTAAATCAAAGATATTCAGAAATCGATAATGAAACAAGCAAAACTAATCATAGAAATGTAGAGAAAGAGTTTCAAAGATTGTCCACCTAGATTTTGAGGGAAAACTGGACTAGGGTACCGGCTTCTTAGTCCTAAAAGTTTTTGACATGGAAAATCCTCTGTATAGGCTGTCTGGCACCCCCAAATGGCTTCCAGATCACGGAAATTGCCCCCAGTTTGACTAGGGTGCCCACTCTTTAGTCCCGCAGTTGTCAGAATCTAGAAATTCAAAAGTCCATGATGACTGTATCCGCAATATCCTCCTTTCTATAGCTTCTTTCCGCCAGAACCTGCAAAATACAATTTACACTTGTAGACACCTAAAAATGTCTTTTACCATCAAACCGACTCTCGACATCCCTAAACATACCAATTTCCCTTCTAATCAATTAATTAAATTTTTATTTAATTAATTATCCCTTCATCACCTAATTTTCCATCATTCTATCCCCAATAATAGAATTAGTTTTATTAATTCAATAGTCCAAGACCTTGGCCAAATGATTTAATAAATATGCAATATTTATTTGGTCAATTTCCCTCTCCTCATTAAATCCAATTAATTAGCTGAATTTTGTTTAACTAATTAATTCAGCCTACTAATTGACCTATCCCTACCCTAGGCAATTAAATAGCTATTATTTAATTGCCTACCCTAGCCTACCTCATCGTAGCCCTAGGATTAATTAAATAAAATCTATATTTAATTAATCCTAACCTCTCATTTGGGTGGTCAAACCTAGCTTAACACCCTTCCCCACATCCTCCAAATAAAAAACTGAAATATATCCACATAAGTCAATTTTTTATTTAAATATATCCCACATCACAATTAATTCCTCTTACAACCCCTTACCACCCCCATACCTCATTTATCTCCACGTATCCCCAAATAAATGTTTAATTCATTTTACATCCCCCATATGAATCTTTAATTCATAAATATTCCATCTCACCCATACTCATTTAATTCCTTCTTTTCCCAAAATGAATAAAAGATTTACTTTTATTCCTAGCCCTCCATTCCTCTAAGATCAAATCTGGGCTCTCCACATCACTTTCATCCTCCACCATTGATCTTCCAAACCAATCTCCACCCTTGGATCAAAATCCCTCCAAAATCTCTATAAATACAACATCTCTCACCCCATCTTGGGATCCAATTTTTAAGTAGAGTTATCATGCCAAAATATATAATGAGCTAGTCTTTAGTGAGTTGCAAATTGAGATAGCATTTCACATTTGAATCAATTAGGGTATATCTTATCTTAGGAGCTCTTGGGTGCAAAGTTCCCCTCCCTTTTGATGAGATTGGGTTTTCATGTCTCGGTATAAACTCTTTGTTTTAATTTGCATTTAGTTCATATTTAACCTTTGATTTGAATCACCTAATCTACATTGGCATGCCCAGTGGGACCCACAAGGTCCATATCTAATCAAATTTCGTGAGTTTTTGTGGTTGAGACATGTTTTACAGGTGTAGCGCTATCTACCTCACGTAGTGGCACTATCTTTGGTGCATTTTGGTGCTATATATTATTTTAGCGCCATTTTTGCAGAGCATTTTCTCTTCTAAATTTCACTCACAAGTTTGTCTGATCTTCTTTATCTTCCTATATTGTTTTCTATTTCATCTGCACTCTATTTTTGCAGGAATATTGGATGAAGAGGGGGAGGTCATGCTGAAATTTCATTAAAGACTAAACATGCATTTTGGCTCTTATTTTTGTCTTGCTTTCCATTTGATAAACTAACAAGACTAACAAGACTAACAAGACCTCTTCTATGTGCAGCCTAACCCTCTGTTGTGGTTAGAAGACTTTTGTTTTGCAGGACGGACCAATTCAGGCTCACATTGGTGCTATCGGAACCCAGATTGGCACTATTTTCAACTGTGACCAGACCCTTCGACTACACGCGTAGTGGCATCTTCTGTATTCCATATCAATGCTATTTGGTTCTTTAGTGCCTTATGTATCTCATATTAGTGCTATTTATTGTTCTGGCACCTTATGCCTATTGTATCAGTGCTATTTAGTGTTCTGGCACATTTTGTATTCTGTTTCAACACCATTTCTGAATCAACACTATCTATATGTACATCAGTGATATTTGTTTGGGTGTCAAGTTTTTTTAGGGTCGTTTCTATTAGTAGCACTATTGTAGTCCGCAGTGGCGCCATTAGGTATTTGTTTTAGCTCTATTTTCCAAGACTGACTTTACGTTCTGTGCAGGGATTGACAAGTTGTTTGCAGGTCATCACCATCATTTTGAGGACACTAACAAGTTTTTGCAGGGTTTTTATCTCTAGTTTAGCAAAAACTTCATTTGGATTAAAAGGAACCCTTGCATGTCATCTTAAACAACACTTCGATTTGGTGCAATAAAAATTGATCAACAACCAACAAATAAATCTTTGTGTGTGTGTGCCTTAGAACAAACATTTGAATTTGGTGTTCTAAATTTGACAAGTGTGTGCCAACAACAACTATCAAAACATTTCGACTTTGGGCTTTAAAAAGAACCACAAAGTGCATCAAATAAACCCATTGGATTAAAAAGAACAACAATCTGCATTCTTCACTCATATAAACAAGAAAACCAATCAAAATTTGTGTGAAGTGTTTTTGTGATTTTTGTTTGTAGTGTGAAAAGTGTATGTTCTTCCCTCGCACCATTGGTGACCTTGGGAATCAAAAGATTCTCACAACACTTGCATAAATCACCCCCAACATAATCCAAAGAACTAAAATGAACCATGTTTAGTGTGATGCAAGCACAAAGAATATGTATGCTCTCCCCTCGCATCTTTGTATGAACTTGGGGATCAAAAGTATTTTGTGATTGTGTCACTTTTGTTAATCCTTAGAGGGCCTGCCACCCTGCTTCGAAAGGTGGGAACGACCCAAGCAGCAACAAGATAAAGCCGATCTCTTTCAAGCTGCTATATAAAATAAGGTGTTTGTGATGAAAGTCATAGACAACAGGTGTTGTTGTGTTCTACCGACAACCAACCTCCCCCAAAAGCCTCTAAGGCATGACCCTTGGAGGCTGGGAGACTCCATAATGGAGAGTAGCGTTGTTGCATGTATAACCACCTAAACGAAAGCACTTACTATGAACCTTTGTTTAGCAAGCCAAAATCCCTCTATTTGTTGACGTAGAAGGCAAACCTTTGAAGCGGCCCCGATTCATGTGGTTCTTAGCCGAGGTAGCAGGGATAATCCAAAGGTTTGGTGAGGGACAAGCCTTACAGGAAACCTAGATCTTGGTATGCATGAGAAGTGTGTGCAATTGTAAGGAGGAGCTAGTGCTACCAAGATCCTAGAGCTACCTGCTTTGAATAGGCGCAGCTAGGGGATTCAACAAATACTATCATATCTTCACCTTAGGTTGTATAAAGTGCTTGTTTAACAAAATCACACGTCTTTTCACAAACAAAAAAAATCTTGGTTATTGTGTGTTATTATGCTTAAATTGTTTTCAAAAAACTTGCCAAGAGACAATGAGAATCATTTGATCAAACTGCAATCAAAACAAATCCAAATTTGACACCAAAATCTATCTTTTTCAGAGCCTCAACCAACACTGCCCTTTTTTAGCGCCATCTCTATCTGCTTTTGGTGCCATTTCACTTGTGGATTGGTGCTATTTGCAGATTGACTTGCCTGAAACTGAGACCAATTCCATTGTGATCTTTAGGACCTGTTTTTCCATAATCCATATTCACCTTCCAAAAATTCGACAGCATCCCATCCATTTTCTCCTCAAAAATTTTCCAAATCATACCTTCATTTTGACCTTAGAGAATCAATCATTATCATTGTTGTACCCTTTGCTATATCAAATCCACTCAATTTCATATCCATTCATCCTCATTGATCTTTGCATACCTTTTCTAACCAAAACAAAAAAATCCTTGTCACAAGAAGTCATTCCAAAATCCAAAAATATATCCAAAATCTCTCAAAAT
This sequence comes from Cunninghamia lanceolata, assembly GCA_027924645.1. NCBI lineage: Eukaryota > Viridiplantae > Streptophyta > Pinopsida > Cupressales > Cupressaceae > Cunninghamia > Cunninghamia lanceolata. Next base: position 14,169,061 of record BSBN01000803.1, read on the forward strand.
CAAAACACCCATCAACCAAAAAACTCATCATCCCTTTGAGCTAAAGCTAGATCTAGATTTCATCATTCACATCATATTTTTCTTGGAGAGTCATTAGTCTACCTTTCAAGTAAAATAATCATCCTTCTTTGTGTAAGGTCATTAGTCTACCCCAAACAAAGAAAAACATCCATTTGTACGACACAAATCTAGATCTTACTTGAACTCATTCATTGACCATCAAATCCTTTTGAAAAACATCATCCTAATCTCTTATATCGAACATCAAAATCTCTTCCATCAAACCATCCCCAAGAAAACATCATCCATCATCTACCCTTTGGTCCAAATTTGTGCAAAAGTCAATACTGTCCATTCTTATCATCCTTAGATTAACACCTTTTTGAAGACTTATCGATCTTTCATCACACTACAATCATCCCTTCATCTTCTTCTCTACTCCATCTCACTACCACATCCATCTTTGGGTCCAACAATTTAATCCAAATTCTCTAAGGTCTCCATCCCCATTTCACTCCATTTCCAAAATCAAATCCATACACTTGCATGCCCATAACTAGATCACAACACAAGAAAAATCAAGCAATGGTAGAACAATATAAGGGCATAGGAATGCATAATACCAATGACAGCAACATACCAATCAACCAAACATACAACATACCTATGGTCTTTCAAATCCCAACATATAATCCCAATGAAAATCCCTTCCATTTCTTACAACCACCACCACCACCACCCACACAAAATGTCCCCACCATGTCCCAAGATGATCTAGATGTCTTGAACTTTACACAAGACTCCGATAGCATGGATCTACTTGACAAAATCCTAAGGTCAGATCCAAATAGATATCTTGATTATCTCCTCAAAATTGGTGCTTAACCACCCCACAACATGACATCGCCTCAAACATCCACCTCTAACATCACCCCTACCACATCCTCCCAACTATCTACATCAAACACTCAACCTATCGTCTCACAAACACCAACCCCCACTGTATCTACCGCCAACACAACCTCTAATATTACCATATCTACAATCCCCGCAAGTGTCTCCATTCCTACCACCTCCCAACCCATCATCACATCCACTACCACAACTACAGTAAACACTTCTGTTCCACAAATCACCTTGGGAATACAAAGGAACCTCACACACACAAGTGCTTCCACAAGTGTGCCTCCACTTAACCCTCAAACCATAGCATACATGCAACAATTCTTTTCGTAACCACCTTTAAACATGACCAACCCATCCAACATCAGCATAGCCAATGTCAATCATTCTCACCTCACATATCTACAAAACCCCATAGCATCATCAACACATCATAAACCCAACCCTCAAATACCTCCCCATCTTCTCCAACAAATCCATGCTTACCAACAACACCTCACACAAAATGCCACCCCACAATATCAAAACGCAACCTCCCAAAACTTCCAACATCAAACACCACCCAATCTCCAACACCTCATCCATCAACAAACCTACACACCTCAACCACCAACAACCCCGGATCTCACAACCGTTGTACAAGCCTTGATCCAAAAGGTAGACGATATGCAAACTGGGGGCAAATGCAAGCATTACTCTTTTGAGGATATTTGTCCCTATCCATTTGATCAGACATTATACATGCCCCCTTTCCCCAAGAATTTTGAAATGCCAAAATTTGACAAATACAAGGGAAAGGGAGACCCTAGGGATCATCTTAGGGAGTTTTACCTCACTTGCTTAGAAGTCTCAAACAACAATACATACCTAATGAGACTTTTTCCAAGAAGCCTCAGCAGTCAAGCCACTGAGTGGTTCGCACATCTTCCCCCGAGTATTAGGTCATTCCCTAAGCTTGCGGAAAAATTTGTGAATCATTTCTCCTATAACTTCGAGCATGAAATATCTATGACTGGCCTTTGCAACACAAAACAAAAAAGCAAAGAATCCTTTGCTTCCTTCTTGTAGAGGTGGAGAAGCTTAGCAAGCAAACTCCCTTGGCCAATTCTTGAAAAACAACTCGTCACCATGTTTGTAACCAACCTCAATCAAGAAATAGTGTTCCATTTACAAATCCTTTGTGCGTCTACCTTTGAAGAAGTCATCAACAAAGGTACTACCATTGAACGAGCCCTCATCGCTAAGGGCTCCATCAAATTATATGAATACAAGTCCAACAACAACAACAACAACAAAAGCAAACTCAACATCAACACCCCTAATACAAATAACAACAACAACGCGCAATCAAACGAAAAGCCACGCTATTGGGGAAAGAACAAGAACACATTAAATGACGGCATCATGGATGTGAAAGCCATCCAACATGTACAGAATCAACCACCCGCACATACATACACCACCAACACAAACAACCAAAGGGGACAATTCAAACAAAACAAACCTTGACGACAATTCACACCTTTAGGGGAACCAATGCAGATATCCTTGACAGGTGTCTAAAGAAAGGTTTGATCACTCTCCCACCTATCACGCCCTACCAAGAGAGTGAGCTCAAAGCAGCATGGTACAATAAGAATGATTACTGCGATTACCACCGCATAGTGGGACATAAGACCGCTGATTGCATGAAGTTAAAGTACTGTGTGCAAGACCTCATCGATCAGAACAAAGTCAATCTTGAGCAGAGCACCCAACCATCGCCAAACACCAATCTCGGAGCTTACAAGGATCCACTACCCAACCATAATAAAGCCTCCTCATTCAATCAAGCATACAATGTCACTCCACCACCTGCATCCTATGACTCTATCATAGGGCGGGTAGAGCCATCATCTCACCATGTCAACACAATCACCATTCGGGCACAAGCACCTGATTACGTTGTCGCAACCTATCGTAGCCATGTATCCATCCGTACAGCCCCTACCACTGAACAAATGCCTGCATCCACATCAGATTCCCTACCCCCTTGTCCAACCACACATCCATCACCTACCAATTAGTATAACCTCCTAAAGCATCTAGGAAAGACCCCTGCACAAATATCCATACTTGAGTTGCTCTGCACATCACCCCTTCACAAAGACGTCCTTGACAAAGCACTCTTGGAAACTCAAGTTCCCACCAACTTCAATGTGACCCAATTCTAAGCCATGGTAGGACATATCGCCGCACCTCACTATCTCACATTTTTAGAAAAGGATCTTCCCGCTTCTGACCACTTACACAATGATGACTTACATATCGAATTCTGTATCCACAAGCACATCATCAAAAGAGTCTTAATAGATGGTGTCTCCAGCCTAAACATATGCACTCTTATACTATTAAAACACTTGGGATACTCAGATGTGGTTGTAGACACCAGTGAGTGCATCACAATCAAAGGATATGATGACACCGAACGACTATCTAAAGGCACCATCAAGCTCCCTATTCAAGTGGGATAGAAAATAATGGAAATAAAATGTCAGGTCCTTGATCTTGACCTCCCCTACAACATTCTTCTCAGCCGACCATGGATCTACACCATGCAAGTAGTCCCATCTACATTCCATCAATGCCTCAAGTTCCCTCACAATGGCATGGAGGTAACTATCTATGCCAACCCTCGCCCCTTCCAATACTGTAGTTTCTTAGAAGGCCATGACCATACCTTCTGCCCATACAACAAAGCCACCACCAAAGCCAATCCAACAGCTTCCACCTCATACATCGACCCTGCTAACATTGCCACCACTTCATCCCAAACACCACCACCACCCAAAGGTCAAGATCAAGCTCACGGACATGGGCTGTGGGGAATACGACCTGCACAATACCTTTTGTGTGGGCACATTACCCAATCCTAAAATGTTTGGCATCCCAAAAGCAAAGGCAACCAACACAGTAGTCATCAAGTGGAAACCATCGCCCATCTTTGAAAAGAAACATCTCCTAGATCAGGATGTGCTCAAGGATATCTCATCCTGGCTATATAAGGATGAAGAATCTGAGTAGGAAGCTCCCACCATACCAACAAAAATCTATGGTAAAGGGTCTGAAATTGTCAAAAAAATGGGTTATAAAGGACAAGGCAGTATCGGCCTTCATGAACAAGGGATTGTGGAACCAATCCAAGTGACAAGAAATCCCTATAAACAAGGGTTAGGATATGGTCAACAACAACGTATCCTCACTAACGGTGAATGTATCTTAGCCGAGGTCGCTACTGTCTCCCTTGAAGTCAACAATGTCAACAAAATAGGCCATCAAGACTCATTTAGTGACTTTGCCAATTTCTTTGACTCATTCATATGCACCATCCAAACAGTCACCACCCTAACCTTATCATCCAATGACTTACCACTTGTATACCTAGACCTCATAGGCTGGGACCAACGAGGACCTCCTGTCTTCGACGTAGCACCAAATGATGAGGCCATCGCTGAAATGATGGGGGTTAGAGATCACTTCCCCCTGGGAGATCACAGAGCAGGATACATCATGGAACTTGATACCCATGCCTATTTCAGGGAGACAACCCCTATTTCCAGTCATAAGAATATAAAAATCAAACATGGATCTGATGGTGAAAACTATTCTGCGGCAGTGTCAGATCCCAAAAAAGTAAAAACAAAAGACATATCTCATGGTGAAAACCTCCATGAGGCGCTAGGAGATGGAACCATGGGCCTTCCCGAGATAGACAAGGTTTATCCAAATAGGTCACCCATCCTCATAGAGCCAACCCAAGAGATGAATCTTGGGACAGAAGAAGAGCTAAAAATCACTTTTTGGGCATAATCGCTCAGCACAGTAGAGCAAGAAAACTTCCTAGCATTCTTCAAATGTAGAAATCACAATTTTGCATGGACCTATATAGACATGTCAGGGCTAGATCCCACTTTGGTTGTCCATCACCTTGCAGTACACCCTAATGTGAAACCAGTGAAGCAGAAGCTCATAAAAATGAATCCTTAGGTGGCCTTCTTAGTCAAAGCAGGGCTAAAGAAACTACTGGACGTCGGCTTCATCTAACCAATTGATTGTCCTGAATGGGTCTCCAACCTAGTACTAGTATCCAAACCAGATGGTCGAATCTACTGCTGCACCAACTTCTGAGACCTTAACAAAGCCTGCCCGAAGGATGATTTCCCATTACCTAACATTGACATGATAGTGGATCTTACAGCTGGACATGAGATGTTATCCCTCATGGATAGTTTTTTAGGGTATAATCAAATCAGAATCATCGAAGAGGATTAGCATAAGATAGCCTTCATATGTCCATGGGGGATGTACTGTTGGGTGGTAATGCCATTTGGCCTAAAGAATGCCGGATCTACATATCAAAGAGCTATGACTGTCATCTTCCATGACCTCTTCCACCACATCATGGAAAACTATGTGGATGACTTGCTAGGGAAATTGAAGACAAGAGAGGAACACCTTGATGTATTGGCAAAAATCTTTGACCGACTAGAGCAATACAATGTTCGCCTAAATCTAAAGAAATGTGTCTTCGGGGTCACCTCAGGAAAACTTTTGGGATACATAGTCTCCAGAAGAGGAATCGAGGTAGATCCCACAAAGGTCAAGGCCATCACTGAAATGCCTCCTCCAAAAACACTAAAGTAGCTAAGAATTCTATAAGGCAAACTCCAATCTATTCGTTGGTTCATTGCTCAACTAGCCGATAAATGTCATCCATTCCAGTACATACTCAGAAAAGACAGCTTTTGTCTGGAACACTCAGTGTCAGGCTGCCTTCGACCAACTAAAAGATTATCTAGCCAATCCCCTTGTTCTAACTCCACCGAGGTAAGGAGAACCCCTCCTGTTATATATCTCAGCAACAGAGATAGCTATCAGAGCCTTACTAGCACAACACGATGAACAAGGGAAGGAAAGAGCCATCTATTACATCATCCGCACCCTAATCTCATATGAGCTAAACTATACACAAATTGAACAAGCATGTCTAGCCTCATCTTTACTTCACAAAAATTAAGACACTACATGCCCAATCACAAGACCAAGCTCATCGCTAAGATCGATCCATTGAAGTATCTACTAAACAAAGTTGCTCTTATTGGGAGAATGGCAAAATGGGTCATGATCCTCACTGAATTTGACATTGAATATATTGAGAGAAAAGCCATCAAAGGACATGTTATCGCTGATCAGCTGGCCGAAGCACCCATTCCTGTAGAATATCCTACACTGGTAGAATTCCCTGATGAAGCCATCTTGACAATAGCACTAGCAACAAAAACATGGAAAATGTACTTTGATGGATCATACACACATAGAGGCTCGGGGGCAGGCATCCTATTTATTACCCCTCAAGGCGACACCATCCCTAAGTCCTTCAAAATCACATTCCCATGTACCAACAATGTGGTAGAATATGAGACCCTTGTCACAGGTATCTGAATGGCAATTGAACGATGAATTGAGAAGCTGACGGTGTATGGAGACTCTCAACTGGTCATCTAGTAGGTAAACAATGAGTACAAGACCAAGGATGACAATCTCCTGCCTTATAAAAAGATGGTCGATGACTTCAAAGACTACTTCAATGACATCCACTTTGACCAAATCCCAAGGTTAAACAACAAAGTTGTAGACACCAAGGCCACCATTGGATCCTTGGTCGACATGAAGAAAGACAGCAAGAAATGTGAGTTCCTAATAGAAGAACTCCCCATCCCAGCATATGATGTTCCTCAATCAGAACTAGTCTGTGAAGTCATTGGTCCCCTATCCCCGTGGTATCAAGAAACCTACCTATACCTCCATGATAATATCATCCCCCCTAACCTATCCACCTCACAATGAAAATCCTTCATCTGCCGAGCCTCCTACTTCACCCTTATAGGAGATACCCTATACAAAAGGAGTCTTGAGGGCATGCTTTTATGATGTTTAGACTCTAGGGAAGATGAAGTGGCCTTGCAAGAGGTACACACAGGTATATGTGGGGCACATTCAAGTGAACCCACCCTTGCTAAAAAGATCCTGAGGACCTAATACTATTGGCCAACCATGGAACGAGACGCCTACTGGTTTATCAAAAAATGCCTACCATGCCAATAGCATGGGGATCTCATTCATGCACCAGCAGAGGAATTGTAACCCATCACGACACCATGGCCTTTCTCATAGTGGGGACTCAACCTCATAGGAAAAATACATCCCCCATCCTCCAATGGCCATAAGTTCATAATCACTGCTACTGAGTACTTCACTAAGTGGGTGGAAGCAATACCACTCACCTTCACCACTGGAACCCAGATATCCAAATTCATTCTCCATTATATCATCTGTCACTATGGTATCCCTCATTCCATCATAACCGATAATGGAAAACCATTCAAGAACCAAGAAGTCCACACTTTGTGTTAAAAATTCGAAATCAAACACCACTTCTCCACCCCATATTACTCTCAAGGAAACGGGCAAGCTGAAGCTTCAAATAAAACCATCGTGCGCATCCTAAAGAAGATAGTCAATGAAGTTGGCCGTGACTGGCATCTCCAACTCAACCCTGCCCTATGGGCATACTGTACAAGCATCCGCACCCCCACAGGAGCGACTCCATTTCCCCTAGTAGTCGGATCTGAAGCCATTTTACCTATTGAGGTCGAGCTCCCATCCCTACGAGTATCCCTACAAAACATAATCAATGATGAGGAATATCGAGTAGCACGGTTGCATCAGCTAGAATTACTGGATGAGAAGCACCTGAATGCATTGAACCACCTGTAGGCCTATCAAATTCACCTCAGAAGAAGCTACAACAAGAGGATCAAAAACCAAAAATTTCAAGTAGGTGACCTCGTCCTTATGGAAAATCAGAAGAACTCACAAGAGCGCCCTAAGAAAGGCAAGTTCGAACCCAATTGGCTAGGACCGTATGTCATCACAACTAGCTATGGATTAGAAGCATACCAGCTTGCAACACCTAAGGGGCAGCCTTTGGATGAGCCTATGAACATCCTACATCTGAAGAAATTCTACACATAACCCATTGAGTATCCCAATCAAAAAATCAAAAAATCAAGAAAAACCTGAGTGCAATAAAAACTTCCAGTGGTGAAAATCACTTCGGTGATGCCTTGGATAAGTACCATGGTGAAAACTTGTTTTAGGCACCATGCATAGTAGCCAGTTCTACCATCCAATAAGTCCTCTTTCCGTCACAACACTCTATATTGCACACATCCCATGGCTTGGAATTCTGAAACATCAAGTCCTATCACCCAACCCCCACTATCCCATCCCAAGACTAACTCATGGAATGAGGATCCTTGTAAGCTCCCCTTTCTATAGCTGAAAATCAAAAAATCCAAAAACAACACAAAATTAGAAAATCCAAAAACAATACAAAATCAGAAAATCCAAAAACAACACAAAATCAGAAAATCCACAAACAAGACAAAATCAGAAAATCCAAAAATAATGCAAAATCAAAAAATCCAAAAAAAAAAATATAACATCAGAAAATCCAAAAACAACACAATTCACCACAAATCACCCCCCATACATCACTCTCACTATAACTCGCAACCATCAACATCTATCAACTCATCACATCACACCCATCCTAAAGCATTCCCACATCATCAAGTCATACCAGAACTACATATTCATTTCACCCGCATCTTGAAAGTACCTTGATCCCGTGGACATAGGGTATGTAGGCAGTCTGGAATATGAAGGAAGTTTCTAGTACTCAAGTACCTAAGATGCACCCATCCACCCCGTTTGGATGGTCTCCATACACTGAGCCTTCTAGACCTGATAAATGGTGCACATGCTAAGTATACATTTGAAGCCTATCCCCTAACACAAAAATCATCAATCAACATACCAACTATAATCCTACACATGGCCAGACTATCCTTTTGCCCACCTTTCAAAAATTCTCCGACCAAATCCAACCAATTTGCGTCCTAGGATATATCTTTCCCAAAATGGACAAGAATATATTATTCTATCATCACGTATCTTGGCAAGAGCACACACAGGCTATTTGTATCTTTTTGTTGGTTTTTTTGATTATTGATCTTTATCTTTTTGTCTCCCTCTAGGTCATCTCCAAAGCTACCTTGATCTCATTATATCATGGTAAGTAGCAGACAACACCTGGAGTGGACAAGGTCATTATTTCTGTATGATGTGCTTGTGGATTGGTTTTATTACTCCAAGAATAGTATTCATATCTTGAAGCCTGGGTCGGTTCTAGCATAATGTGCCTCATTTGCATATACGGGCATCAAAACCTTATATGTACTATTCGCACTCATCACTATGAGTCCCCTTCCTAGGCTAGGCAAGGTTATACTACCTTGGGCACGCATGAAATCAACCTATTGTTTGCCGGTCTAGTCCATGCAATCATGGGATATATATCATCACCTAGGTCATTTCATACCTTTGTGAACTGTATCCTACATTGCTATAGTAAACTAAGAAATGCTCTCAATTAATGCTATACAACTATTGTTACTAGCTCAAATCATCATCCTAATCAACTATACCATCTAGGCATAGATTTCATAACCACCTACCCCACTCACCCTACCAAATCCCCTCACTAATCCCACTCCTCTAACTAACTCTCACTCAACACATCCTGAACCAAACCATATTCCCCCCCTCAATGACGTGGTGTTTCATGACCTAACAATTCCCTCATTCCACCGCTCCCAATCCTACCTGTACCCCATCCATCCACCCTTATCCGCTCCCCACCTATTCCCCGGCCGCACAGCCCCACCACCCAGGGTCCAACAATGAACGTCATGTGTATCAGGACTTAATCATCTCACACATCACCTAGCTTTCATCTCACATACCATCTAGCTACATATCATAATCATTTAACATATCATTTCATTAGGTTCATTTTAGAATCTTGTAGTTGCATATCATTTCATTAGGTTCATTTTAGAATCTTGTAGTTGCATATCATTTCATTAGGTTCATTTTAAAATCTTGTAGTTACATATCATAATCATTTAACATATCATTTCATTAGGTTCATTTTAGAATCTTGTAGTTGCATATCATTTCATTAGGTTCATTTTAGAATCTTGTAGTTGCACATCATTTCATTAGGTTCATTTTAGAATCTTGTAGTTGGACATCATTTCATTAGGTTCATTTTAGAATCTTGTAGTTACATATCATTTCATTAGGTTCATTTTAGAATCTTGTAGTTGCATATCATCTCATTAGGTTCATTTAAAAATATCATTTAGTTACAATCATTTAGGTACATTTTACAATCATTTAGCTGCATTTTACAATCATCTAGTTGCATATCCATATTTTCCATACCCATGTGTTTATAAAGATAAACATACATTTCCATTGCATCACATTTTTGCATCCATAATAAATGTTTATTAATCTGAACATTTATTTGCATTATACATCATAGACCATAGTTCATAAACATGCATATATCACAATAAATAAATCATCATTGCATCCATCGTATTACATCAATAGGTACATAACATCAACACAATAGATTGCATGGATCATCATAAAGCATCATCATAATCATATAACATCATCATAAACAAACATATAGGCCATCAAAAAGCATCATATCATATATCATCATTGCAAAAAAATGTACATCGCTCATATATACACATCAAAAAATATAATGTCCTGATACAATGGCTCTAAGGGCTAACATGATATAACTGTCACATGGAGGACCCTCTCTCTGAAGCGCTAGGAGAGCCTGACCCTAGTGGCTGTGGCTATGGCTGAACCTGAACCTGAGGAACCTACTGGGGCACCTATGATGGGGGACCCATCGGCTGTTGGATAGACTGAACCGATCTAGATCTGTGTGACCTAGATGACCTGGTCCCACTAAGTTCACTAAAGCTCACTACACGCTGCTCTACTGGCACCGCCGCATGATAGAGAACCCGATAATAATCTACCCGTCGATTGGCCTCTGACACCTGTCCCTGTGCCTGAGACAGTTGTGTCTGCATCAAAGTCAAAACTGGGGCCATACCAGCACCTGAGGCCTGTAAACTGCTCACTGTAGCCTCTACCTACCGGGCTCTCACGAGTGTTGCATCCCGCTCCCCTATCAAAGTGGCTATCTCACCCTGAGCCTGGGCTAATTGTGCCCGCAACACAGCCACCTGTCCATCTGAGCCATCCAATAGGGCCACTATCCCCCACAATTGAACCAACTCTGCCTCACGGCTCTCTAAAGCCTCCTGCAGGCTAGCTACCTATGCTCGCAGGGTCTCAATCTCCTCCTCCTCACCTCGTTCCCACTGACAGGATGTTGACCTCTCAACCTCTACCTCTCCATCGGCCCCTTAAGGGCCTGCCTTTGCCTGCTGCCTGGCTACCTGCTACCCTGCTGCAATAGCCTGCTGCTGCACTACCTGTGGTGGGGGTAGAATCCCCCTGTCCACCCTCGGCTTGAGAGGTCACCCAAAGCAAGGAGCTAAACTGAGGAAAATTGTACCATACCATGTAGGAGGACAATTTTTGATGTTACATCTGGCATGATAAAAACATTAAAGAAAGAGAATTCCATGAGGGAGATTGGGCATTGTTGTTTGATTCTCGATACAATGACCAGAAAGGCAAACTTAGAACTCATTGGCTAGGTCCATACGAGATTTCTGAGGTATTTCTAAAGGGAGCAGTACAACTTAAACCCATTGATGACAATTCTCAGACTCTCTTAGTCAATGGACATCGACTCAGGATTTACCATAAACCTATCAACAAAGAAGAGTTTACTCGACTGGTAGAAATGCATGGAGAAACTCAATGTGTTGATTCTGCTTCAGCAGAAACAATACCATAAGCTAAGTAATTAATTTAAAAAATCAAAATATATATATATATAGATATATATTAGTGTGTGTATATGCATTTAGGAACAATTATTCATATATTCCTTTTTGTACTTGCCTAAATTTCATCGATGTTTCACAGGGTTTCATCTTTGAAGAAGTGTTACAAATTCTGGCGCATCTCCCGGTGTTGCTCCAGAACTTGTTGTCTGAATAGATCCACACCCTCTCTTTGTTCCTACATTTCAGCTGTATCTTTCAGCGATGCTCTAAAAATTTATTTCTACATTCTAGATGCATCTTTCATTGATGCTCCAAAACTTTGTTCCTGCATTTTGGTTGCATCTTTCAGCAATGCTCCAGAACTTTGTTACTGCATTCCGGCTGCATCTTTTAGCGATGCTCCAGAATTTTGTTCCTGCATTTCAACTGCATCTTTCAGTGATGCTCTAGAACTTTGTTCTTGCATTCCAGTTGCATATTTCAACAATGCTCCAGAACTTTGTTCCTGCATTCCGGCTACATCTCTCAGTGATGCTCTGAAACTTTGTTCCTGCATTTCCAGCCGCATCTTTTAGCAATACTCTGGAACTTTGTTCCTTCATTTCTGGTTGCATCTTTAGTGATGCTCTGGAACTTCATCCCTTCAGTCTGGCTGCATCCTGTGATGATGCTCCAGAATTTTTGTTCATATCCTCCATATCTATTCCTTTGATATCTTCCTCCACCATTGTGAATTTGTGATTTCCATTTGTGAAAATGTTCCTACTATCTGCAAGCACACTATTATCACCCCAAAATCCACCACGAAAGCCATCATGAGTTTGTCATTCCCAACCATAATAAATATGTGTTATTATGACAACTTGTCATCATAATAAATTCAGCCACCCCATTATCACATCATAATAAATTCATTCCATCCAAACCACTTAGTACCGCCACCTAGGATGCTATTATGTTAGCAAAAACAAGCGACTTTCAAATCAATAATGGAATGGAAGGTAAGTACATATTTTATTTTAAATGAATCATTTATTGTGAATAAAAGTAGATAAATTGGCATGAACCCTTTTCTTTTCCAAATTTAGCAAATGTGTGAACTGTTTCTTCATTGGAGAAGGTGGCAACTCGTTCACTCTATCCCATGTAATGTCATAATTAACTATTGCAAAGCCAAGTACCCTAAATCAACATTATTGAAGTACAAGTGGCCTCAAAACCTACATTCCCTTTAATTTCCCTATCAATTTCATGAGCAGTTTTATCACTTTGGGTGCCATGATATTTCAGTAGACATTGAGTAGTATTATCAATAAGAAATAGAATAGGAGAAGCCAAATGCAAGTCTGAGTCAGCTTCACCAGATAAATTGCTTGCATTGGGAAATATTTCAGAAAGTAGGGTGGCTAGACTTTATAAAGAAATTCGAGGGAGACCATGCGCAACTGGTCAAGGAATTTGCTGAGAACTTTGCAGATGGACAGTCAATTGTGCACGGGAAGAAATTCAAGGTAAGTCACTGAATTATCTCCAAATTATCTAGTATTGGAAAATAAAGGTATGAATTTGTCTGAAACCACAAACATTTCCTATCAGAAAATGATAGAACTTTTTACACGGAAAGGGGAACCTCACCCATTATTAGTTGTGAATACCTAGGGGAAAAACAAGGGGTTTCATAGAATGTCCATTGTAGAACCATGGCGAATAGTAGTTGCATGAATCATTAAGTACTTCACCTATGAAGGGCAATGCGCCATTGTAGTTGGCCCTCCTTTTTAGTTGCTCATTCATTTGCTCCATGGTTTAGAAAACCCTTAATTAAGGGTTAACATTCATGCCTTCCTCCATGATTCCCTTGTCAGTATGATAGAACAATTCAAGATAGGGTCTGGGCCTTTAAAGCATCATGGTCTTATACATTTAATTTGCAAATATCATTTTCATAAGAAAAGAAAACCAGATGTAAAATGGCAGAAGATTTTGTAAAAGTTTGAGAACACTGAACCTCTGAGACAATTTGAGGAAGGTGAGACGTTTGGTAGGGCAACCCAAAATGTGAGAGAACTCTCCCCTATACCTCAAGGTGATAGACAAGTGCCTGGCGATGAAGTGCCAGAAAATCCAACTTAAACCCCTTAGATTTTGAGGAAGGGCATAAACCACATAATGTACCTGAGACGCCAGAAAAATGAGAAAATGTGGATTTAGTAGACTCAGAGGAGGAATATACTAGGCCCTATAAAAAGGAGAAGAGGTTGAAAATGAAACTACAAAAACCTCCTCCTCTAAGAAGGAGCAAATGGTTAGCTATTGAATCTAATTGTGCCATGACCTATGAATTGCCCCCTGTTCCCAAGAAAAAGAGACAAGAAATGCAACCCTGTGAAAAAGTAACCTAGCCAGATGAGACTCTATCTCAAACATGTGCAAATGTAACTCAAACTTTAGAGAGAAATAAATCCCCTGAATCTAGACAAGAAATTGACCCATCTCAAGAAAACCAAAAAGAAATAGGAGAAGGACAAGAGGGGATCAGTGAACAAGTGCCCAATTATGTCCTAATTGAAGAAGAGGAGGGTCAGAAATGTGGGACTGTCGACACAATTTCTTCATCACAGTAGCTAAAAAACATTCAGGGAATCAATACGGTGCCTGAGGAGAGACAATTATCTCCCTTAAATAATGTTGGTGACATAGGGCAAGGTCCATTAGAAGCAATTAATGAATGACATGTGTCTGACAATGAAACAAAAGTTTTTATTCCCCCCCTTTCTATAGATGTAGAGGATAACAAAAGTGAATCTATGACAGTGGAAATAGAGAAATTAAAAGTAGAAATTATGTAGTTGAGAAATAAAATACAATTGAGTGAAGAGTAGTTAAACAGACAGTAGCAGGAGATAGAGGAACATAAAGATCTTCTAGAACAAAGGGATCAAACCATTAGAGAACTGCAATCCTAATTGCAGCAAGTTGAAGAAAGAGATAAACATTGTCTGGATAATCTATCTAAAAGATATGGACAAATTAAGAATCTAACCTTCAACTTGGAACAGTGCCTGAAGACATTTGCAGAGGAGCAGGAGAAACAAAAATTTGAATTAAATAAATCTGTAAGTAGAACTGTTGAACTGGAGAAAGATTTATAGGAAATTAATATTAGGCCAAATGTGGAATCAAAGGAGGTTCAAACCAAACCAACTAAGATGGAATGGTTTCAGATCCACATTCCTCCCATGTTAACCAAGTGGATGGAGCAATGTTATTTCTTAAGGCAATCTGGAGATGAAAATACTAGACTTAAGAAAGAAATAGTATTGTTGAAAGAATCTTATGATAGATTGTATCAGGCTAAGATGGATGCATGTCAAATTGGAGAATTATTACTGGCTTGTAGGAAACTATCCAAATTATATTCTATGTTCCTTAATGAACAGCTATTAAGATGGAAGCTCCTAAGAATCTCTTGCAATTTACCACATGACCCTGATGACCAGCAATTTCTTGAAGCATTTAAAGAAGCATCTCCTATGCAGAAAAATTTGTTATGTGAATTCTTCATTCATAATCTGTTTCTCAAAAAGCATAATGATTTCTTCATCAATCGGTTTGTGGGGGAAGTTTAGTTAAGGGCATTTTTGTCAAATATGCAAAATCAAATTCAATGGCTGGACAAAACTAGAGAATATCTTCATGTAGAGAGAACTATGGGATTACACATGAGATACCCCAATCGGAGCCTTTTTCTTTCAAAGCCCAGTTTAGAAGAATTAAGAGCTATGAACATTGAAAGAAAAATACAATGAAAGTATTAGGATTTTCTTTGAAGATTTCAAGATTAATGGACCACAGTTAATTGACAAAGCTTGGAATGCCTGTGAAGAAAGGTATAGCCCCTTGCCTATGTAATTAAAAAGGAGACAGATGATTTCCCCTACTAACCTCAGATGGTCATACAAAAGTGCTGAGGCATTGATAGAGATTCTTCAATAGCTAAAAACTAAGTGGATAGGGATGAGATACAGACCTCCACTACTTTTACAACTACCCCTTACAGTCTTAGTAGTTACAGAACAAGATCCTAGGGACCTACATACCTGGAAGTTGCGAATCAAACTACACAAAGGCTTTCTGAAGGTTCATGACCATATTGATGAGGAGGCAGAAAGACAAAGGATGCATCAAAGAGAAGGAGGACCTGCTCAAGGTTAGGAAGGGGAGGGTGATGAGGTATAAACAACCTAATTTCTTTGATGAAACAAATAACCCTTTTTGCATTTCCCAATTCCCTAACCTTGCCAATTTATTTGTTTTTATAAGCAATATTTATCTACTTTTAATGAAATGTTGTATAAACCTTTATTTCCTAAATTGATTGAAATTAGCTTTTAAATGTTGATATAATGGCATGTAGAGTTGGGTAATTATGTAGGGTAATGCATTGCCTACAAGAGAAGTCGACTTCATGCAGTTGAGGTCGAATGCGCCAGAAGTTGAGGGCGCTAGAAATTTTAGGTGTGCATTAATTGAAGGCTCTATTTTAAGATTTGTTTTTTTTCTGTTGGTTACCTAAAGACATTATGACTCTACTCGGAGCCCTCTTTATGTTTTAAAAGACATCAGTAGTTAAGATTCTATTTTTTGTTATAAGACTTCTTCAAATGGCATTTTTCCACCATCTGAAATTTGGGAGTTCGAATGTAGTTCAGTTTAAATCTATTGCTCAAAACATGGATACAAATATCATACTATGGATGGATGAAAATCAATCCCTTAGTTTTTGAAATAATCAGAGCTGTGTACTTGCAATTTTCTCCATGAATTCAAATAGTGTTGTTCTGAGTAATTTCTTTTGAAATATAAAGATCTGAATAGAGTTACCATGTTGCTGTGGAAATGATTGAATGTGACCTAAGTTAAAGACAAATTTCTCCTAAGAGCTGGCCACTCGCAGGACTGTAGAATAGATAAGTACTTTCATTTCTGTGGATGTTTCATTCAGTTGAAGTTAGTTTATTTTTAGTTTTCTGTCGTGAACCTGCATGGTGTGTTGTTTAAAAGTTTTTGGAGCATCTTCTTCAGTTAAACTGTTGTGTACTTTTGTTTTAGAACTCTTTGTGTTGTTTAAATGTTTATGGCGCATTTGCCTTAGTTAAATTGTTGTTTACTGATAGTTGGAAGTTAGAATGTTTGCAGTATAGAATTTATCATTGTTCAAAATCAGAGTAAAGTTGCATTTGTGAATTTCTAGTGTGGAGTTTATATTCTTTCTAGTGTAGAGTTTATATGCGTTCTAGTGTAGAGTTTACATGGTTTCTAATATACAGTTTTCATGCTTTTTAGTATAAAATTTAAATGCTTTCTGTAGAAGGATATAAATGTTGTTTCATTTCATATGTTGTTTCAATCTTTTAAAGAAACTAGAAAACTGATTCTCAATGAGATATCCAAACTCCCTATTGCATACAACCTTGGACACTACCCCGATCGATAAATTGATAATTTTCAACTAAAGTGTTAGGACCTTACGATAACCTATCACTTTTTGGCATCGTTGCTAGGGATACGTGATTCTTTTCTACATGTTATTAGGGAAATGCTTGGAAACCTCTTGTAGTAAACACCAAAAATCCTCACCAAACCTCTCTTTCTGCATGGTTATGAAACGAGGCCCACACAAAAGATTTATACCAAAAACCCCCCCAATAGTAGTTCCAACCATAAATAGGGAGGAAGTAGTCTCAAATGAAGAACTCAATTTTGAATTGATTGAGCAGGATCAACATGAGACCTCCCAAAATACCCTAGAAGTTTTACCAGTTGACCCAATCTTTGAGGGGATAGTCATTTAGCCAACCAACCTAGTCTTTGAGAAAGAAAACATTCCTTTTGACATTATGGCTAATAACCTCCATAATGATGATATCCCAAGAAGACCGGCAGCACGAACCTTTACCTACCCTATTTCTCTCAACGAAGATGACGATGCACCAATGAAAAACATTTCAGCATCCATCTTACTGACTTTCAGTGGACTTTCTTCTGAAGATCCTAACCAGTTCCTCTTTGAGTTCAAAGTCTTGTGTCAAACATATGATAACTAGAAACTTAAACTTTTTCCCTCCACTCTAAGAGACACTGCAATGCGTTGGCTCATGGGACTAGTTTCTGGATCAATAACTATGTGGGATGAAATGGAAACTATCTTTTTAGACAAATACTAGAGTTATTGCAGAGTTAGTGATAGGAAAGAGGAGTTGTTCAAACTAAGTCAAAAAGAAGATGAGAGCCTAGAAGACTACCTTGATAGGTTTATCTTCCTAACCAAACGATGTGGTGAAGAAGCCATAAGTCCGAAGATTCTAAAGACTATATTTCTCAAAGGACTTGATGAAGATGCTAGGAGGAGCTTAGATTTAATGGGAAAGGGAGATGTTGCCCAACTTGAACTGGGTGATATCTCCGAGTTATGCTGGAATTTTTCCCGTACTCGAGGAGGTATCAGAAAATCTAGCCTTTTAAGGAGCTCAAATGAAATATAAAAGAAAGGGTTGTTTTAAGCTCACTTAGGGTTTATTACCTTGCAATATAAAAGAAAGGTCTCTAATCAAACAAATTATCCTCTTGTAACTCTCTTGTAGAAGGTAACCTCTAGTTTTACAGGTGATCTGGGGAGCTTGAGTCCATTGGTGACTCTTATATGCTATCAAAACTCATCAATCATACACTTTAAAAAGAGTAACAAATATGCATTCATTCATTCTAGGGCCCTTAGTTGTTGTCTTCAAATTTTTTTACACATTTATGAGAGTTGACCTAGCAAAACTTTTCTCCTTGCAATGAAACAACAACCCTTCAAAGGTATTTTAAATACCACCAGCCTCGTATCAACAAAAACAACAAAGTAGATGAAAATTGATTGAGTTAAAGAACAAGAGCAGACAATCACATAGGGTTAAGTCCAAACTCAAAGGATGAATTCACAACCATGGACTTGACCCAAACCCATGGACTTCTCAAGCAAAGTATAGTTTCAATATAGGTTCCAAGGCTATTAACTGATAGAGAGATCACATTCCCCAAGCTTAGAGCAACCCGATTCTCAAATCTTCAACAAGAGCTTTGGTGAGCTAGATACACCCTTCTACTACATTTACTTTTCTTAAATAAATATTTTAAATCATTAAATTTATCAATCCAAACTATCATTATTTAATCAAAACTAATTCATATGTAATTATTTGCATTTACTTAATTAACATAGATTAAACTTAAAAGCAAATTTATTTTCCTTACACTAACATAGAGAGGGAAGATAAATTTTGACTTATTTTTATAATTATTATTTTTAGTTAAATAATAAATAAAACTAAAAGAATAAAAAATGTTTTTTTTTTCCTTCTAAATTGCAAGCAAAGTAAAAGCCGACGTATCAAAGAAAATTTGACTTAATTCTTTATAAAAAAAAGAAATAACTTCGGCCTAATATTTGTTAAATAGCTTGATCTTTTCAATCTATAGCTTGTTTTGAAACATTTTTGAAACCTAAACAAGTTCGTGAGTGGAGGTTTTCTAATCGTATATTATTGATTTTCATTCATCCAGAATCTGGATACACCTAACCAGACGTGTACAAATTAGATCCAAACGTTGGAAAGAACAAAAAAGAGAGATAAACACAGATTTATCTATCTTACTTGGTCATTGCCAATTTAGTTTTAGTGAAAGGAGCACAGAATTTATCATCAATTCTGTAAAACCATGGCAAATAATGAAAGGGCTAAAAGATTATGCAATGACAGGAGAATGGGTTCAAGTATCCCCAAATTCCTCTGCTGTCCTCTCTCAGGCAAACTTATGAAGGATCCAGTCAAAACAGACAGTGGCACAACATATGACCGGAGCAGTATTGAAGAATGGCTCGGCAAAGGTAACATCCATTGCTTTATCACTGGCAAAGAAATGTCCCACAATCTCATTCCTAGGAGAAAGCTAGCACTTCATATCAATGAGTGGAAAAGAATTTATCCCCAAATTAAAGATGCAACCCAAAATGAAGTAGAGTGGTTATTGCAAAAGCTCAAGAATCAGGAGTATCGGCGAGACAAATTGCTGAATAAATTAAAAAGACTTAGAGTTCTTCTAGAGAAAGAAGGATGGCCTCCACAGGAGCTACAAAAATATAGACCTGGTGACATTTTGGCAGACAAGCTAGCCTCTACATCTCATATTGAAGACAGAGACGAAGCTGCAGAAGAGATAGTGTGTATGTTTAAATATCTGCTTGTAGATTTTATTACAATGCAAAAGATCATGAATCCTAGTGCACTTGGTATGGTTGTTTTTGTTATGAGAAATGGAAAACTGAAGAGGAGAATTGAAGCTGTGCAGCTTATTAATAGAGTGGCAGAAGTAGACCAAGTTGGGTCTGTGAAGGGGCTTATTAAAGGACTCTTGGAGCTTCTAGATTGCTCACTTGTAGACTGTAATGTCAAAACATGTACCATGATAACTGCGAGAAGGCTTTGTAGGAGAGTAGAGATTAAACAGAGATTGAAGGACGAGGGGGCTGTAAGGATTGTTAAAAGAATGTGGTCAAATCATACTAATGATCAGGTTATGTTATCCAGAGCTTCTGAACTCCTCCGAGTCCTGCTTGAGAACTAAGAAGTTGTTTTGAGAGTGGAAATCACTGTGATGTGCTTTTGGGATTGCCATGTAAATGTTCAAATTTCCCAAACATTAAGAGTTCTTGTTCCTAATTGATCTCCATAGTAAGTTCTTTCATACAAATCCTCCACTATTAAATGTGGATCAAAATAGGAACTCTAACCTAATCTCAAACTTTGAACACAGCAATTCCATCCTTGTATATCAGGGGCATATCACCATGTACTAATTCACTTTCATATACCCCGCATTAAAGAGCATAATTCAATACTTGTTTATACCAATTTTCTTTCATATTCTATGGTTGACAATGCGCTTTGGAGAAGGCACTGCCTGCAGGTAATATTATTAAAGTAGAACAGGATGGAGGCAGGGGAGGGAAAATCAGTCTCTTACAAAAGTAATCTCAATTGAATGAGGAAGTGGCGCCTTGTTGAGATATGTCATGCTGCAAAACAAATAGGACAAAAATAATAATGGTGTTCAGCGCTACATATTCCAACACCCCCCTTAATGGCATCTACTACTATTTAGGATGTTTAAACAGTTTCTTAGATATTCAAAGCTTTCTTTTTTTAATGGCTTGGTGAATATGTATACATACATGTCTTTTTCGATATGTAGAATTCTAAATAAATCTATTTAATGTTGAGTAATTTTTTGATGAATTGATATATAGTGTTTAGATGTTTATTCTTTTGTGAAATACATAATTTTTGGATGGTGTAATTGTTGAGTTGTTACAGTCACATAAAATCTTTGTTGCTTCTTTATGTTTGTACATCAAATCTTCTAACATTCTTCTTATCCAAATTGTTTGTCATGTTGCCCCTATTGCTGCTACGTACTCTGCCTCTACTAATAAATAATGACAATGGGTTGTTTCTTAGATGTTCACGGTACTACACCTATCCCAAAATGAAAAAAACATAACTAGATGTACTTTTCCTATCTTCAATTTATCCTATGAGTTTGAACATGTCCAAAATTGAATAGATAATTCCATGATTTCTAGTTCCACTCACATATCTCAAAATTATTTTTTCTACTTTCCAGCGAGTGTCTTCTAAAGACAATATGAACCATGGAATAAAGCTCACACCATACATTATATCTAGCATTGTAGTTGTTAGTTATATTGGATTACCAACAAGTCTTTTATACAATGTTGGATCAGCATCAAATCCTTTGTTATCCTTGCTTAACTCAAACCTATTATAACTGGTGTTGGTGTTGGCTTACAACTTACCATATTGAACCTTTGCAAAATATCCTTGGTATATTTGGCTTGAGAAATGAATGTATTGATCATTTTCTTATTGACTCGCCTCAATGCCAAGAAAATACTTCATGAGACCTAAATCAATCATCTCAAATTCCTTCTTCATGGCTTCTTTAAACAAGTCAATTAATAAATCACCTGTGAATATCAAATTATCAACATGTAGATGGGTGAATGTAGGATCATCGCAAGCCAAACAGTGGCAATAGGAAAAAAAAATCACATCTTTACTTGGCCAAAATCACGAATTGGGGAAGTTTGACTTTCTTAGGCATGTAAAGAATATCCATTTTGGTTTAGAATACCAAACCAAAACAGATATCCATTTTGTGGGTCCCAAAACGAATATCCATTTCTAGAACTATACAAATGGTATTTTTTGTTTTTCTTTTCATTGGTTTATGCTTACAACTTACAATTCAACTTGCAAATTTCTATTCTTACATGGTTAACATCTTTTTAACCAATCAACAAAGTTGCATCTCTTTAAAATTTGAACCTCTCTCTCTCTCTCTAAACCCTTAAACCCTAAATAATGCCCCTAAGATCCCTAAACCCTAAACCCGAGAAACCCTAAACCTCTATCTCGATATATCTCCCTTATCTTCCTCTCTCTATCATCCCTCTACCTCTGAATCTCTCTCCTTTTCTGGACATCTCACTCACTCTCTATCTCCCTATCTCTCCCCTCTGTCTCCTCTATTTCTCCCTATATGTCTCCTCTCTCTCTACCTATCTATCTCTCCCTATCTCTTGCCTCTCTCCCCTATCATTCCTCTATCTCCCTATCTCTCCCCTCTATCTCTCCCTCTCTCTTATAGACGAAGGAAATGGAAACAAGAAAACTAGAGGGGAGAGGGATAGATATTGGGGAGAGATAGGGAGATAAAGGAATGATAGGGGAGAGGGGGCAAGAGATACGGAGAGTATTGACAAGCAATGAGCAAATTGTTTATTGAGAGTAGCAATATATATACATAATGATTAAACAATTATGAGTTGGAAAATATAATGATGTAATAGTAAACATTAAAAATGTTTTAACACCCCCCCTTATTACATCATATGCCCAAGAGACGAAAGCATGAAAGCTTGGAAAGCTTTGAACTTCACTGTTGCAAGTGATTTTGTAAAGATGTCAACACACTACTCTCGAGTTGAACAAAATTGGAGTTGAATATTGTGCTGTTGAACATGCTCGCAGATATAATGGCACTAAACCTCAATATGCTTGGTACACTCATCAAAGACTGGAGTGCGAACAAGCTTCAGCACACTCTGATTGTTGCAGAACAAAATGATAGGACCTATATCAGGAACACCTAGACCTATCAAAATGTGACGTAACCATATCACCTCATAGATAGCCCCCCTGTGACGCAATATTCTACCTCTATGGAAGAGCCAGCAATAGTGGTATGCTTTTTGCTCCCCCAAGAAATCAGACCAAATCCGAAAAAGAAAATGAAGCCTGAAGTAGACTTCCTATCATCCATTGAACTTGCATAGTCTGCATCCGTGTATCCTGATGCAGGAGCATCCCTGGTTCAAGAGCAATCTTGCATCAACCAAAAACATTTGCAGTTTAGTTTGTTTACATTCCAGTTCTTTCATTTTCCAGTTCAGTTCAGGTAGTTCAGTCAGGAATAACTTTCAGCTTGTGGTCTAGTTTTGGCATTTCACATCTTAAGGATCTGGACTTAGCATCTACATTCATTCATCTACATCACATCAAGAATTTAAAGCATTTAGATCAATTACCGGAAAGATATCACTATTAGAAGATCAACTATTTTATCAAAGCAAAGCATCCTGACAGTCTCAGACAAATTAGCTATAGGAGAAGGCTTGCGGATCATTCCTTGACCTGTAGATCATAATGACATATCATTCAATGATCCTTGGTTCATGGCCGACCTTCCCCGGAGGTCCACACATCGTTCCATTCATTTGAGGAAGTGTTCTATGCATTTAGGTCCAACCTATCTATGAACACGTTACAACTCTTCATTAGAGTTTGTGACCTTCCTTAGCTGATGCAGAGGAATCTATTGGTCCAGAAATGATATATATCGATGTAATAAATCCTTAGGAAAGTAGTTCAGAAGTTAGCAAATTCATAACATAAGTGATAGCTGATAGTTTAGATTTTGTGTGAAGAGGACTTCAAAGATTTATCTTGTGCATGTATGTAATCAGGCCTTTAAGCCCAGTTGTAAGCCCGCATGTTGCCGACCAGATTGTATTTGAATTCTATGATATGTTGAATTACTGAATCTGCATTTGTTCTATTTATTTGAGTTGTTTCCATTGTGTTTACTCTTGCTGCACGGTCTGGACAGTTCATTCTGTGAACCCTCCTACCATGACTGCACCAAGTGGTATCAGAGCGAAAGTTTGATTCTTTGGAGCGAATTGGCAAAAGGGATTCCATAAGATCTTGTTGTAAGCAGATCACCGAATTGAGGCAGGTTACTTGTACGCAACTGATCAACGATTGAGAGGCAGTTGTCACTTGTAGCCTAATTGCTGAACCTGAGGCAATTTGCACTTGATCCTAGGAAGAATGCTGCTGAGGAGAGTTGTTGATGTTGGTACAATGGCTAATAGAATGGATGAGATGATAGAATTGATGAGAACAATGTGAATCTATTTGGATGTTGTTGAGGAAGATAGGCAAAGAGGATTGACACCAAGACCTAATGTTGAAAGCGATGATGAAGAGGAATTTCAATCTGTTGAACAAACTAGCGAAACCCTAGAAGGTGATGAAGAAGAAGAATCAGATCAGGTAAAGATGTTGCGAGCTATTTCAAAGATTGGAAAGAGACCTAGAGTTGATGTGCCGAACTATACTGGTAATTTGAACCCTAAAGAATTGATTAATTGGATAAATGACATGGAAGAATACCTTGAATATGAGGAAATTGAAGATCCAGAAAAGGTGAAATTTACAAAGACAAAGTTGAAGGGACATGCTGCTGTTGCAAGTATGGGCCTAACCGGTGTTGTCATTGATGTCAACAAACTCCTATTGCATTAATTATAAGGATTGGATGAGCTGTGTGCTGAGGATATTGAGAAAATTAGTCTCAATCAAGAACAGTGAAGAATAGTGATGACAGTAAGGTAAAAATCCAAGATAGGATGAGGATCAGAGGATGCGGTTTAAAGGGTTTGTAGATATGTGTCTTAAGGTGGTCTAGTAGAGATTTCAGAGGTCCGCATGAAGATAGGAAGAAGTTGTGGCCACTCAAGTAAAACTAGTTCCGGCAAATGTTCAGTGGTGACAGAGTAATACAGATAGGTCCGGTGAGATCCAGAAATGTAGTATCTTGTTCTGCAGATCTGAGGAAGTGTTGAGGAAGTCTTTATGAAGTGTCAACTTGATTGGTTCATGGTTTGAAGGTCCGCAAGCATCTATTCTTTTGTGACAGTGATGACAGACTATGTTCTTGAAGTTCCGGTTGAAGGAGAGAAGAATTTCAGTAAGCAGATGAAGTGTGGATGTTCTTGGTGATTTAGGAAAGCTTGTGGAGATCCTTAGATCATGTCCAGTTCATGTTGGTGGTCCACATTGGAGTTGGAGCTCACAATTGAAGAACTACTTCCAGATGATGGTGTTCTTCTTGAGACTGGCCGACTGGATGAGTTACACATCCGGTGGATGTTCTTGTTGATGTTTGCTGACTTAGATGATCATTCCTAAGTTGATGTCTTGTATAAATAAGGGATTGTGAAGTCATTTTCAGAGTATCCTTGTGGAGATGAGTGTGTGGTAGCGAGGAGGAGAGTGAAAGGCAGAGCAGAACTATTGGGCTTAAATGGAACTGATTCAAGCATGGTGAAGATGCTATTCTCTAGTTTAAAGTATGTGATACTTATTTCTTTGTAGGTAGTGGGCCTCTTGTGAGTAGTGTGCTCGGGCAGTGAGCCCCAATTAGCATGTGTCATTTGTTCTTTCTATTCTTCTACAGAGAATACAATCTTAGGTTAATCACCTTGTGGTTTTTCCCTTAACTAGGTTTTCCATGTCAAAATCTTGGTGTCTCATGTGTTAATGTGTTTCTGCTCTTGATTCATTGCATTATGTTTCCATGATTGATTTATCATTATGCTGCTAAATTACAAAGTGAAGTTAAGTGTTTAATTGGAAGGAAGTTTTTGTACAACTATTCACCCTCCCTCTCAGTTGTCTGCCCTAAATCTAACAATTGGTATCAGAGCCAGGTTCCTCTAAAAAGAGCTTAACCGCTTGAGGAGATCCAAAATGACGTCTTACAAGAAGGATAGTCTGAAGTTTGATGGAACCAATTTTAATCTTTGGAAAGGTTGCATGAAATGTCACTTGCAATGTATGGGAATGGCGTACTGGACCATGGTTACAACAAAGTATACACCTCCACAGGGTGGTCTGAAAACCACAAATTAAATCATAGATGCTGAAAACAATCTGCGGACTATCAAGGCTCTTCTAAGTGCATTATCTGATTCAGAACTTTCAAATGTTATTGACCTACCAACTATTTTTGAGATTTGGGAAAAACTGGAACTTCTGCATGAAGGAGACAAGTATGTTAAATGTGCAAGGTTACAAACTTTGAAAGGAAAATTCAAAAATCTGAAGATGAGAGTAGATGAAAATATCACTACTTTTATGCCAAGAGTAAATGAGCTTATTTGTGGAATTAGAAATGCTGGTGGAGTCTTGGGTGAAAATGAGATTGTTGGCAAAATTCTCAGATCACTTCCTACTTCTTACAAAATCAAGGTTGTTGCCATTGAAGAATTCAGAGCCCATACAACTATCACAAGAGATCAATTGGCTGGTAAATTGGTTGCATTTGAAATGACCGAGTTTGGAGATGCCCCTCCTAAGACTGAATCTGCATTCAAAGCCAGTGCCTCTGTGAAAGGTAAACAAAGGTTTGATCCGAGAGAGAACTCTTCAAGGAAACTCTCATGGTATGAAAAAGCAAGAAAAGACCTAGAAGAAGAGGAAGCAAAAATTGCTCAACTTGAAGCCCTTATTGCAAAAAGACTGCCAAGAGGATCCGGTAAGTATGAAGGAAAATTGCCTTTTAAGTGTTTTGACTACAATAAGATTGGTCATTTTGCCTCAAAGTGTCTGGAAAGATTTTCAAGGCCAAATCCCAACAGATCAAGGTTCCAAAAGAACTGTTACTATGTTCATGAGGAAGATAATAATGAAGGAGTAACAGATGATGAATTAGAGACAGGAGACAAATTTGGAAGTGACTAGGTGTTCATTGCCATCAAGGAAGAAGATCCAATGCCCTCTAAATCTGTCAATCATAAAGTTGTAGAAAGAGCTCTGGTTGCCCAAGTTGAAGAAAAGGATGATTGGGTCATTGATAGTGGATGTTCTCACCATATGACAGGTGACAAAAGTAAGTTCATAGATTGAGAAAGGTATGAAGGAGGAGTGGTAAAATTTGGTGATAATTCTGCTGGTAGAATCAAAGGTAGAGGAACTATTTCTTTTGATGGAAGGAACAAAACAGGTAATGTACTGTATGTTGAAGGATTGAAGCACAATCTTCTTAGTGTTGGACAGTTGGTGGACAAAGGTTATGATCTCAGATTCAAGAATGGGAAATGCAAGATCTTTGAGAGTTCCGGAATAGAGATTGCATCCGGTACCCAAACAAAAAGTAACATCTTCCATTTAGTTGGTACTGGTAAAAGTTGTTTATTTATTCAAGTTGATCATAGTTGGTTATGGCATAGGAGAATGTGTCATGTGAATTTTGATAATATCATCAAGATAAGCAATACTCAGGCTGTAAGAGATCTTCCAAAATTGGTGAAGCCTACAAATAGTTTGTGCAAGGAATGTTAGTTGGGAAAACAAAGCAGAGTCTCATTCAAAAGCAAGGAACAATCTTCCTCCAGATTATTGGACTTAGTTTGTACTAATCTTTGTGGTCCAGGAAGAATTAGGAGTGTGCAAGGAGATTGATACTTCATGTTACTAATTGATGACTATTCCCGGATGATGTGGGTAACCTTTCTGAAAGAGAAATCAGAAGCTCTTGATAAATTCAAAATATTCAAGGCTATGGTAGAGAATGAAACTGGATTAAAATTGAAATGTCTAAGATCTGATAGAGGTGGAGAATTCACATCCAGTGAGTTCATAGATTTATGTGAGAAACATGGAATTAAGAGACAGTTGTCTGCTCCTAGGACTCCACAACAGACTGGAGTAGTTGAGAGAAAGAATTGCACCATCCAGGAAGCATCTAAGACCATGATGATGGAAGCAAATGTTCCTCAGATCTATTGGAGAGAAGCTGTCAGCACTGCAGTCTATACTCTCAATTGAGTTCAAATCAGAAGCAATACCGATAAAACTCCCTATGAACTTTGGTTTGGCATCACTCCTACTGTGAGGTATTTCAAAGTTTTTGGTAGTAAATGTTACATTAAAAGAGATGAAGATCTTGGAAAGTTTGAGGCTAGAAGTGATGTAGGAATATTCTTGTGTTACTCTACTCAAAGCAAAGCATACTGGTGTTATAACAAAAGACTGAGAAAGATGATAGAAAGTACAAACATGAAGGTTGATGAGGGAATTGAAAAACCCTCAAGTTTTTATGAATATGATGAAGATGATCAGAATGGTGTTTTGATTCAAGGAGCCCAAGCCTCCTCTGTAAGTCAGATCCAAACTAATCCGGTAAATCAGGAAGAAGAGATGAGTTTCAATGAGCCTGATCAAGAATCAGAAGTGCAAGAATTTCCCAAAGTTACTAGGTATGTAAGATTGAACCACTCTGAAGATCAGATAATAGGTGATAAAAGCAAAGGAGTACAAACAAGAAGGAAAATTTCTCAAGACTCAGAAGAGTATTGTCTGATTTCAAAGATCGAACCTAAGACAGTGAATGAAGCTTGCAATGATGAAAACTGGACTAAAGCAATGGAGGAAGAGCTGATGCAAATTGAGAAAAATCACACTTTGGATCTTGTTCCCAGACCTAGAAACAAGAATGTGATCAGAAAAAAATGGGACTTCTGGAACAAACTGAATGAAGTTGGTGAAGTAATCAAAAATAAAGCCAGATTGGTCTGCAAGGGCTACTCTCAAATAGGAGTTGATTTTGAAGAAATTTTTGCTCCAGTGGCAAGAATTGAAGTAGTCAGATTATTTCTTGCCTTTGCTGTTTTCAAGGATTTCAAGGCATATCAGATGGATGTCAAGTCTACCTTCCTGAATGGTGATTTGGAAGAAGTGTACATAGAGAAACTGAATGGATTTCAATTGTCTGATCATGGTGATATGGTTTGCAAGTTGAAGAAAGCACTGTATGGACTAAAGGAAGCCCCAAGAGCCTGGTATGAAAGATTGGATAATCATCTTTTGAAGATTGGTTTCAACAAAGGTACTACTGAAAGTAATTTATATTTCAAAATTGATCATGAAAACATCTTGATTGTTGAAGTGTTTGTTGATGATATCATTTTTGGAGGAAGAGATAGTATGTGCAAAACTTTTGCAAATCAAATGACCAGTGAGTTTGAGATGTCCATGCTTGGTGAAATAAATTTTTTCTTGGGTCTACAAATCACTCAAACAAAGAAAGGAATCTTCATTTCTCAAACCAAATATGTGAAAGAATTGTTGAAGAAATTTGGGATGAAAGACTCAAAACCCATGAATACTCCCATGGCAACCAAATGTAAATTGAGCAAAGATGATGACTCTCCTAAAGCTGATCAGACAAAGTATAGGTCAATGATTGGAGGACTGTTGTATCTCACTCAAACTAGACTAGACACTATGCAGGTTGTTGGTCTTGTTGCTAGATTCCAGGCTAATCCTAGAGAATCTCATTTCATGGCAATCAAGAGGATTTTTAGATATCTAAAAGGGACAGTTGAGTATGGTCTGTGGTATCCTAGAGATCATGATTTCTCTCTTCATGCATATACAGATGCGGATTGGGCAGGAGATCTGGATGACTGAAAGAGTACTAGTGGTGGAGCATTCTTTTTGGGGAAGAGATTGGTTTCTTGGGTAAGCAAGAAACAAGAGGCAATATCTCTGTCCACAATTGAAGCAAAATATATTGCAGCAGTAGGTAGTTGTACTCAAGTTTTGTGGATGAAGCAGATGCTAAGAGATATCAAAGTGGAGTATGAGGAACCTATCACAATCTTCTGTGATAATTCAAGTGTAATAAATATATCTAAGAATCTAGTGTTGCATTCAAAGATGAAACACATATCCATCAAGTTTCACTTTTTGAGAGAGCAAGTGAACAAGAATGAAGTCAGATTGGAGTTTATGCCTTCCAAGGATCAGATTGCAAACATCTTTACTAAACCTCTACCTAAGGACTCTTTTGAGTATCTCAGGGAGAAGTTAGGGGTTATTTCCCCTCCAGTGATGAACTAAGGTGCACTATTGTGCATCAGTTTAGTGGATATCATAGTCACATCTTGTGGTCCAGATTGATGATGGGGAATAGCTACTCAGGAGGAGCAGCAGGTATGATTCTGAAGTGGTGAAATTGCAAGTATGTGCCCTTTACCATTGATGTCAAAGGGGGAGAGAAGATATGTGAAAAACAAGTGGTTACTAGTCAAAGGGGGAGCAGTAAAGGGAGAGAAGACATGTGAATGGTTGTTGCTGATAGGGGGAGTTGTAATAGTGAAGAGAAGTTCTTGTCTTGATGGTTAAAATAGTTTTTCACATCATATGTTGCCATCAATGACAAAGGGGGAGATTGTTGCAAGTATGGGCCTAATTGGTGTTGTCATTGATGTCAACATACTCCTGTTACATTAATGATAAGGATTGGATGAGCTGTGTGCTGAGGATATTGAGAAAATAGTCTCAATCAGGAATAGTGAAAAACAATGATGATAGTAAGGTAAAAATCCAAGATAGGATGAGGATCAGAGGATGCGGTTTAAAGGGTTTGTAGATATGTGTCTTAAGGTGGTCCAGTAGAGATTTCAGAGGTCCGCATGAAGATAGGAAGAAGTTGTGGCCGCTCAAGTAAAACCAGTTCCGACAGATGTTCAGTGGTGACAGAGTAATACAGATAGGTTCGGTGAGATCCAGAAATGCAGTATCTTGTTTTGCGGATCTGAGGAAGTGTTGAGGAAGTTTTTATGAAGTGTCAACTTGATTGGTTTATGGTTTGAAGGTCTACAAGCATCTATTCTTTTGTGACAGTGATGATAGACTGTGTTCTTGAAGTTCCAGTTGAAGGAGAGAAGAATTTCAGTAAGCAGATGAAGTGTGGATGTTCTTGGTGATTTAGGAAAGCTTGTGGAGATCCTTAGATCGTGTCCAGTTCATGTTGGTGGTCCGCATTGGAGTTGGAGCTCGCAATTGAAGAACTACTTATGGATGATGGTGTTCTTCTTGAGACTGGCCGACCGGATGAGTTACACATCCGGTGGATGTTCTTGTTGATGTTCGCTGACTTAGATGATCATTCCTAAGTTGATGTCTTGTATAAATGAGGGATTACTAAGTTATTTTCAGAGTATCCTTGTCGAGATGAGTGTGTGGTAGCGAGGAGGAGAGTGAAAGGCAGAGCAGAAGTATTAGGTTTAAATGGAACTGATTCAAGCATGGTGAAGATGCTATTCTCTAGTTCAAAGTATGTGATACTTATTTCTTTGTAGATAATGTGTCTCTTGTAGGTAGTGGGCCTCTTGTGAGCAGTGTGCTTGGGTAGTGAGCCCCAATTGGCATGTGTCATTTGTTCTTTCTATTCTTCTAACAGAGAATACAATCTTGGGTTAATCACCCTATGGTTTTTCCCTTAACTAGGTTTGCCACGTCAAAATCTTGGTGTCTCATGTGTTAATGTGTTTCTGCTCTTGATTCATTGCATTATGTTTCCATGATTGATTTATCGTTATGCTGCTAAATTACAAAGTGAAGTTAAGTGTTTAATTGGAAGGAAGTTTTTGTACAACTGATTCACCCCCCCTCTCAGTTGTCTGCCCTAAATCGAACAACTGCTATATGGTGGAAAGAAGTTTAGTTAGAGAGAAACAAAAGAGGAAAAGAAAAGATTACAAAGTGGGACCGGATGGTGACAAAGTTGAAGAATTAGTTTATACCTGCTGACTATGAGTTGGAGCTATTGAAGAGATTGCAAAACCTAAGACAAAAGGAGAAATCTATGAAGGAGTACACTGAAGAATTTCATAAGATGATCATAATAACATGACATGGTGAAGCAAACAAAGAGAAAGTGGCTAGATACATTAATGGATTGAGATTGAACATTCAAGAAGAACTAAGCTTGGTAAGGATAACATCTTTGGAAGAAGCATATTAGTTTTCCCTAAAGGTTGAAGAGAAGCTGAATAAGAGGCATGATCAGAGACAGAGAGGCAGAGGAGGTAAATTTTAGAGAGGTAGAACATTTTCCGGATATGATAGATCATTTGTGGAGCAGAACAAGTTTGATATCCCCTTTAAGAAGGATGACAGAGATAACAATGCTTACCAGAGAGATGACATAAATTTCTATCGGAGAGGAAACCCTAGTGCATATCAGAATGAAGGATACAAAAGAGAAGGAAGAGGATTTGATAAGAGAACATTCAGAGGTACTTATTTCAAGCATGGAGGTGAAGGACATAGAGCATTTGAGTGTAATCAGGGTAGTACAAGTAAGAGGATAGAAAACAGTGGAAGAGCAACCTATGTGGAAGAAGAACCTATTGAATCACCTAGTTCTATTGGTAAACCTAAGAAAGGAGAATCATTGGTGATGAGAAGAGCATTATTTCAAATAGAGACAGATTAGGAACCACCACAGAGGAAGAGTCTGTTCAGAACTAGATGCAAATCAGGAGGTAAGTGTTGTAAAGTTGTGATTGATAGTGGTAGTTTAGATAACCTAGTTTCAGAGGAGATGGTGACTAAGCTAAAGTTGGAGAGATTGAAACACCCTAAGCCTTATCAAATAGCATGGATTTAGGATGATCATAATGTACTGGTGAGTGAACAATATTTGGTGAAATTTCATATTGGATCATATCATGATGAAGTCTTGTGTGATATAATGCCTATGGATGTTTGTCATATCTTGTAGGGTAGACCTTGGCAGTATGATGGAAAAGCTATGCATGATGGGAGAAATAATACATACACTATAACAGCAAATGGAAAAAGAATTACTTTGATTCCTAAAGATGTAGTATGTGGGAATGCTAGAATCTGTTTGGTAAATGGAAGGAAATTTCTAGATAGTTTGAAACATGAGAATATGTGTTATGCCTTGATTCCTAAGAAGCCTGAAGCATTGAAGAAGGAGATTGAAGAATCACAACCAGAGGAGACAAGGACGTTGCTGACAAAGTATGAAGACACCATATCAGATAATGTACCTAAAGGATTGCCACCTATAAGGAGTATCAGTCATCACATGGATCTTATACTGGGAGCAAGTTTGCCTAACAAAGCGACACATAGAATGACACCGGTAGAGAATGAAGAGTTGAATAGACAGTTACAAAAGTTGTTGAGAAAAGGTTTGATCAGAGAAAGTTTGAGTCCTTGTGCAGTACCTACAGTTTTGGCACCGAAGAAGGATGGAGAATGGAGAATGTGTACTGATTCCAGAGCAATAAACAAGATCACAGTTAAGTATAGATTTCCTTTACCTAGGATGGATGATATCATGGATTGTTTGAGTGGAGAAAAATGTTTCACAAAGATAGATTTGAAGAGTGGATACCATCAGATCAGAATCAAAGAAGGTGATGAATGGAAGACTGCTTTTAAGACAAATGAAGGATTGTATGAGTGGTTAGTGATGCCCTTTGGATTGACAAATGCACCTAGTACTTTCATGAGATTGATGAATGAAGTCTTGAAGAAATTATTGGGTAAGTTTGTTATTGTGTACTTGGATGATATTCTAATTTTTAGTAAGACAAAAGAGGAACATTTGTGGCATATTAGACAAGTTTTGCAGAGATTGAGAGAAGAGAAATTGCTGATAAACATCAAGAAGTGTATGTTAAGGGAAAATTGGAGTAAACATGAATAACCAATAAAGAAATATCAATAATACCCAAAACTCAATGAAATAATAAACAAAGAAGGTCAATCAAGAAAAGAACAATACAAAGCAAACCTCCTTTAATTCTCAGCTTCCACTGATCATCTATCACAAATGAAATTGTCTATGAATATGGCCCTCAAAAGGTGCACTTCCTTGCTATGATTCCAAGATGTCAAATGGGAATGACTATGATAGTTTCTCCATGAAGATGAGCTTCACAACAATGATAATAGTATGGTAACAAGTTTGATCACAAGCACAGGGAATGACGTGGGTGCCAAAGGCGCACTGTAATTCTTGTAGAGTAACAATACTAAAGGCTTGGATGAATGAAATGGAAGAATAGGATTCAATTTATAGACTTGAGAGAGAAGATCAACGATATAGAAAGAACAAGAAGATCAACAGTTGAGAAACCTTGAGAGAATGTGCGCGAATAGGAAGAAGACATGTGTCACACAAAAGTTGTTTTGCTTGAGTTAACCACTTTCTTTTATTGAAGATAAGATTTGCTTTTCATAAATTAGAAATCTCTTTTTCTAATTTAGGAGATATTGATAAAAACAAGGTTGATTGAATAGATAACTCAACTTGTGATTTAGTTTTGCATGATTTGAGAGAAATTAAATAATAAATTATTTAATTGTGTGTGCATGAAGAAGAAGACTTATTTTTAGAAGATTTGGAAGATATCTGAAGAATTAGAAGCAAATTAAATAAATAGATTTATTTAATTGTTGTGCATGATTTGGAAGAATAAATAAAATATTTGATTATATTTTATTCTTAGAGATTGGGAGGATTTAAATAAATTTAATTGATTTATTTAAATTTGGAAGAATGATTTGACTTAATTAAATAATTAAGAATTATTTAATTGTTTGGAAGAATTAAATTAAATAAAGGATTTTATTTAATTTTGACTTTAGAAGAGGTAATCAAATATTTTGATATTTAATTAACTTAAGGAATATGAATCAAATAAATAAATTTGTTTATTTATTTATTGATAGAGGAAATAGAACTTAAATAAATATTAAGAATATTTATTTA
Organism: Cunninghamia lanceolata; assembly: GCA_027924645.1. Lineage (NCBI taxonomy): Eukaryota > Viridiplantae > Streptophyta > Pinopsida > Cupressales > Cupressaceae > Cunninghamia > Cunninghamia lanceolata. The sequence goes on from BSBN01000803.1 coordinate 14,203,947, forward strand.
GACCGAGTCATGTCATTTTTAGGTGTATACATTTTGCCCCTCTTCGATGCAATATGTTTTATCACGTTGTTTCAAAGAATAAGATTATCTAAAAAGATACATGCCCCAGTTTGCCCCTAGTATAGGTTTAATGAAGATAGGATGCCCCTCGAAAGATTGGACAAGAATAAGGTAGAAGGCATGAGACGGACAATCTCACGAAGAAGAAGGATGAAGAAAGAGCTGAATGATACACTATGCAAGATAGAACGATAAAACACACAAGAAAGTAAGCAAGTATGCACAAATGATACAAGAACAAACAAGGTATTGCCCCTATCAAGTGGTAAACCAATGATATACTGATAACGATATATGACAGTGTTGTCATGGCGGGGTACGATATATCCCTAGACCAACACGGCAAGTGTGTTGTCATGGCGGGGAATGATGGATTCCTAGAGAAAACACGAAGGATAGTGTCTGGTTTCAAGAAATGAAGCATGTCATGTAAGACGCGTGTGTTGGTCAGCAGGCGTGTTGTCATGGCGGGGAATGATGGATCCCTAGAGCAAACATGAAGGATAGTGTCTGGTTTCAGGAAATGAAGCATGTCATGTAAGATGTGTGTGTTGGTCTGATTTCAATAATGTTACATCCTGTATAAGATAATTGATTGATTAACTGATCGAGTTGGTTTACGACTAGACAAGGATTAAGATCACTGATTGTGATTGGATCATTTGATAAGATTGACTTGACTTGATTGGTATAGATTAAGGATGGACTTGCATTTGGATCATTGCTCAGAAGATACGATGATAGATAGAAAGTTGACTAATAGAAGAATGACTCGATAGAAGGACTTACAAGCTTTTATTTGTATTGATGCTCTGCATAGGAATTTTTTATTGCATGGGATATGGATGTAAATGGAAACGATATGGATGCAAATTTTTTTTGCCATCTTGATATTGCAAATATTTTGAAGTGCTTATTTCATCATTGGGCTTTTAAAATATTGTAAGAAAATACAAGCATCGGAGTATAATTAAACCGAGATGACCTAAGTATTGCTTACATGGATTTTGATTTAGCAAGTTAATACAAGCATTGAGGTATGATTGAACCGAGATGACCTGAGTATTCTTTGCATAACAATAGACAAGGATTGCCCCCTTTCATGTTAGACCTTTGATGTCCTCGATGATCTTTTGTTGATCATGTCGTTAGAGAAGGCTTCACATTACTAAAGGTTGATCCACAAACAACAAACAAAGAAAATAATCATGCCCCCATCATAGCATCTCTAGATTTTGGCATCCTTGAGTAGCATAGAAAGACATGATAGCAAAAATTAAGACTCTATAAGTTAACCTAATCAAACACAAAACATTATTGCATTTAGATTTTTTTTCTTGCCATAATTTAGATAGAATCATTAGAGTGTTTTAGGTATTCGGTTACTTTGCTTTGGATAGGCTGATGCCTTGCGTCAAGATGTCTACTTGGGAAGCAGGCTTTACTTGTGCTTGTATGCATGCCTAGTAAAATTGACCCTAAGGGACTGACCTAGTACCTTGGGAGCTCATTGCTAAATGGCCTTGCCTATGTGACGACGCAGAGGCATTGTAGTTTGGGGACCTGGACCATGGATGGACTAGAGGACAAACAACCAAAAATGGGATGGATGGGAAGGTGGAGCCTCAGGGATGCATTGAAATAGCCTTGCCTACGTGACAACATGGAGGCAATGTAGTTTAGGGTGGACCCTATGATACTGACGACAAATGCTATGCTAGGCTGACACTGTGGATAGGATATTGGATAAGACCTTGGTTGACAAGGTGACAAAAGAGATAGAGTATCAAGCCATGATAGGTTATTGCTAGGTTACACCAGGTAGTTTATTATGGAATAAATATGGATTGATGGGACACAATTTGAAGGAAGAATGGACACAAAGTGATTGGTTTCCCAAAAGATAGAGAAGGCGGTTTATCACAAGTAATGCTTGTTTACCAAGTTTTCACCACTTGCTTTTATTTGCATCAAAACTAGAAGTACACATGACGCTTGTTTGCTAGGTTTTCATCATGGTACCTATCCAAGGTGCCTGTTTGCCAAGTTTTCACAAAATGATGATTTTTTGTTGTTTTTTCCATTTTTTGATTTTTTTTGCTTTTTTCTAATTTTTTAATTTTTTAAATATTTTATGGCCCCCTTACATTGGGGTTCTCTTAGGTATAGAATGGGAGAAGATGCATACTATTGATTGGGTCATCGAACAACTCACCTTCTGATGTTGCCAACTGATACGCCCCTGATCCATAGGTAGCAACGATCACATAAGGCCCAAGCCAGTTGGGTTCAAACTTGCCTTTCTTTTCTCAATCCTGTTGATTACGGGGATTTTCTTTAAGTACTAGATCTCCAACCTTAAAGACTCTTGGGTGAACTCTGTGGTTGTAGGTTCATGACATCATTTTCTGATATGCCTTGAGGTGGTTAAAGGCTTTCTGTCTCCTTTCCCCTAGTAGGTCTAGCTCTTGTAATCTGGGAACTTTATTCTCTTCATCAGTTATGAGACCTTTAATGACACCCTTAGAGATGGTAACTTGACCTCGATGGGAAAGATGGCTTATGACCCATAGACAAGGGCGTAAGGGGTAGCACCTATGGGAGTGCGTATACTGGTTTGATAGGCCCACAAAGTGATATTGAGTTGGATGTGCCAATCATGGCCAGCATCGTTGACTATCTTCTTGAGGAGTTTCAAGATTATTTTGTTGGATGCTTCTACTTGGCAGTTGCTTTGGGGATAATAGGGTGTGGAGAAACGGTGTTGGATCTTGAATCGGTCACAAAGCTCTTGCACATCCTAGTTTTTGAAAGGTCTTCCATTATCCATGATAATGGATGAGGGAATTCCATATCTGCAAATGAGGTAATTGAGGATGAATGAGGAAATTTGTTTACCTGTGACGGTAGTGAGGGGAACGGCTTCAATCCACTTGGTAAAGTATTCAATGGAGGTTATTATGAATTTGTGGCCGTTCGATGAGGGTGGGTGAATTTTACCCACAAGGTTGAGTCCCCATTGACAAAGGGGGCAAGGTGTCGTTAAAGGTCTCAGCTCTTGAGCTAGTGCATGTATTAGTTTCCCGTGTATCTGGCACTGCTTGCACTTCTTCACAAACTGATATGAATCTGTCTCCATGTTCGGCCAACAATAACCCAAACGCATGAGTTTCTTAGCTAAGGAAGGACCACTAGAGTGTGTTCTGTAAATCCCTTCATGCACGTCTTCTAAGGTGGTTTGAGCTTCTTCTCATTCTAAACAATGGAGTAAAGTACCATTTAGACCATGTCGGTATAGGGTGTCAACAATAATGGTATAACAAGAGGTTTGGCAAATAAAGGTTCGACGTTGGTTTGAAGATAAGTCAGGAGGGAGGGTGTTATCCTTGAGGTTGGTGTAATTCTTACTATACCAAGGTGAATCAGATCCAACTAATAGGTATATGGAGTGGGTTTTAGGATGATCATAAGCTGGTTGCTGAATTGTCTCCACCAAGAACTCGTGTCGTGAGTCATTCTCTGGAATATCGAGGAATGAGGCAATGGTTGCCATGGCATCAGCTTCTTTGTTTTCAATGTGAGGTATCTGCTCAAAGGAAATGATCACAAAGCACTCTTTAAAGTCATCAACCATGCGCTTGTATGGGATAAGCTTCTCATCTTTGGTTTGGTAGTCATCATTGACTTGGTTGATCACTAGTTGAGAGTGACCATAGACATGTAGCTCTTTGATTTTCCATTTTGTTGCCATTTTGAGACCAATGACCAAGGCTTCATACTCTGCTATGTTTTTTGTGCATGGAAATAACAGATGATAAGACTTAGGTATGGTGTTGCCATGGGGAGTGACCAACAAGATTCCTATCCCCGATCCATGGTTTGTATAGGAGCCATCAAAGTAGAGCTTCCATGAGTGTGTTGTGATATTGAATAAGGATTCATCTGGGAACTCAAATGTCATTGGTGTGCTATCTTGTAGTGGTGCTTCTACTAACTGATTCACAATGATTTGTCCCTTGATAGCCTTTCTGTCTACATACTCAATGTCATATTCACTTAGGAGCATTACCCACTTGGCTAGGTGACCTGTTAGAGCTACTTTGCTAAATAGGTGTTTCAGTGGATCTATCTTTGCAATAAGCTTGAGCGGATGTGCTAGCATGTAATGTTGTAGTTTTTGGAAAGCAAAAACCACAGCAAGACACGATCTTTCTATTTGAGAGTATTGCAGTTCATAACCCACTAATGTATGATTGATGTAGTAGACAACTCTTTCTTTACCTTCGTAATCTTGTTGTGCTAGAAGTGCCCCAAGAGTTGTTGGCATAGTAGATATGTAAAGTAGCAGCGACTTTCCTTGGATAGGAGGCATCAAGATAGGTGGGTTCATAAGATATCCTTTTAGTTTGCCAAATGCCTCTTTGCATTTCTCATCCCACCTAAATGGAATGTTCTTATGTAGGAGATGACTGAAAGGTTGACACTTGTCTGCTAGTTGTGATATGAACCTATGGATTGCTTGTAGCTTGCCCTGTAGAGACCGTAGTTGAGTGAGATTCTTTGGTGGTGGCATTTCCATGAGGTCTTTGACTTTGGCCAGATCTACTTCAATCCCATTTGCTGATACAATGAAGCCTAGCAGCTTGCCTGAGGTAACTCCAAACACACATTTCTTTGGGTTCAACCTAACCTTGAAATGTTCAAGTCTCTGAAAGACCTTCTCTAGTACATCTAAGTGTGATTCTCTTGTGAGTGATTTTGCAAGGATATCATCTACACAGTCTTCCATTGTGACATGCATTATATCATGGAATATAATGGTCATAGCACGTTGATATGTGGCTCCTGTGTTCTTTAGCCCAAATGGCATGACATTCCAGCAGAAAGTGCCCCATGGACAAGTGAAAGCTATCTTGTGTTGGTCTTCTGGTGCTATCTTGATTTGATTCTATCCCGAGAAGCCATCCATGAGAGATAACATGGTATGCCTATTGTTAAGTCGACTATGATATCTATATTTGGCAACAGAAAGTCATCCTTGCAGCAAGCTTTGTTTAGATCTCTGAAGTCATTGCATAGTCTGACTCGGCCATCAGGTTTGGATACTGGTACTATGTTGGAGACCCACTCAGGATAGTCTATTGCTCTGATGAATCCCACATCTAGTAGTTTCTTGAGTTCTTCTTTCACTAGCAGTACAATGTGAGGATGCATCTTTCTAAGCTTCTGTTTGACTAGTTTCACTCTTGGATCTAGTGGAAGATGATGTAGAATCAAATCTGGATCTAATCCCGATATATCTATGTATGACCAAGCAAGTTTGACTTGCTTTTTGTTGAAGAATGGTATAAACTTAGTCTTCTCTAGTGGAGTTAGAGATTTAGCGAAGTGAATGATCTTAGGTTGTTCCTTTGTTCCAATGTTAACAGGTTCTATAGGTTCCACTACAATCTGAGACTTCTCCTAGTGCATGTCATTGGGGAGAGTGTCAAGCCTTCCATTGTCAGGTGCCACAATTAGGTTTTCACCATCGGATGCGTCCTTTCTTTTTAATTTTTTGGGATCTGATACTGCCGTAGAGTGGTTTTCACCATCAGATCTAGTTTTTATTTTGATATTTTTGTGACTAGAAGGCTTGGCACCCTCTCTGAAATAAGCCATAGTATTGAGTTCAATGACAAAGGCAGTTTTATGATCTCCTGTGGGTAGGTGGTCCCTAAGTTCCATGTAGTCAATGTAGGCATCATCATTTTGGAACATGTCTAGTTGTGGGGTTCCTTGTAGGTCCCAGTCGATAAGTTCAGGATGCACAAGGGGGAGGGAGTTGGAGGATAGATCTGATTCATTGATAGTTTTAATGGATATGCTAGGGGTATTGATAGGGATAGGGTTTGGGATGGTACTTTCCTCTAAATTGTTTATCGCGATAGAACTCAAACCTTCCTCGAAAGTCGTATTCTCAAGGATTGGCAAATCACACTCTGACGGTCTATGCGTTAATGTTTGTCCCTCATGGTAGGGGCTATAAGTTTGAATGGTGTTGACTTCCTTGTTATCATAGGAGTGCTCTGTTAGCTCATCCCACTCATACTCATTGGAATCTATGTCACTGTCCTCTTGAATGGTATGGATCATTTCCACAAGACAAGCATTTGCGTTTGCTTTTCCCTTGTCCTTGTATCCTAGACCTTTTGTATTTCTTACCAATGAGGATGAAGAAGGTTGAATGGGTTCTACTATTCCTTCTTTCCTTAGGCCAATGGGACCTTGTCCTTTGTAACCCATTTTGTGTAAGATAGTCTCACCTTGCCCATAGATTTCTGTTGGGAGCTTAGGTGGTTCTTGTTGTTTGCTCTCTTCTTTTGTGTAGAGCCATTGTAGGATATCTCTTTCCTCTGTCTCATCTAATAGGGTCCCCCATTTTACAAAGGGAGCTGTAGGAGGTGTAGAAGGAGCATATGGTTTTGGAAAATGCTTGGGGTGCCCAAAGGAACTAGGAGATAGAGGCATTTTGGCTAGATTGAGGCTGTGCTCAATGGAGTATTCCCCTACTCCTGTTTCTTTAATGTTAATTTTCTACTCTTTGGGCTTAGATGAGGAAGCTTCAGAGGTAGAATCATGCTATGGGGTAGGGGATGTAGAAGCTCTATTGTTGGGTATGATATAATCAAGCTTTGAACGGATAGAATTGCAATGCTGGAAGGGATCAGGATCACCTTGGATGGTGACTTGTTTGCCATTATGAGGAAATTTTATGCATTGGTGGTAGGTAGAAGGTATTGCTTTCATGGCATGAATCCATGGTCTACCTAGGAGAATGTTATAGGCCAGCTCCCTATCTAGGACTTGACAAACAATGTCTTTGATCACCTGTCCCACCTGTATGGGTAATACCACTATTCCTTTGGTAGTTCTTTCCTCTTCATCTTAGGATTTGATACTAATCTTTTTCCTTGGATCCACCACATTTTCAGAGAACCCCAATGTAAGGACTAGCTTGAGAGTGCAAATATTTAAAACCAGCTCCTCTGTTAATGAGAACCCTTTTAATGCGGTGTTTATGGATGAAAGCGATGATATGCAAAGGGGTGTTATGAGGTTGAGACATTGAGAGGTCATCCTATTCAGTAAATGATATGGTACTAGAGGAGGCTAGATTCCCTACCATGGCTTGAAACTTCTCTTGGGCCAAGTTTGTGGGTACAGTCGTTTCCACTAAGGCTTTATCAAGAATCTCCTTATGGGAAGGAGACAGACGCAACAGCTCTAGGATAGAAATATGGGCTAGAGTTTTTTGGAGTTGGTCTATGACACTATACTGATGGGGGTTAGACTGAGAAGGTGATGACCATGAATGAATGGTATTTAATGTGACCTTACCACTGCGGGTAATGATACTGCAATCATTTTTGTTGGGCTCTGATTGTTGGTTGGGCGTGACCACATTGATTTGTGGTATGTACTTTGATATGCAATTAATGGTATAATCTAATGGCACACTTGCATAATTAGCATTATTATTCCCATTATTCTGATTTTGCCTATTGCGGTTGTTGTTGTTGTTACCATTATTGTTGCTGTTGTACGGCCTGTCGTGATTGAGAAGTGGATCTTTGTATGCCACATGCATCTCATTAGAGGTATGTTGTTGGGTACCTCCTTGATTTTGATCAAGTATGTCTTGAATAACATGTTTGAGATGGATACAATTGTTGGTCCTATGTCCTCTTCCTCTATGATACTCACAAAAATTGGTGTCTTTCCAATAGTGAGGTTTGATTTGAGGTTCATAATCGCTAGTTGGCGGGAGAGTGATCTCATTGTTGGCCAATAGCTTTCTTAATGCAGATTCTTGGGACTCACCCAGTGGTTTGAACTTTCACCTAGGATTTGAGTTGAACCATGGCTTTGGCTCCCAAGAGAACGTTTTGTTGGGAATAGCATTGTTTGTCTCTCCTTTGAGAGTGAATATTGGTTGTTGTTTGGGAGTCGCCGCCTTGGCATCGACTACTCCATCATTGAAGACATTTTTATTCTTGGTCCAAAAATTTGACTTGTCCATGGTGTAGTTGGAGTTAGGGGTGTCCTTGTACAACTTAAGTGAACCCTTGGTGATCATAGCTTACTCGATGAATAATTCCATCTCAATGACCTTCAAGAATGAGAAAGGGCACTGAATTTGGATTTGATAGCTGAGATTGGAGTTGAGGTTGTGGACAAACATCTCCATCAATTGCCTCTCAGGTACATCATATGGGCATTTTCTCGCTAGTAGTCTCCACCTTTGTAGGAAGGAGGAAAATGATTCACCAATCTTTTGTTTGGTATTGCATGGATCGAGCATGGAGATTTCATGTTCAATGTTGTACGAGAAGTGCATGATGAACTTGTTGACTAACTCATCAAAGGTTTTGATACCCAGCGGAAGTCATGAGAACCACTCCATGGCTTGGCTACCTAGAGATCTAGGGAATAGTCTCATTAAGAAAGTCTCATTGTGAGTTACTTCCATGCACGCGGCGGTAAATTCCCTAATATGATCTCTTGGGTCTCCCTTTCCTTTGTATTTGTCAAACTTAGAAGCTTCAAACCGAAAGGAGAAGGGCACCATGTCCAAACTTTTATCAAAGGGGTATGGTGTGATGTCTTCCAAAGAGTAAGTTTTAGTACTTGTTCCCATCTTGAGATCTGTCATTTGTTGTGTTAGACCCTTGATTTGTTTCCTCATTTCTTCCATAGGTATATTCGGGTCAGTGACTTTCTTTCCTTTATCACCCTTAGTGTGATTTTCCTGAGTTTCCTCTATGGTCTCTTTCAGTGTGTTGAGATCAAAGTCAGAGGGGAGTTTGAGTCCTAGACTCGCAAGATGCATAAAGTACTTATGAGGGTCCTCATGGAGCACTTTTTCTAGTAAGCACTAAAATTTCTGATCTTGGAGATGCCCTTGATACTCTTCATGAGAGATATCCTCAACACTATCATGAGGAGTAACAATGTGATTGGATGATCCTGCCATTTCAAGTTGTGCTTTGTATTGAGATCTTGTTAAAACCATGCAAGGCGACGTAGGAAGTGTTGGGATGGAATTAGAGACTTTGGTAAGGTGAAGGTGGAGATTACTAAGAAGAGGATACTTGTGACAAGACAATAGCCACAAGTAAGGGTACTTAATACCTATCTTACTATGTAGAGACTAGTCATGCACCAAGACCACTAGCGAAGTTCTGTGACTTACTAGGGTTACTTGAATCCATAATGATCTGAAAAAGGTCTTGCACTAACCTGATATAGGATACCTTGACTTTGCACTAGGGAGACCTGATAGAAAGTGGATGAGATGACCAACGAGAGAGAGAGTATGACACGAAATCAATGGAAAAATGACTGCAAGGTAAGATCTAATCTCTGAATTGGGAAAAATGCTAGAATGGGTATCCAGAAATGGCAAAAATTTTCCTCTAAAGTATGTGGAAGTATTCACTATTACACATGCACAAGAATAGATGCATAGTAGAAAAGGATAAATGCGCAGAAAGTTGGCATAGATGTGCAGTAATGGTAAAAGTTAGATGCATAGAAACAGGTGATAAAAGAGCGGCAAGTTGGTGTAAATGCGGAGAAAGTCGGCATAGATGCGCAGATGAAAATGATAAAAGCGCAGCTCTAGTTTTTTCAATGTTTTTGCAAATTTTTGGCAATTTTTCTAATATTTTTGGTCTCTTTGGTTGCAAAATGGTCTCTTTTGATCTAATTTTCTTTATTTATGGCAAGAAGACACAGTAAACACAAAGAATATTTTCATAGTTTTTTTATTTTTTTGTGACTTTTTGACTCTTTTTGGACTAAAAAGCAATTACAATCCTAGGCTTCAAATGGATTACAAGGTTTTTTGGCCACTAGGACAAAGGTGTTTAATGAAGGCAACCGTTCAAGTGGTTATACATGCGGCAACACTACTCTTCGTTATGGAGTCTCCCATCCTGCAAGGGTGGGGGAGGTTGGTTATTGGTATAACACAACTGCACTCGTTGTTTGAAGCTTTTGCTCCAAACACAATTTATTTATAGTGGATTGGTAGGGCTTGGAATTTAGCCTATTACCACTTAGGGTTGTTCCTACTTGGATGAATTGTATCCAAGAGCAGGCCCCTCTAAAGGAAAAACACATGTGAGAATGATATGTCTGGCATTTTGGTCACCCAAGATAGGGGAGAGGATAGGCTTGGTATTATTCCCAAAACATGGAAGACAGTGGTTCTTTTTCCCCTAGTTAAAAAGAAAAGACTAAATGGGCTATCTACTTGGGCAAGCACAGAAATTTGTTAACTTTGAAGTGATAACAAGATAACAATGGTTCAATTTTACCCAGATAGAAATGATGTGTTCAATTTTACCTAGATAGAAGTGATTTGTTGACTTTGAAGTGATAACAAGATAGCAATGGTCCAATTTTTATCTAGATAGAAATGTGTCTAACTCTTAAAGATAGTAATATAGCAATGATTCAAGCATATGTAAGATAGCAATGATTCAGTTACCACCTTCCTAGTTAAGACTACGTGAAATTTGCATGAGAATCCATTTACTTTCCTTTTAGAAATTGAAGTGTGATTTGACAATTGCAGCTATATGATTCTAAACCAGTACCTAGCTGGCAAAACAGATCCAAGAATTTTTCTGCGAAAAAGTGTTAAGCGTTAGTGAAAACTTCAAGGAAACCTTAAAAATCATTGCCTGAATCAGATGCGTAGCTTCTAAGCTTGAATGTATAGAAACACAAATTAGAAGCATAGAAGCACAAATGCACTAAGATAGAGGTCAAAAGCACAGGAAAACAGAGTGTATTCGCTGAATCAGTAGATGCACCGTAGAAAGGTTATATGTGCCAAAACAGAGCCTGTATGCGCCAAAAAATTGGATGCGCTGGAACAGACAGTAGATGTGTGTTAGGATGGGAACAATGTACAGATTCCTCCTATGTACAGCTTTCTAACACACAAAAACTCAGTTTTTGGGTTAAATTTGGGGCTAGGCCCCACGGTGGGCACCAAAAATGTTAAGGGAAAATTGGAGTAAACATGAATAATCAATAAAGCAATATCAGTAATACCCAAAACTTAATGAAATAATGAACAAAGAAGGTCAATCAAATAAAGAACAATACAAAGAAAACCTCCTTTAATTCTCAGCTTCCATTGATCGTCTATCACAAATGATCTTGTCTATGAATATGGCCCTCAGAAGGTGCACTTCCTTGCTATGATTTCAAGATGTCAAATGGAAACGGCTATGATAGTTTTGCCATGAAGATGAGATTCACAACAATGATAATAGTATGGTAACAATTTTGATCACAAGCACAAGGAATGACATGGGTGCCAAAGGCGCGCTGTAATTCCTACATAGTAACAATACTGAAGGCTCGGATGAATGAAATGGAAGAATAGGTTTCAATTTATAGACTTGAGAGAGAGAAGATCAACGGTATAGAAAGAACAAGAAGATCAATGGTTGAGAAACCTTGAGAGAACGTGCGCAAATAGGAAGAAGATGTGTCACACAAAAGTTGTTTTGCTTGAGTTAACTACTTTCTTTTATTGAAGATAAGATTTGCTTTTCATAAATTAGAAAGTTTTTTTCTAATTTAGGAGATATTGATAAAAACAAGGTTGATTGAATAGATAACTCAACTTGTGATTTGTTTTTACATGATTTGAGAGAAATTAAATAATAAATTATTTAATTGTGTGTGCATGAAGAAGAAGACTTATTTTTAGAAGATTTAGAAGATATTTGAAGAATTAGAAGCAAATTAAATAAATATATTTATTTAATTGTTGTGCATGATTGGGAAGAATAAATAAAATATTTGATTATATTTTATTCTTAGAGATTGGGAGGATTTAAATAAATTTAATTGATTTATTTAAATTTGGAAGAATAATGACTTAATTAAATAATTAAGAATTATTTAGTTGTTTGGAAGAATTAAATAAAATAAAGGATTTTATTTAATTCTGACTTTAGAAAAGGCAATCAAATATTTTGATATTTAATTTACTAAGAGGAATATGAATCAAATAAATAAATTTGTTTATTTATTTATTGATAGAGGAAATAGAACTTAAATAAATATTAAGAATATTTATTTAGACCGAGTTATGTTATTTTTAGGTGTATACAGTGTAGTTTCATGAAAGAAGAGTTGGTATATTTGGGGTTTGTGATTTCTATGGAAGGATTGAAGATGGACCCCAAGAAAGTGAAAGCAATAGTTAAATGGCCTACACTGGAGAGCATTGGAGAGGTTAGATCATTTCATGGATTGGCTAGTTTCTACAGGAAGTTCATCAGAAATTTTAGTTCAGTTTGTAACCCTATGACAGAGATAATGAGAGGTGACGAAAAGGATTTCAAGTGGACATCAGAAGTAGATAAAATTTTTGAACTATTGAAGCAAAAAATGACAGAGCAACCTGTTTTGGCATTATCGGATTTCAATAAGGTATTTCAAGTTGATTGTGATGCAAGTGGAAATGCAATTGGAGCACTATTAATTCAAGAAGGCAGACCTATAGCATACTTTAACGAGAAGTTGAATGATGCAAGGAGAAGATATTCAGTTTATGATCAGGAGTTCTATGCCATAATTCAAGCCTTGAAGAAGTGGAGACATTACTTGTTGCCTAGGAGTTTGTGTTGTATACAGATCATCAAGCTTTGCAGTATTTGAACAATCAAGGTAAGTTAAATCAGAGACATATGAGATGGGTAGAGTTCATGTAGAGTTGTACTTTTGTGTTGAAGTATAGGAGTGGAAAATCAAACAAAGTCACTGATGCACTGAGTAGAAGAAGAAACTTGTTGACAGAAATGAGAGTTGAAGTGTTGGGTTTTGATGAATTGAAGAACATCTATGAGGGAGACACTAATTTGTAAAGCCTTGGAAAGCATGTAAGGAACCTATTGTAATAGATAGGAGTAAGTGGTTGGATTATTTCATTCAAGAAGATATGTTGTTCAAAGGAAACCAGTTGTGCATACCTAGAAGTTCAATGAGGGATAATTTGATCAAGGAGAAGCATAGTGGTGGATTGGCAGGACATTTTAGCAATGATAAGATAGTGACTTTGGTGAGTGAACATTACTTTTGGCCTCAGATACATAAGGATGTTAGGAGATTTGTACAAAGTTGTAGAGTTTGTCAAGTTGCAAAAGGGAGTAGTCAGAACACTGGATTGTATAAACCTTTCACAGTACTGGAGAGACCTTGGGAAGACATAAGCATGGATTTTGTAATGGGATTGCCGAAGACACAAAGAGGACATGATTCAATATTTGTAGTGGTTGACATATTTTCAAAGATGTCTCATTTCATACCATGTAAGAAGACAACTGATGCAGTGCATGTAGCTGACCTATTTTTCAAGGAGATTGTGAGATTGCATGGATTACCTAGGAGTGTAGTTTTAGACAGAGATAAAAAGTTTGTTGGATACTTTTGGAAGACACTTTGGAGGAAGATGAAGATAGATTTGAAGTTCAGTTCAACTTTTCATCCACAGACAGATGGACAGACAGAGGTAGTAAATCAGAGTTTGGGAAACTTGTTGAGATGTTTGGTTGGAGAGAAAACTAGAAGTTGGGATTTGATTCTTTCACAAGAAGAGTTGGCATACAATAATTTAGTAAACAGGAGTGCTAGAAGAACACCTTTTGAGATTCTTACTAGAGTGAATCTTAGAGGAGTTGTATAATTGAGAGACATTAGTACAGAGGAAAAAAGAAGTGCAGAAGCAGAAGAATTTGCAGATCATATGAAGACAGTGCATAATTAGATGAAGAAACATTTGGAGGATATGAATAGTAAGTACAAAGGGAAGGCAGATGAGAAGAGAAGACATAAGGAATTTGAAGTGGGAGATGAAGTAATGGTGTACTTGAGAAAATAAAGATTTCTAGTTGGGACATATAACAAGTTGAAAATGAAGAAGATTGGACCTTGTAAGATACTCAAGAAATTTGATTCAAGAAATGCATTTGAAGTGGAGCTACTGGAGACATTGGGTATATCACCTATTTTTAACATTGTAGACCTTTATCAATATCATGAAGTAGAGTTCAGTGACACCATGGAAGAAGACTTAAAGAAGTAGTTACCACAACAAACACCAAAGCAGATAGAAGACATTTCAGACAACAGAATTGGATGCAGAACTAGAGGAAGACAATACAAAGAATATCTTGTGAAGTGGAAAGGCAGACCAGAAGAAGATTCATCTTAGATTTCTCAGGCTAAGGTGGACCACCTTGGTTCTTCCCCAGCCCTAGAAAAGTGATGGACTCACTTTTTCAATAACCCTAGATGTCTGATGCAGGAGCATCAACCAAAAACATTTGCAGTTTAGTTTGTTTGCATTTCAGTTTTTTCATTTTCTAGTTTAGTTTAGGCAGTTTAGTTAGAAGAAACTTTCAGCTTGTAGTCCATTTTTGGTATTTCACATCTTGCGGATCTGGACTTAGCATCTACATTCATTCATCTACATCATATCAATAATTTAGAGCATTTGGACCAGTTATCAGAAAGATATCGCTATCAGAAGATCAACTATTTTCTTAGAGCAGAGCATCCTGATAGTCTCAGACAAATTAGTTGTAGGAGAAGGCTTACAGATCATTCCTTGACTTGCAGATCCTAATGACACATCATTCAATGATCCTTGGTTCATGGTCGACCTTCCTCAGAGGTCTGTACATTGTTCCATTCATTTGAGGAAGTGTTTTATGCATTTAGGTCTAACCTATCTATGAACACATTACAACTCTTCATTAGAGTTTGTGACCTTCCTTAGCTGAAACAGAGGAATCTGTTGGTCCAGAAATGATATATATTGATGTATTAGATCCTTAGGAAAGTAGTTCAGAAGTTAGCAAATTCATAACATAAGTGATAGCTGATAGTTTAGATTTTGTGTGAAGAGGAATTCAAAGCTTTATCTTGCGCATGTATGTAATCAAGCCTTTGAGCCCAATTGTAAG
Source organism: Cunninghamia lanceolata (assembly GCA_027924645.1). Lineage (NCBI taxonomy): Eukaryota > Viridiplantae > Streptophyta > Pinopsida > Cupressales > Cupressaceae > Cunninghamia > Cunninghamia lanceolata. The sequence goes on from BSBN01000803.1 coordinate 14,219,045, forward strand.
CCCGCATGTTTCTAGACAGATTGTATTTGAATTCTATGATATGCTAAATGACTGAATCTGCATTTGTTCTATTTCTTTGAGTTGTTTCCATTGTGTCTACTCTTGCTGCACGGTCTGGATAGTTCATTATGTGAACCCTCCTACCATGACTGCACCATATCCATACAATGAAAAATCTACATTCTTCTTGTATTCCATGCCATATGCCACTATACCATAGATGTATCTCAAAACCCTCTTTGTTTCCTTCCAATGAACAAACTTAGGTTCCTCAATGAACCTAGAAAGATGGTTGACAGCATAGTTGATATCCGGCCTAGTATATGTCAGGTAGATGAGACTCCCAATCAATTGTCGATAAAGAGTAGCATTCACCTGATCAGATGGATCGTGGTAGGAAAGTTGTAAACTTGTCTCCACAGGAGTTGACATTAGTTTGTAATCTTCCATGTGGAACCTCTCAAGCAATATCTTGGCATACTTCATCTGAGAAACATAGATCTGATTCTTCTATTGCCATACTTCAAGGCCAAGACAATAATATAGGAGCCTGAGATCTGTCATGTCAAACAATCATTTGAGATCAATCTTTGTTGCATAAATCATCTGTGGAGAACTCCCCGTGATGACCAGATCATCAACATAAATAATCAATATGACAATCTCCACCCCTTGTTCCTTGAGGTAGAGATTGGGATCATATGGATTCCTAGGTAATCCATGATTAAGGAGATGCTCATCGATCTTTATGTACCAGGCTTGAGGAGCTTGTTTAAGATCGTAGATGGATTTGATGAGTCTGCATACTTTGTGTTGCTACCCAGGTGCAATGTATCCATCTAGTTGAGTCATGTAGACTTCTTCCATGAGATCCCCTTTAAGGAAGGCGCTCTTGACATCCATCTGGTGAACTTTCCACCCAAACTGCACTGCCATAGCCAATACCATACGGATAGTCTTAATCTTTGATGTAGGGTCAAAAGTCTCTTCATAATAAATGCCTTCCTCTTGTGCATAGCCCTTAGCCAAAAGTTGGGCCTTATACTTGTGAATGCTACCATTTGCTTATATTTGATTCAAAAAACCCATTTGCAACCAATAGCCTTCTTCCCTAGTGGAAGATCAACAAGTTCCCATGTATTATTCCTTAGAAGTGCCTGATATTCAGCATCCATAGCATCTTTACAAGGTGGTGACTCAAGAGCTTGCTTCACTATGTCAGGGTTTGAACTTTTCATAATTGTACACATAAGAGCCATGTTCACTTCTTCACAAGACTTGATGCAAGTCTTAGGCCCTTTGAAAGATGTGTCAACAACGGCATCATCTTTAGCATCTTTTATGGTGGCTTTGTACCACTTAGGTAGCTTCTTATGTACATGAGATGAAGATTGAGGTGATGATAGAGGGGGAAAACTCATCCAATGGAAACAAAAGCTCATCAAGAGTCTCTTCATTAATTTCCTCATCTTCAGGATCAAGAATTCTAGGTGTTTGGGAACAAATAGGTGATGGAGAGGAAGAGGTGTTGGAACCATAATCCTCATCAAAGACAACATCCCTACTTATGTACACCTTCTTTGTGATTGCATCCACGAGCCTATATCCCTTAGACTCTGAATTGTACCCAAGAAAAATACACTTCATAGACTTATCATCTAATTTTGCTCTCTGAACCTTGGGGACATGCATAAAGGCAGTACATCCAAACACTCTGAAATGAGAAATAGAGGGTTTTTTCCCAGTCTAAGCTTCTTTGGGTGTGATGTTATCTAGCACTTTGGTGGGTGCTCTATTCAACAAATACACTGCTATATGAACTGCTTTAGCCCAGAATGTAGAATCAAGACCCATATCCTTCAACATACATTGCACCATTTCCACTATAGTATGATTTCGCCTCTCTACCACACCATTTTGTTGAGGCGTATATGCAATGGTAAACTATTGGTGAATTCCATGTTTTTTCAAGTAGGCTACAAATTCCTTACTTGTGAATTGCCCCCCTCGATCTGAGAGAAGGGCTCTAAGAGTTTGACCTGATGGTTGTTCTGCAAGGGCTCTAAACTTCTTGAACTTCTCAAAGGATTCACTTTTGTGAGCCAAACAATAGACCCACATTCTTTTGGTGTAATCATCCACAAAGAGAAGGAAATACCGGGCATTCTAGTGGCTAGATGGCATAGGTCCACATAGATCAGTATGCACCAATTCTAAGGGACTGGTGGCTCTATTTTCTGCAGCAAGAAAAGGAGTCCTATGTTGTTTCCTGGCAAGACAATGTGTGCAAAGAACTTCTATTTTCTGAATGAGGGGAAGTCCTTTCACCATGTTTCTTTTACTCAATGCTAGAAGATAACCAAAACTGAGGTGACCAAATCTCCTATGCCAAAGAGTTGTGGATTGATTGGTTTTTACTACAAGGGCTTGATCTTCTTCTGAAACATCCATTAGTTGGAACATTTTTCATACCCTTGATGCATGAACTGCAATTGCTCCATTGCGATTTTTATCTTTGATAAGACAAAGTTTCTCACCATTGTGTTGATCAAATTCAACTTGTAAATTGTGCTCAAGTAACTAACTTACTGAAAGTAGGTTCTTAGTGAGCCTAGGTACATACAGAACCTTTGTAAGCTAGCATTTCTGAGTTCTTAGTGGAAGGCAAATGTTACCAATTCCCTAAACTTCATAGGAGGTATCATCGCCCAATGAAACATGCCCATAGGATGTGGATGGTGTGAGATCACTGAACCATTCTTGTTCCCTCATCATGTGTCTAGATGCACTAGAATCAACATACTAGATTGAACTACTTGATGTGGAGGTCTTTGTTTCTATAGCATACATGTATTCTTCATCGTCTGAATTACCTGTTGAGGCAACATTTCCTTGTTGCTTATTTGGATTTTTCTGCTAATGAGGTGGCTTTTTCTTGTCCCCTTGAGGTAGTTTATGTGGCTTCTTGTGACAAGAATCACCATTGACATAGGAGTTATACCAACATTCTTTGAGTTCATGACCCTTTTTACCACAAATTTGGCATTTATTTTTCTTGTGTGAAGATTTGTCTTGATTTTGTTTAGACTATCTTGATGGACCACTCTGATGGTCAGGTTGTTTTCCCTTTTGCTTTGTTGCTAGGGCTTGATTGTCTTGAGATTCAGTCTCACCAAATATTGCTTCTTCTTGTTGAAGCAAGTTGACAAGTTCTTCAAATGAAGGGGTTTTATTAGCCACATTTAAACATGTGAAAAACACTCTAAATGAGGGGAGTAGTGCTCTCAATACAATGGGTATTAGAGAGTCATCTTCTACTTCCTCCCCTGATGTTTGTAGAATAGTTCTTATTTTGGCAACTCTTCTGAAAAAGGCTTTTTGAGGTCTTGTGGTTGTTCCAGAGACAATATCCCAAAGGCCTAATTCTAACTGGGTTTGAACCTTGGTTTTCCAAGCAGCATAATTGTCGCCTCTCAGGAGTTGAGAATCTAATAGCATGATTTTGGGTGCTCTAGGAGCCATTTCTATAGTTGGGATGTTCTTATATCTCCAATTTGAATTTTTAATACTTAATTCAAAAATACAAACTATTTTTCTCCAAACAAATATTGATTTTAATGCATAAAATCAATTAATTTGCCCAACTTTGATTTTTCTAAAGTTAAAACTATAGAAAATAAAAAGTATTTTAAAAATGAATTAATATTTTGGAAAAATTAATAAAATACTTTTTATCTCTAAAGTTTAACTATTGAAAACATTTAGGGCTTTCACAAAATAAGAAAATATTGTGCACCTTTTGTTTTTCTCCCTGGGGATGTTGATTGGAATCTTCTTCTCAAGGTTTGGATTCACAAAGACTTTGCAGATCTGCTAGCACCAATTCTCACAAAAAACAATAATTTCCAACCTCTATTTGCAATGTAAGCTACCCAGCAATAGTATTCAATGCTGAATTTAGAGTTTTAAACATCAAAGTAGATGTTTGTACGGCCTTCCTTTAGTAGATATAAAACAATAACCATTCAAATCTATTTAAAACATTATTCAACACCTCTTTTGAGTTTGTTTTTAACTCACTTTTGTAATTACTTTTAATCAGCCCAGCAATGAAGAATTGCGTATGACCTTTGTACGGCTTTTTAAGTGTGGAAATCAACAAATAAAATATATGTAAATCTTTCAAATGCCTTCAATAGTAAAAAATGTCTCATTATTCTTTTAAAACTGATAACAATCTTCACCTCTTTTAAATCTAAACAAAATCAGTAGTAAATGGATGTTGTATGACTAGATGTACAAACATTTTTGGCTTGAAGTCAACAGACAAAGTGACATAAAATGCCTTCATGCAATTTTAACATAGAAAATGCAATATATATTTGCTTTTGATCAGCAAAATTCAATGCAAACCAATGAAATAGCAAAACCTGATGAGTATGGCAATTTGTATGGCCTTCTGGTATGACAGTCCTCCATCTACAATATCTCCTTTCAACCTTGTCACTTTAATCTCTAGTTTTCTTTTGGCAATCTTTCATCAACAATTATATTTCAATCCTCAACTTTTCATCTAGCTCTTTAACCTCCCAATTTTATAGGCATTGAATCAAATTTTCTCTGATACCATATTGACGAGCAATGAGCAAATTGTTTATTGAGAGCAGCAATATATATACATAATAAAGTGGTTGAATAACCACATAGTTGGGCATACCTGACTAACTACCAACCAACTATAACTATTAAATAGTTATGAGTTGGAAAATATAATGATGTAATAGTAAACATTAAAAATGTTTTAACAAAGCGATAGGTAGGTAGAGAGAGAGGAGATAGATTGGGGTGGATAGAGGAGACAGAGGGAGAGATAGGGAGATAAAGATTGAGTGAGATGTCCAAAGAGAGGGAGAGAGATTGCGAGGTAGAGGGATGATAGAGAGAGGGATATAAGGGAGAGATAGGGAGATAAAGGTTTAGGGTTTAGGGGTTATGGGTCAGGCTTTAGGGGCATTATTTAGGTTTTAGGGGTTTAGAGAGAGAGACTACTTTTGACATGTAACCCTAAACCCTAAATAATGCCCTTAAACCCTAAACTTGAGAAAACCTAAACCTATAAACTCTAAATAATGCCCTTAAGCCCTAAACCCTAAATCTAAGAAACCCTAAACCCCTAAATCCTAAACCCCAAATCCCCAAACCCTAAACAATAAACCCATGCAACCCTAAACCTCTATCTCCCTATCTCCCTATCTCTATCATTGCTCTACCTCTCAATCTCTTTCCATGTCTCTAGTCATGTCCCTCACTCTCTATATCCCTATCTCTCCCCTCGGTCTCCTCTATATCTCTCTATCAGTCCTCTCTCTAAAACCTAAACCCTAAACCTCTAAACCTTAACCAATAACCCATAAACCATAAACCCTAAATAATGCCCCTAAACCTTAAACCCTAACCTCTAAACCATAAACCTAAGCAAACCCAAACCCCTAAACCCTAAATCTAAGCAACACTAAACCTCTACCTCCCTATCTATTGCAAGTATGGGCCTAACCAGTGTTGTCATTAATGTCAACATACTCATATTGCATTGATGTCAAGGATTGGATGAGTTGTATGCTGAGGATATTGAGAAAATTAGTCATAAGGAATAGAGAAGAATAGTGAAGACAGTGAAGTAAAGATGCCAGCTAAGATGAAGATCAGAGGTTATGCATCAAAGGGTTTATAGATATGTATCTAAAGGTGATCCAGTAGGATTTGAGAGGTCTGCATGAAGATTACAAGAAGTTATGGACATATGAGCAAAACCGGTTCTAGCAGATGTTTAGAGGTGACAGAGTGACACAAATAGGTCCGGTGAGATCTGGAAATGCAATATCTTGTTCTGTGGATTTGGTGGAGTGTTTGGGAAGTCAATGTGAATTGACAACTCAATTGGTTCATGGTCTAGAGGTCCACAAGCATCTATTCCAATATGACAGTGATGACAGACTATGTTCTTGAGGTTCCAGATGAAGGAGAGAATGATTTCAGTAAGCAGAAGTAGTGTGGATGTTCTTGGTGATTTAGGCAAGCTTGTGGAGGTCTCTGGATTATGTCCAGTTCATGTTGGTGGTCCGCATTAAAGATTGAGCTCATAATTGAAGAATTACTTCTGGATGATGATGTTCTTCCTAAACTTGGCCGACCAGATGAGTTACACATCCTACGAATGATCTTGAAGATGTTCTACGAAGCATGGCATGTTCCTGAAAGAAGATTGAAGTCCCAGATCTATGTGGCTGACAGTGTAGTGATTCATATGAAGTCTTTTGTAATTATTCAAGTTGTATTTGTGTATTTTCTCTGTAAAGTATGCTGACTTTGATAATTATCCCAAAGTCAATGTCTTGTATAAATAAGAGTTGTGAAGTTATTTCAAAAGTATCTTGGTAGAGATGAGAGTGTGGTAGAGAGGAGAAGAGCAAAAGACAGAGTAGAAGTATTGAGCTTAAATGGAACTAACTCAAGCATGGTGAAGATTCTATTCTTCAGTTCAAGTATGTAATATTTATTATTTTGTAGACAGTGTGTCTCTTGTAGGCAGTGAGCCTCTTGTGAGCAGTGTGCTCAGGCAGTGAGCCCTAATTGGCATGTGCCCTTTTGTTCTTCTTATTCTTTTAACAGAGAATACAATCTTGGGTTAGTCACCCCGTGGTTTTTCCCTTAACTAGGTTTTCCACGTTAAAATCTTGGTGTCATATGTGTTAATGTGTTTCTACTCTTGAATTGTTGCATTATGTTTCCATGATTGATTTATTATTATGTTGCTGAATTACAAGAAGGATTTAAGTGGCTAATAAGAGAAAGTTTTGGGACAACTGATTTACCCCCTCCTCTCAGTTGTCTGTCTTGAATCTAATAATTGGTATCAGAGCTAAGTTCCTCCAAAAGAGCTTAACCACTTGAGGAGATCTAGGATGTCTTCCTACAAGAAGGATAGTCCGAGGTTTGATGGAACTAATTACACTCTTTGGAAAAGCCGCATGGAATGTCACTTGCAATGTATGGGAATGCAATATTGGATTATGGCTTCAAAGAAGTATGTTCCTCCAAAGAATGGTCCGAGAACTATAGATGAAATCAGAGATGCTGAATTATTGTGTGTTTTGTGATTTACCCCCTTCATCAGGACCAATTGAAAAATCAACATATGCCCTCTGACTAACCCTTACTTACTGCTCTTGACTTACCCAAGTGACATTGTAAGGACTAGGATGATCAAATGTCTTCAATCCCAATTTGTGTACCATATCCTAGGAAACTAAATTGTCATGTGAACCTGAGTCTATGATCAACTTACACATTTTTCCATGGCTTAAACAATTAATTTTAAAAATAGATACCTATGGTGCTTGCTGCATTTTGCCTTTTTCCACCATGAGCAATTCTCCATCTATTTCTAGATAGGCTGTTGTTGGTTCTTGGTCTTCTTTCTTTTCCTCTTCTTGTGCCAAATGAACTCTTCTCTCCTTTCTCTTATCAACATCATCCCTCTTAGGACATTTGAAAGATGTGTGTCCCACTTCATTACAATGATAACATCTACCTGTGAATACTCCTCTACCTGATCCAAACCTACCTCCACCTCTATATCCACCTCTCTGATCTGTAGAAAACTCTTTTCCTTTCTCATTACTACTTTGCCCTTCATCAGTAGGTCTGCCCCCTACCTCTATATCCTCTACCACTACCTCCTTGTCTTTCTTGCTTCCTATTCACCCTCTCTTCAGCCCTTATGGCCAACTAAAAACATTCTCCAGGTGATTTTTGTATGGTCAAACCAATTTCATCTTGCAAGTTGTACCTAAGCCCATTAAGGTATCTTGCAACTTTCTCTTCTTCATCTTCCAATCGTCCTCTAATACTAAGCTTATGAAATTGCTCAGTATAGGACATAACATCCATGTCCTACTTCAAATTCTGCCTCATACTCTTTGTTTGAATAGAATAGTCAGATGGAAGAAACTGATCCTTCATCATATCCTTCATCCTACCCCAATAAGTGATTCTTGTTCCACCTCTAGCCACTCTTTCTATTTGTACACTACTCCACCAAGTAAGTGTTGTCCCTCTCAACTTTATTTTTGCAAATTTAACCTTCTTCTCATCATTCATTTCCTCATACTCAAATAAATTTTCAAGGGCATCTACCCACCCTAATACCTCTTCACTATCCATCTTCCCCTGATAGATAGGTAACTCTATGTTTGCCTTTGTTCCACTACCTTGAACTGCCTTAAGCAATCTCACAAATTTCTTTTCTTTAGGATCCAATTCATCCTTAGGAGGGTTCTCATCTACCTCATCATCTCCTTCTGGATCATTTTGTTCATCCCTTATAGGATTCTTCTCCAATGCTTCCAACCTTGCCAAGATTGATGCATTCTCTCTTCTCACTTGTCTTAACTCTCTTTCTCTTGCAGCATCCTATTCTCTCCTCTCCCTCAACTCTCTTTCTTGTGCCTCTAAGGCTTCCCTCAGTTCATTATTCTCCCTAACCATTTGATTTTTAGGGGGCATCTTCACAACTTTCACCAACCCTTACTCTTTCACAAGATCCTACTACTCCCTCAAGGACCTACTTGCTGCTCTAATACCACTATGATGCAGAGGTGTTAGGTCTCCAATGATAATCTAGCAAGATCAAAAGATTTAAATAGCTTGTGGGCTTCAACCAATAAGACTTCACTAGTCTTCCTCTTGCCCTAAACTCCACCAAAGGGTACAAACTTGTTTCCAACTTCTAAGATACAATCTTCCACCTTCTAGGGTCTCAATATACCACAATGAACAAGATTTAAAAGGTTTCACAAACCAATTTGACTGATTTTTGACAACTCCTCTTGACTAGGCCTAATCCTAGTAGCCCTGTTCAACGACTAACTTGCACTTTTCTCCAATCTTTCCCAAAGCACTTCCAAAATTAATGATTGATTGAATACCCTTTACCAAGTTCTATAACATACCCAAGATTCATATACTATTATTTTGGACCAAACATGACTGTTCTGACACCCTGCTGCCTTCCTACAAGGCCTAATTTGCTCACTTTTCAAAGGAGCCCTATTAGATACTTGTCATACTCACTCAAAACCTATAAATAGTCTTAGGAGAGGTTCCAAAAAGAGGATTTTCAAGGTTTTAGACAATGATTTGTTCATTCAAATGTTTAAATACTAAACCCCCATTTCTAGGACCCAAAACCTAAGGTTTACTAGATCTCCTACTTCCAATCACTTCCAGACCTCATTCAAAGGTCTAACACCATCTCCTTGACCATATTAAACAATATCAATCATAAAAACATCACCTTGTTAAGGCAGATCTCTGGCTGTTATAACTGTGCCATCATTCTCATGCTCTTTTCACATACAAACTTGACTTCCAACAGTGATCACCTCTCCATTTACACTCCTCCTACCTTGTCAAAGTTAGAAATCATAGTATACATGTTAGCAAGGACATATCCCATGAGAATCAGGGTCTTACATTCATGGGAAGGCCCAAAGATGCATTGCCACCTCTCAAAACACACAGGATAGTGTGCTATTCTTTGTAACAGTCAAGTGAACAAAAATAAAACCAGCCTAGAAACTTTCTTAGAACATGAAATAAGGTCTAATACTTATTCAATGAAGATTCAAGACATTTACCATGCCACCACAGATCAAAAGAACATCAAAAATGTAGGAAAAACAAGAATTAGATGAGAACTTTTGTTTATTTCTGTTAGACCATACAACCTAGGCCTCCAAATAACCCCACACGTGCATCTCATGCCTTAGACAGGCTTACATAACCTCTGTCCCAACTTCCACAACCAATTCCCATTGGTTGGAGTTGGTTCAACCACCAAAAACAGTTCAAAATGATTTTCCCGCCTAAAAGCTTATTACAAAAATTTGAATTTTAAACTTTGTTTTAATAGACTTTTATCCTACCAAATCATCATGTTTGATCTTCTTAGGATCATTATACCTCATTCCTAGTCTTAGACACCTATTTTTGACTCTAGAGGCACTATTGGCCCAACTTACATCATTTTTGGTCCTAGGGTCCTTACCAGGACCCTCAAGACATTTGATCATTACATCATTTTGCCCATTATAACATGTCACAATTGGTTTTAGGATGTTCCATTTGACTTGATGGGTTCCATGGGCTCCTCCTATGATCATTTGTGTCTTCTTGCTCCAAGGTGTTCTTTTAGGTGCTCCTACACCACATCACTTCATAGTATGTGATATGCATCCTTGTGATATTATTCAATCACAAATTCTCGATATTAATTTTTGTGACATATTAAAGTGGCTTGATTTGTGCTCCTTCAAATTTCAATGTATCTCCATGAACTTTCTATCACAGTTTGTGGCAAATTATCATTCTAATTTATCAAATTATCATTCTAATTTTTCTACTTAAGTCTTGATCTCATACAATATTTAAACAAGTCTAGTGTTTCTTTCTCAACTACACTTATGTTGTTTTGATAAAGGGAATCTAATTATGCCTCATTTATCTGTTATAATTTTTGAGAAATTAAAATCTCATTAGAGAACTAAAGCCTTTAAATATTTTATGCGCAAGACGTATTTGCAGTAATGTTGCATAGGAATCCCTTTAAGTCTCATTGGAGTATTTTTTGGGACCCATGGAAAATATTTCCATCCACTTTGATGGTCTGCACTTACATTTTTATGATGAACTGATCGTTGGGGATCAAGTTCTTAAAATTTGATGAAGACAATATGGTTGTTATACCATTTTATAGGGCTATTTTCAAAGTCCTTTGATATTAAAATTTTTTATGAAGGCACTATGGGTTTTATAACCATCTATAGGACTGTTTTTCAAAGTCCGTAATATTGAATCTTTAAATGATGGCACTATGATCTTAGGACTAATTTTCAAAGTCCATTATTATTAAACTTGATATAAGTTCCCTTTACAATTCAACAAATGATGTAGTGAGAAGCAACCTAGAACTTTTATTTCTATGCCTATATATTGGCATTTTATAATTTGGGTTATAAGCCACGATTTGTGCTACAAATGTTTTTTTACTAAGCACTCTTACTCAAGACTTAAGGTTATTTTACCTACATTGAATTATCTACATGCTAAAATTTTTCCTTATTGGCTTTATGACTTAAATTTGGATTCATTTGATCCACAATTTTATTATGCAATATGCAATTTCTATCTCTTTCTATGAATATACTAATTCAAATTTAGGAGAAGATCCCAATGATGGGAAATCTATTTGTGGTTATGGTTTCTTTGATGAAACAGGTTCAACATCTACCTTGGAGCACCAGAACCATCAATCCACTTCTCTTGGCTCTAAAGGAGCTTACAATTTAAATTTTTCAAAGGCATCTATACAATTATTCTCAAAACAGATTCTTCACTCTTCTTCAAGCTCCTTTCTCAAATTCTATATTCTTATTCATTGTAAAGGCTTTTATGCCATTCATGCAACATGTTGTAATCATCCTTTGATGGATTTATTGTAAATCTCCCCAAGTAAAGCTTAAAGGGGGGTGTTAGAAATTAATCTTTACTTAGTGAGGATTATATTTTTGTATTTTATTAATTTGGTGTTTTATCCCCACATGTCAGATAACACCTTTTTTATTCCTTCTATGGGAATAATCTATATTTTGGTAGATTCCTCCTTAAGAGGAAACATGTGGCACATACCTTATGCAAGGTGGCATATGGGAGTTATGCATAACTCCATTCTTCACGTCTATTTAAGAGGTGTCTCCTCCTCTCTTTCTGCACATAATCTCTTCATAGATATCTTCTTCTTATTCTTCTTCTTCTTCTCATTTCTCTCATTGAGAAGCTTCTCAATATCTTTGTAATCTCTCTTTTTTGGCTTCTTGCCACTTGCATATTGTTGGGATAAGGTGCCATTAGCCTTGTAAATCCCAATATTGTATTTATTCCATTTATTATTTGTAATTTGTAATTACCCATAAGGGATGTACAAGTTTCACTGGCAATGGTAAAAAATATTTACTGTCCACAGTAATTACGGAGTTACTGCACGGTAAGTCCTGGAGTTACCGATGGTAGTTACGGGATGTCATGGTAAATGGTAATTGGTCAAAGTGGGATGCACATGTGGAGGAATAATCTATTTTTAGTGTTATGACACACGTCATAGATGTTGTAAGGTGTAAGAGATTCTATGACAACTATAAGTTGTCATAAGAATCTATGACACTAATAATAGCATATGACGCATCGTAAGATGCTGCAAGTGGCTATTTTTGGCCCCAAGTCATTCAAGCTTGCATGGGAACATTTTTCCAAGTGTAGGATGCATGTATGACAGCATTTATGACCCAGTAAGAGCCTATTCTTGGCTATGGATGCCCAAGGTTGTATTGTTGACTCTTGACAAGTGTTATGGGCTTGTAAGAAGTCATTTAATATCTTGAGGTTGTGCAAATTCTATAAAAACCATAGCATAATAGATTGGATATTCTTTTCTTGGTGGAGTTTTTTACCCGAAAGGGTTTTCTCCACGTTAAACACTTGTGTTATGTGCTTCATTCTACTTCTGGTATATTTTTGTGTTGTGGGTTTATGTTTTGTTACAATCTCCATTGTTAATGCACACTTAAAAGATTGTTGAAATTTATTCAAATCAGATTTCCATTGAAGTAGTGTTGCTTTCATTTCTAACATTTGGTATCAGAGCCTGGCCAGCTTTGACTCTTGGGTGGTAGCGTGGAAGTTGTAGCTGCAGTGGGAGATTTGGTTGTATTTGTTTTGCAGATCTTGTGTTGTTATTATGGCTACATCCACCGTTGCATCAACCTCTCGATTGGACATTGAGAAGTTCAACGGAATGGGGTATGAGTTGTGGAAGTTGAAAATGGAAGATTTGTTGGAAGAAAGAAACCAATGGTTGGCTATCCAAAAAGAGAAGAAACCTGACGATGTCTCTCAAGATGAGTGGGATAGATTGGATAAGAAGGCATGAGGAACCATCCAGTTGTGTCTTTCAGACTCTGTCCTATTGAATGTCGCAAAGGAAGAGACTGCATACAAGTTGTGGAAATGGTTGGGTGAGATCTATCAAGCCGAGTATGGTAAATAAACTTTATTTAAAAAGAAAATTGTTTTCCATGAAAATGTGAGAAGGTGAATTAGTTGCAGAGCATTTAAATTATTTTAATTTATTAGTGAGTCAACTTAATTCAATAGATGTTGAGGTTAATGAGGAAGATAAATGTATCTTACTTCTTTGTTCTTTACCTCAGTCTTGGGAGAATGTTATCATTGCTATCACTGCTAACCTCATGGATTTGAAGTTGGATGCTCTTGTTTCAGTGCTATTGTCATAGGAATTGAGGAAGAAGAGTTTAGATAGTTTAGGGGATGCTCTTAGTGTTAGGGGAAGGTCTAAGGAAAGAGGACCTAAGGGAGATCAAAAAGGGTCTAAGGACAAGTCCAAGGGATGGTCTAAGATTCCTAGTAAAAAGAATAGAGTTAAGTGTTGGAACTACGGTAAAACAGGACATGTGAAGGAGTACAAAAATCCCAAGAAATAGTGGAAGAGTGCTTCAGATAAGTCCTCGAATGCAGGTGAAGAATTTTTACTTTCTACATGTAATCTTGTTTCTAATGATCACTGGTTGGTTGACTCAGGATGCTCATTTCATGACTCCGCATAAGGAATGGTTCTCCACATATGAAGAATATGATGGAGGTAATATCTACCTTGGTGACAACTCTACATATTTGATTTTTGGGAAAGGAAAGGTATTGTTGTGTTTCAGTGATGGGAGGATTAAAACCCTCCCTAGTGTTTTGCATGTTCTTGGATTAGCTAGAAATTTGATTTTAGTTTCGAAGTTGAATGATTTGGGAATGCATGTGACATTTGAAAAGCATGGCTACAAATTGGTGAGAGGGAACTTGGTGGTAGCGAAAGGGAAGAGATCCGGGAAATTGTTTAAGCTTGAAGCCACTACAGTTTGTAATGCCTCCTATGTATCTGAGGCTACTATTGAAAATACATGTATGTTGTGGCACTGTAGATTGGGCCACACAAGCAATAATGTATTAAAAACTATTAAGAATAAAAATTTGTTGGATGGTTTCTCCTATTCTGATGAGCACTTTGATTTCTATGAGCATTGTGTGTTTGGTAAACAAAACAAAAAGTCATTTCCTTCAGGAAGCAATAGAGCAAAAGATAAGTTAGACATTATTCATATGGATGTGTTTGGACCTGTTGATAATGAATCTATTATAAAATATCATTATTTTGTAACCTTCATTGATGATGTATCCAGATTTACATGGATTTATTTTATGAAGCATAAATCTGAAGTTTTCACTAAGTTTAAGGAATTCAAAGTCTTAGTAGAGAACCAATTAGGTTTAAAGATACAAATATTAAGATTTGACAATGGAGGGGAATATTGCTCTAAGGAATTTGATGAGTTTTGCAAGCATGCAGGTATAATCAGACAAAAGACAACTCCATATACACCACAATATAATGGTGTTGCAGAAAGGATGAACCGAACAATTATGGAAAGGGCCAAAAGTATGCTTAGTGATGCATAGTTGGATAAATGCTTTTGGCCAAAGGCTGTGTGTACTACTTGCTACTTGATAAATAGATCTCCTTGTAAGGCTCTTGATTCAACACCTTATGAAGTGTGGACAGGTAAGAAACCTTCTGTTTCACATTTAAGGGTTTTTGGTTGTGAGGCTTTTGTTTAGGTGCCTAAGGAAAAGCGATCTAAGTTGGATCCAAAGGCTAAAAAGTGTACATTCATTGGTTATGGTGATAATGTGAAAGGTTATAATCTTTGGAATCCACTAACCCGCAAGATTATCTTTTCTAGAGATGTTATTTTTAGGGAACTTATAGCTATTTCTGAACCTAAGCAACCAAAAGAAAAAGATGAAAAGGTCAAGAAGGTGCACTTTGATTTAGAGCAACAAGATGCACCTCAGGAAGAACAGAATGATGGATTGGGGGTGAAGAAGAAGAAGAAGAATTGAGTAGTTCTGATGAAGATGAGTCTATTGTTACAGAAGACGTTGGTACATATGATCATGTAGAAGAACAAGTTGGGACTCTTACTCCACCCTTGAGGAGATCCACAAGACAACGAAATCTAGTTGATAGGTATAGCCCACTAGATTTCTGTTGTGTATATGCTTTATTGAGTATTAACAATGAACCTAGATCCTACAGGGAAGCTATTTCTGCAAATGATAGTGAGTCTTGGTAGCTAGCCATGCAGGAGGAGATGATGGCTTTAGACTCTTGTAATACCTGGGATCTTTTTCATTTTCCCAAAGGAAGAAAGGCCATAGGTTGTAAGTGGGTCTTCAAGAAGAAATTTGGAGTAGACGGATCATTGGAGAAGTACAAGGCTAGACTGGTAGCCAAGGGCTACTCCTAGAGAGAGGGAGTTGATTTTGGTGAGATATTATCTCCTATTACTAAATTGACTTCTATTAGATTTCTCTTATCCATTGTTGTAGCTTATGATTGGGAGATTGAGAAAATAGATGTTAAGACTGCGTTCTTGTATGGAGATCTTGAAGAAGAAATTTATATGCAACAGCCTACAAGTTTTGAGGTAAAAGGAAAAGAACATTGGGTTTGCAGGTTAAAGAGGTCTCTTTATGGTCTGAAACAGTCCCCCAGAATGTGGTATCAAAAGTTTGATTCATTTGTTTTGAAATTGGGTTTAGTTAGAAGCGAGGAGGATCATTGTGTTTACATTCATTGTGTTGATGATTCTATATTGGTTATTGCTTTGTATGTTGATGACATGTTGTTTTTCAGCAATACTAAGGGTATGGTCAGTGAGCTTAAATCCCAACTTTTAGGTGCATTTGAGATGAAGGATCTTGGTGCTGTAAGGTATATTTTGGGAATGGAGATTAGGAGGGACAGAGTTAACATAAAGCTTTGGTTGTCACAAAGTAAGTATGTGAATACTATTTTGTAGAGGTTTAGTTTGTAGGACTATAATCCAGTTAGTGTTCCTTTACCCATTGGTACTAAGATTTCATTAGATATGTGTCCAAAGACTGAGGATGATCTTGAGGATATGTCTATTGTGTCATATGCTAGTGTTGTAGGGAGTTTGATGTATGCAATGGTTTGCACTAGACCAAATATTGCCCAAGTAGTGGGAGTTTTGAACAGATTTATGTCTAACCCTGGTAGACATCATTAGAACTATGCGAAGATGGTGTTTAAATATCTTGCAGGTACTCCTAATCATTGTTTGGTTTATTCTGGTACTGATAGTGTTGGTAAATCTTTGGACATATAGGGTTTTGTTGATACAGATTGGGCAGGTGACTTGGATAGTCGAAGGTCCACTAGTGGCTATGTGTTTACTTTGTTTGGATTTGCAGTGAGTTGGATGAGTAAGAGGCAGCCCACAGTTGCTTTGTCCACTATAGAAGTAGAGTATATGGCTGCTACTCATGTCTCCAAGGAGGTAGTTTGGTTGAGGAGACTATGTACAGGTATTGGTTTTAATTGCAGGAACATCCAGATTGGTTGTGATAGCTAAAGTGCTATCTGTTTGGCCAAGAATCCCATGTATCATGCTCAGACTAAGCATGTCGATGTTCAGTATCACTTTGTTCAAGAGTTGGTTGCAAATGGAGAGATTGAGCTAAAGAAGATAGACACTCAGGAGAATGTTGCAGATTCATTGACTAAGCATGTGAGCACAAAGAAGTTTTTATGGTGCAGAGAGGCCATGGGCCTTGTTTCTAGTGCCTACTTATTTTTCATTTGATTTCCTATGGGTTGATTTACAATGTATAATGTCAAGTGGGAGAATGTTGGGATAAGGTGCCATTAACCTTGTAAATCCCAATATTGTATTTATTCTATTTGTTATTTGTAATTTGTAATTGCCCATAAGGGATGTACAAGTTTCACCGGCAGTGGCAAAAATTATTTACTGTCCACGGTAATTACGGAGTTACTGTATGGTAAGTCCCAGAGTTACCGGTGGTAGTTATGGGATGTCATGGTAAATGGTAATTGGTCAAAGTGGGGTGCACATGTATTTTTAGTGTTATGACGCGCATCATAGATGTTGTAAGAAGGTGTAAGAGATTCTATGACAACTGTAAGTTGTCATAAGAATCTGACGCTAATAATAGCATATGACATGTCATAAGATGTTGTAAGTGGCTATTTTTGGCCCCAAGTTGTTCAATCTTGCATGGGAACATTTTTCCAAGCATAGGATGGATGTATGACAGCATTTATGACCCCGTAAGAGCCTATTCTTGGCTATGGACGCCCAAGGTTGTATTGTTGACTCTTGAAAAGTGTTATGGGCTTGTAAGAAGTCATTTAATGTCTTAAGGTTGTGTAAATTCTATAAAAACCATAGCATAGTAGATGTGATGCATAATAACAGTTTACAAGTACCCAGGTTCTACCGGAGTGAAGGTTGGAGGACAGAGGAAGTGAATGTATTTGTAATCTCCTTTTGTGAAGATAATACAACTTGGCCTCTTTTCTTGGTGGAGTTTTTTACCCAAAAGGGTTTTCTCCATGTTAAACACTTGTGTTATGTGCTTCATTCTGCTTCTGTTATATTTCTATATTGTGGGTTTATGTTTTGTTACAATCTCCATTGTTAATGCACACTTAAAAGATTGCAAAAATTTATTCGAATCAGATTTCCATTGAAGTAGTGTTGCTTTCATTTCTAACACATATACACGGGGGTTTTTCTTTGTTTTTCCCCCTTCAAAATCTTTGTCTTGGTCTCCTTGGTGCAATCTCCATTCTAGTATTTTTCTTGCATTTTGTATTATTTACTTTGCATGTTTGATTAGTGCTATTTGATCCTGTAATTTCCCTTTACATTACACTAGCCAATTGCATTTGCTCTAAAATTTTTGAAACATTTTCAACAAATCCATTTTGTGCATATCCTGCAGTCATTGCAGTCCATGAGACCACATTTCTTTGAGGCATTAGAGTCAAACAATTCATGTGCCTTGTCTATGCTTCCACATTTTGCATACATGTCTAACAGGACAGCTGCAACTACAACATCTAACAAAATTCCTCTATCCTTTATGTATTGATGGATGTCCATACCCTATTCCAAAGCTCCCATTTTGACCCAGGAAGGGAGGATGTTGGCAAAGGTTGTGGAATTTGGCTTTACACCAGCTAATTGCATTTGCTTTAAAATTTCTAAAGCCTTTTCAACAAATCCATTTTGTGCATATCCTGCAGTCATTGTAGTCCATGAGACCAGATTTCTTTGAGCCATTCTGTCAAATAGTTCACGTGCCTTGTCAATGCTTCCACATTTTGCATACATGTCTAACAAGGCAGTTGTAACTACAACATCTGACAAAATTCCTCTATACTTTATGTATTGATGGATGTCCATACCCTATTCCAAAACTCCCATTTTGACACAAGCAGGGAGGATGGTGGCAAAGGTTGTGGAATTTGGCTTTCATGTTGGCAAGAGACACTATATGGATTCATGGTTGTTGTCATTGATGGCAACAAAGGTCATCCCACATATCCGCAAGTCATGGTGTGTCTCTACCGGAAGTCAGAATGAAGATTGTTGTGGTCCGGTGAACAAGAACAGAGCATGTGGCAAGGTCCGACAGATTGGTCCGGATCTCTCAGAGGAAGTGTCTTGGTGTAGTACGGATTTGGGGAAGTCAAGAGGACTACCTTGAGTGGTATATTCCAAGGATTTAGCCTCCGGTGATGGACAAGGAAAAATATATGAATAGTTGAGTACCGGATTCCTGAGAGACAGTGAAAACAGAGGAAGAACTGACTGACAGAGTATCAGACTACTTTCCGGATGTGTTACTGTTGATGATAAATGTTGTGAAGGCATGAATCATGTTTGGCCAACATGATTAATGATATCTACAAGTATATGCTTGATCCACATTGCTTGGTGAGCAAGGATTCAGCCGACAGAACAGAGTTTGTAAGAAACTAGACTGTTCCAGATGCCGACTAGAAAGGTGATGAAATTACTTGTGCGGATATATATAGAGGATGGATTTAGTTGTGAAGTGTATGATTGTGTGAAGGTATATGCGAATAAGTGCAGAACAGAGCAGAAGTAGCAAGAAAGATCCGGTATGTGAAAGGATAGCAGAATAAAGAACTGAGGAAAGATGAAGTGCAGCAGATCAGTGTACTGAGCCTAACTAGAACTGAACTCCAGCATATGCAGATGCTTCCAATCAGTTCAAGACTGTGATTCTTATCACTTTGTAGACAGTGTGTCTCCTTGTAGGCAGTGGGCCTCTTTGTGAGCAGTGTGCTCGGGTAGTGAGCCCTAATTGGCAAGTGCCATTTTTGTAATTTCCTATTCTTCTAACAGAGAATAATTTTTGGGTTAATCACCCCGTGGTTTTCTCCCTTAACAGGGTTTCCACGTCAAAAATACTGTGTCATGTGTTTCTTATTTCATGGCAATGTTTTTGTGTTTGATTCAATGCTGCACTAATTAACAATAAAGTTCAAAAAGGGAAATAATTAGGATAACTGATTCACCCCCCCCCTCTCAGTTATCAACAATTGGTATCAGAGCTAAGTTCCTCCTAATAGAGCCTAACAGCTTGAGGAAGATCTGGGAGTTCAAATGGATGCATATGGTTTAAGGGAGCAACTCAAGACTGCCCTTGAGGATCTTGAACAGTCAAATTCTGAAGTCAATGAATTAAAGGAAAGACTCAAATAGGCTGATGAATTCATGAGAGAATTAAAAGACAAATTAAGTCTCTCTATGAAAAAGAGAAAGGAGCTGCTCCAACAATTGGCAAGACAAAGTGAAGAAAGCAATACAAATGAAGAATTGACTGAGCAAACCAGGTTATGTGAAAAGTTATCAAAAGAAGTCATTATGTTAAGACATGAAATGGAATCAGGAACTATAAAGTTTACTCAAGAGATTGAAGAAAAAAGAAAAGCTGAAGACAATCTAAGACAATCTCTTAAAGAAAAATCAGAAGAATGCCACCAGATGGACAGGATTATCAGACATCTTGAATCTGATCTTGAAGATGCCAAAGATAATGAAGAAAAACTTGAGGATCAAATTGCCTCTCTCAAAAGAGACCTTCAAACAGCAAATGAATATAAAGAGAAATTCAAGATAAGTTCTGCTCAACTTGAAGTTCTTCTTGGAAGTCAAAAGAGGATAGATGACAAGTATGGTTTGGGATATGAGAAAGGAGAAAGCTCCGGATCTGGTCAAAAGAATTTTGGATCAGAAAATCCAAGGAATAGCCCTAGAAGACCTCCGGTAAGACAGCCCAATGCTCAAAGATATCCATCTTTCAATGGATACTGCCACAACTGCAACCACTTTGGTCACAAAGCTAATCAGTGCAAAAAGAGAATGAATCAGATTAATTCATACTTCTCCGGACAGTGCTTTAACTGCAAAAGGTATGGACACAAATCCCATGAATGCAGAAATATGCAAGTAAACAATTCATTCAAAGGTAGATGCTTTGCATGCAATAGAGTAGGTCATATGGCTAATCAATGCAAATCAAGAGGTTATCAGTCAAATATGCAAAGAAATGTTATTTGCCAAATCTGTAATAGGTCCGGTCATAATGCTAAAGTCTGCAGAAGCAAGAATCAGGACAAAAGAGGTCCGGTGTATAATCAGAATCAAGACAAGGGTAAACAAAAGATGAATGCAGATGAAGTTAGGAATCAGATGAGCAAGATTTGGGTGAAGAAAAGTTTAGAGAATGTAGAGGTTAGATCTGCACCAGACTCTGGTGCTGATATTTCTTCCAGAAATTAAAAAGTGAGCTCTGGCTTAGGGGGAGACTCAAAGAAAATCCTGTTTCCCCAGCCAATCAAGTGGTGCCGGATGTGGCACAAGATGCGGAGTAAAGGGTTTAAAGATATAAGTCTTGAGATGATCCAGATAAGATTTCAGAGGTCCGCATGGAGATATGAAGAAGCTGTGATTGATCAAGTAAGACCTGTTCCGGGAGATGCTCCGGTATGACAGAGGATTACAAAAAGTCCGGAGAGATCCGGAAGTGCATTGTCTTATTCTGCGGATTGGACAGAGTGTTTGGGATGTTCTTGTAATGTGTCACCTCGATTTATTCATGATTGAAAGATCTGGATGATGTTCACAGATCAGGACTGATCTGGGATACTCCAAGCTATCCGGATAAGGCAAACCGGAATAATATAGGTCGAGCATTTATTGCCATCAGATATTAGGGTTTGCGGAGCAATATAAGGGATTTCTCAAAAAGCATTTGCTCATTCTGCACTCAAGAAGAAGCGAAAAGTGGAGCTCTGCAACAAGATTCATCAAGCACACCAAAGATCTCCTGCCGAAGTCATTGCATAAAGAAATCAATCCAACCACTCCGTGCAAACCGAAGGCGCATAAGGTATTCTCCGTTTTCATTATCTCACTGCAAATCTTTGAAGAAATGGCTACTCCAAATATAGTGAAAATCTCAGATAGGCCCCGACCTGAATTTAAGAAACATCCATACAAGTCATTGGAGGTAGATCCCTTAGGAGCATTTTCCAGTGTTCCTCACGGAGTTTTACACATAGAAGACATTAGGGTTTACATACATGCAAGCATTGAGGAATTTGGGGAATTCAAATTGAGAGATCTCTATCACAAGCAACTGATAGACAATGCTTTTGAGCTTAAACCAGAGTATAAGGGTATCCAGAAGAAACAATTTGAGCAATTTATTCATTTCCCCTACTTTGAAGAAGATGAATGGGTCCGGTATGTACTGAGCAGGATGCATGACAACTTCCTATGGCTGGATAGACCCTGCAAGATCACAAAAGAGGCAATTAGAGCAGTAACTGGTCTATACTCTTCCGGAGGGATACCTATCCTCAAATCTGTCAAAAATAACATTGTAACTGAGGCCACCGGATCAAAATTTGATAAGAGGGCAATGACCATTGAAGATATTTCTGATCCGGATATCAAGTATGTGTCCATGATAATAGGATACAAGATCTATCACTCCAGTAGGGAGAATTCTGTATCCGGAACTGCAGTATATACTGCCTATGAAATGCTAAGGAAGAATGCAGAATATGATCTCTGCGAACTGCTCTTAAGCCAATTAATGGAAAATATACAGAAAATCAAGAAGGACAAGAAGAATTCCTTTAAGTATGGTACTCTTATAGTATGTCTATTCTTCTACTTCATGAATGAGCTGCCCGGATCAAGTGGATGGGTATGGCAGAATGACAAACCTGTTGCAGTCCAGATAAGAGACTATCTACATGGGCTTGGGGATGCCAAAGCAAGAAATACAGCCCTATGGGGATACTTCAAAAACTTCCAAAGCATGATGCAAGCAAGAGAGAGAATTCCCCAGTCTCTTGTACTCAGTGTGCTTTATGGTGGACACTGATCAGTGCCTAATGGAGGCGGTGGAGCCAAGGATTGTCTGGATCATGCCCATGGGGTATGAAGTGGATGAACAGATAGTGGAGCTGCATGTTCAACACATGCTAAGTCAGCCCAAAGATCCAAAGGCAGAAAGGTTTGGAACCTTTGAGGAGCTGAGTGTAAAGATCCATGTAGAACTCAGGGAACCTGAGATAAAGAGAAAGGTGAGAAAAGAAGTAGAGCATATTGCTCAAGGCCTAGGCATCTCAAAAGAGGCACTTGATGCCAGCCGGGAAAAGAGGAGGAAGGCTGAGGAAGAAAAGAAAAGTAAAGAAAGTGTTCCGGTTGAAACTTCCACCCGGACCAGATCATCAAAAAGATCTGCACCTCCCACAACCAAAAGCTCAAAACTGGAAGTCCAAGCATCCGGTAAAAGATCTAAGACAAAAGCCACAAGGGCTTATGAAAGCCAAAAGGATGAAGAGGAAACAGAGTCAGATGAGGGAGTAAAAGAAATAAAGAAGCAGAAGAAGAAAGGATCCGGTAAACCCTCCACAGGCCAAGACAAGGATGAAATGGCAGAGGTATCTGTTGAAAAGCCCACTCTGTCTCTAGAGAGTGTAATCAAGTCGGTTACGGTGGATGGAAACCTTCAACCAATGACTGAATTTTATGATGACTACAATGAGGCTGACCAAAAGATTCTGCAGGAAGCCACAGTCAAATATCTGAACATATACAATAAGGATTTCATTGAGATCATATCTCTTATTCCTAAAAGCCTAGAAAAGGAATTAGAAATAAGAAAGAATAATGCTCATGCAAAAGATCTTGAGATCCGGGAGTAGATAGCTATTCAGCTATATCCTCAAATTGATCCCAAGACAATGAACATAATCTTCAAAGACTGCAAAGATGAGTTCAGAAGTAAAGCCAGGATGAATCAACTCATGCTTGGTGAGACTGACAAAGTGGCCAAAGAGACAGAAGAGATCCTCCGGAAGGCCTTCAAAAGGTTCAATCTTCCTGTTGTAGAGGACTTAGGTGCAGAAACAGCTGCGGATTTGGAATCATCTGCTCCGGAAGAAGTGGGCCCTGAACAGACTAACATCTCTCCTCCGGTTTCCCCTACAGTCTCTGGATCCCAGGAAGAAGAGAAACTACAGGAGAAAGAAGCAGCAGTTAAAGAAAAAGAGGTTGACAGCACCCCAACAGAGAAAACCACGACTGAAAGTGGTAAGAGTAAGGAAGGAGAAAAGATTCAAAAGGACAAAACTGCAGAAGAGAAGAAACATCTATCTCCGGCAAGAGACACTGCACAAACTGTTCAAGAATTCTTGACAAAAGCCACTATAGAAATTGATGAACCGGACCTGCTAAAAGGACCATTAGATTTTGACTCTTTGTCACCGGTGCAAACAATGAAAATAGCCTCATTTGCAAATGAGAAAGTCAAAGAGAAACTGCTAAAATCTCACATGGAAGACTGTGAGCTTATGGAGGTAGCATCTGGAGTGCTAGAAAAAATCATGCCATCTTTTCAAAAGGATCCCACAGCCTCCTCTTCTGGTAATCTCAAAACCTTAGTCAGCAGTGTTAGTACACATTTTGAATCTCTAGAAAAATCTGCTGAAGAAAAGGTCTGGAAGGAATTTTTGGATAAAATATTTTCAGAAGTATTAGGATTAATCTTTAACGATAGGAGAAATATGAGTATTGGAATAAAGAGCTTAGAAAATGCTCTTAAGGATGGCGGTGACATTTACAAATTTTGTATATCCTGGTCAAAGGCAACAGCAGCAATTGATAAGAAAATAAAAGAGGAACAGGACAAGCTACAAAGTTTATCTCAAAGTTTTGATCCTCTCTCTTCCTCTATAATAAATCAAGAATGTCAGACTATTGCAGTCTTAATGAAATAAAGAATCTTGAGAAGGAAAGGAAGAATATCACTAACCGGATGGGAGAACTTAGAAGGATCATAATCCCTAAGTTAGAAACTATGCATGAGGCCATCAGTGATGCTCAGACCACCACCCAAACAAATGATCCGACAGATCTCAAGAGGGCAGAAGCTTTTGCATTTTTGTTGAGTGGTCACATCTCAATTTTGGATAGAATGAAGCAAAGTTGGGCTACAGAACTGATCCAATTGAAGACATCCTTTGCAGACATTCTTCAGTATATGTGAGTATGTAAATATACAGCTATGTATAGAAAATTTTTGAAAATTTTGGTGTGCGGACCCTACCCTTTGCCATTGATGTCAAAGGGGGAGTGAGGAGCAGTGAAAAATGAGGAATCCAACTAAGGGGGAGTTCCGGAAATTGTATATAAAGACAGAGCATCAGCAAAGGGGGAGCATAGTGTAAACACTTAGTCATTTTTCACTAAGTGTTGCCATCAATGCCAAAGGGGGAGATTGTTGGCAAGAGACACTATATGGATTCATGGTTGTTGTCATTGATGGCAACAAAGGTCATCCCACATATCTGCAAGTCATGGTGTGTCTCTACCGGAAGTCAGAATGAAGATTGTTGTGGTCCGGTGAACAAGAACAGAGCATGTGGCAAGGTCTGACAGATTGGTCTGGATCTCTCAGAGGAAGTGTCTTGGTGCAGTGCAGATTTGGGGAAGTCAAGAGGACTACCTTGAGTGGTATATTCCAAGGATTTAGCCTCCGGTGATGGACAAGGAAAAAGATATGAATAGTTGAGTACCGGATTCCTGAGAGACAGTGAAAACAGAGGAAGAACTGACTGACAAAGTATCAGACTACTTTCCGGATGTGTTACTGTTGATGATAAAGGTTGTGAAGGCATGAATCATGTTTGGCCGACATGATTAATGATATCTACAAGTATATGCTTGATCCGCATTGCTTGGTGAGCAAGGATTCAGCCGACAGAACAGAGTTTGTAAGAAACTAGACTGTTCCGGATGCCGACTAGAAAGGTGATGAAATTACTTGTGCAGATATATATAGAGGATGGATTTAGTTGTGAAGTGTATGATTGTGTGAAGGTATATGCGAATAAGTGCAGAACAGAGCAGAAGTAGCAAGAAAGATCCGGTATGTGAAAGGATAGCAGAATAAAGAACTGAGGAAAGATGAAGTGCAGCAGATCAGTGTACTGAGCCTAACCGGAACTGAACTCCAGCATATGCAAATGCTTCCAATCAGTTCAAGACTGTGATTCTTATCACTTTGTAGACAGTGTGTCTCCTTATAGGCAGTGGGCCTCTTTATGAGCAGTGTGCTCGGGCAGTGAGCCCTAATTGGCAAGTGCCATTTTTGTAATTTCCTATTCTTCTAACAGAGAATAACTTTTGGGTTAATCACCCCGTGGTTTTCTCCCTTAACAGGGTTTCCACGTCAAAAATACTGTGTCATGTGTTTCTTATTTCATGGCAATGTTTTTGTGTTTGATTCAATGCTGCACTAATTAACAATAAAGTTCAAAAAGGGAAATAATTAGGATAACTGATTCACCCCCCCTCTCAGTTATCAACATTTCAAACAACTCATACTCATAGAGTCATGGTTTTATGACACACATGTTATGGTAACAACAATGGATTCCAACTATGGTTACAATAGCTAAGACTACCCTCATTTTTTACCGTAACAAGGTTCTTGGACAACACTATCTTGCTCTTCACACTTGGTACTATATAGGCCAAGATTAGGTTGAAGAAATCACTTGATGGTTAGCTATATAGTGATACCACACCCTAATATCCCATTCATTCTAAATAGCTTGAGATTTATACAATACTCAACCAAGATGAAATTGTATCACTGTACCACACTTAACTATGACAGTCCTTTCCTAACAACAATTTGTAATATTTAGACTATTGGGATACTTGCCACAAATAAATATTAGGTCAATGACACAAGGCTTTTAAACAAAAACCATAATCCCAACTCTATATCCATCCCCTTGGTAGTCTCAAGGGCCACCTTGAGACAAAAATGCTAATGTACTATTATGACAGTTATGATTGTCCTCCATCATTTCATTGTGCATTTGAAACTTGAGATGAGGATTGGGGAGGTCTCCATTTGTAAAAACATGGAAAATACTCATGGCAAGATCTTTAAAATAGGCATATTCAACTTTAGGCATTTCTGCAGACCCTAGGAAGGTGGATGTAAACTTAGTGACTTTATTTACCACCACAAAGACTATCCCCTTTTTGACTATGACAAGGTAACACTATCATGCTCTCTATGACAATCCCTTCTCCATTTGGTGATGGCCTAATAACATTTATCTCCTTTGTGATTTCAATGCCTCTCTAATGCACTATCATAGGAGTCTTGACAATCCTTATGTATTAGTGAAGAAGGCTTCCAACAAATCAGAAAGGAGGGCTTAAGATTACATACAAAGTCCTAGTCTTCATACCCTAGTCACATATCACCCCTCTAAGAAGACCTCAAAACAATTGCCCTTTAATACAGGAAGTCAATGCAGTTTTAAAAGATAAAATGCAAGAGGCCAAAGGACAAGAAAACTTAAGACCTTAACGGGTTTAAAGGAATAAAAA
The DNA here is from genome assembly GCA_027924645.1 of Cunninghamia lanceolata. Classification (NCBI taxonomy): domain Eukaryota; kingdom Viridiplantae; phylum Streptophyta; class Pinopsida; order Cupressales; family Cupressaceae; genus Cunninghamia; species Cunninghamia lanceolata. The sequence goes on from BSBN01000803.1 coordinate 14,246,086, forward strand.
TATAGGCTTGCAGACTCGACTTAAAACCCTAACCCTAGGTGGGTACCACTAGAACCCTTTAACTTGGCACTACAAAACCTTGTCCAATATGATCGTGGGAAGTTGAAATCAAGCATGTACACTCACATATGATAGATAAGTATGCCTACCAAGTGGTTTGACATAAAAATGAATAGGCTATGAATTATAACCCTTCAAAGTAGGCCACTAAAGTATATTGTACAAGTGCATTTTTTAGTGTTGCAATCAGATTTTTCATCATGGGAACCTAAATTTTTTGTAAAAATGGTAGGAAATTTTAGGTTCCAACAATTCCATTAGTTGGAGGCATGCAAACAAGGGTTTTCTATTCATTATTAGCCTATTAAACTTAAGCATATGAGATAGCATGGCACACACAAAATGTTGTGGATAATGATCACAAGATTAGGTTAATTGCGACCTTTTTTGTAAACAAGCACAAGACTAGTATACTCATTATGATACTAATGGAACCAAAAAGGGTCCCCAAAGATATAAGAGTAATCATTTATCATCTAAGAGAAATCTTACATTTAAGGGCGCTAGGGCCAACAGAGAAGCACTTTAGAACTCATCCTACGCATCAATAAACAACTCAACACAAGAAATTCAAATTGACATATTAACACAACAATATCCAACTAAGTTATTGAAAGTCAACTATTGATACCTTGTTCTCCATCCAGATTACAAAATCGGTCCACTTTTTGCTTTGTAACATTTCCTTTTCAAATTGGCTTGATGCTGGCCATATTTCTCCTCCTGTCAAAACATAGCACATGGACTAGTTAAACTAATTAATATGCAATCATTTACTTTTTCCTAGCAAATTAAAAAAAAATCATTTAAATTATTAAATATACTTACAAATGTACAGATCAAGGCCTCTAAACCTTTCTAGCCACTGTGATGCGTGGCACGAAGTTTGTCAAGCCTAGCCTTGGAGGCCTTGTCCTGAAACATATACTAATTCAATTTAACTATGCACAAATAAAATTTAAAAAAAAATTAATAAATTTGATATAATCTTATGAGAAAATTCAAATACCTGCATACTCTCATCACCAGACTTCCTCCGTGCATCAGACTTCTCATATGCTTTTACAATCTCTTTCCATACTTTCAAACTTACATCAATTGGCCTTTTTTTAGCCTTTTCTTAGGAGGGAGTTTTTTTTATCTTCTTTGTTTGGTTGTACTGAAATCTCTTGCAGTTTTGAGACATTTGTAGCTTTATCTTCTTTACAGACCAACCTGTGCCAAATTCAGTATCCATGTCTTGGATAACTTCTTTTTGCAGGTGCATAGGTATCTTTGAGAATGGAAAATGTAGATGGTCTTTGAACCATTGAAGGAATGATTCCTTCAACATATTCACAAATGTTTTTCCAGCATCTGTCATTTGGACATCCCTTGAAACCACATCATATTCTATCTTGGTACCGTAGGTACCAATGCAAGATGCAAAACATGGCATGGTGGTCAAAGAAGTCTATGTCCTAGGAGTGGGTGGGACATTGGAAGCCTATGTTCCCTGTTCCACATTATTAGAGGTTATTGTTATTGATTTCCTCATGGATCTTTTGCTCGATCCATGACTGGTTGGGGAATCAATTGATTCCCTTTGACACTGTTGATTTGGTTGTAATGTTTCAAGGGCTTTACCAGATCATTTTTCTATGTATCTGGTAAGCATTGTCAAGTCCACACCATCCAATTTGTCCACTGCCTCTACCCCCAATATGGAAGCCAATGCCTCTTTATCTTTGTCAGTATCATGTTCCTATAAAATAAATTTCTTATTTTAAATTTACAAATAAAAACTAAAAACTAAAAATCAAAGAAATAATGGAAACATTTACAAATCTATAAATTAACAATGAATTACCTCATTGTGGCCAGAGTCTGCTCCATTTGCTCTCTTCCCTCTATTGCTTGACATTTTGAGGTGACCTAGGGCAAATTATTTTCATTCAATCTGTGGAGGCAAATGAAGTACACACTGCCAGGTATGAAAGTTTTCATCCAATTTTTCTGTATTCCTCAAGGTTTTTGACCTTTACTTTGTAGAGAAAATCATGAAGTTGTTTTCCTATGATTCAATTAGTGCCTTGGGAGGGAATCTATAGTTCCTAGCCTTATTTTAAGTTTGCTCACCCTTGTCTCAAAAGCCCTAATTTTAGTTTGCTCACATTCGACTTGTCTTAAAGCACTCGACTACTTTTTTAGGAAGGAAGTGAGAAAGTTGTGTTCAGAGAAAGGTATTGATGGTAATGATAAGTGAACATGGGCATTGGGGTGTGAAAAATATGTTTACTACTCTTGGATGTAGAGGAAATAATGCAATGTCTACAATTTTACCCTCCTCCTTTGCAACCACATGAGACTTGAACAATTCGCTTGTAAACAAAACAATATTTACAACCCTTTCTTCACAATCCTCTCCATTTAATTGAAACAAAAATATATTTGAGAATGAAAATTTTTTATTGTAATTGTAACCTTACCTATGGTGTCGAAAACTAAATCAAATTTCTCATCTCTTTGTGTGGCATTTTTCTCCTCTCTTTGCGCGATGTTTTTCTCCTGTAATTATCAAATTTCTCATACATTAATTCAGATGAGACTCCAAACCAAATGCTCAATCTCCAAACAAAAATGAACACCAAAAATCAATAAAGTTTTTTTTTGTTTTTTTTGTTATGGGGTATGTGCAGGCGGGAATTTTAAAAAAAAAAATTAATCCAGTAGTCGGCGCTACAGTCGGAGCAGTTAACGTCGACTTTAGCACTAACTTTTAGGCCAAAAGTGTAATCTATTTGGAGTGCCAAAGGTAGTACAAAGTGCACCTAATTCAGCACCAATCAGTGTAACATGATGTATTTTTCTTGGAAGTTGATAAAAATGTAAGCTCACCGAATTTGGATTGTCCTTATAATAAGTAACTATATCTTGTTTCCATGATAGCATTTTGACTTCATGTTTCTCTTATGATTAGCTCAATAATGACTCACTCTTTCACGACTCTACATAGATGGTTGGTGACAATCCTTATGGTGACAATCCTTATGCAAGTGATATGGCTTTGGAAAAACCAAACAACTCTTCTCTTACTATCATGATGACATGATATTGGGACTATATTGGTAGCTTATGGAGTGTGCTTATGGTATTGTGATTTTCATTTCTATGTTCTCAGTAACCTATTTTAGGTTGAAGCATGGTAACTAACCCACTAGTTATTATGACAGTCATACAATGACTAGACAATCCTCTCCACTTTGACTATGACAGTCCTATGCATGGTGTTTTCTTCATGACAGTCCCCAATAATGTGAATTATTGATAGTAGCTAGTTCAAATGGAGTTTTGGATGGTGTAGTAAGTTGTCCCTATGGCTCATGATAGTGCATGCCTTGGTTATGTCCTTATGAAAAGAGAGTGTATTAACAAGATAAATTCAAGAATATTCTCTTGGTGCATAGTTGTTATGTGACTATTGTCATTATTGTGTATTGTAGGATCCAGAGGAGGCCATGAAGAGAGGACGTGGACAGTGTAGAACTACTAAATCGCAGAGAGGAAAGTGGGTGGAAATAGATATGACAACGGAATCTGTAGATACAATAGAGGTAAGAATGGAAAACAACCTCAACCAAAGGAGGAAGGTGTTTATGAATTCACAAATGCTACAACATAGAGGAGATAAAGTCATTTTTTTGTCCACGAGGCCTCTAAGGTCAAACTTATTGGTTGAAAATGCATAGGAATGATGATTAAATGTGATTCTATGATTGAGGGAAAAGTTTGAAAATTAGGATGGCCAAAACATGATATCAATATGTCAAATATATCACTAAAGTGAGGTTCTGTGTTGGATAGCATATTCGTTGAAATGATATAATTGGTTTAGTAAACATTATTTACTATGTTGTGTATCATAGGGGCCAGATGAGGCCATGGCAACAAATCATGTCATATCAAATGAGGACACAATGGATGAAGCGGGAAATCAGGTACCCAAATCCAATTTCCTTAGGAAAAAATGATCTGATGGCATTTTGTGATACGTCCATCTTTTTTCACAGTATTATTGAAATTTATCCAATCTTGACATAAATTAATGCATGCTGTTGATTATTTTAGATGGAGATTGGAGCAAATGCAAAGCCTAAGCATTCAACTAGAAAATGAAAAATATATGTACGTGGATGTGGACCTAAAACTATTAAATCACGTAGATGACAGTGGGTGGAAGAGGATATGACAATGGATCCTGCAGACGTAGCAAATGATTGCACTGAACAAGAGGTTGGTCAGGATTATAGTACATGGGATGAATACTTTGAGAAAATTATTGTTCGTGGATGTTCTGTATATATGTTCATACAACCAATATTTTTATTTTTTAAGCCATACTTGATTATATTTCTTTGAAATTGATACATTTATGATTTATCTAATTGTTGCCAAACATTAAATAATGCTTGCATTTGTTGATAGGTAGAAGATGTTGATGAAACACATACCAATACCCAAGATCCAACTGGGTTATTAAGATTTGGATGGGATGATCCAAACCATCCTTTAAACAATACCAAGGTGAAAAGAGCATTATTGGAGAGAATACTATCAGCTAAGAAATTTGAAGAGCTAATGAGATCCGCATACACTGATGACATGCCACCTAGCCTTAATGATGATGATCATGATAGTGCAAATGTAGTGTATGGAGAAGGATTGAATGAAATGATTTACATATTTCTTTGGGGATGAAAACAATGATGACAATAATGATCATATGGTTGATAGTAACAATGATAGCAACCTGAAAGACTCCATCAAGTAAGTAGCGAAGACATCCGTGTTCAAATCAGGTGCAAGTAGAACCTCAAAACTGGCATGTACATTAATATTATTAGAAATCAAGTCACTATTTGGTTGGTCAGACAAAGGATTCACTACCCTATTGAAGTGAGTTGAAATCTATTTCTTACTTTGCAATTGTCAATTGGTGTACATAATTCGTAAATATTCATCAACTTCATTTATATTTCTTTAAGGGGATTTTAAAACCATATATTGTATATAAATAGTCCTAGTATAGATTGACATATCAAACATTTTCATCATAAGTCAAAGCATTCAATTGATTTAATCTCTAGCAATCTTACAGGGCACTAAAAACTAAAATATTCCCTAAAGATAATGTGTTGCCATCAACTTGCAGAGAGGTGCGTCTGTTGTTGGTTGAGTTGGGGATTGAATATAAGCAAATTCATTCATGTAAAAATGATTACATTTTATACAAAGATGAATATCAAAACAAGGTAGAATGCCCTTTATGCAAAGAGAAGAGATATCATATAGATGTACAAGGTCCTACAATTCCAAAGAAGGTTTTATGTCACATGCCAATTATACCTAGACTTCAACAAATGTTTTGTTGCAAATCACTTGCATAATTGATGGATTGGCATGCAAAGAATAGGAGTAAAGATGGATTCATGCAAATTCTGGCTGACTCTAAAGCAATGAAACACATAGAGGAAAAATGGCCAAGAAAATTCAAAGATGAACCCCGTAGTATCAGATTCGGTCTTACAATTGATGGAGTGTGCCCATTCTCTTTCCCAAGCTCAAATTATAGTGTTTGGCTAGTCGGATTAATAGTATACAATATTCCCCCATGGATGAGTGTTAGAAAGGAGCACCTTATGCTGACTCTCATTGTTCTAGGAAAACATCAAGTTAAAAACATGGATGTTTATCTTGCACCTTTTATTGATGAGATGCAACTGCTATGGAAAGGCATAAGAATGTATGACATATCACGTCCCCCATCAAATAGGTCCTTCATGTTGTACAGTGTGCTATGTTGGACTATGCATGATTTCCCAGGACTTGGTGTTTGTTCTAGTAAGATAAAATATTTACGTATTTACACTCATAATTTATTTTCATCCCAACTTTCATACTTAGTTTTATACTATTTTTTTGATGTTATTAACATTACTTATTGAATTGCATGGCTTGAAACAAAGCGGATATTTGCATGTCCAAGATGTGCAAAACAATTTCAAGGGTGGTATTCTAAAGATCTACATAAATTTATTTACACAAACAATAGGGCTTTTCTACCATTAAGGGTTTTCAACTAGTCTCTACTGAGTAACATCCCATATGTATTAGGTATATCAACCACCTAAATATCAATGTAATACTGGATTCTTGGGTCTGATGCTAGCTGCATATGAATGTGAGTTAATTCTCCCACCACACACACCTTTGTTTGTCTAATTGTGTTACTTTCTTTAATGATTTAGCAGGATGCAACCCTAAGGCATTGCATGCGGACAGGGGCATTACATTGGTAGATGCTCCTAAATCTACTAAGCAGTTGTGCAAATTTTTACCAAACATCCTTATAGTAAGGAGGAAAGGAGGTGACTCACTCTTGTCTCTATATAGGGTCATGTGGGAAGTCTCTGCAGCTTAAACAGTAGCTGGAGCTTTGTGTTTAACATTAACATCTCTAGCAGCATGATCTTTATTTCTAGACTGACCTGAGGTATGACTATCCTCTTTTGGAGCAGGACCATCTAATGATTTCATGAAAGCTTTCTTGATAGTAGGGGTTTTAAGCAACTCTGATAATGACAGGCTAATTTTAATCCTTTTCATTTCATCAGCCAAATATGTAACCAATTTATCAAACTCTAGTGGTAGATTACCTGCTTTTGGTGCTATATTCTGTGGTGCTAAGTACTAAGCATTAACCTTGGGAAATCCAGGGTTATTACTTGCCTTGGGATCAAATGGAGTGTTGAAATTGTTTGGAGGCAAGGATGTGGTCAAAGGACTAGCAGGTCTATTTGAGTTATTCCTCAGGTTGTAATTATGCTTACCCTGATATTGTTGTTGATAAGCATGTATCTCCTCATGTTCCATTAAGGACTCATTTTCATCCTCAAATGGAAAAACATAGTTAGATTCAAATGCCAGGGCTGACTCTTCACAGGTTAACGTGTAATCCTAATGAGATGAAATTGTCTGCTGATAAGGATGATGCATGAAGCTTTCTATCACTAAGGTAGAATCATATCCACAAGGGACAATTTCATTTCCTTCTACATGAGGTGGATTTCTTGAAGTATAGGACACTTCAGTTTGGAAAATACTAGCAGCAATCCTGAATTGAGGACAATCTAGCTCTACATGAGCATTGGTGTTATGTATTCTGCACCAGTTTGTAAGGGTTGCCTCTGCAAGGTTCACTCTAGTAGTCTGCTTAGGTTCACTAGGAGGCTGATTATCTAGGGGTGATGGCAAAGAACTATTATTTGGCCTAGTGTTCCACACTCTAGGCTGTCTAGGGGGATTATTGTTGCCATTGTTATTGTAATTGTTGTTGTATCCCCTATCAGGATAATTAGGTCTGTCATTGGCATAACCTCTATTCTGATTTGGCTGAGAATAGAAGTTCTAACTCCTCAGATGAGTTATCTCAGTAGTGAGTTTCCTTAATTGTGCTGATATTTCTTTAATTTCTTCCTTCTCTTCCTGAACCTTGGCCACTACATTCTCTGTTTGAGGCTTGAAAAAGGAAGATCCATTGTTATTGTTGGATTGTTCCACAACTTGAGGTACTTGTGTTTGTCTTGGATATTGTAACATTTGACCATTTCCATTTGGTGGTGGCATGATACTGAGAGGAGGTATCTGTAAAGGTGTTGGCATCAAAGTTGGAGGTATCATGGCTCCATTGATTTGTTGTTGGGTAGGATAGGTAGGATAACCAGGAAGTGTAGGAAAGGCAATATTTCGTGCTGGAGAAGGGACTAGCTGCTAACTGACTTTGACAGCTTCTAAGCTCCTGTCAAGGTTGTTACACTAGGATGTGCTCTCCTGATAAACATAGAAGTTAGGGGATCTAAAGTTGAGTAATAAATGCTCCTAGCAGCTTCATCTGCTACAACATAAGGTGCTACTAACTTTGAGAGCATTTTCTAAAATCTTGCATTGAAATTACCAATAGATTCTCCTTTAAATCTGTTGATTGTGGCAAACAAATGATAATTCATTGAAGGATCTATAGGTATTTTGAACCTATCCTTAAAGGCTTTCTCCAAGGCAGCCCATGAACCGACTGAACCTTGACCAAGACTGATATACCAGTTATATGCCTCTTCCCCTAAGGAAAATTGAAATAACCTACATACCACATCTTGATGCTCAATTCTACCCCTACAACAAGATTCCTTGAAAGTTCTGATATGATCATCAGCATCCTGATATGGATGATACTTAGGACAAATTTTATCAAGATTCTTAGGAAAAGCATGATATGTTGTGAAAGTCAAAGGTGACTCTGCTGTAAAGAATGACATAGCAATTGGAGGAGGTTGGACCTAAGGTGTAACAAGTGGAGGCTTGACCAGAGGTGTGATAGGTGATCTTGTAGGTGTTTGTAACCTGATAGGAGTCACGGGAGCATGTTCTGGTGAAGCTCCTAATGCACTAGAACTAGGAGAGTGATGAATGTCTATAGTTCTAGGTCTAAATCTCCTGATAGGTAATTCTTCAAAGAGTCCACTAGATCTGGACCTAGTATTTGGCCTGAGAGCCATGATTTCTTAAATTTAAGGAAAATGGGCTGGTTTACTGTAAAGATCAGTTGAAATTCCCTAGCAAAGGCTATATTTATGGTCAGAAATGGAAACTGACTGGATATTTATGACATATTTGCATAAATGATGCAAATATGAGGTGATATTGAAGCTTGGTGACATACACAACTAGATATCAGGTTTCTTAAGTAGGTTACCTTAAAAGCTTTAGCAAATTTACCTAAAATAGAGCCAATCTTTGAAAATTCACGGTGATCGACCACAAAGCTTGCAATATTTATGTTCAATTTTGAAATCTTCACAAAGGATTAGCGAGCACAGGCTTAAAACAACAAATCTTTATATTTAACTTGAAATACAAAGGTGTTTGAGTGTTACCTTTCTGTCTACATCATCAAATTAGATAGAACCTACTGATGAATTGGAGGGCCCTCCTTCTAGCACCAATTTATGTTGATCATGATGTTACTCACAAACAAACATGAAATAAAAGTTACACAACAACCTTTATTTATCTTGAAAGATACGATGAATTCAAAGAATTCATGATCCCAAGTCTCTGTTGATTAGTTCATAATCTACTGACGTTACTCAGTAGTTGATGTGTGTTATTGTTTTTCCATTTCAAGGGGCCTTATGTTTGTTTGAATGATCAGTAGATTTTGTTTCCTATAAAGAATTCCACAAAGAAGTTATTTCAACTTTAGTTCAAAGATAACCAATGTATTTACAAGTTTGATCAATTCTTCTGATTATTGATCATTGTGAACTTGTTCTTTCTTCTACACCATATATTTATTCAAATGATGTGTCTGTAAGTAGATATATACATGAATTTCTTGAATTTATATGTGAATTTGCATGATATTTGTCAATTTAACATGCTTTGACTCTAAATATGCTATGTATTTCCAATTATCTATGAGATGTTAGCATATTTCATGTTATTTGCTTCTGATTATCTATTATTTGCAATTATGATGATGAATTGTTATGAAATTCAAAGAAAATTAAAAGAATGCTTCAAATTTTCATGAATCTTTAGCTATTGAACCACATACATACCAGATACATTCATTAGGAGAAGAAATCAAACCATATTTTCACCAGGATGTTCCACAGCTAGATTCAAAGGATAAGGAATGAAAACAACACATGCAGACTGATAAGCACTCCAAGGGACGCAGCTAATCAAAGCATGTATCAAGATTTCAAACATAGATTACTCAAGATCTAAGATGATTTGTAATCGAATTGTCTTCTCTTTCATTCAGTATGCAAAACATGTATGTTTACAACAACTTTGAAATAAGTCCTGATGTTTCAGCAATCAAATTTCAATTAAGCTTCTGAATTTTCAAAATATTGTACCCCTGCACCTTTTATAGACTAAGGTGAGGGAGCAGTTACAAATGACCTATGGTCAGGATTTGTCAATTAGGATCAATGGTGGATAATCTTCTTTGACTCAGTCAACTTTCCCTCGTGGAACAAGTTGCCAGCTGGCAACCATCTGGATGACTCATTATCTTATGAGTACCTGATGCATATATTTTCCTTGTGTTGCATCTTCATTCATTCTTCGGGTTCCTGGTCTTTATCTTCTTCTTTAGTCAGCAAGATAAAATAATTTCGCTACCAATACATCTCCATCAGCCAGACAACCATCGTCGGGGAAACTTCCTCAAGTCTCTCCGCGACCAAACTCACCCCGATAGCTCAACTTCACTTTATCTTTAGCGAGACCTACCCCTATTGGCCAAGTCCTTCATCCTTCTGTCGATGCCCGATGACTGTTTAGTTCCACTTCGTCCTAACCGTGACATCCTCCACACCAATATACCTGCGTACCTGCCAACAGACATAAGTTTATAAGATGGACTAAGTCACTTTTCAGTCTTGATCATAACTTTTGTCATAAACATACAAGCATTCAAATATACAAAGAATTTTCTATATTTAACTTTCTTTTGACATCTGGCTTGTATATTTCGCTTTGCATATCGTCTTGCATCTTTCGCTTGTATACATTGTAATTATACAACCCAATATGTAATCAGTGGGGTCCACCTTACCTTGTATCTCCACGATGCATATAACACTTGTATCAAACCCTTAGATACAAGCCCGGATACATACAAACTCCTTTGTATGTCCCTTCAGAATTCAACTTTTATAAACCATAGCTTACTTACCCTTCGGCTCCACGATGTATAAAGCACTTGTATATTCTGATATATCTTAATGTATGATGCATCCTTTATACCAAATTTCAATTTTCTCTAGATTCCGCCTTGTATGTATACTGAAATGCATGTCACTGAAACATACATACAAAGCGCGGAACATACAATGATAAAACTTTATTTCATGATCATTTTGGTTCCGATGCATGCATATAGCTTTGTCTATTCGCTTTGTATGTAAGATACATACAAACATAAGATGCATCCGGCAAACTCAACCAATTATTCATTTCACCTCTAAACTCTGTCGGGTCCGACTTGCATGTATAAATAAATCGTTAGCCAAATGTATAAAATTATAACAAAGTATATAAACCCGACAACTCCTTTATGCGACTTTGTATATGAGCGATATACAAAAGACTTTGTATATGAGCAACCCAATATACAAGGGACTTTGCATATGCAACATACAAGCAACCTTGTATATGCAACATACAAACCTTCCCATTGTACATTTTACCAAAAAACACACATAACTTGCAAAATATTGGGAATTTTAAAATGGTCCAAAAAGCAACCCTCACTCATTTTTGACAAAGAATTCACCCATATTATGCCCTAGTACTTAATGTTATTTTTCTTTATTTTCAACAAGGTTTGTACCTTTCACTCCTTTTTCTCTTTACCACCAAGCAGACCCACACAAACAAGCAAAAGCCACAGCCACAATAGTGGTCCTCATTTTGCTAAGGAGTAAAATGGGGCATGTTGTGAACATCACAACAAGACATTATGTTATATTTCACCATTACCTTTCACTCCAAAATTAATGGTTTCCTTTGAAAAGAAAACCCTCCATTAGCTATCATAACCCCAAGTATCTGTTGAAGTGAACTTAAACATTATGTGCAATTGTCATTGCTCATATTAAGCACCTACCTCCCTTCTTAGTGGTCCCACATGTGTGATGTATGTGAATGAGTCATATGGTACCTATGCTACATGTTTAAAGTTTGAATTTTGCTCATATTGTTGGAAAAAGGCCCAAAAAGACCTTTGATTTTTGAGTTTTATACTCTATAACATGCATCTCCTTGATCTTTTCATCTAATCTATGACATGTTGTCTTTGCATTTCAATGAGATCAATTCTTGAAAAATGACGATCCAGAGGTTAAAGAGACAAGTTGATACCTTACCTAAGTTGTCATGTTCTTGAAACCTTGTCACTATAAAGAGGAGATATCTAGAGAGTAATGTCACAAGGACATAACCAAGGCATTCACTATCATGAGCCATAGCTCTTGGACAACTTACTACACCATCCAAAACTCCATTTGAACTAGCTGTACTATCAATAATTCACATTATTGGGGACTATCATGAAGAAAACACCATGCATAGGACTATCATAGTCAAAGTGGAGAGGATTGTCTAGTCATTGTATGACTGTCATAATAGCTAGTGGGTTAGTTACCATGCTTCAACCTAAAATAGGTTAATGAGAACATAGAAATGAAAATCACAATACCATAAGCACACTCCATAAGCTACCAATATAGTCCCAATATCATGTCATTATGATAGTAAGAGAAGAGTTGTTTGGTCTTTCCAAATCCATATCAGTTACATAAGGATTGTCACCAACCATCTATGTAAGGTCATGAAAGAGTGAGTCATTATTGAGCTAATCATAAGAGAAGCATGAAGTCAAAATGCTATCATGGAAACAAGATATAGTTACTTATTATAAGGACCATCCAAATTTGGTGAGGTTACGTTTTTATCAACTTTCAAGAAAAATACATCATTTTGCACTGATTGGCGCTAAATTAGGTGCACTTTACTCTGTCTTTGGTGCCCCAAATAGATTACATTTTTTTCCTAAAAGTCGGCGATAAAGTCGATGTTATTTGCTCTAACTATAGCACCGACTACTGGATAAAAAAAATTAAAAAATTCCTGCCTGCACATACCCAACACAAAAAAAAGAAAAATAAAACTTTAATATTGATTTTTGGTGTTCATTTTTATTTGGAGATTGAGCATTTGGGTTGGAGTCTTGCCTAAATTAATATATGAGAAAAATGCCACGCGAAGAGAGGAGAAATTCGATTTAGTTTTCGATACCATAGGTAAGGTTACAATGACAATAAAATTTTTTTGTTCCCAAATATATTTTTGTTTCGATTAAATGGAGAGGATTGTGAAGAAAGGGTTGTAAATATTATTTTGTTTACAGGCGAATCGTTCAAGTCTCATGTGGTTGCAAAGGAGGAGGGTAAAATTGTAGACATTGCATTATTTCCTCTACATCCGAGAGTAGTGAATGCATTTTTCGAACCCCAATGCCCAGGTTCGCTTATCATTACCATCAATACCTTTCTCTAAACACAACTTTCTCACTTCCTTCCTAAAAAAGTAGTCAAGTGCTTTAAGACAAGTTGATTGTGAGCAAACTAAAATTTGGGCTTTTGAGATGAGGGTGAGCAAACTAAAATAGAGGTTGGTCGAGACAATACGAGGAGATAGGGATTTTGAGATGATGGTGAGAAAACTAAAATTGGGCCGGGCACTATAGATTCCCTCCCAAGGCACCAATTGATTCATAGGAAAATAGCTTCATGATTTGCTCTACAAAGTAAAGGTCAAAAACCTTGAGTAATATAGAAAAACTGGACAAAAACTTTCATACCTGGTAGTGTGTACTTCGTTTGCCGCCACAGACTGAATGAAAATAATTTTCCCTAGGTCTCCTCAAAATGTCAAGCAATAGAGGGAAGAGAGCAAAGGGAGCAGACTCTAGCCACAATGAGGTAATTCATTGTCAATTTATAGATTTGTAAATGTTTCCATTATTTCTTTGATTTTTAGTTTTTAGTTTTTTATTTGTAAATTTAAAAGAAGAAATTTATTTTATAGGAACATGATACTAACAAAGATAAAGAGGCATTAGCTTCCATATTGGGGGTAGAGGCAGTGAACAAATTGGATGGTGTGGACTTGACAATACTTGCCAGATACATAGAAAAATGATATGTTAAAGCCCTTGAAACATTACAACCAAATCAATAGTGTCAAAGGGAATCAATTGATTCCTCAACCAGTCATGGATTGAGCAAAAGATCTAGGAGGAAATCAATAACAATAACCTCTAAGAATGTGGAACAGGGAACAGAGGCTTCCAATGTACCACCCACTCCTAGGGCACAGACTTCTTCAACCACCATGCCATGTTTTTCATCTTGCATTGATACCTATGATACCAAGATAGAATACGATGTGGTTTCAGGGGACGTCTGAATGATGGATGCTGGAAAACAATTTGTGAATAGGTTGAAGGAATCATGCCTTCAATGATTCAAAGACCATCTACATTTTCCATTCTCAAAGATACCCATGCACCTGCAAAAAGTAGTTATCTAAGACATGGCGACTGAATTTGGCACAGGTTGGTCTGTAAAGAAGATAAAGCTATGGATGTCTCAAAACTGCAAGAGATTTCAGTGCAACCAAACAAAGAATATAAAAAAACTCCCTCCCAAGCAAAGGCTCAAAAAAAGGCCAATTGATGTAAGTTTGATAGTATGGAAAGAGCTTGTAAAAGCATATGAGAAGTCTGATGCACAGAGGAAGTCCAATGAGAAGAGTACGCAGGTATTTGAATTTGCTCATAAGATTATATCAAATTTATTAAATGATTTTTAAATTTTATTTGTGCATAGTTAAATTGAATTAGGATATGTTTCAGGACAAGGCCTCCAAGGCTAGGCTTGACAAACTTCATGCCACACATCACAGTGGCCAAAAAGGTTTACAGGCTTTGATCTGTACATTTGTAAGTACATTGAATAAGTTAAATGATATTTTTTTTTAATTTCCTAGGAAAAAGTAAATGATTGCATATTAATTAGTTTAACTAGTCCATGTGCCATGTTTTGATAGGAGGAGAAATATGGCCGGCATCCAAGCCAATTTGAAAAGGAAATGTTACAAAGAAAAAATAGTCCGATTTTGTAATCTGGATGGAGAACAAGGTATCAATAGTTGACTTTCAATAACTTAGTTGGATGTAGTTTTGTTAATATGTTAATTTGAATTTTTTGTGTTGAGTTGTTTATTGATGCGTAGGATGAGTTCTAAAGTGCTTCTCTATCTGCCCTAGTGCCCTTAAATGTAAGATTTCTCTTAGATGACAAATGATTACTCTTATATCTTTAGGGACCCTTCTTAGTTCCATTAGGATCATAATGAGTATACTAGTCTTGTGCTTTCTTACAAAAAGTGGTCGCAATTAACCTAATCTTGTGGTCATTATCCACAACATTTTGTGTGTGCCATGCTATCTCATATACTTAAGTTTAACGGGCTAATAATGAACAGAAAACCCTTGTTTACTTGCCTCCAACTAATGGACTTGTTGGAACCTAAAATTTCCTACCATTTTTTGCAAAAATTTTAGGTTCCCATGATGAAAAATCTGACTGCAACACTCAGAAATGCACCTGTACAATATACTTCAGTGGCCTACTTTGAAGGGTTATAATTCAAAGCCTATTCATTTTTATGTCAAACCACTTAGTAGGCATACTTATCTATCATATGTGAGTGTACATGCTTGATTTCGGCTCCCCATGATCAGATTGGACAAGGTTTTACAGTGCCAAGTTAAAGGGTTCTGGTGGTATCTAGTGGTACCCACCTTATAGGGTTGGGGTTTTAAGTCAAGTCTGCAAGCCTATATTTCTATTCTTTTAAACCCCTTAAGGCCTTAAGTTTTCTTGTCCTTTGGCCTCTTGCACTTTATCTTTTAAAACTGCATTGACTTCCTGTATTAAAGGGTAATTGTCTTGAGGTCTTCTTAGAGGGGTGATATGTGACTAGGGTATGAAGACTAGGACTTTGTATGTAATCTTAAGCCCTCCTTTCTAATTTGTTGGAAGCCTTCTTCACTAATACATAAGGACTGCCAAGACTCCTATGATAGTGCATTAGAGAGGAATTGAAATCACAAAAGAGATAAATGTTATTAGGCCATCACCCTATGGAGAAGGGATTGTCATAAAGAGCATGACAGTGTTACCTTGTCATAGTCACAAAGGGGATAGTCTTTGTGGTGGTAATTAAAGTCACTAAGTTTACATCCACCTTCCTAGGCTCTGCAGAAATGCCTGAAGTTGAATATGCATATTTTAAAGATCTTGCCATGAGTATTTTCCATATTTTTACAAATGGAGACCTCCCCAATCCTCATCTCAAGTTTCAAATGCACAATGAAATGATGGAGGACAATCATAACTGTCATAATAGTACATTAGCATTTTTTGTCTCAAGGTGGCTCTTGAGACTGCCAAGGGGATGGATATAGAGTTGGGATTATGGTTTTTGTTTAAAAGCCTTGTGTCTATTGGAACTAAAAAATTTCACATTATTCATCTGCTAAGAATTCACCAAGTCTCCACATAATGTGACTAATGTCCCTCATTTTCAAAACCAACCACCTAAAATTTGTGTGACAAGATCCATTTCAGAATCTGCACATAAACAATCTCATGAATATACCTAGCTTTTTGACCATAGCCTAATTCTGATACTAAGTTATCTATATCAGCAAGACCTTAAGTAACTCACCCCGAATAGAAAAATACATTCTTGAAGTATAATGTGATAATCGGTGAGAAATGATTGATGTCCGAACAATCAAAATTTCATATGTCAAAAGATCGGGGAGACATTCTGTATGTATCACTGACGCATACTCATCGGTGTGAGTAGAACAATCAGAGTGAAATCCTAAAGTTACACCGAGCCTTTAAGTCACATTAACCAATGCCTCATTGCTAGGAAGCAAAGAATCTCTCCCCGACACGTAATATTAAGACTATCGACATGACATATACAATCAAAATGAAATCCTTAAGCTTCCCCAACCACAAAAGTCACCTCGACACAAGAGACAAAAGGCTTTCTGTAAGACTCTCGCCGATATGTTCTAATAAAAATGAGCGATGGAGATAAGATCATTGGGAAGACCTAACCCATAGGGAGACTATCATATTCTCTTGACAATGGAGATTGTCATGCTGATAAAGATGAGGTAACCCCTATCTGTCAAAGAAACACTCACCGATGCCAAGGAGAACGTTCGCCACACCTGATCAAAATGACATCAAGATGAAAATTATAATATCTCCTTGAAATGACAATAAAGGGTTCATAACTCTATGAAAGGAGTATTTCTTGGAGACACCAATGCACCCTTGGCGACCAACCAGAAACATATGAAATAAAATGGTGCCAAAACAATATGAAGATCAGCGAAAGAATAAAATGGTCTCACTGATATGATAAAAAGAGCATTGCCCTGACATTTTGAAATTCATGAATTCCCTGCATTCAATTCTGGTGGCAGCCATTAATGGCCGATTGAACATAATGCCCATGAAAATCAACACAAAAGCCATTCTGATCCCCACTAAAATCAACACAAGGGTTGCAGATGGAGAAGAAGGAATTCACCAAGAATATGGAGTTTTGTGCGGAGCATATACAAGTAAGTCCTTGAACTTTCTTTGATACAGTCAAGTTCTGGTATAAAATGGAAGGTTCCTCTGAAACAAAGAAAAAGCAACACACTGAAAAGAGCCAAACCAAGGGAAAAAAATAGAAAATTAAAATAGAGAAGGGAGAGAAAACACTAGAAAGGAAACTAAACCAAGATCTTGTGGACCAATTGCTTGGTTCTGGACCCAAGGCCAAAAGAACTACACAATTGAGGGCAAATGTGGAAAAACTCCAAGATAAATACAAATATGTTAGAAACATATGGACTCCTATCCGAGGGTATGAATTATTCATGTTCCACTTGTTGGTAACTGAGAGGGGTGGGGGGGTGAATCAGTTATCTAAATTACTTCTAGTTTCTGTTCTTCTTTAACAATTGGTGCAACATCAAATCATATAAGTAAACATAACCATGAAAGCAAAAATAACATCAATACACATAACACAATGATTTTGATGTGGAAAACCCTGTTAAGGGAAAAAACATGGGGTGACTAACCCAAGATTGTATTCTCTGTTAAAAGAATAAGATAGTACAAAATGGTACTTACCAATTAGGGCTCATTGCCTGAGCACACTGCTCACAAGAGGCTTACCGCCTACAAGAGACTTATTGTCTACAAGGTACAAGAAAGTAACAAGATACTTGAACTGATGAGAAGCATCCACATATGCTGAAGTTTAGTTCCAGTTAGGCTCAATATACTGATCTGCTGCACTTCATTCTTCCTCTTCTTTGGTGTTGCTGTCCTATCACATATTGGACCTATATTACTACTTTCACACTGCTCTCTACTTTTCTTCACACTTCACAACACTCCTCACACCCCTTCATACTGAAATCAATCTGGTATATATATCCACATCAATGATTTCAATCATCTTTTTAGTCGGCATCCAGAATATTCAATATTTTCCAAAACTCTGGTTTGTCGGCTGAATCCTTGCATACCAAGTGATGCGTATCAAAGAGATGCTTATAAAAGTCATCAATCATGTCGTCCAATCATGAATGATACCTTAATAACCTTGATCACCATCAATATCTCATCCGGATTAAGGTCTGATGCTCTGTCGGTCAATTCTTCCTCAGTCTACTCTGTCAAACAGGAACCCAATACTTAGGTGCTCATATCTCTTCACTCTTTCATCACCAGAGGATCAATCCCTGGAATCTATCAGTCATGGTACTCCTCTTGACTTCCCCAAGTCCGCACTTTACTGAGATGCTTCCTCTAAGAGATCTGGACCTGACTGTCAAACCTTGCTACATGCTTTGTTCTGCTTACTGGACCACAATACTCTTCAATCTGACTTCCGGTAAAGACACATCATGTCTTGTGGATGTGTGGGATGGACTTTGTTGCCATCAATGACAACACTCATGAAGCCACAACGTGTCTCTTGCCAACACCACTATCACAGGAGACATAGGATGAAACCTGTCTGCAACCCCTGGCAACTCAATTTAGGGAAATTAATAGTCACAGATGTTTTTGTCAATATAGACCTTTTGAAATTGCTAGCATACCATTATGATCCCAATCAAAAGGTCATATGCAATCTACAGGGAAAGCCCTTGTTTCATATATCTAAAAATACAATTTGTGAAGTTTTTGATTTAAATGACACATATAACACCCCTATCATACATGAAGCCCTAGAAAAGGAATATTTCAGATTGGATACCACATATAAGGGCTGGAGACTGCCATTACATAGGCCATGGAATGAGGGTAATCTAGTGCCATTTGAAGAAGGGGATGAACCACCGTTTCATGTCGAGTTGTTCGAACCTTACCTGAGATACACATATTACTCAATGGGGCAAGTGTTGGGAACTAAGTTCCAAAATTTATATCCATAGTGCCCATGGTTATCTTTGCAGATATCCAGCACCATCATGCCAGGACATTTGACTATGCTACTTTTATTTTCAAGGAAATAGACTCAGGTCTAAAGGCCTTAAAGAATAGTTCCCCCATAGTCAGCTTCAGACACTATTCCATTCTCATGCATACGGTTTTGTATTTTGGACAAGAATTGAATCTATGGGCAAAGCAATTGAACATTTCACAAATTGATAAAGATGGTCAATCATTGCCCCCACAATTATGGACCTCAATATGGGACAGTAGGTTTGTGAATTCCAGTTATGTTCACTTTGAAGAATTCTTTGTAAAAACCCTGTACAGATGTTATGGCTACCCGTGCAGTTACACTTTGTTAGAAGAAATTAAAAGGTTTTTGAGACCCAAGGATTTTGATGGGCCACCTACTGTAAACCACAATTGGGGGGATTGGTATTGTTTTCGTGATTCCACAATGATCAGAGTATACGGGTTTGAGGATACCCCTTTTCTGTTGCCAAAAACTATACCAAATAGGGTGGCATACTTGGAAATAGTCAGACAGCTTGACTACTCAAATGTGATGAATCTCAGTGCATATGATAAACAGTCTTTTATCCAAGAACCCTATGTTTTGGTGACTTTACTGTGTTAGCTAGAGAAGGTTATGATCTCATTCTTGATAAATTGTCTCATTTTAATCTTAGGAAAGCAATACAAAGAAAAAATTTTGACCCAGAGAGCTTTATTGATTATGCTAAGAAGAAGCAAAAACTGAGTGGATATACTCATGTACCTTACCCTCATGATGATGTAATCAGAAATTTGGAACAAGCAGATGCTGAAATAGCCATTGATGAATATAATTAGAAAATAAGGGAAAGAAGAAGGGAAGCACAAGAAATTGAAGTGTTTTCCTCTGACAGTGAAGGGTCTGTGGCCTCTAAACCCCATGACTTTTCTTATACAATTTCAAAATGTAGAATTGAACCATACCAGCCCCCAGAAAGAGGATTAGAAATTGAAGAAACAGGGGATAATGATGCTAGATAGGTTGCATATAAATCTTTTATTTCAGATGACCAGTTTATTCATACCCCTGAGTTCAGATCCTTTTTGTACAAACACAAGGGGAAGGCTATTAGAGAATTAGTCTCAGATGTTACACCAAACAACCATACATAGTTAATGAATGCTTTAAAAGTAGAAGTTGAAAAGGAGATGGAAGATATGACTCCTAAGAAAGGAAGGGAGTTGCTCAGAGAATCTGGTGTAATGATCTTCCCGGGTCTTGATTTGAATTCAGCACTTGGTTTTGATAGTTTTCTGCATAATAATGATACAAAACACAAGCTTAGTTCTGAAGGGGTTGTTGAAGTATTTACAGGAACAAAATACAATCCAAATGAGAACTCCCTCATGATATGGGCTCTATACCCACCAAACAAAAAGCTTGCTGTCATTGACATTGAAAAAGCTTTTGGCCATGTTATGACATTAAAAGCTAGAGAAACTGATCCACTCATTACAGCAGAACTTGGATTAAATGTGGCAAAACTAAATAAAGCTCAGATTCAGCTATTGATAAAGGAGAGGGATACCAACAAAATGAGCTAGGAAAGGTTGAAAAAAGAAAATGATTTCTTAAAGGATTCAATCCCTCTTAAAATGATTACACGGGAAGAAAGCTCACAACAAGTCCAATCACCCTCAAAAGATCAAATGGCATAGGTCAGAATAGATGCACTCACTACAGTCCTGTAGAACAGGCATGCTTATCTAATGCAATGGATTCCTAAATTATGGGATATTTTCTCTGAAAACCAAAAGGTCATTCAAGAACATGAAAGACTAAATAACAGAATACACGATAAGTTACATGAAATACAGGGTAAACACACCTTTGACAGTGCAAGCACATCTGATGCAAACAATCTTATTAAGCAGCATAAGAAGTACCATGACAAGCTCCAAGATGAAGTGAAAGAGTGCATGGAGACTTCTCAGATAGGTGTACCTGTGTTACTCAAGAATGACAAAGATTTGAAGAGATAGGATGAATGGATCAAGGAGTGTCAGGGAATATTAGATGAGGCCCTAGAAATTATAAAACAAGAAGATTCAGTATCCAAGGAAGCTTTCTTGCATTTGGAGAAGATGGTTTCAATAGCAGTGGACATTAGGGATGCCATTGAGTATGTAGAGACACACCTGAGCTAGAAATATTTGGATCATCTTGCTCAAATCTACTTATGGCTCAGCAGGGCTTAGTATTAAATGTATTTGTTTATTTTCATAATTTTGTTAGTTCTCAAAAGACACTATGAAGAGACATGGTCTCTTCACTAATATTGATATAAAAGTTAAAACATATGATGGTCATAAGATCATTGATTGATAGGTATCTCTCTTTAATTTGAAGAAGACTGTATATATTACATATAGAAAGAAGATATATTGTCAGTTCTATTTTAATTAAACAATTTTAGTTACACATGTTTATTTTCTGAAAAACATAATGGAGTAGAATATTTATACATGGTGATTTATTTCTGGTGTTTAATAGTTGTGTTAATTTTCATGATTATATGTTATTGTGCTATCTCCAAAGTGGTTCTATTGAATTAGTCAGATTTACATTTGTCAGAGCATATTTGATGTCACTGTGTGAAGTTCTTTGATTGGTTTCCAGTTGATGTGAATTTAAAATCCTTTCTAATAATTGACTTTAATTGGTTCTTGTCAAAGATTAAATCCTTTTGAAGAAGTTATTGTGATTGGTTTCCATCAACTCAAGAATTAAATTCCTTTCATAATTTCATAGTAATTCAAGGGAATATCATTGGGATTATATAAGAAGAGCACTGTCACATACAAACCTACACATTTGCACAAGGTGTAAATATCCAAAGTGCCCAATTGTTAGAGTTAAACTAGGAGATAAGCTCACCAATCACATACATTTGTTTCCATTCACTGACTCAAATAGCCCAATAGATTTAGGCACTAGTCTTACTCATTTTCATTAGTTGAACATATCCATTAGTTTTGCCTTGATATTACTTATACAATTTATACCAAATTAGAACCATACCATTTTCAATCACTGTTTAGACATTAGAAGTAAAAAGTAGGCAGCAAGTAATCATCTATTCCACACCATTTGCCACTGTGGGTAGATCTATCACTCAGCCAAGATCACACATCCATTTAATCTGCTTCATTAGTAAGGTGCACCCGCCTAGGTCTAGCAGAACCTGAAGTGTAGGGAGTCATCAACCCTATAGGTTAACTCTGTTTCGTTAGTTCAAAAATGTTGCAAATCTAAGCATAGAGCCTGGCATCCTCTTAGGATTTGCAACCTGCATTTTTGAGACCTAACAATGTCATTGACCTATCATTTATTTGTGGCAAGTATCCCAATAGTCTAAAGATTACAAATTGTTGTCAAGAAAGGACTACCATAGTTAAGTGTGGTACAGTGATACAATTTCATCTTGGTTGAGTATTGTATAAATCTCAAGCTATTTAGAATGCATGGGGTATTAGGGTGTGGTATCACTATATAGGTAACCATCAAGTGATTTCTTCAACCCAATCTTGGCCTATATAGTACCCAGTGTGAAGAACAAGATAGTGTTGTCCAAGAACCTTGTTACAGTCACAAATGAGTGCAGTCTTAGCTATCGTAACCATAGTTGGAATCCCTTGTTGTTACCATAACATACGTGACCTAAAACCATAACTCTACAAGTATGAGTTGTTTGAAAACCAAATTCCACAACCTTTGCCACTATCCTCCCTGCCTGTGTCAAAATGGGATTTTTAGAATAGGGTATGGACATCCATCAATACATAAAGTATAGAGGAATTTTGTCAGATGTTGTAGTTGCAACTGCCCTGTTAGACATGTATGCAAAATGTGGAAGCATTGACAAGGCACGTGAACTATTTGACAGAATGCCTCAAAGAAATGTAGTCTCATGGACTGCAATGACTGCAGGATGTGCACAAAATGGATTTGTTGAAAAGGCTTCAGAAATTTTAAAGCAAATGCAATTGGCTGATGTAAATCCAAATTACACAACCTTTTCCAACATCCTCCCTATCTGTGTCAAAATGGGATCTTTGGAATAGGGTATGGACATCCATCAACACATAAAGGATAGAGGAAATTTGTCAAATGTTGTAGTTGTAACTGCCCTATTAGACATGTATGCAAAATGTGGAAACATAGACAAGACACATGAACTGTTTGACAGAATGCCTCAAAGAAATGTGGTCTCATGGACTGCAATGACTATAGGATATGCACAAAATGGATTTGTTGAAAAGGCTTCAGAAATTTTAAAGCAAATGCAATTGGCTGGTGTAAAGCTAAATTCCACAACATTTGCCAACATCCTCCCTGTCTGTGTCAAAATGGGAGCTTTGGAATAGGGTATGGACATCCATCAATACATAAAGGATAGAGGAATTTTGTCATATGTTGTAGTTGCAACTGCCCTGTTAGACATGTATGTAAAATGTGGAAGCATAGACAAGGCACGGGAACTGTTTGACAGAATGCCTCAAAGAAATGTCATCTCATGGACTGCAATGACTGCAAGATATGCAAAAAATGGATTTGTTGAAAAGGCTTCAGAAATTTTAAAGCAAATGCAATTGGCTAGTGTAAAGCCAAATTCCACAACCTTTGCCACCATCCTCCCTACCTATGTCAAAATGGGAGATTTCAACCAAGCAATTTGTAGCACTTAAGTTTATGTAATAGAATTTACAGTTGATAGTTAAATTTTATAACAAATTTTTTTATGATCTTTACTAACGTTTATTAGAATTGTTGCATGTTTTACATCATTGGAATGACATATTAGCTGTAACTTTTTTGAAATTTTATTATGGTATGTGCACTTTGATATGATGTAATATGAATATGGTTTCATTTCATATGTTGCAATATTAGATATATAATAGAAAAATAAATTATTGCATGAAATAAATAATAACTTTTCATTTTAAATGTTTTTTTTGCAAAACATGGGTCTTCCAAAAGATCAAGATGATCCTCCTGATAGAGATCCAGATTATGTTGGTTCTGGTTGTAGTACAGATCACATGGTAGAGGATGATGATAACACAGATACAAAAGACACTGAGGCCGATGACGATGATGATGATGACGATGATGGTGATGATGATGATGATGATCACGATGCTGATGATGATGATGATCACGATGTTGATGATGATGATGAGGTAGTTGGTCATAGTAGCCAGTGACATTCATGATCATATAGACTGCATCATGAATCATTGTTGATATATTGTTATGATGCCTCTTTTCATAGTCGCTAGCTATCATATGTATCATTTTCACAGCCTGCAGTGCCATATTAATGAGTTGTATCATAAATTTACGTATCATTTTGACTTATATCATCTGGACATGTATCATCTTGACTTGTATCATTTTGAGTTACGTAATTTATCATTTTACTTATATCATTTGTACATGTATCATTTAGACATGTTATTAATCTATTGGCATATTTGACTTTCACTTGTTTTAGTTATATATGATGATGATCTTATCCATATTGACTTGTCAATTTATATATATTAAAAGTGGTCGATGATTTTTGGATGGATATTTATTACGTATAATGATTTTAATTTATTGCTCAGGATGGATGTTGTTAAATTCAATTAAATTATAGATATTTGACTCACTTGTTTTAATTATAGATGATGATCATGTTATAATAATTATCTTGTTATTTAATCACATGAGTTAAATAATTAAATTACTTACTTTATACTCATATGAGTTATTTAAGAGGCAAAAGTGGAAGAAAAACTAGAAGCAAAACTAGAAGCAAACCTGGAAGCAAAATTGGAAGAAAAACTCGAAGAAAAACCAAAAGCAAAATTGGAAGAAAAATTGGAAGCAAACCTGGAAGCAAAACTGGAAGTAAAACCAGAAGCAAAACTAGAAGTGAAACTGGAAGCGAAACTGGAAGCAAAACTAGAAACAAAATTGGAAGCAAACCTGGAAGAAAAACTAGAAGCGAAACTGGAAGCAAAACTCAAAGAAAGACTAGAAGCAAAAGCGGAAGCCAACCTAGAAGCAAAACTAGAAGCAAAACCAGAAGCAAACTTGGAAGCAACATAAGAAGCAAACCCAAAAGCAAAATTGGAAGCCAAACTGGAAGCAACTAAATTTGACGTTAATCCTGGCACAAAATTTCGGTACTAAACCTGGCATTACAATCAGCACTAAACTCGGTGCGAAACCCAACGCAATAATGAGATGCTATTGGGCACCAAGTTTTGCGCTGGCAGAAGTGTCTAATTCATGGACTCAAATGCACTAAATTCCATCGCTATTTTAGGTGCTAATTGCCTCTTCTATTGTAGTGCCCTAATCCCAAAACCATAAACCCTAAACCCTAAATAATACTCCTAAACCCAAGTAACCATAAATTAGGAGCTCAATTAGGTACTAAAATAGGCACTACATCAGGCGCTAAATTTAGGCGCTACATAAGGCGCTAAATAAGGCATTAATGCGGGTGCTAAAATAGGCTCTAAACCAGACATTAAATGTGGTGCTAAATTAGGCACTACAGTAGGAGCTAAAGCAGGCGCTAAAGTAGGCGCTAAGTTAGGCACTAAAGTAGGTGCTAAGTTAGGCACTAAAGTAGGTGCTAAATTAGGCACTAAAGTAGGCGCTAAGTTAGGTGCTAATTTGCACCTAATTTAGCATTGACTTGTTCTGGTCGATGCAAAAAATGCCAAAAATAGTGCCATCCTGATAAATAGCACTAACTTTTTCAAAAAAATGGAGAAAAATATATTAAAACAGTGGATGGAAGCAAAAAATGGAGGAAAAAAGGGAGCTAATCATAGGGATTTGTTGTAGTGATCCTCAATAGGCTACATCACACTACAACTTCCTTTCTCTAGATTCAAGAACCTCCTACCTTCTGTAGCTTTAAATTAGCTAGGGTTTCTTTTTTCCCTCCTTTTCTTGACTCTCCACTTTCCCCCTTTTCTCTACTACCCCAAAGGACTCTAAAAAATGGTCATAAATAGCACTTTTTGGCACCCTCCAGCCAAAATTTTAAAATTTGTAACTCCCTCAAAAAATAGGTCAACTTCCGGGAGCCATAACTTTTGATCTGAGTGTCTGATTGATGAACCGTTTGATGTGTTGGAAAGATCGTAGAGTACTCTACACACCCAAAATCCACTCTACTAATTCCACCCATTTTTGAGGTCGTACAATGCCTCTAAGTGTCTCAAATCTTATTTTGAAACTTTTTCAGGGATTTTTAAAGAAACAAAAACTTTAATATCTTTCAACCCACAAGTGATCGTTGGCCAATTCCTTCACCAAAGGTCATATTTTTCAATTCTTAAGCTTTGAATACATATTTTCTTCCATACATGCTCAAATGCAAACTTTCTAAAAATAGCAGTTGGCTATTTTGAGTAGGTTGGAAAATTTGAAGGTTCTACATCATTATTCAAGCAATCGGGTGTCCAAAAATGCAAAACTTGAAAAGAACAGAAGACAACATCATTATTTTTTGGGTGATACAAGATTGTCCTTACACCACTAGATGCTGCTACATTAGGCACTCAGCGTAATTTGAGAAGTGACCTTGTCACATCTCAGGTGTTTGAGGAAAACCCAAATGGTCAAACTTTGTGTTGATGTGTTTTTATACACATGCAAACTCAGAATAAAATACTAAGTATTCTATCCTATCTTGAACAAAGTCTCTCAAAGGCTAAACAATGTGATCCAATGAGACAACTCCAAGGTTCATGATATGTTAGGTCTTGACTTGAGATGGATAGACTCAATAGTTGATGTGATTTGCTGAAAACTCACAAAAGGACTTACGTTGAATATACTCCTTATTCCAATCAAATATGTTATTCTCCTTCTTGTGAAGTGGAACTCTACAAACCAACTATGAAAAGAAAATAGAAAAGGACAAGGGTTTAGGAAATATACTCTAAGGACAAAGAGATAATGAAACATGTCGAGATAGACAAATTCCCAATGAAACCAAACTCGGTTTCGCCATGAGAACCAACAACTACACGAAGTCAGTACAATCTTCTAAGGAAACTCAAGGATTTTCATGTTGTAAAATTTCATCCAAACACCCACTGCTGGTGCAGCTTAAATGAGCATCCAGAACTAAACTAAAACAAATGTGGTTTAGGCTAACTTTGCAAAATGACTTATCAGCGACAAATCATAAAAAGTATGAACCATCCAAGGAATTCATCAATTATCTCCACATATAAACATTACATCAATGCACTTCTAATCTAATTCTAATCTACTTGGAAACATTTCTCCATCATATTCAAGAATTTGAAACCATGCTAATGATCCATCACCACACAAATCATCATGAGAACCAACAATGAACTTGTATTGATTTTGGAAATGTATTTTTACAACAATTTCACAATGTCTCTTCAATGACTTCAATAAGTCTCCTCTACTCTACTCCTATTTTAACAACATCTACTCCTACTACTTGATTCCTGCTCTCCTTCCAATACAAATGAGAGAAATGGGCCTTATATAGGCTTCAAAATTACATGAATGGCCAAGATTGAGACAACAAGGCAGTTTGTTACAAAATTTACTATATTTAGAAGCATTGAATGCAGACAGATGATGTGGTAGATTGTGAATGGATCAACATTGTGTAAATGCCACCTCAGCATTGAGCAAACCAGTTTGATTTCCTTTGTGTTCACATTGTTCAGAATATCTTCCCAAATTTTGTCATCTTTTGGAGTAGTCTTCAAATCTGGATGTTCACCTCTGGAACTTGGCTCCTTCGAACTTGAAAACTTAGGAATTTTTATACTTCCTCATGTTGTCTTGATGTAATTCGTGAATTTCTTGAATGCTTCAACTCATTTCTCATCTTATGATGTTCTTGATGATGTTATTGTGCAGGATGCAAGATTATAGTTCTAGATGATTGTGTATGAATTTTGGAGTAGACTGGTGTATGATGGATGTCTACGCATGAAATGAGTGACCTCCAGAACTTGAATGTGAAACTGGACCTCTTGGACTCCTAGACCTACAAGGTGAAGTGATACGTCCTTCCGAAAGTGAAGTCATCTCCTTTAGTATTATGATCTTGATGATATCTAGATGTCCTTGATGAAGTGCAGTGATGTTTTGCCTCCATTCAAGCATAACCTTGATATATGATCTTTGGTGTTGGAACTTGATCATCATGAATGGGCTCTTCACTTGGCAATAATCTTGAACTTGGATTCTGACAACATTCCTCCATCTTTATCCTTTTTTGGCAAAAGCTCTTGTTATTCTCCTTTGTGAATCTTTCATCGCCTACACAAGAAAAGCATATATCAATAAAAGACATTTGATTATCAATAATAGTTCATTATGAAGTCTAAAAATAAATGTCTTGCAAAGATCGAAGTGCCAATTTTGAGTGTATGCATCACTGAGGGGAGGCACACTTTTCATGTAAGCTTGAATAAGACATTCTCTTGCAAAATACAAAGACCACCTAGAAGATTTGAGAAAAGTATTTCAAAGGTGTAGAAAGCATGGAATCTCTTTGAATCTGAAGAAGTGCATGTTTGGAGTAAAAGAAGGCAAATTACTGGGACATGTGATTTCAGATAAGGGAATTTCAATAGATCCAAGCAGAATGGAGGCTATTTCCAAAATTGATATGCCTGCAAGTAAGAAGGAGCTGAAGTCATTCTTCGGAAAGATAAACTTCATCAAGAAGTTCATTACAGGATTTGTAGGGATCGTCAAGCCATTGAATGACATGTTGAAGAAAGATGCGAAGATTGAATGGACAATTCCTGCAAGAAAGGCATTTGAAGAAATCAAACAAGCTATTGTTGATGCTCCTATTTTGATAAGCCCAGATTACACAAGGCCATTTTATCTATACTCTTTTGCTTCGAAACATACATGCGCAATAACTATCACCTAGGGAAATGAAGAAAAAGATGAACACCTTGATAGTATACATGAGCACACCATTGAAAGATGTTGAACTGAGTCTATCCATCACAAGTCAAGACCTGACATATCATGAACCTTGGAGTTGTCTCGTTGGATCACATTGTTTATCCTTTGAGAGAATTTGTTCAAGAGAGGATAGAATACTTAATATTTTATTCTGAGTTTGCATGTGTATAAAAAACACATCAACAGAATTAGCACTAGAAGGAGGACCTCTCTTGGAATACAAGGTTAGACACACTGGAGCGCATGGTTTCTTTCTCACCTGAAAGGCATCAGAGGATTCTAAGGTCTACACCACAAACTTCAAAAGAATTGGATTTCAATTCAAAGTCCAAGTGCAATAAGAAGACAAATTCATCAAGTGAAGGATCACCTAGAATGGAGGACATTGTAAATTTGTTCCAAACTCCTCCACCATGAAATACAAGGACTGCTCAACCAAGCAATACTCAAGGAGTTACTCAAACAGTTCTGGCACAACAAGAGAACATTCCAATGGCTTGGCTTCTGGAAAATGCTTCTCCTCTTGCTGCTTTCATGAATTACCATGAAATGCCCAAGAGTCCTGAACAATTTTGCTCCAAATTTTAGGTCAATGATATGAATAGGACATCAAAGGAACATATTAAGATTTTTGAGGATACTCTTCAGAATAGAAGAATTGAGCATGAAGATGTAGCATGTAGGTTGTTTCTTTATTCACTGGGTGAAGACGCATATTTTTGGTACATTCATCTACCTGCAGGTTCCATCAATAGTTGGCAAAGATTGAAAAACACCTTTTTGGAAAAGTTTAGGATTCCTATCACTCCATTAGAGCTCTACAAATAGTTCATTGATGTCAAGAGGCAAGAGCATGAACCCATCAGTTCTTTCAATAATCTGTTTCATAAGGCTTATATGAGGTTGCAAGCTCCATATAATGTTCATGATGCAATGGAGAGGGAAGTCTATTATGCAGCGTTGGATCGCCTTACTTCCATGTTTGTAAAAAGGGCAACTGCACCTCTAACTACTTTAATAGAAGCCTATGCCAAAGCTGTCAAAGTGAATACTGACTTGGGTATGAATACTCAAGGACCACTTAATCCTATAGGGCATCCAGCTATGCCTAATCAGATTCAAGGAATCAACCAAGTTTTGACACAGCATACTCCTGTAATGAATTGTTGGGTGAATATTTTGTTGTTTAGCTAACCAATGACAAAATGGTTATATTGCCACAGCTATAATGAGACTAAGTCTCTCCTCTTAGAAAGGGGAGGTTCCCTTTAGATAATGAGCTCTTTCTAACAAGCAACTTTTAATACTTATAACAAACTAAAAACTATATTGGGTGTTATCAATTCATCCTATTCTCTTTTGTTAGAATATATGTTTTCTTTTCAAAATAACAACTTCAACAAAACAATGTTCAATAACCTATGAATCAAGATGAACCATAGAAACTCAAAGTTTTCTATTAATTCATTTATCTTCTCCAAATAAACCTGATTGAACTTAAGTGTAGCCCAAAGTCTCCACTTTCACCCAATATTATATAACTAACTTGCACACAACAATTTATAGCACAAAGTCTCTAAACAATTGTATCTTTTACAAATGTAACTACAAACTTCCGTAATGATAAAATAGCACAAAGTCTATTTCACCAAAACAAGAACACTTCTCTCAAATTTCAATAAACTCCACAGTTCTAGCAATGCTTCAATATAATATAACACCAATGACATAAGAACACTAATCTCATAACACGATGTGATTCAACTCAAAGTTTGATACTCAAATTGCTTTCTTATATTGATATTCACTTGAAAATATGATAAACATAAAAAGCTCAAAGTCTTGAAATGTTTTCCAATCTGGCAGAGTTTCTTTGCAATAGATAAAAGATAATATTTACAATAGGGGTCCTCTTTATTTATAGGAGAGACCGAGAGCAAAAATAGGAAAATCTAAACTATCTTGACTTATTCAAACAAAAGAGTCCTATTTGACTTATGACTTCTTTTGTCTCATACGTAATTACATTTCAGAAAATTACACGTGAGTATGTCCATAACAAAATTCAAATTACATCTAAAAGTCTAAAAATAAACTAAGGCATTGAAAAGAAACTTCAGCTGCCATCATCGTTCTTCTTCAAAAAGTTTTTATACATAGTTTGCACCACTACCATTTCACAAACATCAGGCTTGGCTGTATTCTCTGAGATAGTACGAGCCCTAATAACTGTATCCCTGATGGCCTTTATTTCTTTCTCATGCTTCTTAAGATTATCCTTTAGATTCTCAAAAGTTGAATGATGATCATAAACGTTGCCCATCGAAATAACTGTAGGCACTTCATCTTTAAATTTCTGTTGCACCATCTTCTTAAAAGCATCTATCATTTCTTCTGCCGAGAGAAACTTGTGACCTTCACCTGTCAGAGTACATGGGAGTTCCTCCAACCTATGTAGAAGTGAGACATTACTATTTTCACATACCTGACACAAGTCATCAAGTAAACCCTTTATTACATTGATGCGATGGACAAGAGATTCCTTAGTCTTAAGATAAGACTCCCAGTTTGAGATGACACCAATGGTTATCAGATTCTTTATTTTGATCTTCTTCATATCAATCCACTCCTTTAAGCTTCCCTCTTGATCTTGTAGCTCTTGAGAAAATAAATCAATCAGGTTATGAAGCTCATCTTTTACCTTGTCCATCTTTCCTTTTCTTTCTACGGTGGTCTTTAATAGAACTCTTCTTTGTGCCAACAGACGCTCCACAATATACCAACTACTCTCCCTCTGGCCTGAGCTTTTTCCACTTTTTGAATCAGAGGATCTTCTACCGTTGCCGCCATAGGTTCCACAATCTCAGATGATTTTACTATTTTCTGAAGAACATCAGCAAGTTGTTCTGCTTTGGCTTTGTACTTCTCTTTCTCCTTCTTGACCTCATCATCTTTCTCAAGCAAGGTGCTGGCAATAGTTTAAAAATCTACTTTAATACCTTCATGAGTTAACTAACCTAGCTCAACTCTTGAGACAACATAATCATTCATATCGAAAGTGTCAATAGTAGCATCCTCTGGTGGCTTGGCAATTTTTGCATATCTGATTCCTTTTTCATTAACGAGCCTGGAAATAGTCTTGGGCTTCTTCTTCAGAGTCTTTGATTTAACAGGCAATAGCTTCTCAATATCAATTTCATCTGGTGAAATTGCTTGCTTCTTTCTCTTCGGAGTGTATGAAGATAACCATGGACGAAGTATAGAAGCACCAACATTTGGAGAAGAATCAATTACCTATTTTTCCAGATCCATGCTCACACCTGTTATAGTAACAATAGGACTAGTGTTCGTAAAAATTGCACCTATTTCAACAACTTTCTCTGAACCATCTAGAAGATGCTCCAAAACAGATTGTTCGCCAATATCAAAAGACGGGGAAGATAAACTTGGAATGGAACCAAAGGAATCAAACATGGTCCCAAAACTTGTTCTTATAGAAGTAGGGGTATTATCAGAAGACACAACAAAAATAGGTGAAATAGGAACATTGGAAACTATGAGAAAACTACCAAAAATAGGAGCATGAGGAAGGGGTGTAGAAACTTGTGATTCTATTGGAAGATTCTTCTGAGGAGACTGATATGGATTACCAAGTTGTTCCTCTTCTACATTCTCATCCTTGCCTTGTCCTGTTTCTCCTTCCTCATCAAGCTTATCAGACATCTCTACTTGTTGGGTATCACCAGGTTTCTCCATATTTTGTTGTTCAGTGTCAACCTCTTCAACCTCCATCTGCCCAACATTTGTATCTTTAGCACCTGAATCTGTGATAATAGAAGTTCCTGCAACCTCCTTCTTACCTCCCTTAGATTCAAATTTGATTTTTGGGTTTTGTACTTTAGAAGAGGAGGTAGTGTCACTTTTGTTTTTTGTCCGGTTTTCCACCTTTTTCCCTGTTTGCTCCTGAACTTTGGTCTCTGATCCAGTAAGGAATTCTTTTAGACTAATTCCTTTGCTTTTTAACCATACATTTGTATTACCCAAAATTGGCTGAAACCTTTTCCTGATTGAAGTCTCCT
Source organism: Cunninghamia lanceolata (assembly GCA_027924645.1). Lineage (NCBI taxonomy): Eukaryota > Viridiplantae > Streptophyta > Pinopsida > Cupressales > Cupressaceae > Cunninghamia > Cunninghamia lanceolata. The sequence continues at coordinate 14,279,484 of BSBN01000803.1, forward strand.
CCTTAATAGACCATTTGACCTCTGGAAGAGGCAAGGCCTCGATGTTCTCAATATTGTATTTGGGATCCAAAACATTCCCATCATCTTCCCTTCCCTCTGAAATATCTGCAAGGCTCAGTTCTTGGATCTGACTTAAGTGGAGTCTGCAATAATCTAGTTTTCTGATTTCATTTTGTGTTCTAAGATCAACCCAAACATCTTCAACCATTGGCATGTGGAAAATTGACTTTCTTTTGATTTTATCCTGTACCCTTCTGAAATCAAAACAATCTCTTTTCTTGAAAGTCTTCATTACATGACCAGTTGCATTTCAGATTCAACTATTTTAGCCTTAGTAGCTGACTAAACTAAGTACCTTCCAATTTCTACGAGAAACTTAATTCCTGACTTTTTTAGCTTCATTTGGTTATTGTGCACCACAATCAGCTACCTACATAATTCCATAAGAATAATCTTATCACTAGAATACCGTGGAAGTATATATGGATAACCAAGATAATACCCTACTCTAAGATATGTGAAAGTTGGAAATTATAAGAACAAACAGCCAAAAGAATTCACCACTTCCCATGCTTCAGCAGATACTCTCTTCTACACCAGTTCATTATCCCACAAACACATGAACACTAAAAAGAAAGCATCATTAACCCTACAGAAATGATGGATTGATCCCTTTAGAGTAATTTGAGGATAATACTCATATACTAGAACCAATCTCTGATCACTCATCTAAGTCAGACCAGGAAAACTCCTCATACTTGCAGTAGCATACACCAGATATGAAGTCATATAAAACTTGAAGGTGGTATTGACTCTCACCAATTGCTCATGCAAAGCATTACTGATCTGTTCTCCCCAAAATATTTGTTGTGTACCCCTAAGAATCACCTTGATGTATGTGTACATCCATTCCTGAAACTTGGATGAAGAAGGACGGCCTCTGATTCGACTTAATAATGTAATCAAATCACTTACCTCCTCCACAAAGTCACTTCTTGGGAGGTCTTTTGGCCGTCTGGTCAAATTACTCCAAGGAATCTTTAACCACTTACTGTTGATATGTTTTCTTGTGGCTTCCACATCTTCATCATAATCCTTTTGCCCTTGAGAAAAATAAATTTGTCCAATATTTTCAATAGGAGGACACATGAAGATTTTGTCAAGAAATACTGTATCTAGTCTCATGATCACATTCCCTTGGGAATCAAACACGGTCCTAGTATCCCTGTTATAATGACTAGCTACCTAAAGAACAAACTCAAGATTGTGGGCAGCAATAGGAAAAGAGGCAACCAAGTGAATATTACTGTTGATGATCTTATGCATATACCAAGGAGGATTTGACTGTTTGGTTCTTTCCATGAACTCGGCCATGTCCACATGACCAATTTCTATATCTTTGATCTCGTCCACATTGGACTGTAATGAAGTCACGAAGAAAACCCCTGGGTATTTATACTTCATGATTTTAGCCTTTGATGGGGACGACTCTAACATTAGCTTCATGAGGAAAAATGGAAATGGTGTCTACCACAGATGTTTGTTGAAACTGCAAAAAGCCATGATCTCGTAATTAGGGGAAAAATAGGCAAATTGGGGTTACTGCGAATTGATGATCATGAACATGGGAATGTGCATTGAAGGGCTTGAGAGTGCACAAATCAAGGCAACTGGTAAAAGCGGGCCAATAGGCTTTGAAAGGAAAAATCTTCCAGTGTTAGGAAAATTTTTAGAAAAATGTGCATGGGCGGTCAAAATTACTGCTACTGCATGAGGGACAAGTCATTTACCATGCAAGGTCAGTCAATTTGACCACCATTACATGTAGGGTAAAACAGGGTTTTAATTTTTTCACATGTAAGGTCGGCAAAAAGGGCCGCCATTACATGTAGGGGGTAAGATATACAAGTTTAAAATATAGGGGCGGTCAAAATGACAGCCCTTACATGAGGGAAAAACAATAATTTTGATTTGGACGTATGAGCGGCGAAAATGCCCGCTTGAGCATGTTGAGGGAAAAACTTCAAGTGTCCACATGCTAAGTCAGTCAAAATGACTACTCAAACACTTTGTCAAAAACTTTCAACTTATATGCAAAAGCGGGGGATTCTACTGTTAGAGCATATTTGGGAAAAACTCAAAGTTTTCATGTAGGGGCGGTCCATTTGACCACCCTTACATTTCAAGGTTTGATGATAGACTGACCAATGAAAAAGATTGATGAAACCTTAGACTTTAAAACAAAATAGACTAGGGTTTTATGGGTCTAAAAGGAAAATGGTGAATCCTGCCGCCAAAACGACAACAAAGAAAACTAGGGTTCCAACCAAAACAACACATAGAAATATAAACCAAGCAACAATGATTCATGAATGAGATCGATAACATCTATAGGAAAAATGAACAATTATTCATAGGTAATCTTTAAAGAAAAATGAAAGGAAAAAAGAGAAAAAAAAAGGAAAAGCAAAAACAATGGCTTACCCGGAAAAGCCAACCAAAACCTAGACACTTTCACAAAGTTGAAATCCACGTGAATATGATGTTTCACATGATTAAACAATCTCTAGAGGGATTTGCCAGTTGGTCTAAAGGTTTGAAGATAAGAGATGAAAAAAACAAAATGAATTAAAAACTATTTTAAAATGTTTTAAAGTTTGCATTAAACATGGTACGAGTGCCATTAATGCAAATTTAAGTTCATTGATTCACTAGGATTTGCTTGAGTGGTGGATTTCACTGCCTCTACATCGAGTGATCAACATGCACGGCTGAGGGAAAAGACTGCTCGAGCATATAATGTAATACAACTTAAAAATATGTGCAAGCGGTGAAAACTGTCACTCCAGCATGTATGAGCCAAAACACAAGTATATGCACAAGCGGTGAAATCGACCGACTATGCATATCAAAACAACAATAAACATGCAAGAGCAGTGGATTTGACTGCCAATGCATATGAACCTAAAAAATTTCTAACACCCTAAAATGGTCAATATTGATATTTTGACAAGCTTGTAAGCTAATCAGTTTTCACGAACTTTGAGGAAACGACCTAGGGGAATGTTACAAGCTATTCTACGGTGTCAAAAGACTTCGCACGAGGCCAAGAGAACTTGTCTTGATTTGCAAACTTAGAGTGTAGACTACAAAATGAACAAGTTTCGTAGGGGTTGTTTACAAAAATGAGCGTAGCTGATTTTGAGAACAACATGAATCCAATTCTGGCACCTAGTAATTAGATTGTGTTGCATCCAAGAGTACCCATTTCACAAACTTCACCAGCACAACCTGTGTACTTACAAGGGTCATCATCCTCTACAAGGACTTAAGAAGAGAAGGATGAACTGAAAGAGTTAATTGATCAAGTAAAGAGGTTATCTACTGAGGTCACCCACCTAAGAAACCAAAATAATCATTTACAAAATATGCAAAGGAGCTTCCAAGGAAATCAAAGGGATCATGGAAATCAAAATGGATATCAAGGAAATTAGAGAGACCAAGGAAATTATCCAAGGTATAATCAAGGATTTGGAGGAACAAACCAAGGATTCCAAAGGCAACACAAAGCATGGAATACATCTCCAAATAATAGGAATGTTCCTTCTCCGTTGGAAAATACCTCAAATTCAGATTCTAGACCAGCAGACAAGGTATTCTTAGCTAAAGAAGCACTATCAAGCTGGTGTCAATTGCATAACACAAATCAGCATTCTGAGTTGCAATGTATAGAGTTCAAAATAGCTACTGATATATTTCAAAAGGAGATGCAAAGAATGCAGGCTCAAGATGCTCCTCAAGCAACAATAGGGTATGAGATTTTTCCTACAATAAGGTATGATCAAGCATTGATTATTGAAGACTTCACATTCCCTCTTGTGATGGATTATGATGTAATGGAGTACAATGGAAGGTTCCCTCTAGCATCTGTAAATGGACCAATTGAAAATTTAGATTATTACTCTCCATTCGTTAATGACTTTGAAGCTGAGTCAACAGGGGAAGTACAAGCATTTCAACAATCAGCTGGGATTCCACCCCTAACAAGCTATCAAAGAAATCATCGAGTGCAAGATCCACTAACTACATTAGTTCCTCCTAACAATTTTCAAACTCCACTAAATCCAAATGCTAGTAATAATCCAAATTTTCTGAAGGATTCCCCAGAATATAGACAAAAGGAATCTACTCAAAGAGTTACTCCAACATGGGAAGTTCAGTCATGAGACACTCCACAAAGAGTCAATCCTTCATGAGATGTTGCTGCAACAAATGATGAATTGAAGTGTTTGAGCTTAATTGTCATAGAAGAATTCAAGAAAGTGAAGGTGAGCATGCCTTTGGTTGAACTGATGAGAATCCCTAAGATCAGAAACATAGTTTTAAATAGCCTGAATGATGCATCTACTTCAAGAAATGCTACAGCAAGCCCTTCCAATTCACCTAATGTTCAGAATGTACATGTTGTGGAAAGTGTGCCATAGGGTACTACTCTGTCTATGAACTCAGTATGTATAGCCCAAGACCCTACAAAGGATACAAAAGAAGGAAGTATTGTTAAAAATGAAAAGATTGTCAAAAATGAGAAGATTGTGAAAGATCAAATTCCACCATCAAGTGATGTAGCAAAGAATTCACACCCAAAGGCACCAAACAAAAAGTTTGTAGTCTTCTATCAAAGAAGAGATGAGCTTGCCCCTTTCTTATTATCAATCCGCATTTTTGGGAAGATGTTACATAATTGTTTAATGGATTCAGAAGCATCAAGCAATGTAATGTCGCTCGTCATATATAAGAGATTGGGTCTGATTCCTACCCAAACCACAAAGAAGGTTACACAGCTAGATAAGTCAAAAGTTTCTATGGTTAGAGAGTTGAATAATATACATATGCAATTATCATCTGATCCAAGAATATAGAGCTATATCGACATCTCAATGGTTGATATCCCTTACAGATATGGTATGCTCCTGAGCAGAGATTGGTCGAGAAGATTGAATGGGTATGTATCTACTAATTTCTCACACATGTGGCTACCGTGGAAGGGAATTCCAAATCAAATTAGAATTGATAGTACCCCAAGGTTGAAAATGTTGATCACAGAATACGGTGAAGACAATGAGGTCTTGTTCCTAGAGACTGACCTTGGAAACTATAGGCTAAATATGGGAGAAATCATCATGCTACAAGGTTCAGAAGTAGAAGAGAATCAATGTAAGAAATCTTTTGATGAAACTAAAATTTTGCTAGACCACAATTATGAGTATGCTTTTGATGAAGGAGATGGTACATTCAAAATTTTTTAAAATTTCGTACTCAAGAATGTTCGGCAAGCAATAGAGTTGGGTCAATAAGCAAATGTCAAGGATCTGTTATTACTTAACTGGTGCTGGATACACAGTTCTTTTCATTCTGAGTTTTCTTGTGCTATGTGTAAAATTGCCTTGAACAAGAATATAGGAGAGTTCCGCAGGCTACAAAACCAGAATTTCTAGAAGTAAAAAAAAAAGATAACCCTATAGAATTGCCCATTGAAACTGAAATGATTGAAAAAGTTGAAAAGAGTGAGGATCAATCAAAGAAAGATCCAATTTCACCAAAGACTCCCAAGAAGGGTAAGAAAAAAGAAAACTTAAATAAAGCTTCAGTAGATCAAGAACGGAATCAAGTATGGACTTTGCGTTTTGATGGGTCCAAGTCAAAGCAAGGAGCTGGTGTTGGGTTCGAGTTGGTCAATCCCTCAGGCGAATCATTCTTGGTTGTGCATAGATTGCAATTTCCCTGTACAAATAATGTTGCAGAATATGAATCATTAGTTCATGGATTACTGATGGCTATCAAGAAAGGTGCTAAGATTTTGCATGTTTATGGAGATTCAGAGGTAATTATCAAACAAATAAAGAAGAAGTATGTTTGTCATGATAAGAGATTGAAGAGGTATAGAAACTGTGTTTGGGATTTGATTGAGAGTTTTGATGCATTCAACATCAAGTCAGTTTACAGATCAAAGAATCAGGTTGCTAATTCCCTGGCATAAGCTGCAAGTTCACATACACCACTTTCCAGGGAAGACCACATAGAAGATTTGAGAAAAGTATTTCAAAGGTGTACAAAGCATGGAATCTTTTTGAATCTGAAGAAGTGCATGTTTGGAGTAATAGAAGGCAAATTACTAGGACATGTGATTTCAGAGAAGGGAATTTCAATAGATCCAATAAGAATAGAGGCTATTTCCAAAATTGATATGCCTGCAAGTAAGAAGGAGCTGAAGTCATTCTTTGGAAAGATAAACTTTTTCAAGAAGTTCATTATAGGATTTATAGAGATCGTCAAGCCATTGAATGGCATGTTGAAGAAAAATGCAAAGATAGAATGGACAATTCCTACAAGAAAGGCATTTGAAGAAATCAAACAAGCTATTGTTGATGCTCCTTTGATAAGCCTAGATTATACAAGGCCATTTTATCTATACTCTTTCTCTTTGGAACATACATGCGCAGCAACACTCACCTAGAGAAATGAAGAAAAAGATGAACACTTGATAGCATTCATTAGCACACCGTTGAAAGATGCTGAACTGAGTCTATCCATCGCAAGTCAAGACCTGACATATCATGAACCTTGGATTTGTCTCATTGGATCACATTGTTTAGCCTTTGAGAGACTTTGTTCAAGAGAGGATAGAATACTTAGTATTTTATTTTAAGTTTGCATGTGTATAAAAAACACATCGACACTTTGCCTTAGACAACCAAAAAGAATCTTCGACAAGCCTACCTTTCCACTTCACTAGATATTCTTCATATTGCTTGTTCTGAGTACATCATCCCGCATGGTTTTCCAAGATCTCTTATATCTCCTCCTTTGTAGTAGATGTTGGGATACTCCAATGTTCTTCTATTGGTCCATCCTCTGTACCACCTTCATGATATTCTATTAAATCAACAATGTTGAACATAGGGGAGGTGTTAATTCCACTCGATAGCTCTACCTCATATGCATTTCCTCAATCATGCTTCTTTAGGATCCTACATGGTTCAAATTTCTTCTTCAACTTATTATATGTCCCCATTGAGAACCTTTCTTTCATTAGGTGAACCATGACTTCATCTCCAACCTTGAACTCCTTAAATCTTCTCTTTTGTTATGCCTTAGTATTATAATGTGAATTCATCTTATAAATATGTTTTCTTACCTCCTCATGTAAGTTCTTTAGGTGCTCTACAAAGTCTTCAGCCTCAGCACTAATTTTCTCTCATCTATCCATCTTCCTCAACTCAAAATCATTTCTTGGATTACTACCATATACTATCTGGAATGGAGATTTACCAATACTTCTATTGACAGAATTGTTGTATGCGAACTCTCCTTGTGGTAACATCAAATCCCATCCCTTGGGCTTATCTCCTACCAAGCATCTCGATAGGTTTCCTAAACTCCTATTCACCACCTCTATCTGTCCGTCAGTCTACAGATGATGTACAGAAATGAACTTTAAATCATTATTCTACTTCTTCCATAAAGTCCTCCAGAAATACCCAACAAACTTGGAATCTCGATCTGAAACTATGCTTTTTGGTAGACCATGTAGTCTTACCACCTCTTTAAAATATTAATTCTACAACATGAACAACATCACTAGTCTTATGGCATGGAATGAAGTGTGCCATCTTTGAAAACCTATCAACCACCACAAATATGGAGTCATGTCCTCTCTGCATTCTTGGCAAACCAAGAACAAAATCCATGCTAATGTCTTCCCATAGTCTCTTTGGTACAGGTAACAGTTGATAGAACCATGTATTCTGACTTACCCCTTTGGCCACCTGACATATTCTATAGCTTTGCACAAATTTCTTCACATCCTACTGTAATTTTGGCTAGTAGTAATTCTCACTAACAAGAGAAATAGTTTTATCTTGACTAAAATGCCTTGCTAATCCTCCACTATGCTTTTCCTTGATCAGATTCTCTCTCATGGAACTCCTTAGAATGCACAGTTAGCTTCATCTGAACAACATACCATCTTAGATTATATAATCCAACCACCTTGTCCTATCCAAAGTACTTGGTTCCAAACAAGCTTTCCAAGTCTCTACAAAATTTGGATATTCAAGATACAAACTTTTGAGTTCATTAAACCCAACAACATCTATCTTCATCTATGTCAACAAATTTTGCCTTCTACTTAAGGCATCTACAACTCTATTTGATCTTCCACTCACTCTACAAAAATTCAACCCATTTTAAGTGCCTCTAATTTAACTCCTTCATGAAATCTAACTACCACACACTTCTATAAACTTCCCAAAAATCCCGCTCAAAACTCCTTCATGAGCACCAAAAATAACTACATTAATTACCATAACAACTAGCAATTGTTTCAATTTCAAATTGGGTGCCCAAATTTTCAATTTGGGTGCTAAAACCATTCACTCTAATGAAGAGAGCAGCCCAAGGAGTTTTTAATTGCACCAACTCCATGTACTTTCTAGTTGGGTGTTAAATTTTAAAACCATGCATTGGAGACTTAATTGTTGTTGGTAGGTCATCTATGCCATGCCCCTACATCAAGTTGCTAGCTATTTCACAATTAAAACATTTAGCTATTTTACAATTGAAAGGTTCTTTTGAAAAAATAGTCATAGGAGTTAATTTTTTTAATGCCATGTTTTATGGGCCCTCTTTAATTTGTTGATGCTATTTACCTATATTAAAGAATGTACTCCTTAATTTAAGGATATTTTTCATTATACAAAATAGCACGAGAAGGCTTAATAATTAAACTAGTTAAGTAGGAAAGTTTATATGTGTTAAAATTATAATATTTATTTAATTAACTAAACAAATGAGATAATAACATGTGTTAAAACTATAATCTATTGTCAAAAAATAACATGTGTTAAAATGTTGAAAATGGGATGTAACTAATATTAAAACTTAATACAACAAATTCAATAACAATTATAAATCATAATGAAAATAAAAAGAACTATAAAAGAGATGTAAATCATGACATTAGATATATTTATTTAAATACCTAAACAAATGAGATATATTATAAAATAATAATAACATATGTTAAAACTATTGATAACTGAGAGGGGGGGTGAATCAGTTATCTTAATTAATTTAACTTTCTATTCTTCTAGTGCAGCATCAAAGCAAATAAGCATCCATAAGCATGAAAGTAGACACAAAGTCAATACACATAACACAATAATTTTGACGTGGAAAACCCTGTTAAGGGAAAAACCACAGGGTGACTAACCCAAGAATGTATTCTCTGTTAGAAGAATAGAAGTACAAAATGGCACTTGCCAATTAGGGCTCACTGCCCAAGCACACTGCTCACAAAAGGCTCACTGCCTACAAAAGACTCACTGTCTACAAGTTATAAAGAGAGCAACAAGATATTTGAACTGATGAGAAGCATCCACATATGCTAGAGTTCAGCTCCGGTTAGGCTCGGTATACTGATCTACTGCACTTCATCCTTTCTCTTCTTTAGTGTTGCTATCCTTTCACATACCGGACCTGTCTTACTACTTCCACACTGCTCTTCTGCTTTTCTTCACACTTCACAACACACAACACACACCTTCATATCCAAATCCATCTAGTATATATATCCACACAAAGGATTTCATCCTCTTTCTAGTCAGCATCCGGAATAGTCAGTATTTCCCAAACTCTAGTCTATCGGCTGAATCCTTGCTTACCAAGTGATGTGAATCAAAGAGATACATATAGAAGTCATCTAACAACTCAGCCAATCTTGAATGATACCTTAATAATTTGATCACCATCAACATCTCATCCAGAATAATGTCTGATGCTCTGCCAGTCAATTCTTCCTCTATCTGCTCTACCAAATAGGACCCCAATACTTAGATGCTCATAGCTGTTCACTCTTTCATCACCAGAGGCTCAATCCCTGGAATATATCAGTCAAGGTACTCCTCTTGACTTCCCCAAGTCCACACTTTCCAAAGATACTTTCTTTGAGAGATCCGGACTTGACTGTCGGACCTTGCCACATGCTCTATTCTTGCTTACCGGACCACAAACACTCTTCAATCTGACTTCCGGTATAGGCACACCATGTCCTGCGGATGTGTGGGATGAACTTTGTTACCATCAATGACAACAATTATGAAGCTACAATGTGTCTCTTGCCAACAATCTCCCCCTTTGGCATTGATGGCAACACTTAGTGAAAAATGACTAAGTGTTATACTATACTCCCCCTTGGTTGATGCTCTCTTCTAATGTATACTTTACTAGAGCTCCCCCTTAGCTGGATTCCACATTTTTCACTATTCCTCACTCCCCCTTTGACATCAATGGCAAAGGGTAGGGTCCACACACCAAAATTGCCCAAAAATTCAACTATACTTAGCCGCATAAGTATATCAACAGGTTATACTTACATATACTGTAGTATGTCTACAAACATTGTCTTCAACTGGACAAGTTATGTTGCCCAACTCTGCTTCATCCTGTCCAAAATTGAGATGTGACCACTCAACAGGAATTCAAAGGCTTCTACCCTCTTGAGATTTGTTAGATCATTAGTCCAGGCTATGGTCTGAGCATCAGTTAGAGCCTCATGCATGGCCTCTAACTTAGGGATAATAATCCCACTTAGTTCACTTAGCCTGCCTATTCTTATTTTCTTCTCCTTCTCAAGCTTCTTTATTTCATTTATAGTTGCAAGAGTCTGGCACTCTTGATTTACTATGGAAGAGGAGAGAAGGTCAAAACTTTGAGATAAACTTGTCAGTTTATCCTCTTGCTCTTTTACTTTCTTCTCAATTTCCTTGGTTACTTTAGTCTAGGATAAACAAACTTTATATATATCTCTACCATCTTTAAGAGCATTTTCTAAGCTCTTCATCCCAATATCCATAACTCTCCTATCATTTGAAATTAGACCTTGTACTTTAGAGAATCTCTTACCTAAAAACTCTTTCCGGACCTTCTCCTCAGCTGATTTCTCTAAAGACTCAAAATGAGTGCTGATAGAGCTAACAAGAGACTTGAGATTACTAGATGAAGAAGCTGAGGAATCCTTCTGAAAGGATGGCATTATCTTTTCAAGCACACCGGATGCAGTTTCTAGCAGCTCACAGTCTTCCATGTGAGACTTTAGAAGTTTCTCTTTAGCCTTTGCTTGGGAAAAGGATGCTAGCTTCATGGTTTGCACCAGAGAGAGAATCAAAGTTGAATGTAACTTGAAGCAACTCTGGTTCATCAAATTCCACCAACTCCTTGGTCAAGAAATCTTTGACTACATCTGCTGTGTCTCTTGCCGGTGACAGGGTTTTCTCCCCTTCTGTAGCCTTAGTATTGTCATCTGTGGTCTTTTCTGTTTGACCTTCTTCTTTTCCCTTCACTTCTTCTTTCTCCTCTTTTCTTTCTTCTCCTTTAGATCTGGAGACCACTGGGGAATTCGGATTTACTTCTCCTTGAGGTTCCTCTTCCAGAACAAGGGAATCTAAGTCTTTAGCTTTCTCTTTATTTGACTCATTTTCCTCTTCTGCCACTGTCTCAGTAGATTCTTCTTTGTCATCCATGGCAGAGGGTTCATCACTTATGTCCTCTATGATAGGAATGTTGAATCTTTTGTAGGCATTCTGGAGGATTTCTTCAGTTTCTTTAGCTATTTTGTCAGTTTCTCCAAGCATAAGCTGATTCATTCTAGCTTTGCTCCAGAACTCATCCTTGCAATCTTTGAAAATCATATTCATTTGTTTCTAAGTGATTGAGGGATAGAGATGAATAGCTATTTGTTCCCTAATCTCAAGGTCCTTGGCCTTGGCATTGTTCTTCCTGATTTCTAGTTCTTTCTCTAGGCTCTTTGGAATTAGAGATATAATCTCAATGAATGCTTTATTATAAATGTTAAGGTACCTAACTGTGGCTTCTTGCAGGATCTTCTGATCAGCCTCATTGTAGTCATCATAAAATTCAGTCATTGGCTTCAAGTTCCCATCCATAGTGACTGATTTGACTACATCATCAATGGACAGAGTGGGCCTTTCAACAAACTCTTCTGCCATCTCTTCTTTGTCTTCACTGGTAGAGGGTTCACCAGATACTTTCTTCTTTTTCCTCATTTTCCTTACCTCCTCATCTGACTCAGTCTCTTAATCATCCTTTTGACTGATGTAAGACCTTGTGGTCTTTGTCTTAGTTCTTTTCTCTGCTTTACCAGATGATTTTGTTTTTGGTTTTGATGTTTTTGAGCTCTTATTAGTGGTAGGTGCAGACCTCTTAGAGGATCTGGTCTAGGAGGCAGCTTCTACCGGATCACTTTCCTTTTCTGCTTCTTCCTTCTCTTTCTTTGCCCTTTCCAACTTCTCTCTGTTAGTATCAAGTGCTTCTTTTGTTATGCCAAATCTTTTGGCAACATTCTCTACTTCTTTTCTCACTTTTCTCTTTATCTCCAATTGTCTAAGTTCCACATGAATCTTTACACTCAACTCTTCAAAGGTTCCAAACCTTTCTGCCTTGGGATCCTTGGGTTGACTAAGCATGTGTTGAACATGTAGCTCAACTATTTTATCATCTACTTCATACCCCATTGGCATGATCCAGACTATTCTTGGCTCCACAGCCTCCATTAGGCATTGATCAGTGTCTACCATGAAACACACTGTATCTTTGTACTTCTCAACCAATGATTTGGGAATTCTTTCTCTAGTTTGCATCATAGTTTGGAAGTTCTTGAAGTAACCCCACAGAGCTATATTTCTTGCCTTAGCATCCCCAAGTCCATGCAAGTAATCTCTGATTTGAATTGCAACAGGTCTGTCATTCTGCCATACCCAACCACTGGATCTGAGTAGCTCATTCATAAAGTAGAAAAACAAACACAATATCAGTCCACCATACTTTAAAGAGTTCTTCTTGTCCTTCTTGATCTTCTGTAAGTTTTCCATTAGATAGCTTAGAAGAAGTTCACAAAGATCATAATCTACATTCTCTTTTATCATCTGATAGGCAGTGTAGATTGCAATTTTGGGTACTGAATTTTCCCTACTGGAGTGATATATCTTATAGCCAATTATCATAGATGCAAACTTGATATCCGGATCAGTGATATCTTCTATGGTCATTGCTCTCTTATCAAATTTTGATCTAGTAGCCTCATTCACAATTTGGTTTTTGACAGATTTGAGAACTGGTATCCCTCTGGAAGAGTGCAAACCGATTACTGCCCTAATTACATCCTTGGTGATCTTGAATGGTCTATTTAACCATAAGAAGTTATCATGCACTCTACTCAACACATACCAAACCCACTCATCTTCTTCAAAATAGGGGAAATGGATGTACTGTGCAAAATGTTTATCCCGGATGGCCTTATATTGAGGTTTTAGCTCAAATGAATCATCTATTAGTTCCTTGTCGTAGATATCCATCGGATTGGATTCACCAAATTCTTCAGTGGTTGCATGAATGTAAACCCTAATGTCTTCTACATGTAAAACTCCATGTGGAATGCTTGAAAAGGCACCTAAAGAGTCAACTTCCAAGGATTTATAGGGATGTTTTCTAAATTTTGGGCGCGGCCTATCAGAGATCTTCACCACATTTAGAGTAGCCATCTTTCAAAGATTTATAGATAGATATTCAAGAATGGAAAATACCTTTTACGCTTCTAGGTTTTATGGAGTGAGTCGGATCGATTGCTGGATGAATCGACTTCTACAAATGATCTTTGATGGGCTTGAGGAAATTTGTTGCAAAGCTCCTTTTCACTTCTTGAATGCAAAATGAACAAGTGTTTAATAAGAAAACCCTTATATTACTCCGCAAACCCTAATACCATGTTGCAATAAATGCTCAACTTAAGTTATTCCGGTTGCCTGGTTCTTCTTATCTTGAAAAAGATCTTTTTCTGGATCACTGAGATATACTTAGAGTTATCCTTGGTGGTTAATAACAAATTATCTTACTTTCCCCAAACATTTGATCTAACTACAGATCAAGATGCCTCGAATTTGAATCATACTGGATCTAACTGTGAAAAACCTACTTCTCACTCGATGATTGATGAACCAGATTAGTCTTTAACTTGTTCAAAACTTCTTGCGGATCTTTCATTTCTTTACCAAAACTTATTTAGATGTCCCTTTGTGAACCCTTTAATCCGCGACTTTCCTTGTGCCAATTCTAGCACCAATTAACTGGTTGGGGGAAAATGTTTTTCCTTGTGTCTCCCCCTGAGCCAGAGCTCACTTTTTAATTTTCGGAAGGAATATCAGCACCAAATTCTGGTGCAGATCCATCCCCAACATTTTCTATACTTCTCTTCACCCAAATCTTGATCATCTCCCTTTGAACTTCATCTGCATTCACCTTTCCTTTTCCTTTGTCTTGATTTTGATGATGATGCACCGGACCCCTTTTATCCTGATTCTTGCTTCTACAGAATTTGGCAATATGACCGGATCTATTGCAATTGTGGAAAACAACATTTCTTTGTATATTTGATTGATATCCTCTTGATTTGCATTGATTAGCCATATGCCCCATTCTATTGCATGCAAAGCATCTACCATTGAATGAATTGTTCATTTGTATATTTTTGCATTCATGATATTTGTGACCAAACCTTTTGCAGTTGAAACACTGTCCAGAGAAGGATGTATTAGTCTGATTTATTCTCTTTCTGCACTGATTAGCTTTATGACCAAAGTTATTGCAGTTGTGGCAGTATCCATTGAAGGATGGATATCTTTGAGCATTAGGTTGCCTTACCAGAGGTCTTCTAGGCCTGTTCCTTGGATTTCCTAATCCAAAATTCTTCTGACCAGATCTGGAGCTTTCACCTTTCTCATATCCCAAGCCACGCTTGTCATCTACCCTCTTTTGGCTTTCAAGAAGAACTTCAAGTTGAGCAGAACTTATCTTGAATTTCTCTATGTATTCATTTGCTATTTGAAGATCCTTTTTAAGAGTGTCAATTTGATCCTCAAGTTTTTCTTCATTATCTCTAGCATCTTCAAGATCAGACTCAAGATGTCTGATTATTCTATCCATCTTGTGGCAGTCTTCTGATTTCTCCTTGATAGATTGTCTTAGATCATCTTTAGTTTTTCTTTTTTTCTTCAATTTCTTGGGTAAATTTCATAACTCCTGATTCCATTTCATGTCTTACCATAATGATCTCTTTTCATAACTTTTCACATAACTTGGTTTTCTCCTTCAGATCTCCATTTGTATCATTTGCTTCACCTTGACTTGCCAATTGTTGAAGTAGATCCTTTCTCTTTTTCATAGAGAGACTTAGTTTCCCTTTTAGTTCATTTATGAAATCATCAGCCTGTTTGAGTCTTTCCTTCAATTCATTGACTTCAGAATTAGATTGCTCAAGATCATCTAGGGCAGACTGAAGTTGCTCCCTCATACCATACACATCCATTTTAATTCCCAGATCTTCCTCAAGCTATTAGGCTTTGTTTGGAGGAACTTGGCTCTGATACCAATTGTTGATAACTGAGAGGGGGAGTGAATCAGTTATCTTAATTAATTTAACTTTTTGTTCTTCTAGTGCAGCATCAAAGCAAATAAGCATCCATAAGCATGAAAGTAGACACAAAGTCAATACACATAACACAATAATTTTGATGTGGAAAACCCTGTTAAGGGAAAAACCACGGGGTGACTAACCCAAGAATGTATTCTCTATTAGAAGAATAGAAGTACAAAATGGCACTTGCCAATTAGGGCTCACTGCCCAAGCACACTGCCAACAAGAGGCTCACTGCCTACAAGAGTCTCACTATCTACAAGTTATAAAGAGAGTAACAAGATACTTGAACTAATGAGAAGCATCCACATATGTTGGAGTTCAGTTCCGGTTAGGCTCAGTATACTAATCTACTGCACTTCATCTTTTCTCTTCTTTAGTGCTGCTATCCTTACACATGCCTCTTACCGCCTTCACACTGCTCTTCTGCTTTTCTTCGCACTTCACAACACACAACACACACCTTCATATCCAAATCCATCTGGTATATATATCCGCACAAAGGATTTCATCCTCTTTCTAGTCAGCATCCAGAATAGTCAGTATTTCCCAAACTCTAGTCTGTCGGCTGAATCCTTGCTTACCAAGTGATGCGAATCAAAGAGATACATATAGAAGTCATCTAACAAGTTGGCCAATCTTGAATGATACCTTAAGAATCTTGATCACCATCAACATCTCATCTAGAATAATGTATGATGCTCTGTCGGTCAGTTCTTCCTCTGTCTGCTCTGCCAAACAAGACCCCAATACTTAGATGCTCATATCTCTTCATTCTTTCATCACCGGAGGCTCAATCCCTGGAATATATTAGTCAAGGTACTCCTCTTGACTTCTCCAAGTCTACACTTTCCAAAGATATTTTCTCTAAGAGATCCGGACCTGACTGTCAGACCTTGCCACATGCTATGCTCTTGCTTACCGGACCACAACACTCTTCAATCTGACTTCCAGTATAGGTACACCATGTCCTGTAGATGTGTGGGATGAACTTTGTTGCCATCAATGACAACAATCATGAAGCTACAATGTGTCTCTTGCCAACAAAAACTATATTGTTTGTTAGCTACTATGTTATCCATCTATACTAATTGTAGGGTTGATAGCACCGATACCCTCACAACATTAATAGAAAGCTTCAACAATCGAGAATTTCTGCACGTATGTATATGTGTGTACACATGATGCTTGGAATTCGAGGCTAGTTTAGAAATTAGAAATTAGTGAGGTTGATATGCTAAGTTTTTTCTCTAATGCCTTCCTCCTTACAAGTTATCTTAGTAGTTCCACAATTTTAATGGAAGAGTTTATGCACTTGGTGTATTGTTGTTGAAGTATCACATTGTTTATGTGAGAATTCAGTAAACAATTTATTAATTAATTAATTAATTTATTTATTTATTTATTTGGATCAATAAGTACTATTCAGGGGTAGCTCCTATTTTATATATTCCATTAAACAATTTATTGGTTAACAATAATAAATCAATTATTTAGGGAGTAATTTGTGGATTTAAAAAAAAATATATTAATATTGTATTTTTTAACTATATGTTTTGTGAGGCCTTAATTTATAGATTTAAGAATGAATAAATGAAGATTTTATAATCATAAAAATAATTCCAAGAGCCATAATTTTTAAACATACCTAACTTTTCAAAACTTAGTAAACATATCTAACTTCGTAAAATGTAGTAAATATACCTAACTTTTTAAAGTGTAGTAAAAAATTTAATTGCATTACAGCTTGATCCTTTAGAATATGTCTTTGTTCTCACACCATAAATAAAAGAACATTGGAAAGTCAAATGGTAACAGTTCTTTTCGGGACCTCACCTCCCCCTCTCTGTGACTATAGCAACTCCATTGTAAATTTTCAAAAAAAATAATAATAACAATGTGAATTTTTTATAGACGGGTTTTTTATTGTGGTAACATCTCCCTTCCTTACAATATATTTTAATAGTTTCCCTCACTATAATATTAATTTGTGGATTTTCCCTTTTTCCAATATTGACATTGTAGATTTTTAATGGTATTTCTTATGTGACTTGTAACTTGTGGATGAATGGACTATTGGAAAGACAAACTGTAACGATTCTTTTTAGGACCTCATATCCCCCTCTCCTTTCTAACTATAGCAACTCCATTGTAAATTTTCTATAAAAAATTAATAATAACATTGTGAACTTTTTTATAGATGGGTTGTTTTACTGTGTTAACATCTCCCTTCCTTACAATATAGTTTAATAGTTTCCCTCACTATAATATTAATTTGTGGATTTTCCCTTTTTCCAAGATTGACATTGTAGATTTTTACTGGTATTCCTTATGGGCCTTGTAACTTTGGATGAACGGACTATTGGAAAGACAAACGGTAAGAGTTCTTTTTCGGGACCTCACCTCCCCCTCTCCTTTCTAACTATAGCAACTCCATTGTAAATTTTCCAAATAAAATTTAATAATATTGTGAATTTTTTCATAGATGGATTTTTTTATGGTGTTAACATCTCCCTTCCTTACAATATCTTTTAATAGTTTCCCTCACTATAATATTAATTTGTGGATTTTCCAATATTGACATTGTAGATTTTTAATGGTATTCCTTATGGGCTTTGTAGCTTGTGGATGAACAAGCTCCAATTTTAGTTGAGCTATCTATTTCAAACATTTAGCTATTTTACAATTAAAAGGTTCTTTTGAAATGCTGGTCATAAGAGTAAATTTTTAATGCCATATTTTATGGGGCCTTTTTAATTTGTTAATCCTATTTACATATATTAAAGAATGTACCCCTTAATTTGGGGATATTATTTTTTAACCCTCAATTGGAGGAGAGGGCTTTGTAGTTAGACAAGTTAAGTAGGGAAGTTTGTTGTGTAAATATGTGGAGCTATGTCAATAAATTAATATTATATTGTAGGCTAATAACTGTGTTAAAATTATAATATTTATTTAACTAAACAAGTGAGATAATAACATGTGTTAAAATGTTGAAAACCAAGTGTCATTAAACAAGTGAGATATGTTGAAACTTAATGCAACAAATTCAATAACAATGATAGATCATAATGAAAATAGAAACAACCATAAAAGAGATGTAAACCCTAACACAAGATATGCATGGAGATTTACCCTTATGAGAAAAAACTCACCCCAAGATTGTATTAATGATAAATGATGTTTCAACACAATAGCTTATCTCTGAGAATTTTGGCAACACTCTATATATCCTACAAAACAACCTATGCATCATCAAACTCCAAGATCCAATTTATAGAATAATTACAAAGTGAAACCATGGGATGGTTTTGGTAAACTATTTACAAGCCCAAAGGAAGTATGACACCTAGATTGGTTTGACCCAAATTCCAATGCCCTCCTTGATCTAAGATGCCCTCGGTGTTATTATCATATTCCTTACAAGTTTATCATATGTTATAAACAAGGAATATTTGACTACCCAACTAGGGCATCCAATTTGTCTTCATTCTCCTATGCATTAGATGCTTCATGACAAGTGCCCAACTCCATCATAAGGTTGGTCAAGATTCCAATGTAACCTCCCTCTTACATGCTCTTACATGTCATATGTAGCTCCTAAGAAGACTAGTCAAGACACTCTTACACACCTTCCAAGATGCCGACACATGGCAAAACATGCCAAGACAAAAGTGAGACACCTACCTCCTCATGTGAGGAAAAAATCTACTAAAAGAAAAAATTCCATCTCATCTTCAAATGGGATTTCAATTCTCCATGTGAAGACAAAATACACAAAAGATGAAATAGTGAATGCATACAAAAGTATTAAATTTGAACATTAGGATTGCAAGGTTGAGACACCTTATCATAACAATTAGGAGATATAAGATAAACCATAAACCTTTCTTAAGGGTATACCATGTACAAAACATATAGACATATAAAAAAACATTCATTGTTTAGCTCTATATCTCTATTTCTTTGTTTGCTTTATATTTGTTAATAAGCATCCATATACACCATAGCTCGTCTAGATTCTCATCTAGAGAGTTGTCCACCAAGCTTTACACATGAGCCCTAGATCATGAAGCATGCAAACCATTCACATACCTAGAGAATTTCTACACATCTTTCTCCACATGACCTACATGGATATTCAATTGATATTACTCTTCTATGTAATCCTTCATAAACATCTCCCATCGATGCATGTTTTGGAGATTTTTGAACAAGTCCAACAAGTAGTTGGTGGATATGATTTTTTCTTTGATCTCTACTTCCATGCAGTCCCACTTTTAGATCATGCACTTATCCCTCTATTAGTTATTTCTTTGGATTGAACCCCACCACTAGGTAACATCTCCTTTCAACTTGGTGGCAATGTACTTTATGTTCTTAGGGTCTTCTATGGATTCAAACTCAAAATACTTTTCCAAATCACTGACCCAATCCAACAAATCTTATGGATTCAATCTTCTTAAGTAGCTTGGGAGATCACATTTATGTTTATTTCTACTTTCATCAATGCTATGGCAAAGACGTCTTCTATAATGAATTCATCCTTTCAACTCAAAGCACCATCTCTATGAGCTTCATGATTTATTCTCTCATCATCATTGGCATCCTTAGTCACAACCATTCATCATCTTTACATGGTCTCAATGATTTTGAGCCTTGCCTAAATGGCTCTCAAAGCATCAACTAGATCATTATCCTGTAGGGCTCTCTAGCTTCTACCATTTCTCCTTCAAGCTTTATGGGCCATTTTCACCTTTGGACCACTTGCAATGCAACACACACATAAATTGCTTCCAATTGCAAAGCACAATTCACCTCTCTCAAGACTTAGAACACTTGCTTTGATACCAACTAATATAGTATTGATAATGATTCAAATGAACAATTGGTTAACAAATGCACAAAGTACACAACAAAAGAGTAAAGAAAGAATGTTTGGAGACACAAGAATTCAAATTTTATAAACTTGTAGACAAAATTTATATTACAAATTGGCTACCCAATTATAAGGAGTCTACAACATGTGCAAAGATTCTCTACATAATTAATTTTAACCCAATAGAAGGTTTGACAATCACTTGAATGTGTCTATCTTCACAAGCCTCGTATGATATGATTGATGCACCACCTTAGTGATCATATATTGGTCTTTGGATTTATTAATATTTAACATTCAGTTTGCATCTAATTATTCACTTGCCAACTACTTGCTACTACCAACAAGCTACTCCTACCACCTAGGTCTTCAACTTTTGAATCACATTCACATCATATGGAATTTAGAGAACTTGATAAAATACAATTGGAATATCTTCCCAAGTGAAACCCCATTATAGTACCCAAGATATGCCAATTTGCAATGCACTGCCAAATCTGCCCAAGAATCATTAGTTGGCTCATGATGCATTTCCTCCCTATGTTTTCCCAATCAGCATAATGAAGCCTTTAATCTTGTGCATAAGCTTTGGAATTAACTATACCTTCATCCAAGTGTGCATGTAGATGAAAACATTTGCACAATACTAAAACCTTATGTACAAGCTCAAAAACCACTACATAACTAAATTACTCTTATGTGTAGACAAAATCATTAATATATCCTTTTGTTGATCAATAACAACACATGCATGAGCAACAAACCTAGGCATAAAATACGAGACAAATAGAGAACAAACAAACCATACATGCAGAAAAACCTATGCACAACACACATTTTTGGTTGAGCAATAACGCATGATCCAAAAGATGCTCCTACACTAAATTTGGTGTTCATTCCACACTCCTCGTGAGCAACTTGGATCAATCCCTTCTCTTTGAAAAGTACAATAAAAAAATAAAATGATGATCTTGAAGTAGGGAACGACTATTTGGAATTAATGTAAATAAAAGTTAAAAGGATAAATAAGAATTTTAAACAAGTGTAACACAAAGATATGTCTCTTGTAGATATATTATTAAAATAAACTTTTACATCAAGATGGACACAAAACTAAATGGAAATTAGCATAATCATTACACATAGATTATTTGAAAAGTTAATATCTAGTGCCATCCCTAAAAGAAAGTATATAAACATCCAGTATATAAACATTGTTTAATCCAGGATTTGTTCATTTGATTTGATCAAAAGTACCTTTTTGTGATTTTTCAATGTTCTACAGCGTTAGCTTGGACCAGCTCCTCAGTGCAGTCATTGATGGTGGTAGTTCTGTTTATTTGCTTCTTTCTATTGACACACTAGGCAATGCTTTTATACATTGTCATCAGATTTCTGTTGCCTCTGTAGCAGGTTTTCTCTCTTTTCAGATGCTCTTCTGAGCGCTTATCGCTCTTGTCCAATTGCATTTGTTTCAATATAAAAAAAAACATCCATATAGTGCATTTTGAACATTCACAATAAAAAAAAACATCCATAAAGTGCATTTTCAACATTCACAATTAAAAGAGAAGAGGAGAGCAAATGAAAGAGGCTTCTGTCAGGAACAATGGAAGCTCGCATAACTTATTGTTCAGGGTCAAAGGATTACAGTGAAGATGAATACACACACTGAGCATTTTAACTTTGCCCAAAGCTTTCGTTAAACCTAAATATGCGCCTAGAACATTGAGAATATATTCGCCTACCTACAAACTCTTGGAACTTGGAGGTCCAAAGCCTTGATTGAAATTTGTGTTCATGGGCCCTGAGAAATTGACACAATTACAAGACAGTCAGAAACTTATTCTGGTTCAACTCCAAACTTTAAATGGAAATAAAGATGTGTTAATCTTCACATTATCGGATCCATTAGAGACTACATATTTTAACCATAATTCTCTAATCAGTTTTAATTCCTGAAATCAACAGCTGCTACTGAGTTTAAAGAATTAAAATGTTGAGTAAAAAGATTGAACTAAATCAACACCCATAGATGATCCAAAAGTTCAATGTTCCTTCAAAAAAATTGAGTGTTCAACTATAACTAGTCAGTATATGTATAAGCGCGTTCAATTCATCTTAAATGTCAAGAAAATATTGAGTACAAAGAACTTAATCAAATGAAAACCCAGAAATATCTCAATCAGTCAGTGAATTTGTAAATGTATAACTTTCACTACTAAAAGGAGCTCAAAAGATATTCGATCAGTTATAAAAGGAAATGATTATCCATACCAGTAGAGCTTGCGTAAACATCGCTAGTACTTCCTGATGTGAGAGAATTGGTAGAAGCAGTCGATCCTGTGAGATTTGGTAATGTAGTTGACCCCGGGAAAATATGATTCAAAAGAAATTGGGAATTGACTGTTGGGTATGCAGTTAATCCTGCTAGATTTGAGGATCCAGTAGGCCTTGGCACATGGGGACCAGGATCTCCAGAACTGAGCACTGGGGATGCAGTCGACCACGGGAGATTTGGAGATGCAGTTAGCTTTCCGTAATCAGAACTGAACAATGGGGACACAGTCGCCCCTAGGAGATTTGAGGATGTGGTCCTCTTAGTGAAATCAAGACCAGGAACTCCTGAACTGAACACATGGGATGCAGTGGACCCTAAGAGATTTGAGGATGAAACCCTCCTAGGGAAATGATGGTCAGGAACTCCCAAAGCTGGGGGCGCAGTCAACCCTAGGAGATTTGAGGATGGAACTCCCGAACCGGGCATTGGGGGTGCAGTCGGTTCTAGGAGATTTGAGGATGGAACTCCTGAACGAAGCATTGGGGGTGCAGTCGGTTCTAGGAGATTTGAGGATGCAGTCCCAGTGAAATCATGGCTAGGAACTCCAAAACCATGGCTAGGAACTCCAAAACCGAACATTGGTGTCGAAGTTGGTTCTAGGAGATCTGAGGATGGGGTCCTCCTGGTGAAATCATGGACAGGAACATCGGAACTGAGCACTGGAAGCACTGGATATGCACTCTGCCAAGTGATATTTGGTAATGCAGTTGGCACTGTGTAAACATTACCAGGGAATTGGGACCTGAACCATTGGGCTCCAATCAACCCTGTGAAATCCCAAGGAACCTGGGAACTGAAATGATGGAGTGATGCAGTCAACCCTGTGGCATCCTGAGGAATCCTGGAACTGATAAGGTTTGATGATCCACGGCACATAGACTGTGAATCCAACCTACTCATTGCATTAAATCTATGGACTTGAGAAGGAACATTCACTATGGAATTGTCATTGCTATTGCTACAACCACCTCCATCGCCATTGCCATCTACACTATTCTTAGTGAACCTATGATGGGAAGGATTCATCATAGATACAACTGAAACAGTGATAGGACTAGCTGCAACGAGTGCTCCTACCATTGCTCCAATAGTCATCCCCTCATGATCAAGCAAACACGCTGCCAAGCTGCAAGAAGAACTGGAAGAGTCTCCAGTAAGACCCACCAGTTCAAAAATGCCATGATTTAGTTGTCCCATTTCGAGAAAACTGCCTACCATCCCCCTAGCCGTTAAAACCTTCACTATAGCATTATGCTTTTTACAATAGAGATGTAAACAATGGAGAATATCACAGCCAGCATGAACTTCCACAACATCAGGATACATTGAGTTGTTGCATTCTCTCATGACCACTACCTGATGTTTGGAACTTTTTCCGGATCCTATTGGGCGGCCTTTTCTCTTTGGTGTCTGAGTTGCTTGGGAGGACTCAAGAGCCATTCCTTCCTGTGGAGCTAATCCATATTGGCTTCTTCTGCTCTCATAATCTTCTGTGGGCTGTTGTTGGTTAGCTGCTGCTAAGTTATCCATCAATACTAATTTGTAGGCCTGATAGCACCGATACCCCCACAACAATGTTAATGGAAAGCCTTAAAAATTGGGAATTTCTTATTATGGTTCTGCAAGTATGTATATGTATGCACACATCATACCAGCTTCGAATTTGAGGCTAGCTTGGGAATTAGAGAGGTTGATATGTTAGGGTTTTTCTCTAATGTCTTCCCTTTCTACAACTTGTTTCAATAGTTCTTCCGCAATTTTAATGGAAGAGTTTATGTAATTGGTGTGTTGTGGTTAATGCACTGACTGATTATGTTGGGACTCAGCAATCGATTTATTGGTTCAATAATAAATCAGTTATTTAGAGGTTGATATGTTAGGGTTTTTCTCTAATGTCTTTCTCCTCTACAACTTAATTGGAAGAGTTTATGTAATTGGTGTGTTGTGGTTAATGTACCGATTATTTATGTTGGGACTCAGCAAATGATTTATTGGTTCAATAATAAATCAGTTATTTAGAGGTTGATATGTTAGGGTTTTTCTCTAATGTCTTTTTCGTCTACAGCTTGTCTTAGTAGTTCTTCCACAATTTTAATGGAAGAGTTTATGTAGTTGGGGTGTTATGGTTAAGGTACTCATTGTTTATATTGGGACCCAGAAAACAATTTATTAGTTCAATAATAAATCAGTTATTTAGGGAGTAATTTGTGGATTTTTCAAAAAAAATTATATTAATATTGTGTTTTTTAAGCTCTATGTTTTGTGAGGCCCTAACCTATAGATGAAAGAATCAATAAATGAATATTTTATAATTGTAGAAACAACTCGAAGAACCAAAACTTTTAAACCTAACCATGGTAAAATTTAAAATTGAATTAACACATCTTGATCCTTTACAATATGTCTTTGTTCTCTCACACCGTAAATAAAGGGACATTGGAAAAACAACAATATGACTTTGTTCTCTCACACCGTAAATAAAGGGATGTTGGAGAGACAACAGTAACAGTTTTTTCGGGACCTCACCTCCCCCTTTCTAACTATAGCAAACCCCATTATAGATTTTTTTTTTTTTAAAATAATAACATTGTGAATTTTTTATATAATACTTTATGAGCTCTCTAACTTATAGATATATCTTTTTATTATGTTAGCATCTCCCTTCCTTAATATATTTCAATAGTTCTCCTCACTATAATATATTAAGTTGTAGTTTTTCCACAATATTAGGCTTCTTAGTATTACCTATAGGGTGTGTTAAGTTAAAATCTTAACCTAAAATAGGAATCAACTTCCTACTCTTCAATGTAGGAGAATTGTGTTCTAATAGATTCTACTCAACCATTCAAATAATAAATCTCATTTCAAAAAGGCTCTCCCTAAAGCCTTTCAAATTACTTCACATTATATTAAGTTGTAGTTTTTTCAATATTTTTCAATATTGACCTTGTAGATTTTTAATGTATACCTTATGAGCCTTGTAACTTGTGTATGAAGGGGCCACAATTTTAGTTGGCTATTTCACAATAAAAACATTTAACTATTTCACAATGAAAATGTTTTTTTTTTAAAAGATGGCCATAAGAGTGAAATTTTTTAATGCCATATTTTACTGTCCCTTTTTAATTTGTTGATGCTATTTCCATATACTAAAGAATGTACCCCTTAATTTAGGGATATTGTTTTCTAATCCTAAATAGGATGAGAGGACTTAGTAGCTAGACAAGTTAAGTAGGGAAGTTTGTTGTGTTTATGTGCAGCTATGTCAACAAATCAATATTATATTGTAGGCTAACATGTCTTACAATTATAATATTTATTTAAGTATGTTTAAAAAAATTTTAAGAGGGGTGTTTATTTAGGTATTTTTAAAAACATTTACAAGAGGGGATTTTAAGTATAAAGAAATAAAATTTCATGATTTATTTATTAAATTTTATTTTTTAATATTTATCTATATATTTGTAAATGAAATTTGTTTTTGAGATTTAGTTTAGGGTAATTTAATAAAATGTTATATGAGATTTAGTTTAGGTTAATTTAATAAAATTTAATTTAGGTTAATCTTAAAAAATAGCTACTTGGTGCAAACTAAAAACAAGTGTTAGGTTTTATCTTCCATTAGAACCTAGAGCAATGCAAATACACTACAACAAAGCTTTATGCCTTCCTTAATATGTGGATGTGTTCCAAATGACTTGATGATGAGGTTGCAATGTTGGTTGCTCTGGACCCCTACAACATGCCTTTTCTTTCCAAGATGACTTGGAAATGGGGTAAGGGATGTTGGATTTAAATATTTTTGGATGGGAGGATCTGTTGAATACACCAAGATACTGAGAGGGGGGTGAATCAATAGCTAAACAATCTTTAATTTTAACAACTTCAACTTATCCGAAGTAGATTAAAACTTAAGCATCACAGTATAAACATAAGCATGAAAGATTAACAAACTGCACATCAACACATAACACCAGATATACGTGGAAAACCCTAGAAGGGAAAAACCATCATGAGGATTAAATCACAATATATGAAACTCAAATAGCAACTTTGTTTTAGGGCTACAACTCGAGGAAGCTACTACTCCCTGAAAACTTTGATTTAGGGTCACTCCCAATGAAGCTACTACTCCCTAAAGAATTTGTTTTAGGGTCACTCCCAAGGAAGCTACTACTCCCTGAAATGAGAACACACTTACAAAAGATTATAGTATGACAATCCTTCTACTATTTAAAAACTGACATTGAAACTCACACCTTTGATGATTACACTTTTGCCTCTTCACACTTTCTTTTGATGATATGATCAGTTAGGCACAGTCTACACTTGATCGCTATGACAAATATGTGTTCAAGAAGAATCAGGATAGCATCAACAACTTTTGTTTGCTCTCCTCCAATCGCACATCAAAAATACATCCATTCTTCTTCTTACCTACTTGCAAACTTTTTCAATTAACTTGCAATCAAACCTCATCTCACTCAATTTGCTTTACAATTTATATGAGATATTATATTGATTACATTGCTTATTGGCTAGACACAACATGAAAAATACATTTACAAGTTAGCTAGACAACACACAACATGAAATGTGTAGAAGATAGGTCCTAAGTGAAACCACACGTTACACCAATAGAAGTCCCATGCCTTGCAGACACAAACACTTGCTTAACCAAGTCCACATCAACATAAAAACCTTGTGCAGTACTGGAAATGAGAAAGATCTTCATGAAAACTCTTCCAGATGAGTCCACATGACTCATACAACATCTCCAAACACTCCTTTGCCACTGCACATCAAAGAATTATGCCGCACAGCTTCAATCATGAACTATGAGAATAATCTGTCATTCAGAACACACTGCAAGATGTTGTCATTTGAAAAAATGAGCTACAGACCACCAAGGACCTTGAAACTACAAGGAAGCATGTAATACACATCCATTAACATGTCCTCAAAACTACAAGGGCAATCATTCATCTTCAGAGGAATGTAGAGCATTCCAACAGGCCTTCAACACTAGCGTACTTTGCCAGAACACATGTCTATACTCTATCATGCATAACTTTCACATCAGAAGGATAAATGATCTGAAAACTTGGGATTATCACCTTCACTACATCCCAAACATAGTTTCATTACCGCATTAGCCATATTTGCAATTACGAAGGAATGCAGAGCATTCCATTGTCCTACATAGAGCACCTTCATAAAGACAACCCTTTCTTCAACCAGTCAAAAACAAAACACTCTTCTAGTAATCCATCATCATGAAACTTGGAACATACATACTTCAGTAACATCAACAATACATATGATCATCTTCATGCTTCTAATTCCCATGTTAATATGAACTATATATTCTCTCTTCTTTTCTTGGATGGGACATGACATCCAACCATGAACTATGTCTTCCTTCTCTTGTTGGATTGGACATGACATCCAACCATGAACTATATCTTCTTCTCTTGTTGGATGGGACATGACATCTAACCATGAACTATATCTTCTTCTCTTGTTGGATGGGACATGACATGAACACCATCACACCACCATGATAGTGTTGACATCAATGACAACCTAGTGATAGTGTTGACATCAATGACAACCCTAGGAACCATATGTGTAACAATCTCCCCCTTTCGCATTGACAGAAACACATCTTCCAGGCTTCTCTCCCCCTTTGACATCAAGCACAAAGGGAAACCACTTCCTTCTCATCAGAGACCACATACTTGCACATTCTTTCTTAGGGCATGACTTATTCTTGCAACAAACAAACTCCCCCTATCACCAGCAACCACTGCCTTCTCCCCCTAAGAGGTAGCCACCATCAGTCTAGGAATAGAAGATATAACATGAACTCCCCATGGATAGATGCACCACTATGGATCTATCAAGAAGAAGGAGGAGCAATTATCCCTAACTTCTACCAGAGATCCTCAAAAGCATCCTTTGCAAGAGCCTTTGTGAAAATATCTACTATCTAATCTTTTGTTGGAACACATTCCAACTTCACTTCCTTCTCTGCAACCTTCTCTCTTAAAAAGTGATACTTGATTGCTACATGCTTGGTTCTAGAATGCATTACTAGATTCTTGGAAATATTGATAGCAGTTGTATTGTCACACAAGATAGGAATAGGCTTATCATACAATACCTTGATATCCTTCAGGGTTTGCTTCATCCACAACATTTGTGTACAACAAGATGCTACTGCAATGTACTCTGCCTCTACAGTAGATAAGGACACTGAATCTTGCTTCTTGCTCTGCCAAGAAACCAATCTGCTTCCTAAAAAGAGAGCACCACCACTTGTACTTCTTCTATCATCAGCACAACCAACCCAATCAACATCAATGTAAGCACTCAAATTAAAGTCATTACCTCTTGGATACCATAGGCCATAGTCTAAAGTTCCTTTCAAGTATCTGAATATCCTTTTCACTACCTTCTCATGTGTTTTCTTGGAATTGGTTTGATATCTGGTAACCACACATACTGCATGCATAATATCAGGTCTAGAGGTAGTCAAGTAGAATAGTTCTCCAATCATAGATCTATAGAAAGTTTGATCCACCTCTAGAGACTCATCATATTTTCTCAAGTGACATTCAATGACCATGGGAGTACTCACTTGTTTTGAATCCTCCAAACCAAACTTCTTCAAAAACTCTTTGACATACTTAGCTTGAGAAATAAAGATACCACCATCTAGCTGAGTAGTTTGAAGTCCAAGGAAGAAAGGCATCTCAACAATCATAGACATCTCAAACTCTTTCTGTATCTCCTCTGCAAACCTCTTACACATATCATCATCTCCACCAAAGATTATGTCATCAACATATACTGTAACTATCAATATCATGTCTCCTTCTTCCTTGATGTAAAGATTGCTATCTGTAATACCTTTCTTGAAGTCCTACTGAAGTAAGTACTTGTCCAACCTAGCATACCAAGCTCTGGGTGCTTGCTTAAGACCATACAAGGCCTTCTTGAGTCTACACACCATGTTCAGATATTCTGATATCTAGAAACCATCTGGTTGTTCAATATAAACCTCTTCCTCTAGATCACCATTCAAAAATGTTGATTTAACATCTATCTAATATACCTTGAAGTTCTTATGAGTAACAAGAGAAAGGAACATTCTGATTGCCTCCATCCTTACTACCAGAGCAAAAGTCTCCTCAAAATCAATACCTTCAACTTATGTATATCCTTTGCATACCAGTCTTGCCTTGTTCCTTACAACTTCACCTTCTTCATTGAGTTTGTTTTGGAACACCCATTTTGTTCCTATAACATTATTATTTGCTAGTTTGGGAACCAATTCCCATGTCCAATTCTTCTCAATCTGATCCAATTCTTCTTCCATGGCTTTTATCCATCCATCATCTTTGTTGGCATCAACAAAATTTCTAGGTTCCACCTTTAATAATAAACACAAGTTTACTTTCTTATGTTTCTTTGCAAGCCTTCTCCTTGTCTACACACCTTCATCCTTATCTCCAATGATCTTATCTGCTAAGTGGTTCTTTTGAACATACTTTGCTAGAGTCTTAGGCATCTGCTCTGGTTCTTGTTCCATTTCTTCTTTCACTTCTTCTTCTTCATCTACAATGCATGGAAAGATATTAGATTCAGAGTCCTCTGATTCATGTGAGATCTGATATAGGTCTTCATCTACCTTGACATTTGTGCTTTCAATCATCTTTCCCAACCTCTTGTTGTAGCATCTATAAGTGTTGATCCTGGTTGAGTAGCCGAGAAAGATTCCTTCATCACTTCTTGAATCAAACTTTCCTAGGTCTTCTTCATCTCTTCTGATATAGCATTTGCAGCCAAATATCCTAAAGTATCTGACTATGGCAGGTCTTCCATAACATAGCTCATAAGGGGTCTTAGGGCTATTGACCCTCAGTTGTGCTATGTTAATTAGATAGACAATAATATGAACTGCATCCTTCCAATACACATCAGGCAAATTTGCATCTTTCAACATTTCCCTAAATCATGAAGCGTGCAAACCATTCACATACCTAGAGAATTTCTACACATCTTTCTCCACATGACCTACATGGATATTCAGTTGATATTACTCTTCTATGTAATCCTTCATAAACATCTCCCATCAATGCATGTTCTGGAGATTTTTGAACAAGTCCAACAAGTAGTTGGTGGGTATGATTTTTTCTTTGATCTTTATTTCCATGCAATCCCACTTTTAGATCATGCACTTCTCCCTCTATTAGTTATTTCTTTGGATTGAACCCCACCACTAGGTAACATGTCCTTTCGACTTGGTGGCAATGTACTTTATGTGCTTAGGGTCTTCTATGGATTCAAACTCAAAATACTTTTCCAACTCACTCACCCAATCCAACAAATCTTATGGATTCAATCTTCCTAAGTAGCTTCAGAGATCACATTTACGTTTATTTCTACTTTCATCAATGCTATGGCAAAAATGTCTTCTATAATGAATTCATCCTTTCAACTCAAAGCACCATCTCTATGAGCTTCATGATTTATTCTCTCATCATCATTGGCATCCTTAGTCACAACCATTCATCATCTTTACGTGGTCTCAATGATTTTGAGCCTTGCCTAAATGGCTCTCAAAGCATCAACTAGATCATTATCCTGTAGGGCTCTCTAGCTTCTACCATTTCTCCTTCAAGCTTTATGGGCCATTTTCACCTTTGGACCACTTGCAATGCAACACACATAAATTGTTTCCAATTGCAAAGTACAATTCACCTCTCTCAAGACTTAGAACACTTGCTTTGATACCAACTAATATAGTGTCGATAATGTTTCAAATGAACAATTGGTTAACAAATGCACAAAGTACACAACAAAAGAGTCAAGAAAGAATGTTTGGAGACACAAGAATTCAAATTTTATAAACTTGTAGAAAAAATTATATTACAAATTGGCTACCCATTTATAAGGAGTCTACAACACATGCAAAGATTCTCTACATAATGAATTTTAACCTAATAGAAGGTTTGACAATCACTTGAATGTGTCTATCTTCACAAGCCTCGTATGATATGATTGATGAACCACCTTAGTGATCATATATTAGTCTTTGGATTTATTAATATTTAACATTCAGTTTGCATCTAATTATTCACTTGCCAACTCTTGCTACTACCATCAAGTTACTCCTACCACCTAGGTCTTCAACTTTTGAATCACATGCACATCATATGGAATTTAGAGAACTTGATAAAATACAAATGGAACATCTTCCCAAGTGCAACCCCATTATAGTGCCCAAGATATGCCAATTTACAATGCACTGCCAAATCTGCCCAAGAATCATTAGTTGGCTCATGATGCATTTCCTCCCTATGTTTTCCCAATCAGCATAATGAAGCCTTTAATCTTGTGCATAGGCTTTGGAATTAACTATGACTTCAACCAAGTGTGCATGTAGATGAAAACATTTGCACAATACTAAAACCTTATGTACAAGCTCAAAAGCCACTACATAACTAAATTACTCTTATGTGTAGACAAAATCATTAATATATCCTTTTGTTGATCAATAACAACACATGCATGAGCAACAAACCTAGGCATAAAATACGAGACAAATAGAGAACAAACAAACCATGCATGCAGAAAAACCTATGCACAACACATATTTTTGGTTGAGCAATATAGCATGATCCAAAAGATGCTCATGCGCTAGAGTTGAGGTTCATTCCACACTCCTCGTGCGCAACTTGGATCAATCCCTTCTCTTTGAAAAGTACAATAAAAAAATAAAAAGGTGATCTTGAAGTAGGAAACGACTATTTGGAAATTAATGTAAATAAAAGTTAAAAGGATAAATAAGAATTTTAAACAAGTCTAACACAAAGATATGTCACTTGTAGATATATTATTAAAATAAACTTTTACATCAAGATGGACACAAAACTAAATGGAAATTAGCATAATCATTACACAAAGATTATTTGAAAAGTTAATATCTAGTGCCATCCCTAAAAGAAAGTATATAAACATCCAGTATATAAACATTGTTTAATCCAGGATTTGTTCATTTGATTTGATCAAAAGTACCTTTTTGTGATTTTTCAATGTTCTACAGTGTTATAGCTTGGACCAGCTCCTCAGTGCAGTCATTGATGGTGGTAGTTCTGTTTATTTGCTTCTTTCTATTGACACACTAGGCAATGCTTTTATACATTGTCATCAGATTTCTGTTGCCTCTGTAGCAGGTTTTCTCTCTTTTCAGATGCTCTTCTGAGCGCTTATCGCTCTTGTACAATTGCATTTGTTTCAATATAAAAAAAAACATCCATATAGTGCATTTTGAACATTCACAATAAAAAAAACATCCATAAAGTGCATTTTCAACATTCAAAATTAAAAGAGAAGAGGAGAGCAAATGAAAGAGGCTTCTGTCAGGAACAATGGAAGCTCGCATAACTTATTGTTCAGGGTCAAAGGATTACAGTGAAGATGAATACACACACTGAGCATTTTAACTTTGCCCAAAGCTTTCGTTAAACCAAAATATGCGCCTAGAACATTGAGAATATATGCGCCTAGAACATTGAGAATATATTCGCCTACCTACAAACTCTTGGAACTTGGAGGTACAAAGCCTTGATTGAAATTTGTGTGCATGGGCCCTGAGAAATTGACACAATTACAAGACAGTCAGAAATTTATTCTGGTTCAACTCCAAACTTTAAATGGAAACAAAGATGTGTTAATCTTCACATTATCGGGTCCATTAGAGACTACATATTTTAACCATAATTCTCTAATCAGTTTTAATTCCTGAAATTAACAGCTGCTACTGAGTTCGAAGAATTAAAATGTTGAGTAAAAAGATTGAACTAAATCAACACCCATAGATGATCCAAAAGTTCAATGTTCCTTAAAAAAAAATTGAGTGTTTAACTATAACTAGTCAGTATATGTATAAGCGCGTTCAATTCATCTTAAATGTCAAGAAAATATTGAGTACAAAGAACTTAATCAAATGAAAACCCAGAAATATCTCAATCAGTCAGTGAATTTGTAGATGTATAACTTTCACTACTAAAAGGAGCTCAAAAGATATTCGATCAGTTATAAAAGGAAATGATTATCCATACCAGTAGAGCTTGCGTAAACATTGCTAGTACTTCCTGAAGTGAGAGAATTGGTAGAAGCAGTCGATCCTGTGAGATTTGGTAATGTAGTTGACCCCGGGAAAATATGATTCAAAGGAATTTGGGAATGGACTGTTGGGTATGCAGTTAATCCTGCTTGATTTGAGGATCTAGTCAGCCTTGGCACATGGGGGCCAGGATCTCCAGAACTGAGCACTGGGGATGCAGTCGACCACGGGAGATTTGGAGATGCAGTTACCCTTCCGTGATCATGGCCATGAAACTCAGAACTGAACAATGGGGACACAGTCGCCCCTCGGAGATTTGAGGATGTGGTCCTCCTAGTGAAATCAAGACCAGGAACTCCTGAACTGAACACATGGGATGCAGTCGACCCTAAGAGATTTGAGGATGAAACCATCCTACTGAATTCATGGTCAGGAACTCCCAAAGCTGGGGGCGCAGTCAACCCTAGGAGATTTGAGGATGGAACTCCCGAACCGGGCATTGGGGGTGCAGTCGTTTCTAGGAGATTTGAGGATGGAACTCCTGAACCAAGCATTGGGGGTGCAGTCGGTTCTAGGAGATTTGAGGATGCAGGAACTCCAAAACCGAACATTGGTGTCGAAGTTGACCCTAGGAGATCTGAGGATGGGGTCCTCCCAGTGAAATCATGGACAGGAACACCGGAACTGAGCACTGGAAGCACTGGATATGCACTCTGCCAAGTGATATTTGGTAATGCAGTTGGCACTGTGTAAACATTGCCAGGGAGTTGGGACCTGAACCTTTGGGCTGTAATCAACCCTGTGGGATCCCAAGGAACCTGGGAACTGAAATGATGGGTTGATGCAGTCAACCCTGTGGCATCCTGAGGAATCCTGGAACTGATAAGGTTTGATGATCCACGGCACATAGACTGTGAATCCAACCTATTCATTGCATTAAATCTATGGACTTGTGAAGGAACATTCAATATGGAACCATTGATACAACCACCTCCATCGCCATTGCCATCTTCACCATTCTTAGTGAACCTATGATGGGAAGGATTCATCATAGATACAACTGAAACAGTGATAGGACTAGCTGCAATGAGTGCTCCTACCATTGCTCCAATAGCCATCCCCTCATGATCAAGCAAACACGCTGCCAAGCTGCAAGAAGAACTGGAAGAGTCTCCAGTAAGACCCACCAGTTCAAAAATGCCACGATTTGGTTGTCCCATTTCGAGAAAACTGTCTACCATCCCCCTAGCCGTTAAAACCTTCACTATAGCATTATGCTTTTTACAATAGAGATGTAAACAATGGAGAATATCACAGCCAGCATGGACTTCCACAACATCAGGATACATTGAGTTGTTGCATTCTCTCGTGACCATTACCTTATGTTTGGAACTTTTTCCGGATCCTATTGGGCGGCCTTTTCTCTTTGGTGTCTGAGTTGCTTGGGAGGACTCAAGAGCCATTCCTTCCTCTGGAGCTAATCCATCTTGGCTTCTTGTGCTCTCATAATCTTCTGTGGGCTGTTGTTGGTTAGCTCCTGCTAAGTTATCCATCAATACTAATTGTAGGCCTGATAGCACCGATACCCCCACAACAATGTTAATGGAAAACCTTACAAATTGGAAATTTCTTATTATGGTTCTGCAAGTATGTATATCTATGCACACATCATACCAGCTTGGAATGTGAGGCTAGCTTGGGAATTAGAGAGGTTGATATGTTAGGGTTTTTCTCTAATGTCTTCCCCTTCTACAATTTGTTTCAGTAGTTCTTCCCCAATTTTAATGGAAGAGTTTATGTAATTGGTGTGTTGTGGTTAATGCACGGATTGTTTATGTTGGGACTCAGCAAATGATTTATTGGTTCAATAATAAATCAGTTATTTAGAGGTTGATACGTTAGGGTTTTTCTGTAATGTCTTTCTCCTCTACAACTTAATTGGAAAAGTTTATGTAATTGGTGTGTTGTGGTTAATGTACCGATTATTTATGTTGGGACTCAGCAAATGATTTATTGGTTCAATAATAAATCAGTGATTTAGAGGTTGATATGTTAGGGTTTTTCTCTAATGTCTTTCTCCTCTACAGCGTGTCTTAGTAGTTCTTCCACAATTTTAATGGAAGAGTTTATGTAGTTGGGGTGTTATGGTTAAGGTACCCATTGTTTATATTGGGACCCAGCAAACAATTTATTAGTTCAATAATAAATCAGTTATTTAGGGAGTAATTTGTGGATTTTTCAAAAAAAAATATATTAATATTGCATTTTTTAAGCTCTACGTTTTGTGAGACCCTAACCTATAGATGAAAGAATCAATAAATGAAGATTTTATAATTGTAGAAACAACTCGAAGAACCAAAACTTTTAAACCTAACCATGGTAAAATTTAAAATTGCATTAACACATCTTGATCCTTTAGAATATGTCTTTGTTCTCTCACACCGTAAATAAAGGGACATTGGAAAGACAACAATATGACTTTGTTCTCTCACACCGTAAATAAAGGGACATTGGAAAGACAACAGTAATAGTTTTTTCGGGACCTCACCTCCCCCTTTCTAACTATAGCAAACCCATTATAGATTTTTTTTTTTTTTTAAATAATAACATTGTGAATTTTTTATATAATACTTTATGAGCTCTCTAACTTATAGATATATCTTTTTATTGTGTTAGCATCTCCCTTCCTTACAATATATTTCAATAGTTCTCCTCACTATAATATATTAAGTTGTTGTTTTTCCACAATATCAATAATTTAGGCTTCTTAGTATTACCTATAGGGTGTCTTAAGTTAAAATCTTAACTTAAAATAGGAATCAACTTTAACCATCGCAAATATGTGGCACTTAAAAAGTAAAAAGACACATCATGTATTCCAACAAAACTATTATCAAAGTGTTCCTACTCTTCAATGTAGGAGAATTGTGTTCTAATAGATTCTACTCAACCATTCAAATAATAAATCTCATTTCAAAAAGGCTCTCCCTAAAGCCTTTCAAATTACTTCACATTATATTAAGTTGTAGTTTTTCCAATATTTTTCAATATTGACCTTGTAGATTTTTAATGTATAACTTATGAGCCTTGTAACTTGTGTATGAAGAGGCCACAATTTTAGTTGGCTATTTCACAATAAAAACATTTAACTATTTCACAATGAAAATGTTTTTTTTTTTAAAGATAGCCATAAGAATGAAATTTTTTAATGCCATATTTTACAGTCCCTTTTTAATTTGTTGATGCTATTTCCATATACTAAAGAATGTACCCCTTAATTTAGGGATATTGTTTTCTAATCCTAAATAGGATGAGAGGGCTTAGTAGCTAGACAAGTTAAGTAGGGAAGTTTGTTGTGTTTATGTGGAGCTATGTCAACAAATCAATATTATATTGTAGGCTAACATGTGTTAAAATTATAATATTTATTTAAGTATGTTTTAAAAAATTTTAAGAGGGGTGTTTATTTAGGTATTTTTAAAAATATTTACAAGAGGGGATTTTAAGTATAAAGAAATAAAATTTCATGATTTATTTATTAAATTTTATTTTTTAATATTTATTTATATATTTGTAAATGAAATTTGTTTTTGAGATTTAGTTTAGGGTAATTTAATAAAATGTGTATACGCCTGATGCGATTCATTCTAAATAAATATTCTTAATATTTATTCCCTTCTTATTTCCTTCTATCAATTAAATAAATATTCTAAATTTATTTGATTGGTTCATTATCCCATAATTAAATAAAATTAATTTATTTAATTAAATTCCCTAAATTCTTCTAATGTCTCACATAATTAAATAATCCTACATTATTTAATTAATCTTAAATTCCTCTATCCTAAGTCCTAATTCCATAAATCCACCTCATCTTTTCACCTCACCATGTTGCACATGTAATTAAATATTATAAACATTTAATTAGCTAATATTCCCCCACCCACATGTCCTATTTATCCTCTAGTCAAAATTAGTTAACTCATCAATCAAATCTATTAACTAATTAGTCATTTCAGTTCACTGGTCAATCTATTATGTTGACTCCTCAATCAACCCAAGTAACTGATCAATCAATTCAGTCAACTCCCCAATCAATTCACTTAACTGATTGGTCTATTCTGTTAACTCTTCAATCAATTGTGTTAACTCCCCTGTTGCATGATGGAGCTTGGACACTTGTCCTCTTTCTATCCGTTGCACATTCCTCAACCATTCTTAACCATTGATCATCATACTTCTCCTCAACCGTTGATCCTCATTCTTCTGAGTCTATAAAAGAAACCTCATCCTCCCATTCTAATCATCCAGGCTATTCGTATTGTTACTCTGCAGAAATTCACCAGCGCGCCTTTGGCACCCCAATACAATTTGCTTGAGATCACCCAAAGCTTTGAAACTCCTCTTCATTGCACGTTTATCACCACAGCCATTCACTATCGACATCCTTGAAAATAGCAAAGGAGTGCACTCTCTGAGGGCCTACTTCATATAAGCAAGGATGATCTTGATAGGCAACAATAGAAGCTTCGATTCAAGGAAGGTTTACATTGTGTTATTCATTGCTTCATTTCATTCAATCTTTCTTAGTTTCACTATTATAATGAGTTATGGGTATTTGATGTTGTTTATTGCATATTCATTGTTGATCCTATTTTACCCTAACAAAATGTTATATGAGATTTAGTTTAGGTTAATTTAATAAAATTTAATTTAGGTTAATGTTAAAAAATAGCTACTTGGTGCAAATTAGAAACAAGTGTTAGGTTTTATCTTCGATTAGAGCCTAAAGCAATGCAAATACACTACAACAAAGCTTTATGCCTTCCTTAATATGTGGATGTGTTCCAAATGACTTGATGATGAAGTTGCTATGTTGGTTGCTCTTGACCCCTACAACATGCCTTTTCTTTCCAAGATGACTTGGAAATGGGGCAAGGGATGTTGGATTTAAATATTTTTGCATGGGAGGATCTGTTGAACACACCAAGATACTGAGAGGGGGGGTGAATCAATATCTAAACAATCTTTAATTTTAACAACTTCAACTTATCCGGAGCAGATTAGAACTTAAGCATCACAGTATAAACATAAGCATGAAAGATTAACACACTACACACCAACACATAACACTAGATATACAAAGAAAACCCTAGAAGGGAAAAACCATGGTGAGGATTAAATCACAATATATGAAGCTCAAATAACAACTTTGTTTTAGGGCTACAACCTAAGGAAGCTACTACTCCCTGAAAACTTTCATTTAGGGTCACTCCCAATGAAACTACTACTCCCTAAAGAATTTGTTTTAGGGTCACTCCCAAGGAAGCTACTACTCCCTGAAATGAGAACACACTTACAAAAGATTACAATATGCCAATCCTTCTACTATTTGAAAACTGACATTGAAACTCACACCTTTGATGATTACATTTCTGCCTCTTCACACTTTCTTTTGATGATCTGATTAGTTAGGCACAGTCTACACTTGATCACTATCACAAATATGTCTTCAAGAAGAATCAAGACAGCATCAATAACTTATGTTTTCTCTCCTCCAATCGCACATAAAAAATACATTCATTCTTCTTCTTATCTACTTGCAAACTTTTTCAATCAACTTGCAATCAAGCCTCACCTCACTCAATTTGATTTACAATTTATATGAGATATTACATTGATTACATTGCTTGTTGGCTGGATACAACATGAAAAATACATTTACAAGTCAGGCAGACAACACACAACATGAAACGTGTAGAAGATAGGTCCTAAGTGAAACCACACGTTACACCAATAGAAGTCCCATGTCTTGCAGACACTAACACTTGCTTAACCAAGTCCAAAACATCCTTCATAGCTTCAAACACCAAGGAATTAGATGTGTACACTCTGCTCATTTGAAAATAGGACAACTTTAACCAAAAACACATGAACCTTGAAGCATAATAGCCACATCAACTTAAAAACCTTGTGCAGTACTGGAAACAAGAAAGATCTTCATGAAAACTCTTCTAGATGAGTCCACATGACTCATACAACATCTCCAAACACTCCTTTGTCACTACACATCAAAGAATTATGCATCACAGCTTCAATCATGAACTCTGAGAATAATTTGTCATTCGGAACACACTGCAAGATGCTGTCATGTGAAAAAATGAGTTGCGGACCACCAAGGACCTTGAAACTGTAAGGAAGCATGTAATACACATCCATAAACATGTCCTTAAAACCACAAGGGCAATCATTCATCTCCAGAGGAATGAAGAGCGTTCCAACAGGCCTTCAACACTAGCTTACTCTACCAGAATACATGGTGATACTCTATCATGCATAACTTTCACATCAGAAGGATAAATGATCTAAAAACTTGGAATTATCACCTTCACTGCATCCCAAACACAGTTTCATAACCACATTAGCCATATCCACAATTGTAAAGGAATGCAGAGCATTCCATTGTCCTACATAGAGCACCTTCGTAAAGACAACA
The DNA here is from genome assembly GCA_027924645.1 of Cunninghamia lanceolata. Classification (NCBI taxonomy): domain Eukaryota; kingdom Viridiplantae; phylum Streptophyta; class Pinopsida; order Cupressales; family Cupressaceae; genus Cunninghamia; species Cunninghamia lanceolata. Next base: position 14,319,881 of record BSBN01000803.1, read on the forward strand.
CTGTCTCCAACCAGTCAACAACAAAACACTCTTCCGGTAATCCATCATCATGAAACTTGGAACATACATACTTCAGTAACATCAACAATACATATGATCATCTTTGTGCTTCTAATTCCCATGTTAATATGAACTATATATTCTCTCTTCTTTTCTTGGATGGGACATGACATCTAACCATGAACAATGTCTTCCTTCTCTTGTTGGATTCGACCTGACATCCAACCATGAACTATATCTTCTTCTCTTGTTGGATAGGACATGACATCCAACCATGAACTATATCTTCTTCTCTTGTTGGATAGGACATGACATGAACACCATCACACCGCCATGATAGTGTTGACATCAATGACAACCTAGTGACAGTGTTGACATCAATGACAACCCTAGGAACCATATGTGTAACAATCTCCCCCTTTTGCATTGACAGAAACACATCTTCTAGGCTTCTCTCCCCCTTTGACATCAAGGACAAAGGGAAACCACTTCCTGCTCATCAGAGACCACATACCTACACATTCGTTCTTAGGGCATGACTTCTTCTTGCAACAAACAAACTTGCCCTATCACCAGCAACCACTACCTTCTCCCCTGAGAGGTAGCCACCATTAGTCTAGGAACAAGATATAACATGAACTCCCCCTAGACAGATGCACCACTATGGATCTATCAAGAAGGAGGAGGAGCAATTACCCCTAACTTCTACCAGAGATCCTTAAAAGCATCCTTTGCAAGAGCCTTTGTGAAAATATCTGCTATCTAATCCTTTGTTGGAATATATTCCAACTTCACTTCCTTCTCTGCAACCTTCTCTCTCAAAAAGTGATACTTGATTACTACGTGCTTGGTTCTAGAATGCATTACTAGATTCTTGGAAATATTGATAGCACTTGTATTGTCACACAAGATAGGAATAGGCTTATCATACAATACCTTGATATCCTTCAGGACTGGCTTCATCCACAACACTTGTGTACAACAAGATGCTACTGCAATGTACTCTACCTCTACAGTAGATAAGGATACTGAATCTTACTTCTTGCTCTACCAAGAAACCAATCTTCTTCCTAAAAAGAGAGCACCACCACTTGTACTTCTTCTATCATCAACACAACCAACCCAATCAACATCAATGTAAGAACTCAAATTAAAGTCATTACCTCTTGGATACCATAGGCCATAGTCTAGAGTTCCTTTCAAGTATCTAAATATCCTTTTCACTACCTTCTCATGTGTTTGCTTGGAATTAGCTTGATATCTAGTAACCACATATACTGCATGCATAATATCAGGTCTAGATGTAGTCAAGTACAATAGTCCTCCAATCATAGATCTATAGAAAGTCTTATCCACCTCTAGAGACTCATCAAATTTTCTCAAGTGACATTCAATGACCATGGGAGTACTCACTTGTTTTGAATCCTCCAAACCAAACTTCTTCAAAAACTCTTTGACATACTTAGCTTGAGAAATAAAAATACCACCATCTAGCTGAGTAGTTTGAAGTCCAAGGAAGAAAGGCATCTCACCAATCACAAACATCTCAAACTCTTTCTGCATGTCTTGTGCAAACCTCTTACACATATCATCATCTACACCAAAGATTATGTCATCAACATATACTGCAACTATCAATATCATGTCTTCTTCCTTGATGTAAAGATTACTATCTGTAGTACCTTTCTTGAAGTCCTACTGAAGTAAATACTTGTCCAACCTAGCATACTAAGCTCTGGGTGTTTGCTTAAGACCATATAGGACCTTCTTGAGTCTACACACCATGTTCAGATATCCTGATATCTGGAAACCATCTGGTTGTTCAATATAAACCTCTTCCTCTATATCACCATTCAAAAATGTTGATTTAACATCTATCTGATATACCTTGAAGTTCTTATGAGCAATAAGAGAAAGGAACATTCTGATTGCCTCCATCCTTACTACTAGAGAAAAAGTCTCCTCAAAATCAATACCTTCAACTTATGTATATCCTTTGCATACCAGTCTTGCCTTGTTCCTTACAACTTCACCTTCTTCATTGAGTTTGTTTTGGAGCACCCATTTTGTTCCTATAAAAATATTATTTGCTAGTTTGGGAACCAATTCCCATGTCTGATTCTTCTCAGTCTGATCCAATTCTTCTTCCATGGCTTTTATCCATCCATCATCTTTGTTGGCATCAGCAAAGTTTTTGGTTTCCACCTTCAATAACAAACACAAGTTTACTTTCTTATGTGTCTTAGCAAGCCTTCCCCTTGTCTGCACACCTTCATCCTTATCTCCAATGATCTTATCTGCTGAGTGGTTCTTTTGAACATACTTGGCTAGAGTCTTAGGCATCTGCTCTAGTTCTTGTTCCTTTTCTTCTTTCACTTCTTCTTCTTCATCTACAATGCATGGAGAGATATCAGATTCGGAGTCCTCTAATTCATGTGAGATCTGATACAGGTCTTCATCTACCTTGACATTTGTGCTTTCAATCATCTTTCCCAACCTCTTGTTGTAGCATCTATAAGTGTTGCTTCTGGTTGAGTAGCCAAGAAAGATTCCTTCATCACTTCTTGAATCAAACTTTCCTAGGTCTTCTTCATCTCTTCTGATATAGAATTTTCTACCAAAGATCCTAAAGTATCTAACTATGGGAAGTCTTCCATACCATAGCTCATAAGGGGTCTTAGTGCTATTGACCCTCAGTTGCACTATGTTAATTAGCTAGACAACAATATGAATTGCATCCTTCCAATACACATCAAGCAGATTTTCATCTTTCAACATTGCCCTAGACATCTCTTGCACAGTTCTATTCTTTCTTTCCACTACCCCATTTTGCTGAGGGGTCCTAGGAGTTAAAAGATGTCTCCTAATACCATTATCTTCACAAAAATTTTCAATTCATTTGAAGTAAACTCACCTCCTCTATCAAACCTCAAACATTTGATCTTGGCATCTACTTCATTTTCAACCATAGCTTTGAACACTTTAAATTTATCAAGGGCATCTAATTTTTCACTTAAGAAGGTAGCCTGTCATTCTAGAATAATTATCAATAAACAACATGAAATACATCTCACCTTGTTAACTCTTTACTCTTATAAGAATACATAGATCAATGTGAATCATCTCCAATGGATTTGAAGAAGTATACTCCTTGCTTTTGAAGTTTCTCTTTGTTTGCTTTCCCATTTGACATTCCCTGCATACTATATTTGTAGGCTTGATTATCTTAGGCATATCTCACACTCCATGAATTGAATTGATCTTTACCATATTGTCCAAATTGTTGTGTCACATTCTCTTGTGCCACAGCCAACACTCACTGGATTGAGCCAACAAACATGTTCTTCCATTTACCTCAACACTCACTATGTTCTTACATTTACCTCAACACTCACTAGATTGAACCAACAAACATGTTCTTCCATTTACCTCCTTCAGATGATAGATGTCACCATATGTCTTGATACCTTCTGCAACTAATTTCCAGATCCTATCTTCCTAATTTCAGAACCCTTGGCATGAAAGGTGAGATTATACCCCTTGTTGCACATCTGATTGACACTGAGAAGATTGTTTTCTAGCCCTTTGACATAGAAGAAATCCTCAGTCCTATTCTTCCCATCAATAGTTATAGCACCTTTTCCACAAATCTATGCTAACTCATCACCACCAAACTTGATAGCACCACCATCCCACTTTTCAAGTTTGATAAACTTCTCCTTGTCACCACTCCTATGATTTGAGCATCCACTGTCAATTACCCAAGCCTTGGCTTCTTCTCTTTCATGAAAGGTAGTCCATACAACCATTGATCTTTCATTTTTATGTTTTGTTTGCAAGGCATTAGTCTTTTCACATTTTCCAACATCATCTTTTTTGTCACCAACACTCAAGGCCGTGAAAAGTGTTTCATCATTTGAATCATCATGATCCTCATCTTCTGAAGAATAATTGCTCTCTATGGAATACAAACTTCTTTTGAACTTGTCTCTCTTGTAACTACCTCTTGATTCCTTAAAAGGACACTTAGAAGCAAAGTGACCAACCTTTCCACAATTGAAGCATTTGAAGGGTAACTTACCTTTGTATTTCCTAGTGTCTTTCTTCAGTCTTCTCACAAATTTTGCTTAACCTTCATCAAAGCTTCCATATTCATCAACAACTTTTTCCTTTGTCTTCACATTGTCTTTGAAAGCAACTTCTTTCTTTGGAGCATCACTGCCAAATTCTCTCATCTCAAAGGTAGTGAGGGAACCAAATAATTTGTCCACAATGTATGTATCCAAGTCTGCATTTTCCTCAATGGAAGATACCTTATGACTGTAAGATTTGGGAAGAAATCTAAGAACCTTTTTCACATTCTCATCTTCTTTCACTTCTCCACCAAGACCTATGATGCCATTGACCACTTCATTCACTTGGAGCATATATCCAATAATGTCTTCATCCTCTAACATTTTTAAGTTCTCAAATCTACTCTTGAAGATTTGCATCTTAGCTTGCTTTACCTTCTTATCTCTATAAATGGTTTCAAGTTTATTCCAAACTTCTTGAGTAGAACTACAACTCATCACCTTTGAAAGTTTTGAATCAACTAACCCACTCATGATAGAAAACTTTGCCTTGGAATTGTTATCATACTTCTTAACTTCATCTGCATCTTTAGGAATAGTAGTAGGAATAGTGTAACCAGACTTGACAAACTCCCAAACACCATGCCCTAGAGAATTGATATAAGCTTCCAAAAAGCATAATTTGTTCCATCGAACCTAGGTATCTTTCTAGATCCACTTTGTGCCATTGTGAACCTTCCTCAAGTGGTTAAGCTTCCCTTAGAGGAACTTGGCTTTGATACCAATTGTTGAACACACCAAGATACTGAGAGGGGGGTTAATCAATATCTAAACAATCTTCAATTTTAACAACTTCAACTTATCCAAAGCAGATTAAAACTTAAGCATCATAGTATAAACATAAGCATGAAATATTAACACAATGCACATCAACACATAACACCAGATATACGTGGAAAACCCTATTGAAGTTGATAATGAACTCAAGCCACAAAGATCACCTGTAAAACCTAAGAAACCTTCCACAAGAGGAAAAAACAAAGAGAAATAATTTGCACAATATTGGATGAGTTAATGAAATGGATTAAAGAATTACATGTGACAACTTGCTTTTATATTTGCAAGTTAGAGAAAAACCCTAATATGACTTAAGAATAACCTAAGACTAAAATTAGCCCTAAGTAAACTTAATAAATTGTAATTAAATATTTAATTACACCAAGACCCCCCATAAGTGCAACTTAGGGAGAAATGAAAAGCATACAACTAATGCAAGAATGATGGGTCCCGGCTACAAGGCCGTGTTAGGTACCCATGAACAACAAGAATCTCTCATAAAGTGGAGAGAAGGGAGAAAAAAACTCAGTGGGAGAAAAGTCCTCTCCAAAAGAGAGAAGAAATAAGACATGAACATGTGATGGAAGAAGGACTAATACTAAGACCCCCCAAGAACTGAATCCATCATAAAAGTACAATCATGAATGCCCCCCATAAGAGAGCGAAAAGAGAATATGAATCCCCTCCAAGAAGCTCCAGAACCAATGAAGAGATCTTGAAGACAAAATCCAATCCACTACCTGCAAACAACATTTCTCCCTTTAGAAAGAAATAGATCCACTAGTGAATGTAGAATCCATTCCCACATATTGGATGAATAGGGAATCCATATCAAAATGTGTGCCTCTGAATGCAACTCAGGTGACCTCATATTGGGAAAATATGTCTTCTCCAAAACAAAAACTGTATGCCCAATCAAAAAAGAAGAACCAGGAGAGGATATGATATGAACTGCATTTGGAAACACAGAAGATGAAGGTGGTGATGCAAAGCCACTTGAGATAGCATCAAACAAGAGAGAAAAACCCTCAAATGTGTCCTCCAAATCAGCAATGTGAGACTCCACAAATAGAGATGATATGTCTACAAGATAGGAATCCCAATAAGGTGGATCAGGAAGACTAATATTAACCTGCTGCATAGAATCGCTAGAAGCCAATGATGATGCAACACTGAACTCTGAAGTAGCAGTATGTGATGGTGGAGTAATGATCTCACCAGGAGGAGAAGCGATTGAAGCAAGCATTTCAAAAAGATGATGTGAGAAATGAGGACACATCTCTTTCTCATGTTGATTACTTCCACAATATCTACAATTAGATTTATGTTGATGGTAGAATCCCATCTCCTTCGATGATTAGAGATCAAAACATACAAATAGATTTATGTTGATAACATAAGCCTATCAAAGCAAACAAAACCTTTCCAAGAGGCAACATGTCTAGGATATCCAACAGAAGCCATAAAATTGACAAACTGATTAAAATATACCTGGGGCTGAATCTAAAAAAATTATATAGGTGGCTATGTAGAGCTCATCGATACCTTTCCAATGCCTATTTGTTTTTGAAAAATGGAGATTATGGGTGCAAGAATGGATCTTGAAAGACAGAAAAGATGCCTTGACTTCAAACAAAAAAAAAATATCACCAGCAGAAAAATATGGAAAAAATACCTACACTACTGGATTGTTCTTGGAACCATCTTTCTAACACCTTTTAAAAAAAAAAATTTGGACACCGTATGCCAAAGTTATAGCCGATTTCACAAAACTACTTTGAAAGGGCAAAAAAAAGAAAGCAGAGGCTAAAAATAAATATGTAGATTGTGATCTATTTTTCTTAAAATCCATGCCATTTCTACAAAAACTAAGAGATACCCAGATATAATTTCTAAGTTCTCTTTCCAAAAATATCTCATTTTCAAAAACTAGAGTTCGTATGAGAAAGTTATGGCCAATTTTGTGAAACTGCTCTAAAAATAAAAATAAAAAAGTAAGCAATGCTAAAAATAGAGATATGGATTGCAATCTATTTTTCTCAAAATCCTTGCCATTTCTATAAAAACTAAGAGATACCTAAATAGGGTTTCAGAGTCCTTTTTCTAGAAATATTTTGTTTTTAAAAAATGGAGCTCAGATGAGAAAGTTATGCCCAATTTCGTGAAACTACTCCAAAAAAGCTCTCAGGTTGGATCCCTAAAAAAAGCACTCTTGAAACCTTCACAGATCTGGCTTCCCTAGACCAAATTCAGCCAAATAAAAGACAAATTCATCTTTTCCAGCTGCTCTAAATCTAATGGAATACTCCATTTTACACAAAAACACACCCAGCAAATGACTCTTGCTTGAATTTTTCTCCAAATTTGAGAAGGGGCTTGCAGATCCACTTTGATATCATTTTGAAGTTGATAATTAACTCAAGCCACAAAGATCACCTGCAAAACCTAAGAAACCTTCCACAAGAGAAAAAAGAAAAAAGAAATAATTTGCACAATAGTGGATGAATTAATGAAATGGATTAAAGAATTACCTATGAGAATTTGCTTTTATATTTGCAAGTTAGAGAAAAACCCTAATATGAATTAAGAATAACCTAAGACTAAAATTAGCCCTAAGTAAACTTAATAAACTGTAATTAAATATTTAATTACACCAACAAACCCTAGAAGGGAAAAACCATGGTGAGGATTATCTCACAATATATGAAGCTCAAATAACAACTTTGTTTTAGGGCTACAACACGAGGCAGCTACTACTCCCTGAAAACTTTGATTTAGGGTCACTCCCAAAAAAGGTACTACTCCTTGAAGACTTTGTTTTAGGGTCACTCCCAAACAAGCTACTACTCCCTAAAATGAGAACACACTTACAAAAGATTAATACAGTATGATAGTTCTTCTACTGTCTGAAAACTAACATTGAAACTCACACCTTTGATGATTGCACTTCTGCCTCTTCATACTTTCTTCTGATGATCTGATCATTTAGGCACAATCTACACTTGAACACTATCACAAATATGTCTTCAAGAAGAATCAGACAACATCAACAACTTCTGCTTTTTCTCCTTCGGTCGCACATCAAAAATACATTCATGCTCCTTATCTTCTTGCAAACTTTTTCAATCAACTTGAAATCAAACCTCACCTCACTCAATTTGATTTACAATTTATACAAAATATTACATTGATTACATTGTTTTTCGGCTAGATACAACATGAAAAATACATTTACAAGTCATCCAGACAACACACAACATTAAACGTGTAGAAGATAGGTCTTAAGTGAAACCACGCGTTACACCAATAGAAGACCCATGCCTTGCGGACACCAACACTTGTTTAACCAAGTCCAAAACATCCTTCATAGCTTCAAACACCAAGGAATTACATGTGCACACTCTGATCATTTGAAAATAGGACAACTTTAACCAAAAACACATGAACCTTGAAGCATAACAACCATACATCAACTTGAAAACCTTGTGCGATACTAGAAACAAGAAAGATATCCATGAAAACTCTTCCATATGAGTCCACATGACTCATAAAACATCTCCAAACACTCCTTTGCCACCACCCATCAAAGAATTGTGCCGCACAACTTCAATCATGAGCTATGAGAACAATCTGTCATCTGAAACACACTACAACATGCTGTCATTTGAAAAACTAAGTTACGGACCACCAAGGACCTTGAAACTGCAAGGAAGCATGTAATACACATCCATAAACATGTCCTCAAAACTGCAAGGGCAATCATTCATCTTCAGAGGAATTTGGAGCATTCTAACAGGCCTTCAACGCTAGCTTACTCTGTCAGAACACATGTCGATACTCTATCATGCATAACTTTCACAATGGAAGGATAAATGATCTAAAAACTTGGAATTATCACCTTCACTGCATCTCAAACATAGTTCTAGAGCTACATGGCCATATCTACAAATGTGAAGGAATGCAGAGTATTCCATTGTCCTACATAGAGCACCTTCATAGAGATAACACTATCTTCAACCAGTCAATAATAAAACACTCTTCCAGTAACCCAATCATTATGAAACTTGGAACATACATACTTTAGGCCATTAAAACATCAGTAATACATCTAATAATCTTTGTGCTTCTAATTCCCATATTAATATGATCTATATATTCTCTCTTCTTTTGTTGGATGGGACATGACATCCAACCATGAAGTGTATCTTCTTCTCTTGTTGGATGGGACATGACATGAACACCATCACACCACCATAATAGTGTTGACATCAATGACAACCTAGTGACAATGTTGACATCAATGACAACCCTAGGAACCAAATGTGTAACAGGATCAATGGTTGAGATTGATTTGAATGATTAATGGATGAGAATGATTGAGAGGAGAGAGTGAATGAGAGGCCTCGAAATGGCATCTTGTGGTTGATGTATATGATGAGGCATGGATTGAGAGGATATGGATGGATATGATTTTTCTAAAAGAAGATAGAGGGTGAGGATTAAAAGGTACCTTTTGGGACCTTGTGTAATCTCTCACATGTGTGAGAAGGGTGTTGTTATGCCCTACATACCTACCCCCACCTTTTTGCTCAGGTTGGGACCCCCCTTTTTGTCATTTTGTCATTTTGGTTTTTTTGTCTGTCTTGTTTTGATACTTGGATCATCTTTTGTCTTTTAGCTTTCCCCTTGGGAGTTTATATTTCTTCAAAACTTGGTTTTTGAAGCCCTTTTGTTCTAAGGCCAGAAGTTATTTTACTTATGGGATTTTAGGTTCTCAGGCCTCTTTTGGTTCTCAGGACTCTATTTGTTAGTCCAATTGAGACCTTGGGTCCTGATCAGTCTTTTGATCCTAGGATTTCTGAGGTCCGTTGGACTCTAGGTCCAAAATCTAGTTTTTGCCCCATAGTTTGTTGGCCCCATCAAGACCTCAAGTCTCGATCAACCTTTTGGCCACATTGGACTCCAAGTCCAAAATTTTGACTTTTCCTCACACCATCAACCACCTACCACATTAATGGTGATTTCCCTTCATACTGTGTGGAGTATTTAAGGCATTTTTGCCTTGTTTCTTCTTCATTCTTCTTTCATTTTATTAATATCTACCTGTTAGCAAGTCTTAATGTACGTAAAAGCATTTTGATGATGTTTTCTATTAATAAAAAAATCAATCGGAGGCATTTTTGCTGATGAAGCCATGCAAGTGGAAATGTTGTTCATGGCTCATTTCTTCTAGTTTGTTTTGTGTTTTTCAAGGTAGGGTTTTTATTCCCATTTCCTCTACTATTGTTATTTTATTTTGTGCATGTTTTTGTTTTATTTTTTTTTGTTTTAGGGTTTTTAGTTTAGGGTTTTGTGATTTAGTTTTGTAGTTTAGTTTAGTTCATCATATTTTGAATTACTTAGGGTTTTATTTTTGCTGTAGCTTTTGTAATAAATGGACCCCAATTTGATGGCTAAATTCAAAATTTGGAAAACATTTAAATTTGATCACCCATTGAACTTGTTTAAATTTAACATCTTCATTTTCGTTCCTCAGGCCTTGAAACTAAATCTAGCCTTTAAAAATCAACATAGCTAAAACTGGACTGAGTTAAAGGTCCAATTGGGACATCGAATCCTAATTGGTTTTTTAGCTCCACCAAAAAGTTTTAAAACCAAAATCCAAATTTAGCTCTACTTCTCGTAGAGTACATTAAAACATTAAGTTAGAGACCTTTTTGAGACTTCATGTGCCAAAGGTCTTTTGGCCTAGTAAGCGTGGGATGCCTAAAACCTAGTTTAACCTCGTCACCCACAGAGTCTTTTAAAACATCAAGTTAGAAAGTACCTTTCGAGACTTCAAGCCCCAAAAAGTCATTTAGCCCAAGACATATAAAGGACAAAATCCTATTTTGGATCCACACCCTGCAAAAGCACATAAGGCACTAAGTAGTGAATCTTCTCGGGACCTCAGGTCCGGAAAGGTCTTTTGACCTTAACATCTTACAAAACCAAAGTCTAAAAGTAACCCCGTGCCCCACCAAAAAATAAGGTAACCCTTTTGGGGCCTCAAGCCCAAAAGTACTTTTCAACCTAAAAACTATGCAAGTCCAAAGTTTCAAGTTTCTCTTGATGACCGCTACCCGTAGCATCCTAGGAACTTAGCATTGAAACCCGATTGGGACTTTGGGCCAAAATTGACTTTCTGACCTTTTAGAGTAAGTTAAGCCTAAAAATTAGTTTTCTTTTGCTGACCCAAAGCCAATTAGGACCATGGACCTCGAGTCCATTTTTTGGACCAAAGTCCAAATTTCCAACTTGGTCTTGCAATCCCACCAAAACACAAAAACACCAAATATGCTCAGAATTTAGTGATCTTTTTGAATTTTCTTAGATTTTTATACATCCCTTTTACTTCTTCAAGTCAAATTAAATGTCTGAGGGAGAAGAATCATCCCATCAAATCAAAGAAACCTTATCAGATTTAGACAAGTCTATATAAGAAACTAAGCTAGAAATAGAAAGTGAGGGATCAGAACAAAAGATAAAGAAGGAAAAGAAACGGAAAAAGAAGGAACAACCTGTAACCATGAAGTACCAATTTCAAGTTCTTAAGGATTCTAAATTCAAAAGTGAGCTAGAAAACATAACTGACATAGAAATAGGGCATGTGAATCTAGAGGAGTTTAAGCATGACACATTTAGGGAGGATGTCACTCTGAAGGCGAAGAAGATTGCAGAGTCTAGATTGGGACATAATTAGTTTCCCATTAGCTATCCAATGCCCAAAACTTATTCTAACTCTTGTCCACCACTATAATTCGGATGAAAGGATATGTTTTGATTCAAGTGGGAATCTATTGTTGGACATCACAACACCAATGCTCAGATTGGTCTTTGCTATGCTAGTGTATGGGCAAGCCAGTCTGTTAACTATTGCTGAGGCTACTAGGTACCATAATTAGGATGTCAGTGGTAATAAAGCATATTTGAAAAAACATTGGTTATAAACACCCAAGAAGTCTGCTTCTAAGTTACCTTCCAAGTTGACAAGGGTAGATTTTCAAGGAGAAGTTGCTAATGTTATCACTTTACTCAGTAGAGCTTTTGGTAGGGAATAGTCTAGGACATGAAACATGGATGTTCCAATTTATCTACTTCACCATCAAAGGGGAAACCCATTTGGACTAGGAAATTATAGTTTCTGAGAGGAACCTCCTGCAACAATATAATGAAAAATGCACAAAATAACAGAAATAGCATAACACAGAAGAAATTTATTAATCACAGGCCACTTCGAGGGGGCAACTTCCTTTGAGCAAGATCAATACAATAAACTCGTGGATGCCTTCATTGGCCTCAACACGTACTTATATACTAAGTCTAATCTAAACAACTATTACTTCTCATGAATGTGGGATAATACAATATACTCATGGGACGACTTACAAAGCATGTGCGTCCAAATGTAATATACTAACAAAGTAAAGAGAAGGGTTAAACACGAGTTCCTAATAGTTTCAAACAATTTACATGTACAACTTATGTCTGTCATACAAACTAAAAAGTTTTATATAACATCATACATCATTTGGCTAGCTACCAAAGTGGGAAATTTTCTAGGTTTGACTGTTGTGGGAGTTAGAGGAGAAGGCCCTGAACAAAATAAGATTTGGGATTACTATCCCCAGTTGGAATTGAAGGAGGCTAAGAAACATTTCAAAGAGTCAATGACACATTTTTGTATGTAATCATTTTGCAGTTGACAGGTGATCTGACATGGAGAATGTCAGAGAAAGACATGGATCTGATCAAAACCTGGGGATAATGGTTTATTCAACTTCCCTAATCTACTTACATTAGAGTTGTAGGATTCAAAAGAGCACCATTTCTCCTCCCAAGGCACTGTAGTGATAAAATCATTTTGATGGAGTTCTCTTGTCAAATTAGTTAGGTGCATCTAAAGTTATCAGAAAAGCATAAGTCAAGGGTTAAATATCCTTTTACACTGGGATTTTATGAGTGACCCTCGATTGCAGTAGGAAAGATAGCAGTAGAAGAGGTAAATGCTCTCAATTTAAAACTCTAAACCTAGAAAAGATTGTGATCCTATAGGCAAGCCTAACCAACTATTTCCTACAATGGATTTTGAACATAAACATGCTCATAAGGATTTTTCAGTGAATTGTAAAGATGATTTTGATGTAACGTAGAAGCAATATACTTTCCCTATTGCTTTCCAGATGAAAGATTTTAGTCTAAGGAATGATATACCAGAAAATTTTTTTGATGATGGTGTTGTCTTAGATCCTATGTATAATTTAGATTCTATTAGTAAGAAAGAGTTGGATCCCATCAACTGGTCGTTAAAAGAGGAGATTTCCATAAGGGAATTTAGTGCCGATGTAATTGACAAGAGCATGAAGTGGATGGATATAAGACTTTGCAATTTTGTGTCACCCATTCCATAGGGTAGGAAATGAGGAAAAGGTGAGTCTTTGACTTCAAAGTCCCTAGCTCCCAAGAGATAGAAAACACAAGCAAAGCCTCCCAAAAGAACAAAAAGTGGAGTCTCTATTGACACTGCTTTGTTGGCAAATGGTCAGTGCTCCCCATCGGATTTGTGACATGGACTAACCGCCTCCCATGGATTCATTAACTTTGGCACTTTATCAGAAATTAATAGGTTGACCTTTTGGTTTAACGACAATCGTGATCCAACAATTGGTATCAGAGAGAAAGGTCACGGGTTTGAATCCCCCCCAGTAACACTGGGGGGAGCTTTTTGGCAAATGGTCAATGCTCCCCATTGGATTTGTGACATGGACTAACCACCTCTCATGGATTCATTAACTCTGATGCTTGTATCAGAAATTAATAGGTCAACTTTTTTGTTTAATGACAATCATGGGCCAACATGCTTCTCCAGAGGATGTGTTCAAGGTCGTTAAAGAGAAGTTTGATGAAACTTCTATGATGTATAAAGGAGTTGTAGGAATAACATCTAGCTTAGGGGCTAAGCCTTTGGTGTGAATCATTCCCCCAAGAGATGAAATTGGTCAACACATAGGTGAAGGGGAGAAAATAGTTAGAATGAAAATGCCACAAACTAAATTTGGATCTGTTGTATTTCCATCTTCTACCCCTAAGAAACTAGTAGAACAGGTGCCTAAGACAAAGCACCTTGATACATATCAACCCAAGCAAGAAAGGCCTTAGGAAGAGAGGACTGTGGAAGGGAAGTTTGAGCAAGGGCACCCCAATGACAAGGTACCTGAGCAAGAACAAGCTTATGAGGGACAACAACTTGAGGGGAGGCAAAGTCCTTAGAAAGAGGAAGAGAAAGAAAGGGAAAAAGAGGATGAAACTGAGAAGATCTGAGATATAGCTAGGAACATTCTGTATGAAGAAGAGGAAGAGCAGCTTGAAGAGGAACATGTGTTGACTCATGAAGTACAATGAGAAATAATAAAGGTTGCAGAAATAAAGGGAAAAATAGTTGCTTCTTCAAAAGATGTTGAGCTTTTGAAGAAATTCCATGAAGATCAACAACATGAGAATAGAGTTGAAAAAGAGCCTAATCAACAACAACAAATGATACAAGATTGAATTAATTAGTCCTCATAGGCTCTTGCACCACCAATTTGAATTTAGAAAAAAGGCAACAAGTGGTTATCAAGACTTTAAATTTTCAAGACATGTTGACATAAATTGAGAGGGAGAAGCCTAGGAAGAAACTTAGGACTTTGTTAGCACTCCGAACAAATGAAGAAGGGGAAAGGACTATAGAAATTGCCACCCCTATTGCTGATAAAGATGATCGAAAGTTGCTGACTGAAGATTATCGAATCACTGGAGTGAATTTGGGAAAGCAAACTCATGTGGAGGAAATAGCCTCATTTGACTTTTCCTACAACATAGTGAAATCAAGAATGGAAAAGGATAAGAAAGATAAAGATAGGTTAAAGCTATAGCTGAGTCAGATGAAGTCATTTGTTAAGGGTCTCGTAGCACCCATCTCATAATAGCTAGCTACATTGAACATTCCCATATTAATGACAAAAGAAGTCGATGCCTCCAGGCAATGAAGGAGAAATCATCGGTAATTGACAGATGGGTTTCCAAATTATTAGAAGAAGCTTTTGGTATTTTTGATAAATATTATCCACATTATGATGAAGCCTATAGGTTGCATCAGGAAATAGATACTTTTGTTGAAAATCACAAGAGAGAATATACAAAGCTAGAATAGATTTTGATAACTCTGAAACAAATTGGGAAAATGAGTTGGGAAGAGTTGATAGAATCTGACATTTTGCATGATGAGGAACCTGATTTTGTTGATTTTTGTATAAAAGTTACCTAGTACAAGATAGAACAAATTGTTGAATATCGTTCCGCATTGTTGACATTACAGCGGGATATATTTCAATATATTGTCATTTTTGAAACTTTTATTAAATTAGTTGTAGGTTCAAAAATGTATTCACATGACAAGTTTAGATTGGAGCCATTGGGTAAAGAAAAATAAGTCTTCAAGAAGAAAATGGACAATTGGTTAAGGACTCCAGGTTTTGATGAAACTGTGCTGGATAAGTTTGTGGAATTCAAAGCTAATTTTAAACTCACAGTGGTAGACATAAGCAAAATGGAAAGAAAGTGCAAACATGTTTCTAGGTGCTTCAATACATTCAAGTTCAAATCTGAATGGCTGGATGGCCCAGAGATGGATAGAGTAGATTGACTCTTATCAAATTTTGTTGAGTATAAGAAGACACAGTCTTCTACAAGGGCGTCCAACTCTCATTGAGTCTATTTCTAGACAAACATTTTTCTGTCAAATAATCTTGTATATCTAATTTTGTAAAAACGGAACCATTATTTTATAAAGTGAGCCCTATAGGATTTCTTTATTTTCCTTTTACATATCTTTGAGTTGAAAAGTCAAACTTAGAGATTGACATGCAAAATTATGTCTATTGTTAGAATTAATTTTTGAGTTGCATGAGGTTGGTGATAGAAATGAGAAATTGGGAGAAACCTCCTGCAACAATATAATGAAAAATGCATGAAATAATAGAAATAACAAAACACAGAAGGCATTTATTGATCGCAGGCCACTTCGAGGGGGCAACCTCCTTTGAACAAGCTCAATACAATAAACTCATGGATGCCTTCATTGGCCTCAACACGTACTTATATACTACGTCTAATCTAAACAACTATTAGTCCCCATGAATGTGGGATAATACAATATACTAACGGGACAACTTACAAAGCATATGCGTCCAACAACAATATACTAACAAAGTAAAGAGAAGGGTTAAACACAAGTTCCTAACATCCCCTCCCTCTTAGAAAATCATTGTCCTCAAAGCTTAAGATGTGGAAATTGTTGTTGAATCTGAAGGAGTGGTTCTCGTGTAGCATCCTCTGGTTGCATTATGTGCCACTGAATTAATACCTCTATGATGGATCAAGAGTGAAGCTGACAAGTGTGCCTGTCGAGGATTGTCTCCGGCTCCAAAATGATGGATCCTTTGTTATCTAGTTCTGGTAAAAGATTTTATGCTCTGATGTTGGTGCCAAGAACTTTCTTTAGATAAGAGACATGAAATACTGGATGAATGCAGGAAGAAGGAGGAAGCTCCAATTTATAAGCAACTGACCCAATCTTCTAAAGAACCTTATATGGCCCATAGAACTTTGCAGCTAGCTTATGACGCCCTTTGAGTTTCAGGGAGGATTGCTTGTATGGCTGTAGATGAAGAAAAACCATATCACCTACTTGAAAAGTGCGCTCAGAACGGTGTTGATCAACTTATTGTTTCATTTGATTTCTTTCCATGTGAAGATTGTCCTACAAAATGTGAAGAATTTGATCTCAAGTTTAGAGAACCCTGTCAACTGCCTAAACTGGAGAACTGCTGGGGGTGTATGGAAGGAGCACAGGTGGTGCCTGACCATAGACTACTTCATATGGAGTCATTTTAGATGCAGTGTGGTAGGAGGTATGGTACCACCATTCAGCGAGAGGGAGCCACTTTGCCCACTGATGCTATTGTTCAGAGGTGAAACAATGAAGATAAGTTTCCAAACATTTTTTGTTAACTTCAGTCTGACCATCAGTTTGTGGGTGATACCCTAAACTCATTTTTAGTTTGGTGCTAGTGTGACAAAATAGTTCTGTCCAAAAATGACTGATGAAAGTTGCATCACGATTTGAGACAATGGAAGAAGGGATTCCATGAAGACAAAAGATCTGGTCCATGAAAACCTGTGCGATTGAGGAGGCGGTATAGGGATGGTTGAGGGCACAAAAATGACTATATTTGGAGAGGCAATCAACCATAACCAAGATCATTGTCTTCCCTCTAGATTTCAGGAGCCCCTCAATGAAATCCATAGAAATATCTGTCCAAATCCATGTAGGGATGGGCAAGGGTTCAAGCAATCCAAGGAGTGTTGTTTCACCCTTGTTGCGCTAGCAGGTATCACATTCAGCCACCATTTTTTGAATTACCCTTTTCATTCCCTTCCAAAAGAAGTTACGTCATGCCCACTCATAAGTTTTGAGGAACCTAGAGTGCCTTGCCGATGGAGAAGCATGGAATTCATAGAAGATAGCCTGTTGAAGATCTATGCTCTGGGGGAGCACCAGACGACCCTTGTTACTCAGAGAAGAACCATCCCAAGAGTGATGCAGTACAACAGAAGGGTTATTGGCCAACTGTTGGATGATTTGAGATAATGAAGAGTCATTGACATAGCCCTACTAGACAGATTCCAACCAATTTGGAACAGGCATAGAAATAGCTGAAAGAGAAGCTTGGTCATCAAATGTACGAGAAAGAGTATCCGCCACAATATTGTCCTTACCCTTCCTGTAAGTGATCTCATAGTCATAACCCATGAGTTTGCTAACTTATTTTTGTTGTGCTAGAGAGGAGACCCATTGTTCCAAGAAATATTTTAGACTCTAGTGATCAGTCTTGATGCAGAAATGATTCCCTAATAGGTATGGCCGCCACTTCTGTACTGTATGCAAAATAGCCATCATTTCCTTCTCATATGTAGAGAGTACTAAATTCTTACCTGAAAGGGCTTTGCTAGTGAATGCAATGGGATGTTCATCTTGAAGGAGAACAGCACCAAGTCTATTGCTACAAGCATCACTCTCAATAGTGAAGGTCTTGAAAAAATCTGGCATAGCTAGAATAGGTGTACACATAGCTTGTTTCAATTTTTCAAATGCAGACTGAGTAGCATGTGTCCATGTAAAAGCATCCTTTTTCAACAGAGCTATTAATGGAGTTCCATTCTTCTCGTAATCCTTGACAAACTTGTGGTAGTAGCCAGTCAGTGCCAAAAAAACACAAAGGCTCTTGAGTGTCTGAGGATGCGGCCAATTTTTCATGGCATCTATTTTGGCAGGATCCACTCGAATCCCTTGGGATGAAACAATATGCCCGAGATACTCAACTTCCACCTACCCAAAAACACATTTAGACTGTTTTGTACAGAGATGATGATCAGAGAGAAGTTGTAGTTCAAGATCCAGATACTGGAGATGCTCAGCCCATGTTTTACTATAGATGAGGATATCATCAAAGAAGACCAGAATGAATTTCCACAAGTAGGGCCGGAATATTTTATTCATCAATGCCTGGAATGTGGAAGGAGCATTAGTGAGGCCAAAGGGCATGACCAAAAACTCATAGTGGCCATCATGCATGAGGAAATCCATTTTAGGGATATCATCCTCATGAACCCAAATTTGGTGATACCCAGAATGAAGATCCAACTTGGAGAAAAAATGAGTGCCATGAAGCTCATCAAGAAGCTCATCAACAATAGGAATTAGAAACTTATCCTTGATTGTGATATCATTAAGTGCTCGGAAGTCAATGCAGAGGCGTCATGAGCCATCTTTTTTCTGGACAAGAAGAACTGGCGAAGAAAAGGAACCAGTACTAGGGTGAATAATACCTTGCTTCAGTAAGTCTTGAACAAGCATCTCAATCTCTATCTTTTGGTGAAATGGGTAGCGGCGGGGCTTGATGTTGGGAGGAATGCTTCTAAGAAGGTGCTAAATACGATGGTCCTCTAGTCGTGAAGGTGGGAATCCCACTGGTTCAGCAAAGACACATGCATATCTATCCAAAATTCATTGTAGGTCTGAAGGAGTAGTGGAGACCGTTGATGGTTGCATCTGAATGGAATGGAGCTGAGCGATGACACCATGTGAATTCTTCTTAAGGAGATTTTCCATGTGATGTGAACTGATGATGCTGAGAGACCCTGGTTGTAAGCCCTTCAATGTGTGTTTTTGCCCATTGTCTAAAAACTACATCCAAAGTTTAGCAAAATCCCATAAGATGGGTCCAAGTATGTGTAACCATTGAGCACCAAAAACCACATCACATCCACCTAAGGGCAAGGAAAACATGTCAGAGCACAGGTTATAATCTCCAATAGAGATACACACATTGTGACACTTCCCTTTGCAAGGTATTGTGCCCCCATTGGCAATCATGACTTCAAAGCTAGAGCAAGGATGGACAAAACAATCAACCTATTTGGCAATCCTAGGGTCAATGAAGTTATGAGTGCTACCAGAATCAATGAGTATTTTAAGAGGGGGCTTCTTGAAATAACCCTTGACTTGCATGGTTTGTGGGGTGGTGACTCCTGCTAAAGCATGAAGAGAGATCTCTGGGTGGTCTTCCTAAGAAGGAGGGTCAACAGGCGGCTGTTGAATGTCGACCTAATCATCTATTGTATCCTGAGCATCTTCATAAACTTCATTTGTAGGAAGAGAATCCACATCCAAGAGATAGAGCTTTTGCTCAACACATCTATGTCCCCGAGTGAATTTATCATCACAATTATAACAAATCCATTTTTCTCTACATGCCCTCATCTCTGCTTCAGACAAATGCTTGATAGGAGTTGTTCTAGGAGTTGGCATGATTGGAGGTCTTTGGGAAACCATATTTCTGAATGGAACAAAAATAGATTTGGAGCGTTGTTGAGATATGATCTTGTCCTTCGCTAACTTAGCCAACCCTAGGGCTTCCATCATTGTGTTGGGACGGAACATTTTAACCTCAAATCGGATTGCATCCTTCAAACCACTGACAAAACAACTCCTGAAGAATTCATTAGACAATCCCTATGTGTGATTGGCCAGTTTCTCAAATTTTGTCTGATATTCTCTCATAGTGCCAGTTTGGTGAAGTTTAGTGAGTGCTCCTGTGAAGTCATCAAAAGCATTAGGGCCAAATCATTGCAAAATGAGTTTGCAAAAATCTGTCCATTTTGGCTCTTCATGAGCCATGATGTACCAATGGAACCATTGAAGGGCTTCATGTTCCAAATGAAAGGATGCAAGTGGGACTTTGTTGACATCAAAAGTATTATGCAGACTAAAATATTGTTCTGCTCGGTATATCCATCCAGTCAGATCATCACCATTGAAGCGAGGAAAATCAAGCTTTGGCCCACGAAAATTACTTGAAGAAGAGAACCCAGTGTCTCCAGAAGACTCTGGCTACCGTCTATTGTTCATGGCTGAATGCTGAAGATTGAGGCTGAGAATTTTTTCATCCAGATCTTGGAGTTTGGTCTTGAGGGCTGCAAGTTCATCCTCCATGTTTTTTGCTCCTGTGCAGATGACAACCATAACCAAGAGTTTTTTTTTTGGGGAAATGGGTAGAAAAACAAAAACAAAAAAAAATTTAGTAAATAAAAATTTGGATTTGGAAAAAACTCTGATGGGTAATTGGGGTTTGACTAGGTTTTGGACACTTTCTAAGGGACAGGGAAGCAGAAAATGGGGATTTCAGAAGCAGGGTGAAAGAATGGGAAAATTTGTCCAAGAGGGACAAAGGAGCAGAAATAGGAAATGAACACTGTGGCAAAATTTGAAGGTGATTGGGTGAGAATCGAAGAAGTTATGGAAAACACTAAAAATAGACAAATGTGGGATTTCTGGCTTCGATAAGTGGAATTTGGGATAGGGTCCTTAAGGAAGGAAATATGCAGAATAGAATTTCAGGGGTTCTAGTGAATTTTTAGAGGAAATAGAGCTAAAGCAAGGAAGATATGGCTCTGGACAGATGCAATCTACAATTTATCTACAACGGCTCTGGATAGATGCAATCTACGATTTATCAGCTAGCAATAAATATCGACCCTAAGTATGTTTGGCTTCCTAAAGGTTCAGGGGATTCACTCGGCTACCAATGTTGTCTAACGGCTTGCATATTGGGGAAATACTCCTCACTCCATGGCTCAGGTAAAATTGATAACTACTTTGCCACAAACGACAGCTCTTGGTTTACCTCACGGATGGGAACTAGTCAATCAAGTAGGGGCTGTTGCCCTTTTTGATGGTAGGTCCTCTTAATGGGCCAGCTACTTCGGGGTTCCTGTGGTACTCCTCACAATGAGTTTTAGGGCTATGCCCAGGCACTTCCCATAGTTAAGCGGATAGGGATTATTCTCTAATCCAAACCTGCAATTGAAATGAACAATACAAATGCAAAGAAAAAAGAACTACAATAATCACAGTGCCTGGAGGCCACTGCGAATTTTTTTTTTGGCAAAAATTCCACCCAGCGAGCCCAAGAAAGCGCTCTGATACCAGATGAGAGGAACCTCCTACAATAGTATAATGAAAAATGCATGAAATAAGATAAATAGCATAACACAGAAGGAATTTATTGATCGTAGGCCACTTCGAGGGGTCAACCTCCTTTGAGAAAGCTCAATACAATAAACTTGTGGATGCCTTCATTGGCCTCAACACGTACTTATATACTAAGTCTAATCTAAACAACTATTACTCCCTATGAATGTGGGATAATACAATATACTCACAGGATGACTTAGAAAGCATATGCATCCAACAACAATATACTAGCAAAGTAAAGAGAAGGATTAAACATGTGTTCCTAACAGAAACAAATGTATTGCATGTATTGTAAGTTGAACTATACCAGACAATTGAGAGGGGGCCGAATCAGTTGTCCTAAAAAAATTTAACCAAATATGATCATCAACTTATTAATTACTTATATTCAGATACAACCATGAAAGCATCAAATGAGAAGTTCAACACAAAACCATAAACAACACAGGAGACATCAGATTTTTACATGGAAAACCCTAAAAGGGAAAAACCACAGTGGTTATTAGCCCACAGGAATATATAAGTTATATCAATATCGAAAAACAAAGGCTTACTGCCTATAGGGCTTACTGCAAAGAAAGGCTCACTACCTTTGGATGGCTCACTGCCAAAGGGTGGCTCACTGCCAAAAGAAGGCTCACTACCTTTGGATGGCTTACTACCAAAGGGTGGCTCACTGCCAAAAGAAGGCTCACTGCCAAAAGGTTGAATTGAGATAACAACATCTACTCCATGCCAAGGTTCAATTCCATTGAATTACAAAAACACTCTTCTTTGCTCTGTTGCCTTACTTCACTTTATCTTTGCATCTTTGCACTTGGATACTTTTTCACGACTCAATTACAAGTATTTATACACTACATCAACCTTGGAATGATCATCAAAGTTGGCATTATAATCATCAATCATTGGAACAATCTCCAAGGTCGGCATTACAAACATACATCAAATAGGTCTGGACCTAATACAAATTTAGCTAAGGAAAAGATGTAAGAATGTATGCAGATCACACCACACCTTAGCTGGGACTCAAATACAATCTTCCACACTACACCATGCTATCACAATCTTTGATGCATCTCTGTTGATGATGAATTCAACCAGGTTGGCCAAGACTGATGTTAACAGAAGTATCCTCAAGAACACGCTTCATGCACGATCAGATTTACATCTTGCGGACCAATTTGAATGTAGGAGCATGATCAAAAGACATCCACAAGCACATTGTAATCACTAGGAACAACCACACGATCTCTAACCACTCTATCAATGAGATTTTTTAAACCGAAGCACAAGAATAACACTGTCAACCACTGTCATAAATAAAAGATAGCTTGTGGACCACCAAATCATGAACCATTGCAGTTGAAGGCACTTAACATCACCATAGACTTACTTCCAGAACCGCAAACCAAAATACTTTAATGCAGAGGAATGCGAAGCAAAACACTTTCTCCCTGTCACCACCAAACACACAAAAAAAGTTGTTTTCACTCTGGTGAACATAACTCTCAATTCTTCATACTGGACGCTCCAACTCAAAATATAACATCTTCAGATAAGCTTCTAAATAAATTCCAATCTATAGGCAAGGATATTTATTCTACAAGAAATGTGGAGCATTCTTCTAGACTGTTCTTCTGCCTGTAATGCACTGTTTCTACTGTAACACATTGTTATCATCGGAGGGGCTAATTTTCTCAATATCCTCAACAAAGTAAAAGCACAGTTGACACTAATGACAACACATATATGTTGACATCAATGACAACACCGATTAGGCACATACTTGCAACAATCTCCCCCTTTATCATTGATGACAACATATGATGTGAAAATTTGAAAAGATCATCAAGACACGATTCTCCCCCTTTCTCTTTATACATTTGCACTGCATTCTTTCTCCTCTTGAGTTTTTCACATGATTTCTCTCCCCCTTTGACATCAATGGCAAAGGGCATACACTGGCATGCTACTTCTCTGATCCATTTACTCTATCAAAAACACTTAGCTACTCCCCTTGAGAGGTAGCCTTCAAATTATCAATCTAGATCAAAGAGTGACACTTTGAGCTCCACTAGATTGATGCATTCCTATGCACCTTAGTTCAGGACAGGAGGGGTAATGACCCCTAGCTTTTCTCTAAGATACTCAAAGGTATCTTTAGGCAGAGGCTTAGTGAAAATATCTACTATTTGATCCTTTGTGGACACATATTCCAACTTTACTTCATTCTCTGTCACCTTCTCTCTCAAAAAGTGATACCTTATTGATATGTGCTTTATTCTTGAGTGCATCACTGGATTCTTTGAAATGTTTATGGCACTTGTATTTTCACAAAAGATTGCAATTGGATCTTCATACACAACTCTTATATCCTTCAAAGTCTGCTTCCCATAATACTTGAGTGCAACAACATGTTGCTGCAATATACTCTACTTCTGCAATTGACAAGGATATTGAATCTTGTTTCTTGCTCATCCATGAAACCAATCTATTTCCCAAGAAGAAGGCACCTCCACTTGTACTATTTCTATCATCAACATCTTTAGCCCAATCCACATCTGTATAAGCACTGAGAGTGAAATCATTGTTCTTTGGATACCATAAACCATAATCTGGAGTACCTTTCAAATACCTCAGGATTCTCTTAACTACCATCACATGTGATTCTCTTGGATTAGCTTGAAACCTTGCAACAAGATAAACTGCATGCATAATATCAGGTCTGGTTTGGGTTAGATAAAGTAATCCTCCAATCATGGATCTATTGATGTTGGTTTTAGCACACAACAATGCAGGTATGATTGCTGGTATACACCTCTCTTGAAAAGTATCTTACCTGAGGTAAGACTACTCCAAGGATAATACAGCTAGGTCTTAGCTTGCTTGAAATGACTCAGTTGGATGTACTAGCTACTCCTACAAGGGGTCTTACATGCAGTTATGCCAGATTTAACAAATTGGAACAGCAATACATGTAAACCCTTATAACTTTTCAGCTGATATCTCTATGTAAATTGTTGCTGAAATCTAAATCTAACAACTAATTAAAAAGAAAATGCAAAAGGAAGTAGGGTTTAGAGAGATCCTAAGTGACATTCACAAAGTAAAGAGTGCTATAGGTAGACAAACATCCAGAAATCAAACTAATTTTATGTTTTACGAAGCTAAAGACTTTGCTATAGTGCCGCAAAAAATAGTGCTATCTTCTATGGATTCATCAGATTTTTAGATTACACACATTCATTAAATACCCAAATGCTGGCGTGATTTAACTACTGTAATGTAATTGAACTCAATTCAATTTAATAGCCCAGGCTAACAATACACAGCTACTTACAATCAACAAGCAACTAGTAGTATGGACTTGAATGTTAATCAAATACTTCTAACAAATTGATAACATTGCAAAGCATAATTTAAATAATGTAGATCAAGATGTGAACCATGAAACTAAATTGATAATACAAGAGACAAATTCCCAAAAAACTTGCAGTAACTTACTTTGCATTAATCAGAAATTTAGTAGTGTCAACAATTTAGCGTCACAAGTCTTACAAATGAGAGAATGATGGCCCTTTATATAGGAGAGGCGCCATACTAAGTTTTTGAATGTATGGTGGAGATTAACTCAACACCGACAGCTTAGATTCAACAACATTAAATACATTTATGATAGCATTTTGCATTCCCAAATTACTATTTGTCTTGTAGGAAAAGGACAAAAAATAACCTCTAGATACATTGAATTTAGATAAATTGAATACCCATTAAGTTATATATATAGAAAAGTCACTTTTCAAAGCATAAGAGACAAAATAGTGTCACATGACCTTCTAAATATAGCATTATTTACAAGTGACCGGATTTACATTCTTAATTTCAAATAATTTGAAATTTTATGCATCTTCTTCTAAATCTATCTTGTCTTCCTCATCTTTCTTGTTGACATAGGCCACCTAAGCTGCTAAAGATGGATTTATATCTGCAAGCTCTAGATCTTTGATATATTCTAATCTGAATCTGAGGTCTTCAAGATCTCAATAATACTGAGTATATACATCCTCCATTGATCTTCTGCTTTTGTGAAATGTAACAAAGGAAGCACGAAGATCACTGACCTTTTCTAGTTTTCCCACTATACTTAATGGAGATTGCCCATGAATAGCTTAATGCAATCTACCCTTACAGCGTTGTTTGTCAAGTGGAGCAAGATCATCAAAGCCAAGGTCTAAACATTCTCTCAAAGTATCATTTATTTCATAAATAATAGAAAGTATTTGACCATTTGCTTCCTTGTAAGATTCTTTGATCTTATTAAAAACTTCTTTATTCATCTTCATTTTCAAATACCATACCCCTGACTTATGCAACCTTTTTGCTGTAAGAATATTCTCTGATAACAAGGTTTTGTCAGGAAGCTCCCTTATTGCCTGTACTCTTGGGAACACATGAGAATAGTATTCTTCATAGGGCTCATATTCTTCATTTAATTCCTCCCATCCTTCTCTCAATGATCAGAAGTTTTGATGTAGCCTGAATGCAAAGGTGATTGCTTCGCAACCATCATTGTATACTTTATCAAACCATTCTTGCATACCCATAACATTGGTTTTAATATCATCAAATCTGGCTAACTATTCTTTTGACAGCAAAGCCAAAGTCAATTTTGGTTCTCCTTTTGAATTCAATGGCCTTATCAAAAACTGGATGCAAGCCTTTAGTTCTTCATTCTGTTGTTTCAATTCTTGCTTTGTGAGCTCATCTTTATCCAACTGCTCAAGAATAGAGGAGACTGTACCTTTGAATTCATTAATTTTCTACCCCCTAAAAGCCGGTCCCAAGTCAACAGTTGTGACAATATAATCTTCAGCTTGGATTTGATCTTTGTTCATATTGGTCGGTGGGATAGCCACCTCAGCAATTCTTGACCCAAAGGCATTCTTTTATATCCGAGATTGTATCTTAGCCTTCTTTTATTTCTTCCACCCTTCCACTCTGCTAGAATTGTATCCAAATCTAGTTTCATCATTTGTACTTGTGGCTCCTTTGCTCTGAGCTGGTGTTGTAGCCAATCTGGCGCTATTGAAGAGGAATCCTTGGGAGTATTAGTGTTATCATTTCCTATATTTGGTGGGCCTTCAAGGAGTTCTAATTCTTGTTCAGATTCTTTATTTGCTTCTTCTTCCCCAATGTTTTGCAAATTCTCTGACACTTCCTTCTGAGCAACCCCCATGATTGTATTAGTAGTGTTCTTATCTACTACGATGTCAGAGATTTCTACTACCTTGACACTGACTGCTTCAGGGAGAGGTTCTTCAAATGTCTTCTTCTCTGTCTCCTACTCTTGAAGTCCTAATTCTGCACACACCTTTTTAATTTCATGCAGTAATGGTACAGTCAAGGGAGTTGAATCTTGTACTGAAAGAACCAAAGAATTAGAAATCAAGGAGAAAGAACCAACAGGTAATGATGGAAGGTTCACATGAGTCAAATTTGCAAATGATGCAAATCCTAAAGAGGGAGGCAAAACCACAGATGAATGGATGGAAGAGAAAGGAAGGGAGGTTGAAAGAGTGTTGGAAAGAGGTGGCAAGGTGAAAGAGGTGGAAAGAGGGATAGAAGAAATGGGAGGTAAGGAGGTGGCTGAAATGGATGGCAGTGGGGTGATAACAGAAGAAATGGCAGCAAATGAGACAAGTGAGGTGGAAAGTCCTGAATCTGATGCCAATGGGCATGATGTGGTTCTAACTGTAGGTGGAGTAGGGGTAGTAGGAGCATCAAAGGCAGCAAGGGCAGAAGTGGAAATGATGATAGGGGTTGTTGCTTCCTTGGTTCTTGGCTTTTTGGTTTTAGATCCCTCTCTTGGCCCACTTGGAAAATCTTTTCTCTTAGTAACTCTTGTCCTTTTGGCCAAAGGTGGACTCTTCTATTGCAACTTAGTGACTATCTTCTTTGCCTTTGCCTTTACCTCTGCCCTTTCTACTAGGGCTATGTGTTCTTCACTGTCAATCTCTTTAGAAGTCTCTTGAACTTGCTCCTCAACATTTGGCACCTCTACCAGTTGGTCCTCCTCACCATCTGACTTTTTTTTTGGTCCCAACTCTATATAGGTTAAATGTACCCCATTTTGAGTCATTGCTACAATCTGGCACATCTATAACATGGAATCTTTTGATGAAATCTAGAGACATTCTTGAATGAATCCTTTTGAGTACCTCATAATCATCTACACAGTCTGCCCAGAAGTCTTCTAGATGTACCTTGTGGAATAGCCTCTTGCTAACATATTTCTCCATCACACCATAAGGGTCAAAATGATTCCTTCTGACATACAAGTGAAGATTAAGAAGTTGTATTTCTTTTTTAGGGGCTTTAGCTGCCCCTAATGAAACATATGCAAACTGTCCTTTGCCTAACAGTAGGGGAAACTTCACATTTGTTCTATGCAAGTGTTTTAATTTCTCTACATAGGGAATTAGCTATCTAGTTAGCTCTAGTAGCACTACCTTATCTGTTGGGTACCTAGGTAATCTAAATGGTGCTCCTATGAATCCTTGTATCCTTAGGTAAGTGAATTTCTCAAACTGAATGTACCATCCCCCAAACTAGCTGATTACATTCATTGCCTTAGGAGAGATTCTTAGGGAGGTGGCTCCTTGAAGTAGCCTTGTAATATACATGGTAAATGCATCATTTACCCTCTTGAAGTGAATCAATGACTAGGATATAGCAAGTTGAGTATAACACTCATACACTTTCAATTGCCCATCACCCACTACTCCCAACTTTGATAGCCCTGGGTATTCAGTTCTCCTTGGTAGGGCATAGACTACATATGATGTCCACCTAAAAGTCATCTTATCATTGAAGTTGGTGAAATCTTCATGCATGTTATCACTCAAAATTTGAGCCCAATGTAATTTCATTGTTCCATGAATAATTTCCTCAATCAGTGTAAACATCCATCCTTCAAAGGTTGATGCAGATGGTAGTCCATATATTCTACTCAACAAAGTAACAAGATCTCCAATCTCATTGTGAAAATCACTTCTATAAAGTGTATGGGGGAGCTTGATGATTGTAGATCTCTTGTGCTTCATTCATCCATCATTAATCTATTTTTTGCATTTATCAATACCCTTCTTATAAGTTTCTGTTGCATCCTTAATGTTTGGTATAGATAGCACAGGATGCACTGGAATGCCAAAGATCTCTCCTAAAGAGGGTGGACTCAAGTCTACCAAGACATCCCCACTGATGGTCTGAATAGTCCTAGTTAAAGGATCATATCTTTCTGTACAAGTTACTATCAATTCAGGGCACTGTACTAAAGTAGGGAATGCAGTAGCCTCTGCAATCCCATTATCTTTGACCTTTTTGGCCAAGGGTGTAGGGTTAAGCCCAAATACTCTGAGCCTAAAATCTTCTAGGTCAATATGACCTAGGTCTATGTCTCCTATGTTGGGCCATGCGAAGGATATTCTTGACTTGGGAGGGATTCCTTTAAACTTGTACTTCATGTTTTGTGCTCGGGCAGTCATTTAACCTACATGACTGGACCTCATAAGTTATGGTTGTCTTGATGGTTTGATTCCTAAGTCTAATTTGAGTGAGTCACTAGTTATTCATATAGGTTGATAAGTCAAGACTCTTTTGGTATATAATTTTTATCAAGTCCTTTGAACTCAAATGCAAAAGTAAAAACTTACAGACTTAAATGATTTGCATCACCTATTACATGGCATGAGTAAACAAGAGAGCATTTAAAACCTACCAATCATGTAATAAATACTTGAAATCTCAAATCAAAACATGTAATACATCATAAGATTAATTCTACAACATCTACTTCAACTTAACAAATCATCTTGACTTGAAAAGATTAAATAAAAACATCATTGGAAGCATTTTGCATGGTTATTGGGGGTCTTAGACTTTTCTGTCAGAAAGCGTGGAAATGGGCTAGGTCTGACCTAGCATGGGTTTGACGCGCATCAGACCTTGTGCAAGATTTAGGCTCATCCAACCCTTTAGGGTGTAAAGCGCTAAATTGAGGGTTGGTTGACCTTGCACTAAATTAGAGGTCATCCAACCTAGTCAGTGAAGAGGCATAATGGCGTAAGGTCTTTTATAACATTTGGCATGAGTTTTGATGATGTCCAACCAGGTGCAAATTTTTGATGTAGTGACCGACCAATGGTCAGTGAAGGAGTATTTTTGTGCAAGTCAGTGGATTAAGTATTTAGCACTAAGTTGGTTTTTGGGTTTTGGCAGGGTTTTTCAAGGTGACTGACTGACTTCACTTTCCTAAGGTTAGTTGAGGGCGCTTTTAGCGCAAAGTCCATCAGGGATAATTTCAGTGCAAAGGTTTCAATTTCTTCCCTTTTGATTGTGGAGATTAATTTATCCATTGACTGGCTTAAATTTGTTTCAAGAGGTTAGGTAGTTTCATTATTAATGCAACTAAATCAAAACTTTAAAAGGAACTTTGGGCGAATTTTGTGAATGAACTTGCAAGTGTGAGAAACTACATCTTAATCAGCTGATTTTACCAGTTTTGCTTACAACCTATGGTTTCAAACAAGGTTTTTTGTGTTTGAGTCATTTAATCACTAAATTATTCAACCGTTGCATATAAGACAAAACCCCTAAAATGTCTTATACAGATTTAAACAAGGAATGCATATAAAACCCTAACTGAATGAGACACATAAGGATTTAACCTTTGCAACTTAAATTAACAAGATAGACGAATACCTACCTAGTTTTTGAATGCAGCTTTGAAGGTCTAGTGATGGTCGACTGTGCCTTGGATGAATTCCTTCGTGGTTTGAAATCGCTCTTCATGAACAAGGAATTCACAGAGCTCTTGCTGATTTTCCTTTGTGTAAAAATGAGCTCAAAATGGGCTTAAAAACATTTTATACCCCTAAACTTCTCTAACATTAATGCCCTCGTATGGTTGTAGACTCGGCACGAAATTTGTAGAATAAAAGAACTCTTAGGTTTTGCACTATTTTGAAATGCCTCAGACCTGCATGACTTTCAGGGTCGACCGACCTAGGTCATCGATGGGCATTTTTAGCACTTGGTCGGAGGGAGGTAAATGCAACGCAAGGCAGTGGTAAGTAAATTCAGCACAAAGGTTGGTTGAGTGCAATGCCAACGCTAAAGTTAGTGACCAGGGATTTTAGCGCTAAGTCAGTTGGCAAGAGATCTAGTGCAAAGGTCAGTAGGCAATGCTTGTAGCGCAAAAGGCAATTTTGACTTGTTTTCTGGTGAAATGATGACTTGACCTCAACCTTAGGAAAATATAGCAACTCATTATTTACTCCATTTCACAGAAAGTGCAACTTTAGTCATCTAATGGAGTTTTTGGTACATGCGGTGAAGACTTTAGGAATTACCCAACTAACAAGACACTCTAAGCCAAAATTTACAAGAGGGGGTCCCTATTAGCAAAATGGGGGGTGTGTGCGAGGCACAACAAATGTCAACTCTGCTGGGAAAATGCTCTGGAGCATTTCAAAGATAAACTTTAGTTTCGGACCCAGAAGCTCTGCATTTCCCACATGTTAAACAAAAAAGTAGGATATCCTATCAAAGAAGTAGAACTTAATAATCAGGTGCAACCATCCATATCCTAAAAATTTGAGTGTGTGCAATTGCGTTAATTCTCATCCTCAAGCAACTAAGCTCATCCTGGATCCTTTACATTAAGCTACATGAATAGTACACACCTCATGAGCTACCTGGACATTGCCCCACTGCTAGCGAGTGTCTATAGCCCTGGTGGGTTTGTCTCAGAATTCCACTCAAGCAAAGCCCTACTACCAGTCAGGCATCCATAGCCCTGGTAGAGTTTACTTGATTGTCCACCTAACTGAGTTATAATGTGTGATTGTGATTTTTGGCATTGATTTTCTTTTGATATTTTGGATATTTCATTGAGCTTAGATTTGTCAGAGTACAATGCAGTATCACTACCCTTGCAACACATGCTTTTGATAGCACTAGTTACTTTGATAACTTAGATAGCTAGGTGTGGACTCCTTATGGCAGCAAAGGTGGACCTTAGATTTTTCACTTAATGTAAGATCACCATGACTCACTTTGGTACTTCAAGATTACTTAAGAGTGTAAAAGGTATATGGTTAGAAAATACTTCAGGTGCACTAACTAATGATTCATTTCCCTAAACAGACATCATACCCCCTGGTGTAACAGTGGAACCCATGATAAGGCCTAAGTGGAAACTTCAACTTCTCAAATAAATATCCCAAATTACTTACCTATCAAAGGACCACATGCAGTTCTGCACGACTGCCACCACCTTTAGGAAATAAGGATTCCCCAGCAAAGCAAGCGCAGTAGGAAAAAGCAAAGTAAGAAAAGACAACTAAACTAAGCAAAAACACCTAACAATTATAGAAAGCAAAGCAAAAAGAAAAATTTAACCTAACAGCAACATAACCTAACTAAAAGCAAATAAGAAACCTAACTATGTACACTAAAAGAAGGCATAAATGCCTCCTAGGCCTGGAAGTAGTGCTTCAGAAACTGCCCATTGACAGGCAATGGGAGCTCCTCACCAATAAGGCTCTTAAGTCAATACATGTTATCACCAAGGATTTCATAAATATGATATGGGCCTAGCCAAAGTTTGTCAAACTTACCATGTTCACCTTTCTTCTCGTGGGCTTTATCCCAATATAAGACTAAGTCAAAGATGTGAAAGGCCTTAACCTTAGCCCTTTTATTGAACCATCATTTTACTACACCTTGATGTTTGGCAAAGTTGTCTATGGTAGCATCACGTTTTTCTTCTAGGTGCAGCAACTAGGCTAAGCAGGACGATAGCTGGTCATTTGGTTCAAGGCAATCTTTGCATAAATTGTAGAACATGGATCCTCAAATGGATGGGAAAGATAGGCTCAATACCATAAACTAAGTGATAAGGTGACTCCTAATGCAACCTTGTGTCTGATCCTATCAGCGCATAAAGCAAACCTAAGTTGAGTGTGCCAGTCTCTAGGATTTTTGTCTAGCAGTTTTTGATGACCTCAAGCAAGTTTTTGTTCATTGATTTAGCTACTCCATTCCCTTGAGGGTAGTAGTTAGATGAAAATTTTAGAATAATCCCATAATTAAATGCCCAATTAGAAAAGCATAATGAGGAAAAGGTAGGGCCATTATCACATACCAAGGAAAAGGGATAGCCAAACTTGGTAATGATATACTTTTCAACAAATTCAATGAATAGATTGTTTGCATGCTATAGCTTCAATCCATCAGGTATAGTAATCAGTAGAGGTCATAATGTACCTATGGCCCATAGAGGAAGGTGGGTTGATCATACCAATAAAGTTAAGCCCCCACTATGTGAACAATCGTACCTTTAGGACTGGCTGCAAAGGCATAGCAGCGTTTCATTCTCTTGTTGTAGCCGTCTGACATGTGTGGCAGGTCCTTACATGTGAGTGTGCATCTTTGAACAAAGTGGGCTAGTAATACCCTACCTAAAGAATCTAATTAGTAGTCAATAGGGTTGAACCATGTCCCATTCCAAACTTCTCATGAATGTTGCAAGTATGGGACTAACTGGTGTTGTCATTGATGTCAACATACTCCTATTGTATTAATGATAAGGATCAAAGGATGCGGCTCAAAGGGTTTGTAGATATGTGTCTTAAGGTGATCCAGTAAAGATTTTAGAGGTCTACATGAAAATATGAAGAAGTTGTGGCCACTCAAGTAAAACCAGTTCCGGTAGGTGTTCAGAGGTGATAGAGTGACACAGATAGGTCTGGTGAGATTCAGAAATGCAATATCCTATTTTACAGATTTGAGGGAGTGTTTAGGAAGTCAATGTGAATTGACAACTCAATTGGTTCGTGGTCTGGAGGTCTGCAAGCATCTATTCCATTATGACAGTGATGATAGATTGTGTTCTTGAGGTTCCAGATGAACGAGAGAAGGATTTCAGTAAGTAGATGTAGTGTGGATGTTCTTGGTGATTCAGGCAAGCTTGTGGAGGTCTTTGGATCATGTCCAGTTCATGTTTGTGGTCTACATTAGAGTTTGAGCTTGTAATTGAAGAATAACTTCCAGATGATGGTGTTCTTCCTTAGTTTGGCCGACCGGATGAGTTACACTTCCTGCAGATGATCTCGTAGATGTTTGCCAACTTAGATGATTATTCCTAAGTTGATGTCTTGTATAAATAAGGGATTGTAAAGTCATTTCAAAAGTATCTTGTGGACATGAGAGTATGGTAGAGAGCAGAGGAGTGAAAGGCAGAGCAGAAGTATTGGGCTTAAATGGAACTGATTCAAGCATGGTGAAGATACTATTCTCCAGTTCAAGTATGTGATACTTATTATTCTATAGGTAGTGAGCCTCTTGTGAGTAGTGTGCTCGGGCAGTAAGCCCTAATTGGCATGTGCCATTTTGTTCTTTCTATTCTTCTAATAGAGAATACAATCTTGGGTTAATCACCCCGTGGTTTTTCCCTTAACCGGGTTT
Organism: Cunninghamia lanceolata; assembly: GCA_027924645.1. NCBI lineage: Eukaryota > Viridiplantae > Streptophyta > Pinopsida > Cupressales > Cupressaceae > Cunninghamia > Cunninghamia lanceolata. The sequence goes on from BSBN01000803.1 coordinate 14,353,997, forward strand.
TCCATGTCAAAATCTTGGTGTCTTATGTGTTAATGTGTTTCTACCCTAGATTTAATGTATTATGTTTCCATGATTAATTTATTATTATGCTGCTGAATTACAAAATGGATTTGAGTATTTAATTGGAAGAAAGTTTTGGACAACTGATTCACCCCCCTCTTAGTTGTCTATCCTAAATCCAACAATTGGTATCAGAGCTAAGTTCCTCTAAAAAGATCTTAACCGCTTGAGGAGATCCAGGATGTCGTCCTACAAGAAGGATAGTCTGAAGTTTGATGGAACCAATTTTAATCTTTGGAAAAGTCACATGCAATGTCACTTGCAATGTATGGGAATGCAGTACTGGACCATGGCTACAACAAAGTATATGCCTCCACAGAATGGTCCAAAATCTGCAAGTGAAATCATAGATGCTAAAAATAAACTATGAAGTAAAGAAGCCCTTCTAAGTGCCTTGTCTGATTCAGAACTGACAAATGTTGTTGACCTACAAACTACTTTTGAGATTTGGGAAAAACTGGAACTTCTGCATGAAGGAGACAAGTATGTTAAATGTGCAAGGTTACAGAGTCTAAAAGGAAAATTCAAAAATCTAAAGATGAGAGAAGATGAAAATATCACTACTTTTATGCCAAGAGTAAATGAACTTGTTTGTGGCATTAGATGTGCTGGTGGAGTCTTGGATGAAGATGATATTATTGGCAAAGTTCTCAAATCCCTTCCTGCTTCTTGTAAAATCAAGGTTGTTGCCATTGAAGAATTCAGAGCCCATTCAAGTGTCACAAGAGATCAATTGGTTGGTAAATTGGCTACATTTGAACTGACTGAGTTTGGAGATGTCCCCCCAAGACTGAATCTACATTCAAAGCTAGTGCTTCTATAAAAGGAAAACAAAGGTTTGATCCGGGAGAGAACTCTTCAAGGAAACTATCATGGTATGAAAAAGCAAAAAAAAACCTGGAAGAAGAAGAAGCAGAAACTGCTCAACTTGAAGCCCTTATTGCAAAAGGACTACCAAGAGGATCCGGTAAGTATGAAGCGAAATTGCCTTTTAAGTGTTTTAACTGCAATAAGATTGGTCATTTTGCCTCAAGGTGTCTGAAAAGATTTTCAAGGCTAAATCCTAACAAATCAAGGTTCCAAAAGAATTGTTACTATGTTCATGAAGATGATGATAATGAAGGAGTAACAAATGATGAATCAGAGATAGGAAACAAATCTGGTAGTGATTGGGTGTTTATTGCCATCAAGGAAGAAGATCCAATGCCCTCTAAATCTGTCAACCATAAAGTTGTAGAAAGAGCTCTGGCTGCCCAAGTTGAAGAAAATGACGATTGGGTCATTAACAATGGATGCTCTCACCATATGACAGGGGACAAAAATAAGTTCATAGATTTGCAAAGGTATGAAGGAGGAGTGGTAAAGTTTGGTGATAATTCTACTGGTAGAATCAAAGGTAGAGGAACTATTTCTTTTGATGGAAGGAACAAAACCGGTAATGTACTATATGTTGAAGGATTGAAGCACAATCTTCTCAGTGTTGGACAGTTGGTGGACAAAGGCTATGATCTCCAGGTCAAGAATGGAAAATGCAAGATCTTTGAAAGTTCCAGAACAGAGATTGCATCCGGTACTCAAACTAAAGGTAATATCTTCCACTTGGTTGGTACTGGTAAAAGTTGCTTATTTGTTCAAGTTGATCAGAGTTGGTTGTGGCATAGGAGAATGTGTCATGTGAATTTTGATAATATCATCAAGATAAGCAATACTCAGGCTGTAAGAGATCTTCCAAAACTGGTGAAACCTACAAATAGTTTGTGCAAAGAATGTCAGTTGGGAAAACTACATAGAGTCTCATTTAAAAGCAAGGAACAATCTTCTACCGGATTATTGGACATAGTTCATACTGATTTATGTCGTCTGGCAAGGATCAGAAGTGTGCAAGGTGATAGATACTTCATGTTACTAATTGATGACTATTCCCAGATGATGTGGGTTACTTTTTTGAAAGAGAAATCAGAAGCTCTTGAGAAATTCAAAATATTCAAGGCTATGGTAGAGAATGAAACCGGATTAAAATTAAAATGTCTAAGGTCTAATAGAGGTGGAGAATTGACATCCGGTGAGTTCATAGAATTTTGTGAGAAACTTGCAATAAAAAGACAGTTGTCTACTCCTAGGACTCCACAGCAAAATGGAGTAGTGGAGAGAAAGAACCGGACCATCCAGGAAGCATCTAGAACCATGATGATGGAAGCAAATGTTCCTCAGATCTATTGAAGAGAAGTTGTCAGCACTGTAGTCTATACTCTCAATCGAGTACAAATCAAAAGCAATACTGGTAAGACTCCTTATGAACTTTGGTTTGGCATCACTCCTACTATGAGGTATTTCAGAGTCTTTGGTGGCAAATGTTACATTAAAAGAGATGAAGATCTAGGCAAGTTTGATGCTAGAAGTGATGAAGGAATATTCTTGGGTTACTCTACTCAAAGCAAAGCATACCTGTGTTATAACAAGAGACTGAGAAAGATTATAGAAAGTACAAATGTGAAGGTTGATGAAGGAATTGAAAAACCCTCAAGGTTTTATGAATATGATGAAGATGATCAGAATGGTGTTTTGATTCAAGGAGCCCAAGCCCCTTCTAAAATTTAGATTCAAACTGATCCGGTAAATCAGGAAGAAGAAATGAATTTGAATGAGCCTGATCAAGAATCAGAAGTGCAAGAAACTCCCAAAGTTCCCAGGTATGTAAGACTGAACCACTCTAAAGATCATATCATAGGTGATAAAAACAAAGGTGTAGAAACAAGAAGGAGGATTGCTCAAGATTCAGAAGAGTATTGTCTGATTTCAAAGATTGAACCTAAGACAGTGAATGAAGCTTGCAATAATGAAAACTAGACTAAAGCAATGGAGGAAGAGCTGATGCAAATTGAGAAAAATCACACTTGGGATCTTGTTCCCAGACCTAGAAACAAGAATGTGATTGGAACCAAATGGGTCTTCCGGAACAAACTGAATGAAGTTGGTGAAGTAATCAGAAATAAAGCCAGATTGGTCTGCAAGGGTTACTCTCAAATAGAAGGAATTGATTTTGAAGAAACTATTGCTCCAGTGGCAAGAATTGAAGCAGTCAGATTATTTCTTGCTTTTGCTGCCTTCAAGGACTTCAAAGTATATTAGATGGATGTCAAGTCTGCCTTCCTGAATGGTGATTTAGAAGAAGTATACATTGAGCAACTGGATGGATTCCAATTGTCTAATCATGGTGATATGGTCTGTAAGTTGAAGAAAGCACTTTATGGGCTAAAGCAAGCCCCAAGAGCCTGGTATGAAAGATTGGATAAGCATCTTTTGAAGATTGGTTTCAACAAAGGTACTGCTGACAGTCATTTGTATTTCAAAATTGATCATGAAAACATCTTGATTGTTGAAGTGTTTGTTGATGATATCATTTTTGGAGGAAGAGATAGTATGTGTAAAACTTTTGCAAATCAAATGAAAAGTGAATTTGAGATGTCCATGCTTGGGGAAATGAATTTCTTCTTGGGTCTACAAATCACTCAAACAAAGAAAGGAATCTTCATTTCTCAAACCAAATATGTGAAAGAATTGTTGAAGAAATTTGGGATGGAAGATTCAAAACCAATGAATACTTCCATGGCAACCAAATGTAAATTGAGCAAAGATGATGACTCTTCTAAGACTAATCAGAAAAAGTACAGGTCAACGATTGGAGGATTGTTGTATCTCACTCAAACTAGACCTAACATTATGAATGTTGTTGGTCTTGTTGCTAGATTTCAAGCTGATCCTAGAGAATCTCATGTCATGGCAATCAAGAGGATTTTTAGATATCTAAAAGATACAGTTGAGTATGGATTGTGGTATCCCAGAGATCATGATTTTTCTCTTCATGCATATACAGATGCGGATTGGGAAGGAGATGTGGATGACTAGAAGAGTACCCGTGGTGGAGCATTCTTTTTAGGGAAGAGATTGGTTTCTTGGCTGAGCAAGAAACAAGAGGCAATATCTCTGTCCACTGTAGAAGTAGAATATATTGCAGCAGTAGGTAGTTGCACTCAAGTTTTGTGGATGAAGAAAATGTTAAGAGACATAAGAGTGGAGTATGAGGAGCCTATCACAATCTTCTATGATAATTCAAGTTTAATAAATATATCTAAGAATCCAGTGTTGCATTCAAAGACCAAACATATATCCATCAAGTTTCACTTTTTGAGAGACCAAGTGAACAAGAATGAAGTCAGATTGGAGTTTGTGCCTTCCAAGGATCAGATTGCAAACATCTTTACTAAACCTCTACCTAAGGACTCTTTTGAATATCTCAGGGAGAAGTTAGGGGTTATTACCCCTCCCGTGATGAACTAAGGTGCACTAATGTGCATCAGTCCAGTGGATATCACAGTCATATCTTGTGATCCAGATTAATGATGGAGAGCTGCTACTCAGGGGGAGCAGCTGGTATAATTCTGAAGTGTTGGAGTTGCAAGTATGTGCCCTTTGCCATTGATGTCAAAGGGGGAGCAGTAAAGGAAGAGAAGACATGTGAATGGTTGTTGTTGATAGGGGGAGTTGTGTCAGTAAGAAAAAGTTTTTGTCTTGATGGTCAAAATAGTTTTTCACATCATATGTTGCCATCAATGACAAAGGGGGAGATTGTTGCAAGTATGGGACTAACCGGTGTTGTCATTGATGTCAACATACTCCTATTGCATTAATGATAAGGATCAAAGGATGTAGTTCAAAGGGTTTGTAGATATGTGTCTTAAGGTGATCCAGTAAAGATTTTAGAGGTCAACATGAAAATCTAAAGAAGTTGTGGCTGCTCAAGTAAAACCGGTTCCGGCAAGTGTTCAGAGGTGACAGAGTGACACAGATAGGTCCGGTGAGATCCAGAAATGTAATACCCTGTTCTACGGATTTGAGGGAGTGTTTGGGAAGTCAATGTGAATTGACAACTCAAGTGGTTCATGGTCTGGAGGTTCGCAAGCATCTATTCCATTATGACAGTAATGACAGACTGTGTTCTTGAGGTTCCGAATGAAGGAGAGAAGGATTTCAGTAAGCAGATGTAGTGTGGATGTTCTTGGTGATTCAAGAAAGCTTGTGGAGGTCTTTGGATCATGTTCAATTCATGTTGGTGGTCCGCATTAGAGTTTGAGATCATAATTGAAGAATAACTTTCGGATGATGGTGTTCTTCCTTAGTTTGGCCGACTGGATGAGTTACACTTCCTACGGATGATCTTGTAGATGTTTGCCGACTTAGATGATTATTCCTAAGTCAATGTCTTGTATATATAAGGGATTGTAAATTCATTTCAAAAGTATCTTGCAGAGATGAGAGTGTGGTAGAGACCAGAGGAGTGAAAGGTAGAGTAGAAGTATTGGGCTTAAATGGAACTGATTTAAGCATGGTGAAGATGCTATTCTCCAGTTCAAGTATGTGATCCTCTTGTGAGCAGTGTGCTCGGGCAGTGAGCCCTAATTGGCATGTGCCATTTTGTTCTTTCTATTCTTCTAACAGAGAATACAATCTTGGGTTAATCACCCCGTGGTTTTTCCCTTAACCGGGTTTTCCACGTCAAAATCTTGATGTCTTATGTGTTAATACATTTTTGCTCTTGATTTAATGCATTATGTTTCCATGATTGATTTATTATTATGCTGCTAAATTACAAAGCGGATTTGAGTATTTAATTGGAAGAAAGTTTTGGACAACTGATTCACCCCCCTCTTAGTTGTCTGTCCTAAATCTAACAATGAAAACTTGTCAAATTTTGTGCTACCTCTGTTTTATCCAAGCACCTCAGATAGATCCCTTCATGATTTTTCTTATACAAAACTGATCCCTTAATCATAAAACTATTATTTTTAATCTGAGTGCTCTCCTCTAGACTAAGTTTAGCTAAGGTGGGCAATGCTGATTGAGGAGGTAGAATACAATGTCTCCATACCACTCATCTTTAGAAATATCTTCTAGCATATACTACTGAGAAACTAAGCCAGGACCAACTTCTACCATTATTTTTGTCAATGCCTTTACTCATACCAACTTCATGGGCTATATTTATATGTCAAATTCTTGTATAATGGTGACCTACTTTCTTCTTCATTCGCCCAGCTCACTCTGCATTAACAATGCTTTGACTACTGCATCTAGTACTATTACAATCACCTAGCTTCTCAAGATCTAATGATGAAACTTTTTCACTACCCTGACCAAGGCGTATGCTTGCTTCTCCACATTTGGATACCTCAGTTCTGCATCTTTTAATGAAGTGCTCATAAAAGCAATGGGTCTTTCATCATCAACGACCCTTTTCTGTGTCAACATTGATGCGCAAGTATGCTCTAAGGCGAAGGAGTAAATGCAAAATGGTAATGTATAATTAGGACTCACCAGCACTGGGGTGTTAGCTATTGCTTGTTTGATTTCTACGAACATAGCCTTAGCTTCTGGAGTCCATTCTATCTTGGTGTCTTACTTTTAACATGGTATTTAGTGGACGAACAATTTCAACGAACCCAGTAATAAATTTGCGGACAAAATTAATCTTACTGAAATATGATTTTAGTTCCTTCTTACTAGCTGGGGGCTATCTCTTGAGGATTTCTTGGACTCGGTCAAGATCGATCAATATACCTTGCTCAAAAATTACATGTCCCAGTAACTTTCCTTCAGTCACTCTAAAGATACACTTTTTAGGATTGAGTGAGATTCCATAATCTTACATCACTGCAGGATCTTTCTCAAGTCTTCCACATGATCTTCCCTTTTCTTTGAAAACACAATAAGATCGTCCATATAAATGATGATGCATTTCCCAACTAGTCCCTTGAAAGCTATATCCATTGCGCGTTGGAATGTGGCACCAACGTTAATCAATCCAAAGGGCATCCTGCGTTATGCATAAATTCCCCATTTGCATGTGAAGGAAGTCTTCAACCTGTCCTCATATTCCACCATTACCTAGTTGTAACCTGAATAACCATCTAGAAAAGACATCATTTGAGATCCTTTAACTATCTGTAACACTTCGTCCAACAAAGGTAGTGGATAATTGTCCTTCTCTGAGGCCCTATTCAAATTTCTAAACTCAACACAACCTGATTTCTCCATTTTTCTTTTACACTGGTACCAAATTTTCCACCTAGGCAGAATGTCTAATAGGAAATATAATTTTGGCAGATAACAGTTTTTGTACTTCCTTGAAAATCAATGGTTTTAGCTAAGCATTCACTGGTCATTGCCTTTGCCTGAATGGTTTTTCCCTTGGCTTGAGAGGTATCATGTGAGTTATGATTGAAGTATCATACATCTTAAGATCTTCGTAAATCCATGCTATGACTTAATGATAATCCCTTAACACATGAATAATTCCTGCTCTTTCTTCCTCTATGCTAGCTTTCCCAATAAACACATTTTTGACTTCTTCAGATGTCCCTAAATTGTAAGGCTCACATTGTGCACCAAGGGATTCTCCTTGTTTCTTCTAGATTCCAATCTTGTCTAAATCAAACAATCACTCCAATTCTACCATTCCCTGAGGAATAGTGTTTGTCTTTAAGTTAAGAACCCCTTCTAAATCCATTTCAGTAGGCTCTATCTCTTCTTCATCTATTATCTAGGCAATAAAAACATCTGACGAAGTGAGAAAGTAGATTATGTGTTTTTCATCCTTAAAGACCTAAAAATTCATGATGTTATCAGGTATTGAGGGAGTTGAAACAAATTCTATGGTGAAATTCTTCAGGCATAACATAGACGTTGGTTCCAGTGAGCTAGCTGTCTGAGCTAAGGCATCTATAACATGATTCTACCTTCATGGGATCAATTGAATATTAAAGCCATCAAAGCACTCAATCAAATCCCATACATGGTTTAGATATATGTTTAACCTCTTATCATTGCAAGAGTATTCCCTTCTCACTTGTTTGACAACCAATTCTGAATCACCAAATACTTGAATAATCTTAACCTTTTTCTGAAGAGCCATCAACAATCCCTACACCAAAGCTTTGTACTCTGTCACATTATTCGTGCAACGGAATTGCAATTTGGTGTGCTACCAAATATGAACTTCCTATGGGGCTAATCAGTTCAAAACCTGACCTAGATCCTTGTCTACACCTAGATCCATCAAATCTTAATGTCCAAAGGCAGAAGTCATCATTGTTGTCATTCTATTTTATTTGCTACCTCTTGTCTAATTGAGCTTCCGAATTAGCCTTCTTCATAACAACCTGATCTTCTTTTGAGGCTATGGGAATCTTTAAATGTTTCTGCACTTGTTCTACTGCCTCTTGGTAGAGCAAACATGTAAATTTGGAATGAGATGCATCCTAAATATAACACCAGCTTGGCAGCAACAATTCTCCATTTGTACTTTATTTCCAATAGCCACTTGATCACTCATAAATTTAGCTACAAAGTCTTGAAATCCTTCGAATATGCCTAGCTCATCATCATCAGAGGAGGACTTTGGGATTGTCTGTCCACACATCTCAATGGTTTCTTGATATTATGTGTGTGACTGATCAAAAAATTTACTACAATTCAACATGAGGAAGATAGACCCCCAAATCCACTTCTGAAAATAAAATCTCATTGGTCTGATTGTATTCTATGATCATGTGCTTCATCTTTGGCTCTCTTTCAATACAAATCTGATTTGCCAATCCCTTCCACAGCAGTCACATGTGGGAGAAGTTAGTTGCCATGTAGCCGTTTAGAGTCCTAGACCAATCTCGGCTTAAAAGCATGCCATACTAATCTGGAATATCCACTACTTGAATGTCTATGTACTATTGCACCCTGGGATCATAAGATAGTTGCATATGTATTCTGTTCAAATCACCCATTATGTTCGCTTCAGTCTTGTCCAACTGTGTGACTTTCCTGGAGGATTTTCCTGGAGTGAGACCTAATACCTTGCATATTGATAAAGGCATCACGTTTGTAGAAGCTCTTGAGTCTACTAAACAGTTGTGAAGGTTCTTCCTGAATATCCTCAGTGTTAAAAGAAAAGGAGGACTTTCCCTTTTATCCTTGTATAATGCGACCTTTTGTTCAACATCTATCACATGGACTCTCTCTTTTCCTTTATCTGTATTATCCTTTGGTGGGGTCTCTTTTTGGGAAGAACCTATCTTAACACTTGCTCCCATGTCCTGAAAGAAAGTTGTCCTGATTTCTGGTACTTTCAGCAATTCAAAGACATACAAACTAACTTTCATCTTTTTGAGCTCATCTGCAACATATTGTCCCATCTTTGCTATTTCAGATCTTTGAGAACTTTTAGTTGTAGGTCCTCGATGCATCAACTGAGGTGTTGCCTTTGGAGGTTTAGGATTGTTGGAGGCCTTTGGGTCAAGTGGGATTTGGTAGTTATTAGGAGGAATTGAAGTAGTGAAAGGACCCTTGGGCTTGCTACTTCTCAAGTTGTATGGAGTCTTATTATATTTATGATAAGCATGTACTTCCTCACACTCCTCTTCCTTAGGCTAATTATCATCTTGAAAAGGAAATGTATAACTATCAAGTACAAGAGCAATGTCATACCTCTAAGAAGGGATGAGTTCATACCTAGTTTGAGGATTTTCTTGTGCTTTCACATTCTAAATCTCCATCTAATAGATGTTGGATGCTATTTGGAATTCTAGACAATCCAGTTTGGAGCGAGTATTTGTATTGTGTAGCCTACACCATGAGGACAATGCTACTTCGGCCAACATCACTCGGCCAAGAGGATGACTGTCAGTATTTTAATTTTCCAAGGGCAACGGGACTCCACCATTGTTAGGCCTAGTATTCTAGGTCCAGTTCTATCACTAAAAATTCTGATTCTGATATTGGTTTTGGTTTTGATATTGACTTTGATTCTAATTTCTTTGCTGCAAATAAGAGTTCTAATTTCTCAGGTGAGTGACTTCTGCAGTGAGCTTTTTTATTTGTTCTACCAACTCCCTGATGTCGTCTCTATCATCTCTGGGCTTAGTCGCTTTAGTAGACTCAAGAAAAGGCATTTGAGCTAGAGGTAATTCAGCTATAGGATTTCTTGGGTGGACCACTAAAGCTTGTGTTACAGCAGGGGCTAGGATAGGATTCATCACAAGGGTATGATTGGCTAGAGCTTGGTTGATCATGGGTATTTGGTTTGGCATTGCTGTAGGACCCATGTGGTTTAGTGGACCTATTGTTGTCTACCCCAACTAGGTGTTTACTGTGAAAACCTCAGTATATGCTTGGGCTAGGGAGGTAGGAGGTGGGTTAGCTCTTCTAACAAACATGGATGTAAGCTTGTCTAGGGCTGCATAGTAAATTAAGCTTGTCTAGGGCTGCATAGTAAATTGGCAAGGCTGTAGCCTAACCTATAGCATAAGGAGCATGTAAATGGCTAAAGGATTTTGGAATCCATTATTAAAGGAGCTGATTAATTCACCCTCAGCTCTGCAGATTTCCATGAAGGACCTATACAGGTCGGCTGGGTAGTGGGCATTCTGAAGTGATCTAGAAATGCATTCTTTAAATTCAGCCATCAATTTATGGATGTTGCGAGGAGGTTGGCAAACCAATAGTAGGCTTTATCTTTTAGTGAGTAGGGAAACAACCTACAAACCATGTCCTCATCCTGGACATGCAGCATAAACATATTACCCTCAAAGATTTTAATGTGTTCATCCACAGTCCTGTCTAGATCATTCGTGTGAAACTAATGCAGAGGTAAGGTAGAGATTGTAGAAGTTCACTCAATGAACTTAAGTCACTCAACTTTCTCCAAAAGGTTTACAAGGTGTTTGTGTTTACCAGCCTCACCAGGCTGCTCCAGGAATCTACTTAGCCTAGGATCACCCTCTGGTGACATCCACTCAGGCTACTCACCACTCACTTTGGGGAGTCACAGCTCAACCAAACCTGGAAACACAACCCACCTTCAAGAGCTCAACATCTACTACCAATACCTCTACCAACATAGACAACAACATCCATTTAACATACACTTACCTATGACATGTAGGGAATAAGGTCATAGACCAAGAAACTACCATTCCACTCCTAACAAGACAGTGGATAGCAAACCACTTTGTGACTATCTTTTGATAGTGCCAAGAAAACCTACTCCTTGCAGTTACTATGAACAACTAAGCTGCATTAACTTTTCTATCACCAAGGATCTTCCCAACATCTACCAAGGACAGGAGATCATTGACATAGTACATTCTACTGTACTTAGTTTGACAGAGACAATGACTATCATAGGGAAACATCATTTCAAGAATGTTTGGACCTTGTAGTATAAGGGAATAGACAAACAAATCCTACCCTTCTTGACTCCAAATGACCTTTATCTTTAAATGCATAATAAACATTCAATGTGATCAAACCACCATTTACTCACATGCATCAGTCATACTATGTTATGCAGGACAGAGGATAGTAAATGCAGTTTGGCTGTCCTATGACAGTGTTATGGTGACAGTATTTAATGAGGACTAAACCTTGTAGTTAAAAGAATGTTTATCCACACACAAACTACTCATGACCCCATGTGATCACCACTTCTCATGTATGATCCAAATACTCAACATTAATATGAGATCCAACCACATATGTAGAACCGTACGGCTGTTGGAGTTTAGAGACAGCAAACTATCTTTTTCTTGAGAATAAAGCCTAAATGGAGAGAAGTGTGAAGGAAAATGCATACAATATGCATGTATAATGTCCACCAATGTCCTACACTAGTCCATTTCCACCTACAAACATGAACTCCACCATATATTGTTAAAACAAACTAACTATCCTAATACAGTCCACCATCAATTTCTTAACTAGTCTCTAGTAAGACTAGCTAAATGCATGCCAAGAGACCTAGAGATTGGAGTGCAGACCTAAACAACAACAAAAACATGACATGAAAGCATTCTCCTTCCATCCTACTGAAGCATAATGGTATCTTTTAGAGGACAGAGGAGAAAATATACATCTTTCCTCAAAACCTAGCTTTTGGAGGGTTTAGAGTAGTTTTTCCAAATCGATTGGATACTTCCTCTACAAAGAATGTCAAGAAGGCAAACTAGTCTCCAAAGAAAGGTTATTCAAAGCATAAATAGATTTCACAACTTTCAACCCCTATGCTGACTGTACCACGCTGTACCAGATGACTATCTTCCTCAAAAAGCAGAAAAAAACACTGTTTGCAGTCTAAAAACTATCTTTTTTTATTCTTCTCGACATGTTTATACAAAGCAAAAGTTTTTGGAAAGTTTTCTAACCTTTCCACTTCCCATTCTATCTATACAACTACCATGAGAGGCAGTGAAATGATGGGAAAAGCATTTTCTTAAAAAAACTCCAAATTTCTAAAAGAGAACTCCTAGAAAATAGGTCTTATCAACATCCTCATGGACTAGTCAATCTAAATGACTAAGTCTTTATTACAAAATATCAAAATAGCTTTCAAAGCCTTAGAGGTAAACAAATTAACATGAAAACAACTAGGAAAAAATCAACACAATAATTAAACTGTGGAGCTCCTGCACCATACTCCCCTTGTAGGAAGAACTCAAGTCCCTTGAGTTGCCAACTATTGAAGTGTTATGCCATGCTTCAAGATATCTGCTTCAATCATCTAGGTGGCCTCTGAATCAAGAAGATCCTTCCATTTCACCAAGTAGTCCTTATAGACACCTCTCTGAGTCTTCTTGATAACTTTGGAATCCAGAATGCACTCCAACTGTAAAGGTTTGCTTGGAGGCAAATCCTTGATCTAATCAGCATCTTCAACCACCACATCTGATCCACTTTCATTAGGTAATGGAGGTCTGAAAGGAAAAAGATCACAAACATTGAAAATTGGAGAGATACCAAGGCCATCTGGTAGCTCAATCTCATATGCATTTGGACTGAATTTGTGCACTATTTTGCATGGCCCAATCTTCTTCATCAGGAGTTTAGTTAGCTGACCCTTTGGCAACCTCTCTTTCCTCAGGTATGCCATAACTAAGTCGCCAACTTTGAACTGTACTTCTCTTCTCTTCAAATCTGCCTTTTCTTTGTACTTTGTGACTGATTTTTCTAGTTGCAACTTGACTTAATCATGGACTATTTTCATGGAGGCCGCAAACTCTTCACCAAGTGCACTCCTCCTATCCCAACCTTGGAGATCCTTCAGCTCAAGTGGCCCTCTTGGATGAAAACCATAAACTATCTCAAAAGGACTTTTACCAGTGCTCCTATTCCTTGAATCATTGTAGGCATATTTAGCCTAACTGATAACCAAGTCCCATGCCAAACCATGCTACTTTGTAAGGCACCTTAGAAGGTTTCCAAGTGATCTATTAACCACCTCAGTCTAACCAATAGTTTGTGGATGGTAGGCTGATGAAAAGGACAACTGTGTGCCCAGCTTCTTCCATAAGGTCCTCCTGAAGTGACCTACAAACTTAGAATCTCTGTCAGTTACAATGGACAATGGTAAACCATGTATCCTTACTATCTCTCTGAAAAATAGACCTGCATCATGAGATGCATCATTTGTGCATTTACATGGCACAAAATGAGCCATCTTGCTGAACCTATCAACAATGACAAACACACTATCCACCCCTCTGGCTGTCCTGGGTAACCCAAGCACAAAATCCATGTTGATACTTTCCCAAGGTCTATTGGGAATGGGAAGGGGTTGGTATAGACCTGCATTTGAAGACACACCTTTGGCTCTTTGACAGATTGCACAACTAGCTACATATTTTCTCACATCTGATTGCACCTTTGGCCAAAAATAGAATCTTGTGACTTGTTCTAGTGTCTTGTCCAAGACAAAATGTCCTCCTAAAGAACCATTATGCTTCTCCTTGATGTTGTCCCGCATAGAGCACTTAGGGACACACAGCAAATTGCCCTTAAACAAGAGGCCTTCCTGCAAAACAAAATCTGCATACTCTCCATGGAATGTGTTAGCCAAGTTCACACAAACATCATAAGCCTCTTTGAAATCAGAATCTTCTTTATACAACTCCTTTAAACAGTCAATACCCATGCTTTCTAATTGAATTTCATGAATAAGAAGCAACCTCCTACTCAATGCATCAGCCACCTTATTAGAGACACCTCTTTTGTGCTTAATTGTGAAGGTATAAACTTGTAGCTATTCCATCCATTTAACATGTCTATGGTTCAAGTTTTCTTGACTATTTAGAAAGCTTAAAGCATGATTGTCAGTAAACACAATAAATTCTTTGGGCAGCAAATAATGTCTCCATTTCTTAAGAGCTTGCACCATTGCATAGAGTTCTAAGTCATAGGTAGAATACCTTTGCTTGGCTTCATTCAACTTTTCTGAAAAGAATGCCACTGGATGTCCTTCTTGGCTGAGAACAGCACCAATAGCTTGCTGACTTGCATCACACTCAACAACAAATACCTTATCAAAATCAGGGAGTACTAAGGTAGGTAACTCAGCCACCTTTGTTTTCAAAAACTCAAAACTATCATCAGCTTCCTTTGTTCACTAGAATCTACATTTGACTCCACCCTTGATGGTGTTGAGGATGGGAGCACTAATGTGACTGAAACTTCTGATAAACTTCCTATAGAAAGTCACCAATCCATGGAAACTTCTCACATCTCCCACTGTTTTTGGGGTAGGCCAATTGAGAATAGCCTCAACCTTAGAGGGATCCATCTTCAAACAGCCATTAGAAATGACAAATCCTAGGTATACAAGTTTAGTTTTCATGAACTCACATTTGTCTAAGTTGATCATCAACTTGTGCTCATGCAGCTTCTCCAACACCTGACCAACATGCTTCACATGGTCTTCCCTTGTCCTGCTGAAGATTAGTATGTCATCAAGATAAACAATAACAAATTTACCAATGAAGTCAACTAATACCTCATTCATAAGGCGCATAAATGTACTTGGCACATTGCTAAGACCAAATGGCATAACAAGCCATTCATAAAGACCTTCATTGGTCTTGAAAGCAGTCTTCCATTCATCTCCCTGTCTGATCTGGATTTGATGATATCTAGATTTCAAATCAATCTTTGAGTAATAGCATGATCCTCCTAGGTAATCCAAGAGATCTTCAATCCTTGGCATTGGAAATCTGTATCTTATGGTGATCTTGTTTATGGCCCTGGAATATATGCATAACCTCCACTTTCCATCCTTCTTAGGAGCAAGTACACTTGGAACTGCACAGGGACTTAGACTCTTCTTAATCAGCCCTTTCTCTAGGAGATCTTGAATTTGCCTTGCCACCTCTTCATTTTGCTGTGGAGTCAACTTGTATGCAGCCTTGTTAGGCAATGTAGCACCAGGTATTAAGTCAATTTGATGACTAATATCCCTCATGGGTGGTAAGGAGTTGGGAACTTCCTCTACCACAAGGTCTTGATACTTATCCAGAAGTTACTGTACTTCCAAAGGAATCTCCTTTTGTTTTTGATTTTGCTGATCTGATCCACTCTTGGGCTTCATGACCAAGGCATACCCTTGATTGTCATTCTCCTTCAAGATGTTTAGGAACTCATTGCCATTCACCAACATGACACTGTTGTTATTTTCCTTTCCCCTGGGCTACTCCAACAAAGGATCCATTTTGAATGCTTTTCCATTCTTGGTGATGACATAAGTGTTCTTCTCACCATCATGCTAAGCTTTAACATCATACTGCCATGGGCAGCCAAGAAGCAGGTGACATGCATCCATAGGGATGATTTCACATAGCACTTTGTCCTTGTAGTCACCAATTGCAAATTCAACCCAAGTTTGTTCCTCCACCATGAAACTTTGGTTTTTGTTCAACCAAGAAATCTTGTGAGGATTGATATGAGGTAGCCTCTTCAACTTACACTTCTCAACCATCTCAGTGGATACCACATTCTCAGTAGACCCTAAATCCACTATGATTTTGCAAAGTTTCCCATAGGCTAGGCCTTGGGTTCTAAAAAGATTCTTTCTCTGAGGGGGCTCTTGCTTCAATGGCATCTTCAACATAGACCTTTTTATCATCATACTCTCTCCATCTAAAATAGGTGTAGCACTTCCCATTGGTGATTTCACACTTTCATAGTCATCATCTTTCACTAACTGATTTCTCTTCCCACTGTCATGAGAGCTGATGGCTTTCCCTGGACATTTATTCATTGTATGGCCAACTTGGTTGCAGCCATAACATCTTCCAGTGAAGACTCCTGGTCCTCTACCTCCTCCACCATTTCTACCTCTGCCATTATGACTTCTACCACCTCTAAAACCTCCTCTATGCTCTGTTGCTGATTGTGTTTCTTGCTGACTATTATTTTCAGTTTTGTTGAACTGTCCATGGCCAAAATTGCCTCTTCCTCTTTGGTTTCTGCCACCTCTACCTCTTGCACTTTGTTCACCCTTCCTTCTCAGCTTTTCCTCTGCTCTAGAGGCCAATAAGAAACATTCATCCACTATCTTTGGTAACACCAAGCTTATCTCATCTTGCAGATTGTATTTCAATCCATTCAGGTACCTAGCCACCATCCCTTTTTCATCTTCATTATGATTGGCCCTCATACTGAGTCTATGAAACTCTTCTGTGTAGGCAGCCACATCCATGTCTTTTTATCTCAAATTCTGAAACCTCCTTATGATTTGAATCTCATAGTCAGGTGGCATGAACTTGCTTCTGAGCATAGCCACCATTCTGCTCCATTTAGTGATGGGACTCTTCCCAATCTTCTCCCTCTCACTCTGCATATAGTTCCACCATACAAGTACAAAACCTCTTAGCCTTGTCTTGGCAAACTTGACCTTTTTGCTGTCATTGAACTGCTTGTAATCAAAGAAGTTGCACATAGCTTCTATCCAGTCGGTGAGAACATCTCCATCCAACTTGCCATGGAAGTTAGGCGCCTCCATCTTGGGATCACCACTATCTCCATGAGCACCCTTAAGTGCATTCAAGAAGGCTTTCTGATTTGTAGACATATCCTACTCCAGAGGATCCTCTTCTGCCTCTATTTCTTCATTTGTGTCTGAAGAACTTCCCTCTTCTTTGGTCTTGCCTTTAGACTTCTTCTCTTCTTGCAACTTTGCTTCTTGAAGTCTTGCTTCAACCATCTCTTCCACCAACTTCTTGATGGCATCTTGACTCATTGCCTTGGGAGGCATTGTACTAGCCTCTATTTCAATTTCCTCTTCTGACATACACTTGCTTCCAATCAAAATATTGGCTCTGATACCAATATGATGCAGAGGTAAGGTAGAGATTGTAGAAGTTCACTCAATGAACTTAAGTCACTCAACTTTCTCCAAAAGGTTTACAAGGTGTTTGTGTTTACCAGCCTGACCAGGCTGCTCCAAGAATCTACTTAGCCTAGGATCACCCTTTGGTGTCATCCACTTAGGCTACTCACCACTCACTTTGGGGAGTCACAGCTCAACCCAACTTAGAAACACAACCCACCTTCAAGAGCTCAACATCTACTACCAATACCTCTACCAACATAGACAACAACATCCATTTAACATACACTTACCTATGACATGCAGGGAATAAGGTCATGGACCAAGAAACTACCATTCCACTCCTAACAAGACAGTGGACAGCAAACCTCTTTGTGACTATCTTTTGACAGTGCCAAGAAAACCTACTCCTTGTAGTTACTATGAACAACTAAGCTGCATTAACTTTTCTATCACCAAGGATCTTCCCAACATCTACCAAGGACAGGAGATCATTGACACAGTACATTCTACTATACTTACTCTGACAGAGACAATGACTGTTTTATGACTGTCATAGGGAAACAGCATTTCAAGAATGTTTGGACCTTGTAGTATAAGGGAATAGACAAACCAATCCTACCCTTCTTGACTCCAAATGACCTTTATCTTTAAATGCACAATAAACATTCAATGTGATCAAACCACCATTTACTCACATGCATCAGTCATACTATGTTATGCAGGACAGAGGACAGTAAATGCAGTTTGGTTGTCCTATGACAGTGTTATGGTGACAGTATTTAATCAGGACTAAACCTTGTAGTTAAAAGAATGTTTAACAACACACAAACTGCTCATGACTCCATGTGATCACCACTTCTCATGTATGATCCAAATACTCAACATTAATATTAGATCCAACCACATATGGAGAACCGTACGGTTGTTGGAGTTCAGAGACAGCAAACTATCTTTTTCTTGAGAATAAAGCCTAAATGGAGAGTAGTGTGAAGGAAAATGCATACAATATGCATTTATAATGTCCACCAATGTCCTACACTAGTCCATTTCCACCTACAAACATGAACTCCACCATATATTGTTAAAACAAACTGACTGTCCTAATACAGTCCACCATCAATTTCTTAACTAGTCTCTAGTAAGACTAGCTAAATGCATGCCAAGAGACCTAGAGATTGGAGTGCAGACCTAAACAACAACAAAAACATGACATGAAAGCATTCTCCTTCCATCCTACTGAAGCATAATGGTATCTTTCAGAGGATAGAGGAGAAAATATACATCTTTCCTCAAAACCTAGCTTTTGGAGGGTTTAGAGTAGTTTTTCCAAATCGATTGGATACTTCCTCTACAAAGAATGTCAAGAAGGCAAACTAGTCTCCAAAGAAAGGTTATTCAAAGCATAAACAGATTTCACAACTTTCAACCCCTGTGCTGACCGTACCACGCCGTACCAGATGACTGTCTTCCTCAAAAAGCAGAAAAAAACATTGTTTGCACTCCAAAAACTGTCTTTTTTTTATTCTTCTCAACATGTTTATACAAAGAAAAAGTTTTTGAAAAGTTTTCTGACCTTTCTGTATACACCTAAAAATGACATGACTCTACTTAAATAAATATTTTAAATATTAATTTCATCTTCATAGTCCTCTATCAATAAATAAATAAATTTATTTATTTATTTGATTCACTTCCTCCCATTTAATTAAATAAATTTCGTTTATTTAATTAATTTCATCTGCATTAACTTTATTCTTCTAAATAATTAAATAATTTCAATTATTTAATTAAAACATCCATTCTTCTAAGTAATTAAATAATTTTAATTATTTAATTAAATCTTTCATTCTTCCTAATATAAATAAAATGCAAATTTATTTAAATTAAAATCCCCAAAAATAAAATATAATTAAATATTTTATTTATTCTTCCAAAATCATGTGCAAATAAATTAAATAAATTTATTTATTTAATTTGCTTTCTTATCTTCCAAATCTTCTAAAAATAAATTAAATAAATTTATTTATTTAATTTGCTTTCTTATCTTCCAAATCTTCTAAAAATAAATTAAATAAATTTATTTATTTAATTTGCTTTCTTATCTTCCAAATCTTCTAAAAATAAATTAAATAAATTTATTTATTTAATTTGCTTTCTTATCTTCCAAATCTTCTAAAAATAAATTAAATAAATTTATTTATTTAATTTGCTTTCTTATCTTCCAAATCTTCTAAAAATGAGTTAAATAAATTTATTTATTTAATTTGTTTTCTTATCTTCTAAATTAAATAAAATTATTTATTTAATTTGCTTTCTTATCTTCCAAATCTTCTAAAAATGAATTAAATAAATTTATTTATTTAATTTGTTTTTTTATCTTCTAAATTAAATAAATTTATTTATTTAATTCTTTTTCTTATCTTCAATATCTTCTAAAAATAAATTCCTCTTGTCATACAAAAGTAAAAGCTGAGTTAAAGCAACTTTAAAGCAACTTTACTCTTAAATTAGAAAAATAAATTCTAATTTAAAGAAAATGAAAGCTCATCAAGAAAGCTTTTAACTCAACAAAGCTTCTTTTTGAATGACACATGTCTTTCTTCCATTTGTTGCACGTTCCTCAACAATCCTCCTCCGTTGATTCATTCTTTTCTTCTCAACCATTGATCTTGCCTCACTCTCTTCTATAAATATAACCTTCTTCTCTTCATTTCAATATCTGGAGTTTGTGTAGACTTATGCTACAGGAATCTAAGCGCGCCTTTAGCACCCCCATTATATTTGAGCACTTCATAGCATCCTCCATTTCTGTATTTGAAGCTCATCTTCAAATACCAAAGTATCCTAGCCATTCTTCATTTGTCATCTTCAAACAAGCAAGCAAGCAACAGCTTCTGAGGGCTTCACAATCAAGATCGAACAAAGATAGGCGAACTACAGAAGGCAAAAAGGTAAAAGGTGAAGGTATTGTCTATTCTTTATTTTAAATCTCTTTTATCTTTATTATTCTGTAGATGTTTGGGATTATTTTTCATTGATTTGAATAACCAAATTTCCCCCTCACACTTTCCACTTCCCATTCTGTCTATACAACTACCATGAGAGGCAGTGAAATGATGGGAAAAGCATTTTCTTAAAAAAACTCCAAATTTCTAAAAGAGAACTCCTAGAAAATAGGTCTTATCAACATCCTCATGGACTAGTCAATCTAAATGACTAAGTCTTTATTACAAAATATCAAAATGGCTTTTAAAGCCTTAGAGGTAAACAAATTAACATGAAAACAACTAGGAAACAATCAACACAATGATTAAACTGTGGAGCTCCTGCACCAGAAACTTGGAGCAAAACTTGTCAAGATTTTTGGGAATATCATGATAAGCGTGGAATTAGAATGGGTACTGGCTATTGGCATCAAAAAATGCCATGGCTAGAGGATTAATTGGGGCTGCAATTGGATTTCTTGGAACTGATTAAGCTATTGGCGCTCTGGGTATTCATTGATCTCTTCTAGTTCTTCTAAACTCTGCCAAAGATAGCAGCTCTTCTCTAGCTGAGCTGGACCTGGTATGTCTCTATATGGTCCCTAGACTTGCTGATTTTATGGAGGGGATTTCAACTTGGTGGCCCTCCTTCTAGCGCCAATTCTGTTGATGGTGGTGTTACTAAATTATGTTTGCAAGTTCCTAATTTAGCAAGGCCTAGATTGCAGTTGTTGCAAAGGGGATAAAAGAAAACTTTTAAGTGCATGATCACTCAATCAAATGCCTGTTATCTTGACAAGAGAGAAATGAAGGATCATTTATCAGGATAATGTGATAGCTCAAGCTGGGCTATCAAACCATCCTGATAAGTGAATTTATCTAAAGACAAAAATGCAGTCATTCAAGGAATGGCAGGCATCTAACTGATTTCATCTTTCCATTATGATGTTATTGATTATTCAAGTACCATAGTACAGTGCAAAAAGAAAGGTATTTATAAATTGTCATTTCATCATCATGTTTTAAACATGTGTTTTAAAGCAAATTCAGTTGTTTTATGCTATGTATTTGATTCAGAAAGAAAAACATACATAAATCTTTGCATGAAGTAAAATAACTGCTTATATTCAAGAGAATGTTTAAATATGTCCCACACAAGCCATGGGAATGACTAAACTGATCCAATGCAATAAAGCATGCAAGCTATGTTGCAAATATGTGCCTAAGTGGTGTTGTCATTGATGTCAACATATTCTTGTTTCCATTAGTGTCAACTATATCCTATTTTGTTGTCTGTGTAGAAGACCGGATTGTTGAGGATATTGAGAAAATTGATAGCAATCAATGCATGAAGATCATGTGGACATGTAGAGGATTGTCATAGGTTGCTCCAGTCAAGATTTGAGAAGTTTGCATGAAGATTTGAAGGAATTATGGCCATCTAAGTAGAATTGGTTCCTACAATAATCAGGAAAGACAGGGTGACAGGAAAGAGGTCTGGATTGCTCCAGTAATATAAGATTATGATCTACAGATCTGAAGGCATGTTTGGGAAGTCAGTGTGTATCATCAACTCCAGTGGTTTGTGGTTTGGAGGTCTGCAAGCTATCCTTCCAGTCTGACAGTCATGGTAGAGTGTGTTCTTGAGGTTCCGAAGGAAGATTCAAATATTTTTGATAATATGGTTTAGAGTGAATGTTATTGGTGATTCTAATATGCTTATGGAGGTCTCTGGATCATGTAGCTACTATGTTGGAGGTCCACATTGAAGTTTAAGCTTATTGATTAAAGATTTCTTCTTAAGCGTAATGTTCTTCCCAATCTTGGCCAACCAGATGTTCCTAACCTATTGTGGATGCCTTAAATACATTTTTATGAAGAGTGGAGTGGTTGTAGAAGTAGATTCAAGTCTTACTTTTGTTTGGCCGATAGTGTGATGATTTGCGTCAAGTTTAGCTGACCTTGTTGATCATTCCAAGGTTGATGAAGTATATAAATACTGGTTGAAGAAGTACTGAAATCATCCTTGTGCAAAATAGATTAAATCCGAAGGAAGGATCAGGAGTAGAGTAGAGAAGGAAAGGAGCAAGAGTAGTGTAGAGTGTGAAGAAGATTTTGAGGCAAAGTGAAAATTCTTGAGCATTCATTGAAACTGAATCAAGCCTGAAATAGATGCTAATTCTCAGTTAATTCTTTCTAAATAAATTTTGTAGGCAATGAGCCTATCCTTTTTAGCAGTGAGCTCTAGGCAGTGCGCCTAAAGGCATGTGCCTTCTATTTTTCTAAGTATGTTTAACAGGGTACACATTTTGTGGGTTAACCCCCACCGTGTTTTTCCCTTAACCAGGTTTCCACGTCAAAATCTTGGTGTCAAATGTGTTGATTATGTTTATGCTCTTATGTTGTTGATTCATTCTTAATTGCTTGCATTACTAATGTGATAGTAAGATAATAAAGAAGGTTAAAGGTAGAAAAGTTTTTTTAAAAGGGACAACTGATTCGCCCCCCTCTCAGTTGTCTAGTTATAACAATTGGTAGCAGAGCTAGATCCTCACATAAAAGCCTAACCGCTTGAGGAGATACAAGATGTTGACTTACAAGAAGGATAGTCCAAGATTTGATGGAACAAATTATTCTGTTTGGAAAGATCGCATGGAGTTCCATTTGCAATGCATGGGCAATGCCTATTGGGCAATAACCAGTGTTGAGTATAAACCTCTGGAGAAAGGTCCTTCAACTCCTGATCAAGTCAAAGATGCTAAAAATAATCTTCAAGCTAAAGAAGCCTTGTTGAGTGCCCTGACTGATTCAGAAATGACAAATGTCTTTGGTTTAAAAACTACTTATCAAATCTGGAAAAAGTTGGAATATCTGTATGAAGGTGACAAATATGTCAAATGTACAAAATTGCAAAGTCTCAGAGGAAAATTTGAAACAATGATGATGAGCGAAGATGAAAACATCACAATCTACATGCAAAAGATAAATGAACTTATGTGTGGCATCAGGTGTGCTGGTGGAGTTTTGGAAGAATCAGAAATTGTATCAAAAGTACTCAGATCTTTACCAGATTCTTACAAACATAAGGTTACAGCTATAGAAGAAATCAAGACAGTCTCAGAGGTCACAAGAGATCATCTAGTTGGCAAAATTTTAGCCTTCGAATTAAGTGAGTTTGGTGATTCTCTTCCCAAGTCAGAATCTGCATTTAAAGCCAGTGTGTATGGAAAACAAAGATATGATCTGGGTGAAAGATCTTCTACAAGATCAAATAGACTTTCAAAGAAAAGAAAGGATCTTGAAGATGTTAAGATAGAAACAACAGACCTTGAAGCTCTTATTTCCAGAAGAATGCCAAGAGGATCTGGTAAGCATGAAGGAAAATTACCACTCAAATGCTTTGCTTATAACAAGATTGGTCATTTTTCCTCAAGATGTCTGGAAAGGTTTTCAAAACCTAACCCTAATAGGTTTAAAGGTATTTCTCCAAGAATTTCTCCTTCATTGTATCCCGGTCTAGAATGACATCCTTTCCCAACCCCATAAACCATCTCAAGGCTGTATCCTTGAGAGTGGCAAGAAAGAGTTTTAGCTTGTGAGCATCTGAGGTGTAGTCATAGATCCTACACAAGATGTCAAACTCAATCAGAAATGTATTTGGGTCCTCTGTCACCAGGCCATAGAAAACTGGCAATATTGATGGTGGTATATTTTTCAGCACTATAACCCTCTCCTGGTCAGTGATAGGAAACTCAAACATTGCTTGCTCAGGTGGATCCTCCACCGCAGCATCTACCATGGTTTTGAGGGTCCCTTATGTAGTTGTGGAAGAAGCTGATGAAGATATAGGTGTTGATGAAGATGTAAGAACAAGTTCTTCTTTAGCACTTTCTATTGTATAGTTGATAAAGTTAGTTGTTTCTTCTCTATCCTTAAAATTTGAAAGGAGGAATCTACCTCTATTATCTCTCTGCCTCCACATAAAGTGAATTTGGCTTTATATTCCAGTAGTCCTGCGTAATGTTAGTATATTTTTTGGTGTTTCCTAAAAAGTGAATTTATTAACCCTAATGATGGGATCAAAATTTAAACTATGAAAGCATGTAAAATGAGCCTATGAAGGTAGCTCCATCCCCAACAATGATGCCAAAAATGTAGAGGAAAACTAATTATTTGTAGACTTAACATAATTCAGGGGTAAACCTATCTGAACAGTCCACTCTATCATTGTACTCCTACATTAAATTATCAACCAAGGAGCATAAGCTTATGATGGCACTGCACTGTATGTGCCTTCAGGGCTCATATTATTCCTAAACTATCTTATCCAAACCTACTTAGGCTATTCTACTATGCTAGAATTTATAGAAATGCAAGAATAGTAAAAACAACTACAAAATCTAGTGTCTACATGGTGCAGTCATGGTAGGAGGGTTCACAGAATGAATTGTCTGGACCATGCAGCAAGAGTAAGCACAACGAAAACAACTCAAAGAAATGGAACAAATGCAAATTCATTCATTCAGTATATCATAGAAGTCAAATAGAGATCAACTGGCAACATGCGGGCTTACAATTAGGGCTCACAGGCCTGATTACATACATGCACGAGATAACTTCACCAGAAAAATGATTAAGCTATCTATCTAGAACTTAGTAACTTATGAACTGACTTCCTAAGGATCTATTACACAATATATATCAAGTCCAGATCATAAGATTCCTCCACATCAGCTAAGGAAGATCACAAATTCCAATGATGAGATGTAACATGTGTACATGGATAGGTTGGACCTAATTGCATAGATCTCCTCCAGAAAATGAATGGAATGATGTGCAGATCTTTGAGGAAGGTTGGCCATGAACCAAAGATCATTGAGTGATGTGTCATTAGGCTTTGCAGATTAGGAAGTGCTTCTGCAAGTTTCTCCTTCAGTTGGTTATCTGTGATTATCAAGATGCTCTGTTCTGATAAATAGTTGATCTTCTGATAGCGATATCTTTCCGATAAGGAAGTGTGGATCTCTGAATTTTGTATATGATGTAGATGAATGAATGTAGATGCTAAGTTTAGCTCCACAAGGTCTAAAATGCAACTAGACCAAAAAACTACAAGAACTGCTTCTAACTAAACTGCCTGAACTGAACTGGAAAATGAAAAGAAACAACTAAACTGCAAACAAACTGAAATGCAAATAATTTTGGTTGATGCAAGATTGTTCTTGAACCTGGGATGCTCTTGCATTAGACATCCAAGGTTATTGAAAAAGTGAGTCCCTCACTTTCCTAGAGCTAGGGGAGAACCAAGACAGTCCACCTCAACCTGAGAAATCCATGATGAATCTTCTTTTGGTCTGCCTTTCCACTTCACAAGATATTATTTGTATTGTCTTCCTCTAGTGCTGCATCTAACTCTATTGTCCAAAATGTCTTCAATCTGTTCCAGTGCTTGTTGTGGTAACTGCTTCTTCTAGTCTTCTTCCATGTTGTCACTGAACTTTTCCTCATGATACTGATATAGGTCTGTAATATTGAAAATATGTGAAATGCCTAATGTCTCTAGTAGCTCCACTTCATATGCATTCCCTAAATCAAATTTCCTGAGTATCGTACAAGGTCCAAACTTCTTCATCTTCAACTTGTTATATGTCCCGACTAGAAATCTTTCTTTTCTCATGTACACCATCACTTCATCTCCAACTTCAAATTCTTTATGTCTTCTTTTCTCATCAGCCTTCTCTTTGTATCTACTATTCATATTCTCCAAATGCTTCTTAACCTGATTATGCAATGTCTTCATATGGTTTGCAAATTCTTCTACTTCTACACTCCTCTTTTCTTCCATGCTGATATCTCTTAATTTTGCAACTCCTTTAGGGTTTATTCTAGTAACAATCTCAAAAGGTGTTCTTCTGGTACTCCTATTCACTAAATTATTATATGCAAACTCTTCTTGTGAAAGAATCAAATCCCAACTTCCAGCTTTCTCTCCAACCAAACATCTCAATAAATTTCCCAAACTCCTATTCACTAATTATGTCTCTCCATCGGTATGTGGGTGAAAAGTTGAACTGAACTTTAAATCTATCTTCATCTTCTTCCAAAGTGTCCTCCAAAAGTATCCAACAAACTTTGTGTCTCTATCTAAAACTATACTCTTAGGTAATCCATGTAATCTCACAATCTCCTTGAAAAATAGGTCAGCTACATGCATTGCATCAATTGTCTTTTTACAAGGTATGAAATGAGCCATCTTTGAAAATCTATCAACCACTACAAATATTAAGTCATGTCATCTCTCTGTCTTCGGTAATCCTATTACAAAATCCATGGTTATGTCTTCCCAAGGTCTCTTTGGTATTGGTAAAGGTTTATACAATCCAATGTTATGACTATTCCCTTTTGCAACTTGACAAACTCTACAACTCTGCACAAATTTTCTAACATCCTTGTGAATCTAAGGCCAAAAGTAATTTTTACTCACCAAAGCCACTATATTGTCAATGCTAAAATGTCCTGCCAATCCACCACTATGCTTCTCCTTAATCAAATTATCTCTCATTGAACTCTTAGGTATGCACAACTAATTTCCTTTGAACAACATATATTCTTGAATAAAATAGTCCAACCACTTACTCCTATATGTCACAATAGGCTCTCTACATGCTTTCCAAGGTTCTACAAAATTAATGTCTCCCTCATACATGTTCTTCAATTCATCAAAACCCAACACTTCAAGTCTCATCTCTGTCAACACGTTTCTTCTTCTACTCAATGCATCAACAACTTTGTTTGATTTTCCACTCCTATGCTTCAACACAAATGTATAACTTTGTATGAACTCTACCCATCTCATATGTCTCTAATTCAACTTACCCTGATTGTTCAAATATTGCAAAGCTTGATGATCTATATACAACACAAACTCCTTAGGCAACAAATAATGTCTCCACTTCTTCAAGGCTTGAATTATGGCATGGAATTCCTGATCATAAACTGAATATCATCTCCTTGCATCATTCAACTTCTCACTGAAATATACTACAGGTCTACCTTCTTGACTTAATACTACTCCAATTGCACTTCCACTCACATCACAATCTACTTGAAATACCTTATTAAAATCTGGGAATGCCAAAACAGGTTGCTCTATCACTTTCTACTTCAACAAATCAAAACTTGTATCCACTCCAGATGTCCACTTGAAATCTTTTCTGTCACCTCTCATTGTCTCTATCATAGGGTTACAAACTAAACTAAAATTTTTTATGAACTTCCGGTAGAAACTGGCCAATCCATGAAATGATCTAACTTCTCCAATGCTCTCCAGTGTAGGGCATTCAATAAT
This sequence comes from Cunninghamia lanceolata, assembly GCA_027924645.1. Taxonomy (NCBI): domain Eukaryota; kingdom Viridiplantae; phylum Streptophyta; class Pinopsida; order Cupressales; family Cupressaceae; genus Cunninghamia; species Cunninghamia lanceolata. The sequence continues at coordinate 14,381,592 of BSBN01000803.1, forward strand.
TGCTCTTACCTTCTTAGGGTCCATCTTCAATCCTTCCACAGAAATCACAAATCCTAAGTATACCAACTCTGCCTTCATGAAACTACACTTCTTGATGTTTATCAGTAATTTCTCTTCTCTCAACCTCTGCAAAACTTGTCTAATATGCCACAAATGTTCCTTATGTTTGTTAATCCAAAATGCATCACTAACCACTCATACAATCCTTCATTTGTCTTAAAAGTAGTCTTCCATTCATCTCCTTCTCTAATTCTGATCTAATGGTATCCACTCTTCAAATCTATCTTTGTGAAATATCTTGCTCCACTCAAACAATCCATGATATCATCCATCCTAGGTAAAGGGAATCTATACTTAACTATAATCTTGTTTATTGCTCTAGAATCAATGCACATTATCCATTCTCCATCTTTCTTAAGTGCTAACACTGTAGGTACTGCACAAGGACTCAAACTTTCTCTGATCAAACCTTTCCTCAACAATTCTTGTATCTGTCTATTCAGTTCTTCATTCTCTGCCGGTGTCATCAGGTGTGCTGCTTTGTTAGGCAAACTTTCTCTTGGTATAAGATCCATGTGATGATTGATACTCCTAATAGGTGGCAATCCTTCAGGTACATTGTCTGATATGATGTCTTCATATTCTATCAACAACTCTCTTATCTCCTCCGGTTGTGATTCTTCAGTCTCATTCTTCAATGCTTCAAGTTTCTTAGGAATCAAGGCATAACACATATTCTCATGTCTCAAACCATCTAGAAATTTCATTTCATCTACCAAACAGATTCTAGCATTTCCACATACCACATCTTTAGGATCATCCTCCAAAGGAATCAAAGTAATTCTCTTAATACTTGATGCTATAGTATATGTCTTCTTTCTTCCATCATGTCTAGCTTTTCTATCATACTGCCAAGGTCTACCCAACAAGATATGACATACATCCATAGGTATAATATCACACAAGACTTCATCATGATAAGATCCAATATGAAATTTCACCAAACATTGTTCACTCACCAATACCTTATGATCATCTTGAATCCATGCTATCTGATATGGCTTAGGGTGTTTCAATCTTTCCAACTTCAACTTAATCACCATCTCCTCTAAAACTAGGTTATCAGAACTACCACTATCAATTACAACTTTACAACACTTACCTCTGGATTTGCATCTAGTTTTGAACAAGCTTTTCCTCTGCAGTGGTTCCTCATTTGTTTCTACTTGAAATAGTGCTCTCCTCATCACCAATGATTCTCCTTTCTCCAGTTTACCAACAAAACATGGGTCATCTAATTCAATAGGTTCTTCTTCAACATAGGCTGCTCTTCCACTATTTTCTGTCCTCTTACTTGTAGTACCCTAATTACATTCAAATGCTCTATGTCCTTCACCTCCACACTTGAAACAAGTACCTTTGAATGTTCTCTTATCCAATCCTCTTCCTTCTCTTCTGTACCCTTCATTTCGGTATGAATTATAGTTGTTTCTCCAGTATGTAATAGTATCTCTGCCATCCTTCTTAAATGGGTTGTCAAACTTGTTATGCTCCGGAAATGATCTGTATCCTCCAAAATAAGTCCTACCTCTCTAAAATTTACCTCCTCTTCCTCTCTATCTCTGATCATGCCTCTTATTCAGCTTCTCTTCAACTTTCAGGGAAAACTGATATGCTTCTTCCAAAGATGTCATCCTTACCAAGCTTAGTTCCTCTTGAATGTTCAATCTCAGTCCATTGACGTATCTAGCCACTTTCTCCTTACTTGCCTCACTATGTCTTATCCTTATGATCATCTTATGAAATTCTTTAGTATAATCCACAGATTTCTCCTTTTGTCTTAGGTTTTGCAATCTTTTCAACAGTTCCAACTCATAGTCAATAGGAATAAATTGATTCTTTAGTTTTGTCAACATCCTATCCCATTTTGTAATCTTTTTTTTCCTCTTCTAGTTCTTTCCAACTGAACTTCTTTCCACCATATAGCAGCATGTCCTTTCAGCTTTGTCTTTGCAAATTTCACCTTCTCTAGATCTTCAAATTCTTCATATTCAAAGTATTCTTCCATATCATTTATCCAGTCAATCAGTTCTTCAAGGTTCAAATTACTGGTATAGTTCAGTACATCAACTCTAGGTCTCTTTCTAATCTTTGAAATAGCTCACAGTATCTTTACCTAATCTAATTCTTCTTCTTCATCACCTCCTATGGTTTCGCTAGTTTGTTTAATAGAATGAAATTCTTCTTCATCCTCACTTTCAACATTAGGTCTCGGTGTCAATCCTCTTCGCCTATCTTCTTCAACAACATCCAATCGAATTCACATTGTTTTCATCATTTCCATCATTTCATCCATTCTACCAGTCATTGTTCCAATAGCAGTAGCTCTCCACAGTGGCATTCTTCCTAGGATCAAGTGCAAACTATCTCAGGTTCGGTGATCAGGTTACAAGGTGGCAACTGTCTCACAATCGACGATCGGTTGCAACACAAGTAACCTGCCTCAATTTGGTGATCTGTTCATAGAAAGATCTTATGGAATTCCTTTGCCAACTTCTCTCAATTCACTCCCAAAATTTGAAACTTTCACTCTGATACCACTTGGTACAGTCACGGTAGGAGGGTTTATAGAATGAACTATCTGGACCGTGCAGCAAGAGTAAGCACAACGGAAACAACTCAAAGAAGTGGAACAAATGCAAATTTAGTATATCATAGAATTCAAATAGAGATCGGTCGGCAACATGCGAGCTTACAATTAGGGTTCATAGACTTAATTACATACATGTGCAAGATAAAGCTTTGAAGCTCCTTTGCCAGAAAAATGAATAAGCTATCTATCTAGAACTTAGTAACTTATGAACTAACTTCCTAAGGATCTATTACATCAATATACATCAAGTCTGGATCATAAGATTCTTCTACATCAACGAAGGAAGATCACAAATTCCAATGAAGAGATGTAACATGTGTACATGGATAGGTCGGACCTAATTGCATAGATCTCCTCCGGAAAATGAATGGAATGATGTGCAGATCTTCAGTGAAGGTTGGCCACAAACCAAAGATCATTGAGTGATGTGTCATTAGGCTTCATAGATCAGGAAGTGCTTCCACAAGTTTCTCCTTCAGCTAGTTGTATGTGATTATTAGGATGCTCTGTTCTGAGAAATAGTCGATCTTCTGATAGCAATATCTTTATGGTAAGGAAGTGCGGATCTCTAAATTCTGGATATGATGTAGATGAATGAATGTAGATGCTAAGTCTAGCTCCACAAGGTCTGAAATGCAACTGGACCGAAAAAATACAGGAACTACTTCTGACTGAACTGCCTGAACTGAACTAGAAAATGAAAAGAAACAACTAAACTACAAACAAACTAAAATGCAAGTGTTTTTGGTTGATCTAAGATTGTTCTTGAACTAGGGATGCTCCTACATCACTACAAGTACCTTCAGCATAACCTGTAGATAACTATTATCAACAGGAAATTACAAAATTAACTCAAAATATCTAAAATGATAAGAGAACTAATGCTAACCTCTAGAGGACTCAAAGTATACAAAACATGCACTTGTTCATGGACCATACTATTGTAATTTTAACGATCAAAGTATTCTAATTGACTTGCAATGTATTTGTATTCAAATGAAGAACATATTTAATAAGAATGCATAAAGAAATGAGAAAATAAATGAAGTGAGGATCAGTATCTTGAGTGGTTGGCTTAGGGGACTAACTCACTTAACTAGAAATCAAATCTAATGCAGATATTCACACATCTTCATATCACAAAATTTCATTCATTTCAAATCACAAACAGAATCTCTTCAGATTGTATTCAATAATGGCATTCCTCAATAAAACATGTTTGTATCTTCCAATAATGAAAAATAGAGTAACACTGAGTAAATTAGAAAATAAAAGTAACTCACTTGACATCTAACTCATCCCCCTAACTTATACAGAAATAGGAGAGTTTTATGCAACTACTAACTGACTTCAACCATCAACCCATCCCTAGATACTATGATATAGGTTTGAGATTGATTTATTAATCTAACAGAGTAGAGGAAGCAGAGTCCTATCCAAACAAGAATTCTTACGTAATGGTCCTCGTGAAGAACACACATAAGCTGCGTTTGAAACAACGTACTTCTTCTAAATTTATTTCTGTCTGTGATGGTTCACATTTATCCTCTAGTTGTCTGCTTTTTTAGCATCCTAACTTCACTTCCTTTAATTCTCCTGGCTGCAACTTCACTACAAATGCTCATCTCCTTGATGACACGTTCTTGCTGCACAGGGGTTAATTCACAAAACATATGCACACAAATAACCTTCATGACTAAAACATAGGATTCCATCTATATTGCATGCATACTCATATTTAAATTATTCAATTGATAATATCATCACCATATTCTATATTAATAACATAGATTCAAAGTCTTGCAAAGTATATAAAAAGATAGTATGTAATTATGGTGATGTTGGTAAAGTGTCTGGAGGATCATATGGAGAAGTTCTAAAAGCATATAAAAACAACATAAAAAGAGGTCAATATTTCAGCCCATCAAATGGGTGATTCATCGAACAAAGAGACTTGTCCCAACATAACCCTACTTAGAGAGGATATTTTGGAACAAGAAGATGATATCATTGACACATTTCTTAACACTACTTTACCATCCCTCCCTATTCTCCCTGGCCAGGATGATGTAGATTCCCTTTATGAACATTTACTTCAACCTGCTGAAACTGAAAATTTACCACCCAATGTTCACGAACTTCTCAACTACATCTTAAACAAAGAAATAGATCATGCACCTTTACCTGAACCTTCACATACCTTGGAAAACAATGAAATTTTACATGATATTGAAGAACAATCTGTCCCTCAAACCCAAGGTATTCAAACACCCTATATATGAATTGAAATGGGTACTTTCCTGGTCCCGCAACAACCTCATTCAACTGAAAGTGGAATTATGAGAGATCTTATATCACCACATTTAACTGATATAGAAAACCATGATATCCCCTCTTTACCATCATTAATAAACACCTTTCCTACAAGGATACCCTTACAAACTCAGGAAAATGTGGAAGAGAGAAGAAGAGATAAAGCTATAACCATTAAGGTAAAGATCAAGATCTGTGACGACCACTAGCCAGGTTGTCCCTTTAGGTAAGTATTTCTAACCCTTTACCTCCATGTTGTGTTTCCCCCGTGATGTGTCATGTGTTGTTTAGGCCTCCTAGGATGACCCTTGATACTCTTGTAAGGTCAGGGATATTGGGAGACTACCTCTGTTGTGACCCTTCTTCTATTTGTATCATCATTCTACATTGCTTCTCCTCTATTTTCATTGCTATGTGTTGTGTCTTACGGACATAGCATTTCAGTTGGTGACTTGGGGACACCCTCCTACATGGTAGTCCCTAAGGCACTTGTTTCTCTTCTCTTGATTTATTGTTTCCCTTCCCCTAGTGGTTCTATCTAGTGAGCGGTAACAAAAAATACATTATACTAATGCAGACCTAGTGTCCCTTTGGCGAGAAATCAAAAAATGGACCTACTCCATACATGATGATGGTGTTGTTATATTTTATCTAACACTTGGCTATTAGAATCACTCTATGTGATCTTGATGTTGTCTTGTCACACTTACAAAATATAACAATACTATTGCTCCATGCACTTTGTCTATCTTGAATCTTGCATTCCTCGGTTCTTTATGTCAATGATCATATACATTGTTGATTATCATGATTATATGGATGCTAACACCTTTTCTTGCAGGGAATTGTGTGTTTTTGGGAACATTTGGTGATCGTAAAGTACATGTCACCTTCGAGGGGCATGGGCTTTGTGAGAGCTCGTGTTCCCTTATGTGTTTTCTTCCTACCTTAACGTGCTTGATATCGGTGCATGATATCAACCACCTTAATGTGGGGGCATATATAAGGTAAGTTGTCTATTCTAGATGTTAGCAAAGTGTGTTTGAACAATCTTGAAATCTACTTCGTATACCTCCTTTGCACCGTAAGGCATCTCCATGATGCAAGTGGGGTTGTATACTCATACCTCCTTTTCACTATAAGGCGTCTCTATGATGTAGGTGGGATTGTATGCCATGCTTTCTTTTTACTGTAAGGCATCTCCGTGATGCAGGTGGGGTTGCATTTTCAAAATTCCTCTGAGTAGGCAGGGAGCAAATCTAAGACTATCCTAACCCTTAAGCGTGTCTTTGGCGATTGTTGTGATGAAGCCCAATCATCAGTGTGTTCTTGTAATGTACCTGAGATGGCTGTGAACCTAGCAATAGGTTTCTTCCATTGTTTGTCTATCATGTTTTCTCTATGTCTTCTATATGTGTGTGTATTGTGTGTTTGTTCCCAAGCATAGTCTTAAAGACTGGAGGTGATGAGTCCCTCCTATGCTTTGGGATTGGTATGGTATGCTTGATTTGTATGGCATGTTTGTTCTCAAGTGTAGTCTTAAAGACTGGTGGTGATGAGTCCCTCCTGTACTCTGAGATTTGTTTTGCATATTGGTTTCCACATATGCAGTCTTAAAGACTGGTGACGATGAGTCCCTCCTACATTTTGGTTTGTGTGTTTACTTTCCTTGTACTTGCATTCTGCATTTCATATATGAGAAAAAGAAAAAGAAAATAATCACTGCATTCACTATATTCAATGTGTTTTGTGTGTCTTCAATACTATCTTCTCCATGTTTTACATGACTGTAACTGTCCTCTCTGTGTTTTGCGTGCCTATTACTGTCTTCAATGTGCTTAGCATGTCTTCACCATGCTTGGTGCGTTTGCTATGTTTGTTGACCGTACGTTAATGCATGTATTGGCCTTGCGTTGATACATACATTAAAGTGGGGGCTAAATGTTATGTCAGAAAATGTCCCCTTGGGGGCTTTTCCCTCTTAAGGTTTAGCTCCCGGGTCCTATTATTGCATTTAAAGCATCTTGCATGTTATTTTTGACTCTTGATGAGAAAACCTTGAAGTCTTATGGCAAATAGGACCTAGGGGATTGCATTTTGATGAATCCCGAACAAAAATGGCAGGGTGGACTTGGGTGCTAGCACCCTATTCCTACCCTATTTTGGGTCTGCCCTAATTTCAAATGTTAGTTTAGTGACCATTATTTAGGTCCTATGCTGACATCTAAAGTTTGAATTACAAAATTCTTAGCGAGAATCTTTGTAGTTGCATATATAAGCATGATTAGGTTTCATTTGCAAACTAGATGGAAACTAGATGGATTTGATGTATACTTGCGATCATAAAGCATTCAAAATATTCATTGTGTTGCAGAGTAGAGCATTGTTATTGTGTTTGTGTTTGTAGATTTGACATCCATCTTCTCATGGTATGAAGAGCATCTTCCTTCCATGAGATCTACACTTCAAGGTGACATCTATTATGTTTTCAATCATTTATCATTTGGATTTTGCCTCTATCCCCCAGGGATACACACTCTTTATCTTATAATGATGTTTAGAAGACTTGAATGTCTCTCCAGGGTTTGACCGAGGCAAGCCTCTAAACACCACAACCTCCTCCCACACTCATTGTGATTGCAGGTTATAGGTACCGAGTTTCGTGGAGTGGAGTTGCAGGGAAGGTTGGCAGACATCAAGGACTTGGGATCTGAAAAGAAGCTAAACATTGGAGCTTTTCTATGAATAGGGCACTCGCACCATTTTCCTCTACAGTTGGATTCTCAGAAACTAAAGCTACAATGAGGATTAATGTCAAAAGGAGGTCAGAATTCTGCAAAGAAACAGGTACCTTGGACTTGGGCGCTAGTCCTCGTGTCCCTGAATTTTCCATTTTTTGGACTTCAAAAAATAGTGAGTTAAATATCTTTGTCCCTCATCTCAGTCTAAAAGGATTTTCTGTGAATCATGATTTGATAATTTGCTTACTATTTTGTGTATTTAGGTTTCTAAGTGAAATTGAGCATTAAGTTGAGATATTGTTTGACACATCCAAGATTCTGCATCTTCCCAAGTGGCAGCCCAACCTGATAGGTGAATCCTCTTGCACAAATTGGAGGTTCAACTCAGTTAATATGCCCTTGGAATGTTTGGTGTGAAAGGAGGATTCCACATAAACTCTTGAAACAACCCACCTCTTTTTACACACTAAATAGTATGGTTACATGTTTGTTCACATGGATTCCAGGTAGAGAGAGCTTGATGTTTTAGAGGTGATCTCTATATATGTATTTGTTGATTAATGTTAAATAATACATGAGACATGCATGCTTTTGGAGGCTGGGTTTTTTCCTCTATGAGGCTTTTCCCATGGTATATCTTGTGTCACCATTGATGGTATGATTGTCTATTTTTTTTGCATGTGGATTTCTGGTTTATTACACATTGAATCTCTTATTGGGTTATGAGGAATTTGTCTCTATGGCTATATATTTCCAACACTTAGCATACTTCTTACCCTCTCCATCAATGTTCTATTCATCCTCTCTACAACTCCATTCTACTGAGGGGTATACAAAGTTGTCTTGTGCCTCTCAATCCCCTGTTCTTTACAGAACTTGTCAAAATCTACTAAACAAAATTCACCACCATTGCCAGTCCTCAAACACTTAATCTTTCTATCCTTCTGATTCTCTACAAGAGCTTTGAACTCTTTGAATCTATTAAAGAATTCATATTTACTTCTAAGGAAATATACCCATGTCCTTCTACTATAGTCATCAATGAATGAAACAAAGTAAACAAATTTTGAAATCAAAGGAACATTAACAGGACCAAACACATCAGAATGAATCGAGTCCAACACCTCAGATGATTTGTGAGAAATGGAATAAAAATAAACACAGTTTTGTTTCCCATAAATGCAATGTTCACAAAAAGCAAACTCAAGATTACAGTCATTCATACCCTCACTAAGATTTTTACTTTTCAGGGTCCTCAAACCCTTTTCACTAGTGTGACCAAGCCTTTGGTGCCATAACATTGTCTTCTTAGCTGGAAGTTTCATCTCCATAGAATGAGCACCCTTAGGTACCCAGAAAGCATGACCATCGAAATTAGATGCAACCGTCCTCTTCGCTACTGGGTCCAATGGTGAGGATGAAGACTTTGAAGCTCTCTTCTTTAAAATAGAGGCACTATTGCACTAAACTACACATGCATCAAGCTAAAACAGAGTACCAATCCAAACACCCTTAGCCAACACCATAGATTCTCTAGTCATCTTGCATCCTCCATTCAAGAAAACAACCTACACAACCACATCATTCAACTTACAGAAAGAAGGTTCCATGTAAAACTAGGGATATGCAGAACACTATTGATTCCCTTCACTCATCCATCAGGGAATCAAATCAAGACTCTTCCATGGCCAACAATCTTCAGGTGAGAATAATCACCCAAGTACACCTTTCCACCATCATATTCTTCATACTTCAAAACCAACCCCGATGCAAGGTCATGTGAAAAGATGTACCAGAGTCAATAAGCCACACATCCTCAGATGCATGCATTGCCAAGACAACGACAAACACTTCTCCTTCATCTTGAGAGGACCTGTCAGAATCTGAATCATAATTCTTCTTTTTCTTTTTCTCCTCCTTGCACTCCTTGTGGAGGTGACCAGGTTTACTGTAGTTCCAACATGGGGCCTTGGACTTTTTAGGAGACTTAGATCTCCCATGAGTTTTGGATCGTCCTTTTTCTTCCTTCTTCTTATCGTTTTTCTTTCCCTTCTCTTTTGATCTACCATGAACTTCAAGAGCCTCCTTAGCTGACTTAGAAGACTTTATCCACATCTCTTCAAACAATAGTGAAGAAACCACTTCATCCATCTTGAAGGTGGTAGTGGTACTCCCAATGGCTATAACAAGGTGGTCCCACAAATCTGGTAAGGAACACAGTAATGTCATACATTGATCCTCCTCCATCTTCACACTAATAGAAGTCAACTGGGAAATAAGCATATTGAATGTATTCAGGTGATTAGTGATAGATCCTCCATCTTCCATCCTCAGAGAATACAATTTCTTTCGTAGGACTAACTTGTTCACCAGGGATTTATCCTGATAAACATCTTCAAGCTTCTTCCAAAGATCCTTTGCAGTCTTCTCTTCATGGATATTTAGGAACACTGAATCAGCCAAACAAAGTCTTATCAAACCCTTAGCTTTTAGAATCTTTGAGATCCCAGTCTTCTTGAGACATTGCCATTGGTTTTGTACTAGATATGGCATCCCATAAATCTTGATCTACAAGCATGTCCTCCATTTTGAGTTTCCACAACTCAAAATTACTGCCATTAAACTTCTATATCTCAAACCTCCCAGATGTGCTCACCATCTCTTACCTGCAACAAAGATTTCAAAATCCTCTGCACAAGCTTCCACTCAAACAAAGTTTAGCTCAAAAAACCCTCTACCCAACAACTAGAACCAAAGGTAATCAGGCTCTAATACCAACTAAAAGGAAGCAAGGTATGTGGAAATGCTTCCTACACTGATCTATTAAGGAAAGATTTATGCATTTTTTTACTTTTATAGAACTACAGATTAAAATGCACATTAACAGAAAGATGATAACTTCCAAATGCAAACACAAAACTCACAACACAAGATATAAGTGGGGAAAACCCTTTCAGGTAAAAAACCCCACACTCCAAAGCTACCCAATATATTATTCAGGAATCAAGAAGATTACAATATACTTGCAGAGCAAGCTTTTACAAGAGTATATAAAACCAAAGATCCAGGAGGTAACTCAACATCTATAAGATTCTTACACACAACCTCCATCTCCAACTCCTGACATATAGGAGATACAATACAGTAAACTGTTACTGGTAAGTACAAAACCATGAGCCAAAACCACCCAAAAGTGGCACCCAAATTTTCTCCAATAAAAGATGCCTTGTGATGTGCCAAAACACACACAAACATGTGTAACTCTCCCCTTTACATCTCTTTTATGTGTTCAACATGTTTTTACATTTCCCAAAAATAGGAAGTCCATCTTCTGGAGGTCATAACTTTTCATCTGGGTGTCTAATTGATGAACTGTTTGATGCATCAGAAAGATCATGAAGAGATCTATCACCCTATAACCCACTTCTCTATTTATGACAATTTTTGGAGCATTTAGGTACCTCTAACTACCTTAAAATTGAGTTCAAAACTTTTTCAGTAGTTTTCAAAAAATAGAAACTTTAATATCTTGCGATCCAAATATGATCTTGAGTCGAAACTCACCTGAGATGTTTACTTAGCTATTCCACACCTTTTGGAAAGATTTTAGGTCCATGTGAGGTCAAATGTAAAGTTACTAAAAATAGTAAGTCCTTCCATTTTGAGCCCTTTTGGAAACTTTGAAACTTATTCTAGATCATTCTTCAAGATAAAGAGTATTCAAAAAGACTAAAACTAGGAAAATAGTAAACTTTCAAAGTTGCAAGGTTGAGACACTTTTCTTAACATATTGACTTGGCTCAGTTTTTGTCCTCAAATGTTGTTGTGAAAGGAGGGTTTGATTTGATACACTTTAACACTATCCACCATCTTCCCACTTTTCATACATAACATTTTGGTGAACCTATAACATTGAGCATTTTACATCTTTCTGAGTGTTGTAATCAGTCCTTGCATTCATTCATATCATATTAATCATCTTGCATTGGAAAATCTAGCATACATTTGAAAAAAATTGAAAAAACAAACATTTTTGGCTTGCATTAAGACATAGTTTTGCATACTTTGTGTTGCATATCATACAAATATTTAATTTTCTGATATTTGCATCAGATCAAATCCTTATTACAGTAATTCATCATTTCTTCATATTAAATCTTGCATTTAAAAGCTTCATTTGCTAGGATTTTGCTTAAAATTTTTCATTTTCATATAACCTAGTGAGTCTAAAAATTAGGGTTTGTAGTCAAAATTTCATTTTCAGATTTTGCTACTCCTTTTCAACATTCATTCAAATCTGATTTTGAAGTGTAGTGTTGGATCATATTGCATACTTTTGCATCCTATCTTTGAAACTTTCACCTTTTGTAATTACACATTGTGTATTTCAACATACATATCTTAGCAATATCATTAATTGCTTCTTTCATTAGTGCATTGTGTGTTATAAAATTTTGCATGAGTGTTGTATCCTGCTGCCCTAACACAAACACCTTAGTGAGAAGAATTTGTAGATTGATGGGTTCTAGTGCTCCCGATAGCAATGGTGTACCAACATCAGAAAATCCACTATCTCACTACTTTACACTAGGTGAAACAATATCTTATCCAAACAACAACAATTTAAATATGATGGAAGAAAAAACATTTCATGATTTTGAAGAAGCAATCAAAGTGATAACACATGTACCTGATGAACAAATCAACAAAATTGATAGAGAACTAGTTGAATTTCAAGTATTTGTGGAAAAATAAAGGCTAGCAGAAGAAGTCGTACCTGTTGTTCATAATCTAAGAGAGTTATTAAAAGAAGAACAAGGCAACTGCCATCAGTGGGAAATAGCAATGATTCCCCTCATAAACAACAAAAGATTTTGAACATACAGGGTCTTGAGAAACAAGCACCGCATGACCATTCTGGAAATAAACATCAATCAGGTATGAACTTCTCACACAATTTATCACACTTGATGGAGCAACTCTCTAAGATGCTTTCAAGTTTGAATTCCTCTTAGACTGTGTGTGTGTCATGTTGTTTTCCCCTGTGTTGTGTTATATATTGTTTAGGTCTCCGTGGATGACCCTTGATACTCTTGTAAGGTCAAGGATACTAGGGGATTGCCTCTATTGTAACCATTCTTCTATTTTTTTCTCCATTCTTTTATTCTTCTCTCCTCTATTTTAGTGTTGTGTGTTGTACCTTGGGGGCATAGCATTATGGAAGATGGATTAGGGGCATCCTCCTACGTGGTGTTCCTAAGGCACTTGGTTTTCCTCTCATTTTTATTGTTTACATTATTCAGTGATTCTACCTAGTCGGCGGGATGACGAAAACAAACATATACTGATAAGGACCGTGTGTCCCTTCAGTGAGAAAGCAAAAATGGACCCAGTCCATATATGGAGATGGGGCTGATATATATATCTGATGCTTGACTAGTAGAATCACTCCGTGTGATATATCATATTGTCATACCTTCTTGTAGCAAAAATTTGCAATACTCTCAATTTGCTCTAAGCACTTTTTATGGTTTTCTATGTCACCTTGTTGTTACACTCAACTCTAAGATGCCTAAAGTATAGCCCAATGACTATAATCGGTTTCGAACCCACAAGTGCAGCCTTTTTCTTTGATGTGATCTAATATATGATTGATGTATAGCTTTGATGAATTGATTTGGTTATTATCTTAGAGTAAGATTTTTCTAACCAAAGATTCTATCTTGTTGATTATCTTAGCAAATCAATGTGTTTATGGAAACATTTGGTGATCATGCCACATGTCACCTCTGGGGGTATGGGCTTTGTGAAATCTCTTGTTCCCTTGTGTTTTTCACTTTACCTTAATGTGCTTGATACTAGAAAGCATCATCAACCACCTTAAGGTGGGGCATATATAATGGTTTCTATCTGATTATCTTTTACACTAACAAATCATGTTTGAAATCCCTTATCACAAGGCAGGATATTGTATCTCTTGACCTAGTGCACATCCTTTTAAAGAAAAAATCCCTCATCACGAGGCAGGATGATGTATCTCTTGAGCTAGTGTATATCCTTTTATACAAAGCCCTTATGCGGAAGGCGGGATGGTGTATCTCTTGAGCTAGTGCACATCCTTTTATACAAAGTCCTCTACAGAGGTGGGGTTGGATCTTGAGTCATCCACCTTAAGCGTGCCATTGGCGGTTGTGGTAGCGTAGCTCAACTGTCAGGTGTGTTTGAAATGTGTTGTAGATGGTGGGACTTAGCAATAAGCTCCTTCCCATCACTCATGTTTGTCATGTATAAGACATATAGTGTGTCTATGGCATACTATGTAGCACTTCTGTATGAACCATATGTCTTCCTTGTGTGTTTTTTGTGTCTTCCCTTGAGTGTGGTCTAAAGGCATGCAACAATGAGCTCTCTCCACACTTGGGTTTTTGTTTAGCATGTCTTCCCCCTGGTGTGGTTTAAAGGTGCATAGTGATGATCTCCCTCCATATTTTGGGTTTTGTTTTGCATGTTTTTAGTTCTCTAAAGGCACGTAGTGATGAGCTTCCTCCACCCCCTAGCTTAGGATTTATTTTAGTTGTTAAATCAATGTATTCTTCACGTATTGCATGACTTCTCTCATGTCTTCTTTGTGTATTGCATGTTTCCACTATATTCTCTATGTTTTGTGTGCTTCTTACTATATTCATTGTGTCTTGTGTGTCTTTCATGTGTTTCTAGTGCTTACCTAAGATTGGGGGCTACAAATAGTCCTCCAACCTTTGGGTATGCCTTAGCTCTATGTGCTTGGCATGTTTGATGTGCTTTGACCATACTTTAATGCATGTATGGAACTATAAGATCATACATGTACATTAAAGTGGGGGCTAAATGTTATGGAGTAAAAAGTTTCCCTATGCCTTTTTACCTCCTAGTTTAGCTCCTAGGTCCCCATGTTGACACTTTGTAAATGAAATACTAATCTTGAAGCAATTTCCCCTGAAACTCATGTCAAATGGGACTTAGGGGTTGTTGGCAAGAGACACTGCATAGCATTGATAGGATTTGTCATTTATGGCAACTAAGATTGTCCCACACCTTCGTAGTGTAGTATCTTATCATATCAGAAATCAGAACAATAATCTATCTAAGTCTGGGAGCCTAAAACAGAGCATATAGCAAAGTCTGGTATTTTGGTCTAGATCTCTTAGGTGGAAAGGCGTGGTATGTTGCGGATCCAAGTTTGTTGACAACATTGCAAATACACTCTAAATCCAGAATTTTGTCATTCGATGGTGAAGGAATCAAATGTTATTAGCATCTATGTATCATGTTCCAGTCTGACAGAGTAGACAAAAGAAGAACAGGTAAACCTTGTAGAAGATCTTGTTTCTGGATCAATGGAAGTTGCTTGTTGGACAAATGGTGGCATTCAATAACTATGGCTGACATGAATAATGATTTGCAAGAGAAAGTTTTGGTTCGCACTCTAAGTTATGCATAGATCTAGCTAACAGGGCTGAGCATTCTTAAGTGTTCTAAGTACTGTTGAAGCCGACTGGTAGAATGATTATAGATCTTGTTGCAGATATATATAGTTGATGAATTCGATTGTTTAGGGTGTGGTGTGTATGTGAAGAAAGTGAATGTGAGTAGAGCAGAAATTTAAGGTGCGAATGAGAGCAAAATAGTAAGAAGAACAAAGCAAGGATGAAGTGCGTAAGATTAGTTTTTATACTCAACTAGAACTGAAATTCCTACATAAGTAGATGCTATCATCAGTTCATATCTTTGTTTTTCATTTGTAATATTGTCTTAGGCAGTGAGCCTTCATTTGAGCAGTGAGCTCTAGGCAGTGAGCTCAAATGCATGTGCATTCCCATTTTGTATCAATACTTTTAACAGGGTATTAAATTCTTGTGGTTAACCCCCATCATGGTTTTTCCCTTAACCGGGTTTCCACGTCAAAAATCTTGGTGTCAAATGTGTTATTTCATTTCTTCTTATGTGATGACTAAAATGTTTATTTCATTAACTATTTTTAAGTTGTAAAAGAAATAAAAAGATCAAGCATGTGTGACAACTGATTCACCCCCCCCCCTCTCAGTTGTCCGGACCTAATCTAACAATTGGTATCAGAGCTAAGTTCCTTTGAAAAATCTTAACATCTTAAGGAAGATCTAGGAAGACAGTAGAATGGATGAATATGACCTTCAAGGGCAACTTAATCTTGCCCTAGATGATCTTGAGAAGTCCAAGGCAAAAGTTCAAGAGCTGTAAGACAATCTCAGAAAGGCTGAAGACTTCATTGAAGTCTTAAAAGAAAAATTGAGCAAATCCAATGCAAAAGGAAAGGAGCAACCTCTTCAAGACAAGGCCCTGGATGATAAGACAAAGGAATGTGAAAAGTTAACTAAATAAGGTACTATTATAAAACATGAGATGGAAACTAGAGTGATGAGACTAACCAAGGAAATTGAAGATAAGAAGAAAGTTGAAGAAGAGTTAAATCAAAATCTGAAAAAGAGTTCTGAAGAATGCTATAAATTGGATGTGATAGCTGGCCTTCTAGAATCTAATCTACAAGAAAGTAGAGATTATGAAAGAGAACTTGAGAGACAAATTATCACACTCAGACATGACCTAGAAATTGCAAATGAGTATAAGGAGAAATTCAAGATAAGCTCAGCTAAAATTAAAGCACTCATTGAAGGGTAGTAATGGGATGTTGATAAGCATGAGAAAGGTGAAAGCTCTAGATTAGGACATAGAAACTTTCAACCTAGGAATGGAAGAAACAGATCTAAAAAACCTCTAGTAAGATAGCCAAATGCTCAAAGATATCCATCATTCAATGGAAATTGTTTCAATTGTAACAAATTTGGTCATAGATCTACTCAGTGTAGAAGTAGATTAAATCAAAATGGTCCATCCTTCTCCGGTCAATGCTTCAAATGTAACAGGTATGGTCATAGATCAAATGAATGCAAAAGTGTGAAAAAGAATAATCCCAATAGTAGAAGAATTAGCAATTCCTTCAATGGTTACTACTTTGTTTGCAATGGGTTTGGACATATGGCTAATCAGTGCAGATCAAGAGAAAATTAGGTTTATAAGAAAGGAAATGTTGTATGCTATAACTATAATAAATCTGGTCATATTGCAAGATACTGCAGAAGTAAAGACAATGGAAGAAAAGGTCTAGTAAACAGAAAATCAGATGAGCAGAAACAAGATAGAAACAAAAGGAAAATTGATGTGGATCAGATATGGAGTGAAATGAACAAGATTTGGATAAAGAAAGATACAGTAAACAATGATAATCAGCCCGTACCAGAATCCGGTGCTGACAATTCCTTTGGGAATTAAGTCAGAAAACTCTGGCCTAGGGGGAGCCGCATAGAGCATCAATTTCCCCCAGTCAATGAGTGGGTGCTTGAATCTAGCACATTAACAGAGAATACTCCAAGTTAGTCTAGAACCTATGGAAGGTTTTCTAAAAGGAAAGATGTTGATACATGAGGAATTGTCTAAACAATGTAATCGGATACAATTAGGGCAACACATTTATTGCAAAGGCAAATTAGATAATACGAAGCTTTAAAAGGCCACTTGATCACTCATTTGAATCACCTTGCAAAAAGAAGAGCACTTGAGCTACAAAGTCCAGAGATTGAGGCAAAGAATGAATTCAATTGGCAAGTGATCAACCCTATTACCGCAAAAGAAAAAAGTACCTCTCTGTAAATCTTTGAATCTGAAATTTGTTGAAATGGCTACCCCTCATGTTATTGACATTACCAAAAGGTCTCAACCTAAATTCAAGAAGCATCCTCACAAATCAATTCAAGTTGATCCGTTAGGTGATTTTTCAAGTGTTTTGAATGGGGTGCTACATGTAGAAGACATTAGGGTTTACATTCATGCAAATATAGATGAGTTTGAAGATTCAAGGTATGTAGATTTGTTTGAAAAACAACTCATGGATGAAAATAAAGAACTTAAACCTGAATACAAGGCTCTATAGGATAAACACTTTGTTTAGGTTATGGGGTTTCCAACATTTGATGAGGATGAGTGGATCTGATACGTCTTAAGTCAAATACATGATGAATTCATGTGGTTGTTAAAACCGTTCAAGATTATCAGGGATGCTATCAGAAATGTAACTAGTTTAAACTCAACTAGAGGACTGCCCATGCTGAAAGCGATGAAAAACCAGACAGTAACTGATGCTACCGGAGCTAAGTTTGATAGAAGAGCAATGACCATAAATGATATTATAGAGTCGGATGTCAAATTCGCCTCCATGATTATTGGATACAATATTTACCACTCGAGTAGGGAAAATTCTATTTCTGGAATGGCCATTTATGTTGCATACAAGATGATAAAATAAAATGTTGATTATGACTTGTGTGAACTATTGCAAAACTAGTTGATTGAAAATCTGAACAAGATCAAAAGAGATAAGAAGAACACCTTCAAGTATGGTACACTAATTTTATGCCTATTCTTTTACTATATGAATGAAGTACCTGGGGTAACAGGTGTACACTGGACTAAAGATGAACCGGTTGCCATTCAAATTAAAAATCATCTTCATAGCATTGGTAATTTCAATCCTCAGAAGACGGTAATATGGGGCTACTTCAAAAATTTCCAAAGTATGATGCACTCAAGGGAAAGAATTCTAAATTCAATTGCAGACAAATACAAAAATGAAGTATGCTTCATGGTTGATACTGACAAGTGTTTAATGGAAGCAGTGGAACCTAGAACTATTTGGATCATGCCCATGGGGTATGAAGTAGATGAAAGGATCGTGGATATGTATGCTCAACATCTACTAAGCAAGCCCAAAGACTCTACGGTTGAAATATTTGGAACCTATGAGGAGCTGAGTTTAAAGTTGCATACTGAGTTCAAAGAACCTGAAACTAATAGAAGAGTAAGAAAAGAAGTTGAGTAGTAGCTAAGAATCTTGGCCTAACAAAGGAAGCTGTGAAGAAATTCAAAGAAAGAAAAGAAAAGAATGAGAAAGAAAAATAAGAAAAGAGACAAACAAGTGATCCGGTGGAACCTTCTTCCACCTCAAGAACTACTAGAAGTTCTTCTATTGCCTTTGCTCCTTCCAAATCTACAAAATTGGAAATAGAATCATCTGGAAAATGTGAGAAAAGGAAGAAAACAAAAGCTTCCCAAACCTATGAAAGCATAAGAGAAGATGATGTAGATACAGACTTTGACATTGAAATCAAGGAACCAAAAGTCACTGAAACAAAAGCTGCAAAGTCAACCAAAGAAAAGTTCTATGGAAGCAAAAGGACTAGGAAAAAGTAAAAGACTAAAGAATATGAAAATATGTTGAGAAACCAACACTCTCTCTAGAAGATGTGATAAAATCTATCACTGAAGATGGCAATCTAAGACCCATGATTGAATTCTATGATGAATACAAAGATGCGGATAAAAGGGTGTTGGAGGAAGCAACGATCAGATATCTTAACATCTATAACAAGGCACTAATTGAGATAACTTCTGAGCTACCACAAACTCTAGCTGATATTCTGGAGTTGAGAAAAGAAAATGCCAAATGCAAGGACTTGGAAATCAGAGAACATGAGTTGATAACCTTGTGTCCTCAAATTTCACTTGATCAAATCAATATGATATTTAGGGAAGTCAAAAATGACTTTGGAAGCAAAAAGAGAATGAACAAGCTCATGATGGAAGAAACAAGTGAAATTGTTGAAGAAACTCAAGAAATTCTTTAGAAAGCACTAAAAAAGAACAATTTTCCCATAGTCACAAAAGAAATTCTAGATGAAGAAAAAGAGAATATGTTTGAACAACAATTGAATGAAGCCTCTGTTCCAGAAGAAGAACAAGCAAATAAGGAGGATACAGAATTGGTGGACAAAGTAGTTGATATAGGAGATACCCCTAATCCACCAGATATGTCAGAAAAAGGAAATAATGTTACTTCATAGAGCCCTCCAGATCAGATAGAAAGTGATGAACAAACAAGAAAAAGTTCCTCTGCAGAGAACCCAGAAAAGGTTAAAGCAAAGTTAGAAGAAGAAAGATAAAATAGAAGAAGATGGTGCAAATGTTGAAGCACTTAAAGCAGAGACTGAGAAATTAGGAGATCAAAAAGTTGATTCTGAAAGAAGTGCAAGAGACACTATAGTTGCAGTAAAAGATTCTCTTGGAAAAGAAGTGATTGAACTTGATGAACCTAAACTACTCCAAGGCCTAGCTAATTGAGATGCCCTCTCTCCAATTCAATTGATGAAGATAGTATCATTCACCCAAGTAAAGGCTAGAAAGAAGATGTCAAAGTTCCACATGAAGGATAATGAGCTACTGAGACTTGCAACTGGAGTTTTGGAGAAATTAATGCCAAACTATCAGAAGAATCAAAATGATTCCCCCTCTGGTCATCTAAAGAACCTTTTAAGTTCAATAAATTCACATTTTGAGTCCCTTGAGAAGTCTGTAAAGGTAAAAGTTTAGAAAGAATTCTTAGATAAGAAATTTTATGAAATAAAAACCTGATAGTAAATGATAGAAGAATATTGGGTATCAGCATAAAGAGTATTTAGAATGCTCTAAATGATGGAAGTGATATGTACAAATTTTGTTTGTCATGGACCAAAGTTAATAAGGGTATAGAGAAAAAGATAAAGGAGCAAGAACAAAAGTTGTCAAATCTCTCTCAAAATTTTGATCCCCTAACAATTTCGCCCATAAGTCATGAATGTCAAGTAATCAACTTGACTGAGGAAATAAAGAAACTTGCCAAAAAGAAAAGTAACATTATGAAGAGAATGTGTGAACTCCGGGGATTATTTGCCTCTAAGTTAGAAACAATGTATAATGCTTTATTTGATGCTCAGATTGCAGTTCAAACTAGTGTTCCATCAGATCTGTCAAAGGTAGAAGCTTACTCATTTGTGTTAAATGGGCACATTTCAATTATGGATGGAATGAGGAGTACTTAAGCCTCCAAACTTGTGCAAATAAAAGCCAGTTTTGCAGACATCCTCAAGTTCATGTGAATGGAAGTTTTGGTTACTTGTACATATGTGAATATATACAAAAATTTTGGAGTATTTTGATTTGTGGATTCCACCCTTTGCCATTGATGTCAAAGGGGGAGTGAAGGGCAGTGAAAAATGAGGAGTTCAGAAAAGAGGGAGAATCGGAATAAGTGAAGAGCATGAATGCACAGACAAAGGGGGAGTTGCTCTAAGACACTTAGTCATTTTGCACTAAGTGTTGCCATCAATTGCAAAGGGGGAGATTGTTGGCAAGAGACACTGCATAGCATTAATAGGAGTTGTCATTGATGGCAACTAAGTTTGTCCCACACCTCTGTAGTGCAATATCTGATCATACCAGAAGTCAGAACAATAATCTGAGTCCAGGAGCTTGAAACAAAGTATATAGTAGAGTCTGGTATTTTGGTCCAAATCTCTCCGGTGGAAAGGCATGGTATGTTGTGGATCCAAGGTTGTTGACAGCATTGCAAATACACTCTAAATCTAGAATTTTGTCATCCGGTGATGAAGGAATCAAATGTTATTAGCATCTGTGTATCAGGTTCCAGTCTAACAGAGTAGACAAAAGAAGAACATGTAAACCTTGCAGAAGATCTTGTTTCTGGATGAATGGAAGTTGCTTGTTGGACAAATGGTGGCATTCAGTAACTATGGCTAACATGAATAATGATTTGCAAGAGCAAGTTTTGGTCCGCAGTCCAAGTTATGCATAGATCTAGCTGACAGGGCTGAGCATTCTTAAGTGTTCTAAGTACTGTTGAAGCTGACTAGTAGAATGATTGTAGATCTTGTTGCGGATATATATAGTCGATTAATTCAGTTGTTTAGGGTGTGGTGTATATGCGAAGAAAGTGAATGTGAGTAGAGCAGAAATCTAAGGTGCGAATGAGAGCAGAATAGTAAGAAAAACAAAGAAAGGATGAATTGTGTAAGATTAGTTTTTGTACTCAACCAAAACTAAAATTCCTACATAAGTAGATGCTATCATCAGTTCATATCTCTATTTTTCATTTGTAATATTGTCTTAGGCAATGAGCCTTCATTTGAGTAGTGAGCTTTGGGCAGTGAGCCCGAATGCATGTGCATTCCCATTTTGTATCAATACTTTTAACAGGGTATTAAATTCTTGTGGGTTAACCCCCACCGTGGTTTTTCCCTTAACCGGGTTTCCACATCAAAAATCTTGGTGTCAAATGTGTTATTCCATTTCTGCTTATCTGATGACTGAAATGTTTATTTCATTAACTATATTTAAGTTGTAAAAGAAATAAAAAGATCAAGAATGTGTGACAACAGATTCACCCCCCCCTCTCAGTTGTCTGGACCTAATCTAACAGGGGCATGTTTTAATCCTTAATCAAGACCAAATTAGGGCCTCCAGCCTAATTTGTCAAGAATAAATTTATTGTATGTCAACTCGGGCCCTCTAAAAAGGTTTCCCTCTATCGGCCTCTTCAATTTAAATTACAAATTTTAGCGAGAAAGCATATATAAGAATGCAAGAAAAATGGTAGATGAGTATGTTAAAAGCCAAGGATTCTTAGATGAGCAAATAAGTGAAGCAAGAGCCAAGGCAAAGACATTAAAGGATGCAAGTACTCTAGTAGAACAAACATCAAGTGCTCTAGAAGGACAAAAATCAAAGACTTCAGAGAAGAAAGAGGAGAAATCTGAGAAAGAAAAGCCTGCATTAATCTTTAGGAGAAGAACAAGAGCCTCATCCTTAGTAGCAACTACCATTGAGGTTGAGAAAGAAAAGACAGAGTCTACAGAGCAAGTGCCAAAGAAGAAGCTAGAAGAGAAAAAGAAAGGAAAGAAAGCAAAGGATACAAAGAGAGTATATGTAAGCCTTGGAGGAGAAGAAGAAGAAAAGGAAATAGAAACAGATGAGGAAGTTAAAGAAAAAAGGGCAAAAATAGATGAAGACACTACTAAGAAGCCCTCTAGAAAGGCCAAGGATAAGTAGAAGAAGAAGAAAGAAGAAAAGACTAAGAATAGAGAAGAAGAAACAACTATACCCTTGGAAGCCATTGTCAATGCATTTTCTCAGCATGGAACCTTAAAACCCATAGTTGATATGTATGATGAAAGATTCGATGCTGACAAGGTAATAATTGAGACAATTGTTGTAAGATATTTAGATATGTTTAGCAAAACATTAATTAAAATTATAGATCAGTTACCAGATAGTTTAGCTAGCATAATGACAACAAGAAGAAGGGGCCATGGCCAAAGATGCTAAGATAAAGGAATATGTCTTGTTGAAACTTTGTCTAGACATCACTAGAGAAGAAAAGGCTGAAGTCACCAAGAAGCTCAGTAACGAATTTAGAACCATGAAGAGAGTCAATGCTCTGATGTCTAGTGACACTGAGAAACTGGTAAAGGAGACTAAAGAGATAACACTAAGGGTGTTACATGAGCTGCAAATTTCAACTATTATTGATACTGATGAAGAGGAACAAAATATCAATGCAGATAATGCAGTTCTAGAGATAAATATGGAACAGAACATAAAACAAAGCATAGTTACTCCTCCAGTAGACACAAGAAATGAAGAAGAAATGAATACAGAATAGAGTATAGATCAAGGTGAAACACCACCTCTAGTAAACTCTGAGAAAGTTGAAGAGATGAAAGAGACTGAGGAAGAAAAGAAGTTTGAAGAAACAGAGGCAGCTCCAGAAGAGTAGAGAGAAGAGATAAATGAAAAAATGGTAGACAATCTTATTCTAAAACTAGAAAGAAATGAACAAGAGCACATTCAAGAAGATCCTCTGGAGATACAAGATGCTAAGGCATATCAAGTTGGAGAGAATAGAGACACTGCTGACTCTTTGAGAGAGTTTTTGGTTAAGTGGAAGGAAGCTCAGATTTTGACTACACCTGAGCTATTACAAGGACATATCAACCTTGATACAATGTTCCCTCTATAGAAAATAAGACTTGGGACAATCTTTCAAGCCACTACACAAGAAGAAATGTTGAATTCTCATATAGAGGATAGTGAGATGATTGAAGATGCATCAGCAATTTTTGAAAAGTTGATGCCTAGAATAAGGAGAGATACATCCTTGGATGCTACTGCACAAATGAAGAAGTTAATGCAATCAATCAATTCTCATTTTGAGTCCCTGGAACAAGCTGTAAAAAAGAAAGTAAGGGTAGAGATTGATGACAAAATTTGTTTACTAACAAATTTGCTCAAGATAAAATTTTGTTAGATAAAAGTGTAGAGTATGCATAGTTGGCCCTTAAAGAAGCTAGTGAACTATATCAATTTTGTCTTACATGGATGGATAAGACTAAGGACATAAAAGATAAAATAGATAGATGGGAAGTTCAAATAATGAAGATATCCAAAACTTATGACCCAGAAAAAGATGCTATTGGCAATCAGAGGGCACAAGTTGAGACTATTCATTCTAATATACACAAGTTGCAGACCCATAGGGAGGTCATAAAGCATAGAATGATCCATCTCTGGGACATAGCAAGCTTCAAGATTGCATCTCTAACCAAGCTAATAGCAACAGCAGATAAGACTAGGAAAATCACTGAGGCCCCTGCTACCGTGAAGAAAGAAAAAGAGTTGGTATCCCAAATTAATGGACACATACTAGTTTTGAGTGATGCTAAGACCAGTTGGGATGAAGAAGTGGTGCAATTGAAAAAGATCTATAAAGATGATCTCCTGGAACAACAGTAAGCATTTTGATTTCACTTGTATATATGCGAAAAGTAGAAAATTAGTTTTGAAATTTTGGCAACTGGTACATATCTTTGTATCATACACCTTTGCCATTGATGTCAAAGGGGGAGAGGAAATGAAGCATGTGAAAAACATTTGAAAAGTAAGAAGAAAATCATAACAATAGGCGGAGCAGTGTGTAAAGAGAAAGGGGGAGTTGTAACACTTTTTCACATCAAGTGTTGCCATCAATGCCAAAGGGGGAGATGTTGGCAACTTGGCAAACATCATTAAGAGAGAGACATTGCTATTATAATGATGAATGATTGTGCATGATGTTTGAAGATGTTTTCATTGATGGAAACAAGAAAAGGAACAAGGTCAGAACATAAGTTTTGATCCGATGAAGAAGACTTAGTCATTTTGTCTAAGTGTTGGCAGTACACAAAAGATAGTGACATAGAGGCAGTGTAATGGCTGGCATTGGTCCGTAGTTGAAGATCAGGTCATGCAATTTTGGTATGTTGTTTTCAGTCCTTAGGAGATATTATATCTAGGATTGTAGCTCCTGATAAGTAACGGAAGCATATTTTCAAACAGCCTAAGTCTGACAGAGTAGAAAACAGTGATATTTAGAGCAGAACACTCAATTGATTTGATCCGCATTCCTCCAGTGTCATATATCTTGTCATGCATTTTTGAGGTGTTGTAAATACATGTATGAAGTGTCTAAATCTAGATTTATAGGTTCTGAAGTCCACCGGAAAGAAAGTTATAAGCCGCTAAGTATCGCTACATGGCTTGATAGAGTTTGACTATGACAGGGTCTAAATTTTGTTGGTCTGCATTTTGCTGCAAAATGATATCATGCCTTGTGGTTCTAAAGGTAAGCTTAGGGATGTGTGAAGAGTCTTTGATATGATTTTGAGAAAGTCTTGTGGTCTGCAGTAAAAGATGTAGTCTGACAGATGAATTGAACTAGTGGGAGTCTGTGTTGGAAGTCGACATGATAAGTTTAAATTGTATGCGGTAAGTTCTATTGTTTAGATCTTAATCCTAAGTGGTGGAATAGTTGAGGCCAACACATGTGAATGTAATTCAAGTGTTGTTTGGGTCCATTGTGAATTTTTGTAAATGAATTTGGCCAACAAGTTACATAAGGCATGACTACACGCTACATCTTATTAGGCCAACCTAATATAAAGACTTCATGTGTTGCAGATATATATATATATTTATTTATTTATATGGGATTGAATTTGGTGTTTGAGCAATGAGATGTGATGTGAATGTGAATGTGAAGTACAGTGCAAGTGACAAGAGTAGAAGAAGAGAGATCTTGCTTAATGTAAAAGCAGAGTAGTGAAACAGAGCATTCAAGATGAAGAGTTTTGAGGTAGTGTTTCTGAGCTTCTTTGGAACTTTAACCATGCATGTATAGATGCAATATGAGCAGTTCAACCTAACAGTGAGCCATTCTTCTTCCTTCTTTCATTCTCTAGGCAGTGAGCCTGTTTTGGTAGTGAGTCTTTCTTGTAGTGAGCATTTCTTTGGGTAGTGAGCCTTCTTGTAATTCAATATTGTTATTACATAATTATTGTGATCTAACACTCACTGTGGTTTTTCCTTATTTAGGGTTTTCCACATAAAAATCCTGGTGTTTATGTGTGATGCTTTGTGGTTGCTTCTTCTGTGCTTAATTTGCTTTGTTGTTATCAAAAATGGTAAATGGATTAATGATTTAATAAGTAAAAGGTTTAATAGAATACTAATTCACCCCCACCCTCTCAGTATTCTGGGTATTCAACAAAGAGAAGCATGAAGTTAGAGGGAGCAGTGTGTAAAGAGAAAAGGGGAGCAGTGTAAAAAAAATTTATGTCAAAGTTGTCATCAATGCCAAAGGGGGAGATTGTTGGCAACTTAGCAAATATCATTAAGAGAGAGACACTGCTGGTATGATGATGAATGATTGAGCATGATGTTTGAAGGTGTTGTCATTGATGGAAACAAAAAAAGGAACAAGGTTAGAATAGAGGTTTTGGTCTAATGAAGAAGACTTAGTCATTTTGGCTAAGTATTGACAGTATACAAGAGACGAAGATAGAGAGACAATGTATTGGATGGCCTTGGTCTGCAGTTGAAAATTAGATTATGTGATTCTTGCATGTTTTTTGTAGTCCTTAGGTGAACTTGTATCCAAGATTTTAGCTCTTGATAAGTACCGGAAGCATATCTTCAAACAGACTAAGTCTAGTAGAGCAGATACAATGCTAGTTAGAGCAGAACACTTAGTTGATTTGGTCCACATTTCTCTGATGTTGCATATCTTGTTATGCAGTTTTAAAGTATTGTAAACACTTGTATGAAGTGTCTAAATCTAGAGTTGCAGGTCCTAAGATCCATCAAAAATATAGTTGTAAGTGCCTAAGTATCGCTACTTGGTTTGGTAGAACTTGACTGTGACACGGCATGTGTTCTTATGGTCTGCATTTTACCGCAAAAGAATATTTTTCTTTGCGGTTCTAGAATTATGGTCTATGATGTCTATTGGCCTCATTTTCAACTTGTCAATTTTCAAACTTTTGCATCAAATCCTTATGTTCAGTCACCCCTAGTCACAAATTCTACTAAAGTGTCAAGTTGATTTCTAGTTTGAAGAAGGAATTGTTTGCTTGTTTCAGCTGAAATCTGGGAAGCGCTTCTACTATGCCAGAAATCACAAAAATAATTAAATTTCAAAATCTGCAAAGGCTGGAAAGAAATCATTTTACAGGAAGGTTTATATGGCTATTTTTCCTAATGTGGCAACTTTTTATGTCATGGCACCTTATGGTTTGAGAGATTTTAAACTTTCAATTTTTCGGCAGGCAGTTTGCGGAAACAATTAAAACAACAAATTTATTGGAGTTTAAAAAGAAATTCTTTCACCACCAGGATTGTATCAACTACATCAATGATTGGCCAAAATTTCATAAAGATTCACGGCTTCAATCAAAAGTTATGCAAATTTTACTATTTTTCGCACTTGCACAATTGAAGAAGTTAAAATTCGTACAATGGAGTCCGTCTACTTTTGAAATTGACTAAGTGCGGGTTTACTTTCATTTTTCACTAAGCGGGAGTCTACTTTTGATTTTTCCTAAGTTGGTGTTCACTTTCACTTTTGGCTAAGTGAAAACCCGCGTTGGATGCACTTTCACTTTTCGCTAAGTGTGAATAAAAAAAAGTCACTTTCAGTTTTCAAAAAGTGGGAAGCTACTTTTAGTTTTGGCTAACTTGATGCAACTTAGAAATTTTCACAAGTTTCCAACTTGTGAATTTGGCTAACTCAATGGAAAGAACAAGTTATAATTTTTATTAACTACTGGTGAAGTTAGAGGTTTGGAGAAGTCATAATTTTCTAATTGGTAGTTATTTCACAAAAGTTTGCGAAAAACACAAGTCACAAGTTGTAACTAAGTTGTGAAAAGTTAGTTAAAAGGTTGAGGTTATGAAAAAGGAAAAGTCACAACTTAAAAGTTAGTTATTATTTGTGAAAATCACTTCCAATGCCGACGCTTTATATCAATTTAACGCAGTCACAGTAAAACTACGATATTTTTGTCATTTCAAAACAAAATTTAAAATTTCAAAGTGTTTTGGAAAGCTGATGAAGGGGACAATAAAACCTAGAAATACTTTGAAGATATCTTTTGTACCGAGTGAGCAGTTTGAAGTAGAAAATTGGGGCTGTAAGTTTTGACGTGATTGAGCACCATTGGAGCAGCGTATGATCTATTTAAAAGAATTTGTGATATTGTGGAAATGTCCACAATGTGAACCATAGACAAAACATGTGAACCGTTTGATAGAACTCTTCAAAGGAATGTAGTCAAATAGAATATAATGGTTGTCGTGAGAATTAAATAAAATGGTTTGGTGGAAAAAGATTTAGAAGCTTTGGAACCAGGCATTGGAGTTATTTTTAATTATTTTTCTACTAGAAAGAAAACCAAAATATTTGTGTCGACAATCACTTTATGCTCTTATGGAGTTAAAGGATGGATAGTATTGGAGGAAATTCAATGCATTTCTCAACATTTGTGTTAGCAATGGCAACCCATTATGGTGTAGGAATTTAGCAAATGGTCTTTTCTTCCTTCATTAGAAATGATATGAACCAAGACATTGCAACATCTTCAAATGTATTTGCAAACAAGCATAGTGGAAATTCAGGCACTTTGGTAGCATTTATGTATGACTCGAGGCTTGCATTAAATGGTCTATCAAACTCTACAACATACTTGAAAAGAGCCTCCAAATGTATGTAAATATGGGAGCATAAATAAGGAACAAGATGAGTAGCAGATATGAAATGGTATTTTATAATTGTAATTGGATCAGGAAAATGCTTAGCATTATTCAGTTTATGACTATCAAAATGATGTTGAACGATATGCTTTTTCCACAATCCATGTTTCGTATATACAAACACAGGAGTTTAAGATTCAAGTATCCAGAGGAGTTGTCAACATCCGGCAAGGCTTGATTGTCAAAAATGGAGCGAATAGAAATGGAAAGGACTTAGCCAAATCCACAACTTGAAAGTTGCAAGTCCTAGTTACCTTTTTGTGAAACGTGACTTAAGTCACTCTCTGTAATGTAAAGTTAGAAAATGAACTTTATTTCCGAAAAAGTGGTGTAAAATACAACCAAAAATAAAGTTCATTATACTTTTGTATTTCAAAAAGGTAGTTATTAGGTAGTTGTCAGGTAGTTACAAAGTGGTTACTAGGTGGTTATGGGAAAAAGCCTATAAATATGAGGCTATTTCAAATGTAAAGGCGGGGGGCGGACTCTTTAGAGAGAACTTTTGCAGGGGGAACTTATGAATAAACTTCTTGGAACATTTTTGGTTCTACACATTGTATAGTCTACTTTTTGAATTGTATAATTTCGAAAAGATAATGAAGAATGCATTTTCAGTTCGTATGTTCTTGATGTATTTCTGAGTTATAATTACTAGTCTCTCGTATGTCAAATTGGTGATCTTTCTATGTATTTGTGTGAATCAAAGTTATCCATTAAAGCATGCAATTGGGGTGATAAAGCACAATCATGTCTTGGTATCCTGATTTGAAAGTGTTTAGATAAATTATCTCTTCGTATGTTGAGATTTGCCATCTTTCTTCATCGTTGTTGCATATATATCATGAGATCCATCATAGAGTTTAGGAAAGTGGTTTCTAGCTTTGTGGTGAAACCCCCTCATACGTTTCAATAAGATTGTGAAACTCCTGTTGGTTTTCGTACGTTTACCACGAGGGTTTCTACACACCTATTTCTCCTGTTAATTTTCTTTTCTTCCTTTTTGTACTTTAAGGTTAAAAGTACACAAAAATATCCAAAAACCCTATCATACGAGGGAGCTGTCCCTCTCAAACGCAGAGGAAAGCTGATAGCAAAACTATAGCTTCTCCAACTGTTGGGACAATTTAGTCACCGTTTAAAGGGCAACGGGTCATTTTCAAACGTTATTTTGCATTGACAAATCTGTTTACCAACAATGTCTAAGGAGTCTCTGATATGATTTGGAGAAAGTATTGTTATCCACAGTGAAAGATGTAGTCTGATAGATAGACTGAGTCTATAACAGTCTATGTTTGAGGCCGACATGATAGTGTGATATGTGTGCGGTAAGTTCTATCATTTTGAATCTTATCCTAAGTGGTTCTATATTTGGAGCTGACATATGTGAATGTGATTCAAGTGTTGTTTGGGTCCGTTGTGCTACATGGTGAATGTATCTGGCCAACAAGTTACATAAGGCATAACTACACGCTATATCTTTGAAGGCTGGCCTAATATGAAAAATCTAAGTGTTGCGGATATATATATATAGGATCAAATTTGGTGTTTGAAGAATGTAGTGTGAATGTGAATGTGGGTGTGATTTTTGAAGTACAGTAAAGGTGACAAAAGCAGAAGAAGAGAGATCTTGCTTAATGTAAAAGCAAAGCAATGAAACAAGGCAGTCAAGATGAAGAGTTTTGAGACAGTATTTCTGAGCTTCATTAGAACTATAACCATGCATTCTTAGATCTAATTAGAGTAGTTCATTTTGGTAGTGAGCCACCTCCTTTCTTTCTTTCTTTCTTTCTTTGTCTAGGCAGTTAACCTTCTTGTAGTGAGCACTTCTTTAGGTAGTGAGCCCTGGGTAGTGATCCCTAAGGCAGTGAGCCTTCTTGTAATTTGGTATTGCTATTACATAATTATTGTGAGCTAACACTCATCATGGTTTTTCTCTGTTTAGGGTTTTCCATGTAAAAATCCTGGTGTTTATGTGTGATGCTTTGTGGTTGCTTCTTTTGTGTTTAATTTGCTTTGTTATTTTCAAATGTGGCAAATGGATTAATGGTTTAACAAGTAAAAGGTTTAATAGAATACTGATTCACCCCCCCTTAGTATTTTGGGTGTTCAATAGGGCTAAACATAGCAACTTACAACTAATAAATATATGTCATATGCATCATAGTGTCATAGAATCTTATGACAACTTGCAGTTGTCATACATTCTTTACATGCATCCACCAAACATTATGATGTGCATCATATATGCTAAAAATAGTATATTCTCCCAAGATGGTGCCTACACTCATTTACTAATTAGTTTTACAATTGCCAACTGTAAATGTCACTCCTTAATTACCTTTGGTGACTCTGGAATTACCACTGCCGGTGAAACTACCTCATTCCCTTATGGGTAATTACAAATTACAAATAATAAATGGAATAAATACAATATTGGGATTTACAAGGTTGATGTCACCTTGTCCCAACAACTCTATAACACGGTATCAAAGCTTCCTAATTAAGAAAGAAGGCACTCAATTGATTCTTTCAATCCTTGCCAAACTTAGTCCTGACTATTTAGTTTTTGTTTCTACCTTTTATGCTACAATGGATGCACTTGGGAAAGCTTTCACAATGCCTTCACTTGATGATTTTGCCACATCAATCATAAGGGAGCAAGCTAAGTTAGTACACATGGGCACATTGAAGTCTCTTAGACCTCAAGCTCTTCTTGCTAGTTAAGGTTCAAAGGAACAAAAGGCATCACCTAGCAAAGGCAAAAAACATAAGGATAAGGATTTCAAGAACAATGAGCAAGCAAAGGAGTCAAATAAATCACCTAAGTCCTCATCCTCTCCCAAGGAGGAATCATCTAAAGAGAGACCAAAGTGTGCATATTGCAAGAACTAGGACATGATGAGCATAAGTGTTATGAGAACAAAATTTATGAGTTGACTCACATTATTCAAAAGCACAATATCAAAATGCCATCATCATCACCTAGTACATCCTCTTCTTCAACACCATCATCATCTATACATATAGGGACATCAAGCATTGCTAATGGGACAAATAAGGGACAAGCACTCTTTTCTTCTACAAGTTTTTAGTTAGAGAGATGGCTTCTTGATTTTGGAGCTTCTCATCATATGGCATCTTCACCAGGGATGTTCTCTTCATTTGAGTCATGTACTTTGCCACCTGTTTTGATGGGTAACAATACATGCATGCATGCAACTAGAAAAGGAACCATTGATATTGGTGATGGTACTTTCAATAATGTATTGCGTGTACCTTCCTTGTCAACCAATCTCCTTTCAAACTACCAATTACTCATTGTGGTTCAAGTAAGATAGTTGATTTCACTCTTGATTTAATGATCATAAGAGAATTGGAGAGTAGAGATATCATGTTGTTGGGATGGTTGATCATGCCTCTCACTTGTATACATTATCTCATTTTGCTTCTTTTGATGATGTACATCCATTGATTGATATTCACACTCATTCATCAAGTATGAATCATGTTTCTGGGGAGAAGTTTGGTCACTTGAACCTTGGTGTTCTTTCATCTACTTTGGTTCATGAGACTAGTGCTGAGATTTCATCTCCTCCACCTCCTGCTTCTTTAGAGATCGACATCGACATGGTTTCTTCTAATTCAATTGAATAGGATCATTTAGGTCTTTTAGACACAACTTTGTGGGATACTTTCTTGGCAAGTATATCAGACTTGTTTTGTGAGTCTCATATTATAGATTTGGAGGACACATTTGAGGGGATATCTCACCTCTTTGATGACAATTATAGCACAACTATTATCCCATCTACTTTGTCTTTGGAGTTTCTTCTTCATGAGTCTACCCATGATTTTGGATTGGTCACACCTCATTGCATAGTGCCATTCTTTGATTCTAACATGTGGACATTTCAGCAATTTTCAAAGACATCCATTATGAGACTACTTCCATCATCTCTCTTCTTGGAGATGGAGTTTCTTCTACACCAACCTTTAGATTGGTTTCTTCCTAAGGGGAGAAATGTTGTTTGCAGGTACAAAACAATTTCCAGCATTCTTATTCAAGAATTTACCATCAGCACAAGAGCTACTTCATTATGAGGGGGACCTATAGTCTCACTCTTTCTCTGATATTAGGGGTATTTGATTGTATATATGTTAACAATGAAGGTGCAAACCACACAATGAAAATCTGATTCAAACCTTATTATCCTCTAAACAATGTAGAATCAATGGAGATTACAATAGAAATCAAAACCCATTACACAGAAATAACATGCACTAAGAACTAAACACATAACACAGTATGTAACATGGAGAAAACCCTTTCGAGTAAAAAAATTCAGCAAGAAAAGAGGCTCCAAGTTGTATTATATTCAAATATGAGATTACAATACATGCGCTTCCTCTCTCCTTCAGTCTTCAATCCAACACCGCTTGTTACTATCCAATCTAATAAAAATGTAGTACAAATATCCTTATAAAAGGGGGTTGCCTTCTAGGGCAAGATAACTAACAAAATATCGATCGTCAGATCTATGAGCTAATGATGAATGGTCTAGATTCACAATGAGAAAATATAAATAAAATAAGGTTTTAGGGGTGCTGCCCCTGAACCCCCGCCGAGACGCGCGGCCCCTGGACCCCCACTGGGGGGATGATCCCCCTGGACCCCTCACAGGGGGAAACCCCCCATCGCAGACAAATGAGCATTGTGTACTGGATATAAACATACGTCTTGTTAGTTAACAAATTTGTCACCTCAATTTATACTCCCTTTGCCCGCAAGGATGACAACTTGACCAACAGTTGAGTCACTTGCAGTGATGGTTGCAAGTGTTCTCTGCTTATTTTACAAGGCGCGGCTAC
The DNA here is from genome assembly GCA_027924645.1 of Cunninghamia lanceolata. Lineage (NCBI taxonomy): Eukaryota > Viridiplantae > Streptophyta > Pinopsida > Cupressales > Cupressaceae > Cunninghamia > Cunninghamia lanceolata. Next base: position 14,415,252 of record BSBN01000803.1, read on the forward strand.
CTTTGTATGTTCTACAATGAATGAAGACTAGGTATGCTTTTAACCAAAAAGTAGAAAAGGTAAACTAACACCCACCCATTGTCATGAAAGTGAATGCGAAAGATTGATTCAGAATGAAGTGAATGTAAATAAATGATGCAAAGTCCATTTACCCAACACCCACAAATAATACCCAGGGAAAGAAATAAACAATAGATTCCCTTTCAATAGATGAATAAAAATAAACATTCACACAATCTAGTCTAACTGGAAAATAATTGCAAAGACTTAAAATTCATTTGCAATTGAAAGAAAACATCAACAAATACACAGATCACAAATGTCTCCTTTATTTTCCCCAATACAAAATAAGAGTTCAAAGCCTCCATATCCATGTACAACAAAACTATGCAAAAAGAGAAACAAGTTGCTCCCCTGTACCTGAATAGCAAAAGAAAAAGATCCCTTGTTATGAGCCTTCGAATAGTTTTTAAAAGGCTCGTCTCCTATAACTAATTCCTAGAAATTTGTTTTTATTGCTTCTCTTTATTGCCTTGTAACTATTTCTTTAAAATCAATTACAATCATGATAAGACTTATTCTTACCGCAATTGATTATATCAAAGGCTCTTTATTTTGCTTTAAGTTATAACTGAAAGCCTTATATTAAATTGTAAATACTTGGATTATGCTCAGAATCTGCCACATAGCTCCCGTGAATATCTCCAACTAGCCCATCTGTGCCTTTCTATTTTCTCCTACTCCTTATTTAAGTTCCTTTGAGGATATTTTATAGCTTTTTCATATTCCCTATTGCATTCAGGCTGACTCTCAATCCCACTCATAGTTTTGCTCACAGAAACTACTGGTGACCTTCGAACATCTGTAACTTTCAATTTCTGCATCCATATTGTACATTGTCCAACATAAGGAACTCCAGGGAACACAAACTTAATAAATAGAATTTGGCACATATTATATCCATAGAATCTCCACCATGACTATGTGAAGACCAACATCTTCCATATCGCCCTTAGCTTTGTATGACTCCATCTTCCATTTTGCATTCCATTCATCGCTGACTACATCATGCAGGGAGCATATACTGGCAAAGGCGTGAAGATCTGTGTCATACCCACCATTTGCATTTGCTTGAAGTTTCTAAAACATAGGTTTGTTCTACATATATATGGTAATCATATCTTTCAAAATAGCATTTTCCTTATCTTGAAATGCTTTGTCTAATTATAGACGAGCCACGACCCCTCCAGCTCAGACATATGCATTTTATTTATTATTCTCTTGTGGCACAGGCTAAAGATGCATCAATCGATAATGCGGCATGGGTGTTATATTTGCTAATTGCATTTGCCTGAGAGTCTTTAAAGCCTCTTCAACATACATTTTGTGCATATCCTGCGATCATGGTATCTGATTTCATTGAAGCCCCCCATCAAAAGCTCCCATACGCTTTCACATTTCACAGCTATATCTATCAGGGTGCTTCAAAATATAATATCTAACTAGAAATGCCATTTCAATGTGCTTTTATGGATATCCATATGATGCATGCAGCTACACCTTGGTTCTTAACCTTGTTGTTAGTGACAATATCTTCGAATAGGAAGGAAATGATCAAGCTATATGGAGAATGCCAGCAAAGTTATCAAATATAGCTTTATAACCGCCGATTGCACTTGTTTGAAAGTACTAAAGCCTTTTAACTGATCCACTTTGTGAATATCTGCTTAGTTACTCACGGGCCCACTTAACTCTTTGCCCTCTTCAACTGTTGCCACACTTCCTTCATTTTCAAACAATGCATGTTGGGCCTGGATTCTAAGGAAAATAACTATAAATCTACAATTCTCATAATAGCCTGACTTCCAATTCATTATCTGACCATCTCACCTATAGTATGGGTAAAGACTTTTGCATGAGATGCTGAAATAACATGCATAATTTCCTGAAGAAGGTGGTTCGATGTATCTCTAATAACCATGACAACTAGGTATTTTTTTATGAGCAACAGAAACTTCACATAAAACTTCAAATGAGCTCATATCTGTCAATGTAACCAATACCCATTCCATATTCACAAGAAATATATTCCACTATTGCTCAATAGTTGGATCATTTGTTGCTGACAGAGCTATTGCTCAAATAATGGTTTATATTCTTTCACAGTATGCTGCAGTGATGGGCGGTGCAATTGTTGCACAAATTGATCCTATGGCAATTGATAGTGTAGACTTCTAGCTTTCTTATAATTGTGTGTTCTCCTTCATGTGAATGTATTGCAGTGCAAGAACAATGCTTTCGCAATCATAATCCATAATCTTCATCCAGCTCTCAAATTCTCCAATTTCCTTCCAAGTTGAATCCGATGCACGAAATACAGTAAACCATTGATTTGTTTGTTGCACTATTGACGCCAAAGCACAAGTTTCAAATTCAATGCATTTCTCATTCATGAAAGTTCTTGAATCACTTCTTCAAAGTTGATGCACGATGCCATCATTTGCACTTATTTTCTTCAAATATCCAATTTGCATCAGGGAGATAGATTCTTGCGCAGTCAACATCATCTTGATTTAGATTGATGCAAGGAAGTTCTAACTAAGGCACGGATGTAGATAAAGTCAACAACATTCCAATGAAATAGATGGTAGGAAGCTCACATATGGCACGGGCGAGGAGGTCATGGAGTTCATCCTCACGCTGCTAACTGCATTTAAAACTTTCTGTGGCCTTTCCAACAAATCCATTTTGTGCATACACTGAGAATTTAGAACTATAAATGTTAACTGCTTTACTTGAAAGGCTCAAAGCTCTTACAATGAACATCCTGCAATCCTTGATTCCCCCATTTAAATTGAAACATAAGTTGCATCGAGCTCATCAACATTTCCATTTTAGAGCCCTCAGATGAGTGCATCACTAACCATGTTGGCAACGATGCGGAGTCTGATCTGATACAGATAATGCTCCCTCCAATCTTATTAATAATATTAATTTATGTACCATCTGACTATATTATATTCCTGACAGGTTAGAGAATGATATTGACTAGTAGAAGGAAGAGAGAGTCGGCAAACAAAAGAGTTTCCAAACCCTAAAAATGCTCGATAATGAGAAGTTGGGAGATCAGCTATTCTAAGAACCTTTGAACCTAAGTCAGAAAAATTTGAAGTTCAAGAACTTATGGGACTGCTGACAAGGAGAAGTCGGGGATATACATAGTTCAAGAAATGGCCAAATACCTGACAACCAAGGGTTGGCAAATTTATAAACTTCAAAAACTAATGGGACCCACCCTTCACATAAAAACTTGGAGAAACATATGACTTTAATAAAGTCATTTACTCTTTAAGCCACAGGACTATAATAATAACACATAAATACCAAAATATCCTGACAAAAATTAATCAATTTGAAAACTTGAAACTTTGAAAACATATATTTCAACTAGATTCAACTGGGAAAACATGCCTTATGCTAAAGACAAAAATCTCCATAACTTTCACATACCAGCTCCTTTTTGCATGAAATTTAGACTGTAGGGTAATTAGGACATTCTGAGAAGAACCCAGAAACCTTTTTGGCTCCAGCATCAAAGAAGCTAGATTTTTGCCACATTTATAGATCACAAATGGGAAAAAAGTGAACCTAAAAATCTTGCACACGGTGAGATGTTTTGGCATGGAAACTGAGCTGTATTGGGAGAAATGAAGATAGAATCATGCCCACAAGAGGAATTTCCACTAGTAAAATTAATTATTTTCATTATTCAGCAGGTTCATAGGGATATAGGAAAGTGCATGGAAAATTTAAAAATTTTAAAGTTCAAATTTTAGGGCAACACGGCTGAAACAAGATCATTGTTGGTGAAACCTTTCATCCCTTATGGGTGATTTACAAACAATATTAGGAGTAATTAATTGCATAGGATTTACAAGGTTGATGGCACCTTAATCCTAACAATATATGTGATAGAAGTTGTCCTTGGGGTCATGTTGAGTCCTCCTACTATCACTTCTTTTTTCACTTTCATTTGTTTTATGCATTCTCACTTTTCGAGAGGAGTTTTGTCCCATGAGGTTTTCTCCTTTTCTCCACTTAAGATTTGTTGTACATGGGTGCCTAACATGGCCTAGTAGCCAAGACCCATCCATCATTGCATCTTTCTTTAGTCAACTACTCCCTAAGTTGCACTTAAGGGGGTGTTATTGTGAATAGGGTTATTACCTATCTGGTTTACCCTTGTGTGGATAATTCATATTATTTAACTATTTATTAGTTAAATAATATTCACACATCACACATAATTCACATGTTAAGTTGACTTAGTGAGTCTACTAGATGTTTCTAGTTGTGTCTAGTTGTTGATAGTTGTCATATTATCCTATAGTTGTCACATGTCATAGGATTAAGACACTTGTCACATGACTACAACATCTTCGCAATCTTGTATCAATCTTTTGCATTCAATAATAGAATAGAATTATTCTCTCATTTGATCTCTCTTGTGCTTTCATGAAATCCTAGATTCTGGGTGACTCCAATCATAGCCAACTCTAACATGAAAAAGGTGTCCTTATTGAAAAATCCCTTATTGTCAAAGCTTCACTCAAGACATATACCAAGGACAATAATCAAACAAACGATAAATTTAAACCTTGGGCCAAGAATAAACATGTGGTTAGTGATGGTGTTATCAATTCAAAGCACATCCAAACAACTCAACCTTCCCAACACAATGTGCAAATTATCCTTAAGACTATTACCATTTCCCTTCCTGAACAATAATTTAGGCCACCCTCTAATCGAAGATGTCATTTTATTGACTTAGGGGAACCTATTGAGATGGTGTTTCATAAATTAGCACAAGCTGAAATGATTACATATCCCATGACCAAACATTATGATGACAACCATCCTAAACCCACATGGTCTAATGACAATGAATATTATGACTATCATCATATTAAAGGACATCCTACAAATAAGTGCAATAGGCTCAAACATTACATCCAAGTTCTTATTGATCAAGGAAAATTAGAAGTAACCCCTAATTCCACATCCAATCACAACCAATCCCAAAATAATCATGCCAATAATATCTGCTATAATAAGACCCCTTACAACTATGACTGTCATAGGGTGTATTGATCATCACCCTTCACAAGTTATCACTGTCACCATAAAAGCCACATCTCTTGAACAACTTGCCTTTAGCCAACATGACATGCCTTCCATTAATCCATGTCATAATAAATTCCTTCACATAGAGGTCCTAATTTCTACATGTAAATTTAAGCATGTCCTTTTGGATAATGAATTTAGCTTGAATTTATGTACCTTGTGATTAATAAAACAATTGGAATATTCAGTGACTGACTTGAACCATGTACTTTTACTATCAAATCCTATGATGATCCTGAGAGAGAATCCAAAGAAACTATATATCTTCTTATACAAGTGGGTCATGTTCTACATCAAACCACATGTCATGTCCTTGATCTTGACCTTCCATAAAACATCTTACTTGGTCGCCCATGGATCCATGCTCTGCAAGCTATCCCTTCCACTTACTATCAATGCTTTAAGTTCCCTCTTAATGGTGAAGAAGTCACTATCCATGTAGATCCTCAACCCTTTGAATATTGTCACATCATGGAGGTTGTTTCTCATAAAGACAACCTTTGTCCCATTAATGATATCTCCACTAGAGCTAAGGAACCTCTTCTACATCTTATGTCCATCATAATGACCTTGTTGGTGTGAATAGGGATATTACCTATCCAATTTCCCTTGTAGTGTGGACTAGGTACATTATCTAACTAGTAATTAGTTAGTCCTATTCACACATGTTCACATGTTAAGTTTACTTAGGATAAGTCTAGATAATTCTAGGTTGACTTGTGATCTTATTCTACACATGTGATCTTATCAACTAGTTGGCATCTTATACTCTAGTTGTCTCATGTTATAGTATTAAGACACTTGTCATATGACTACTTCATCCTACATCTCATCCTTGCCTTTATAACCAAGGCATATCATGTATATTATGTAACAATTTTTGCATTCTTTGATAGAATAGGATTATTCTCTAATTTGGTCTCTCTTGTGCTTTCCTGAAGATTTTCTACCTTCATATCCAAATCTTACATGGTATCAGAGCTAGGAGGTTCTATTTGTGTTAGTCAATTTTTTGAGAGCTCTTGAATGCAAATCATGGTGGATCTTCAATAGTTGAGTATGCTCTTCTCTTGCATCAAATGATGGCCTAGAGAATCAAAGAAACTTGATGGAAAAACTAGATTTGGAGGGTTTACTTCTTATGGCCTTAAATTGCAAGTTTCAGCATGCCTTGTCTTGACATAAGTGGTTGATTCAACTTCTACCATCATTTTTTGTTGTTGGAGGTATTTTTTTCATTAGATTGACATTTTCTACATGTTGGAAAGAAAAACACTGTATGGGTTTTGTTCATCGCATCAAAAACTTTTTGTTTATCTATTAGTTTTTGCATTCAGAAAATAGATTTTGCAGAAACTTAATCACAAAGTTTTTATAGGCCCCCTCTCCATTGGCAGTTTTATTTTTGCACTCTAACTTTGTAGGCATGTATCTCAATTATCCGAACTCCTTTTTGTGAGCAATGTTTTTTTTATTTGGACTAGAATTTCATAGGATTCATAATGGTGCAATCATATTTTGGTTTTGGTGCTTGGTTTTTCTAGAAATTGCAGATTTTCACCAATGTTCCTGAGTAGTTCCCAGTTTCAAAACTTCAAAGTTTTTGTTTGTGCTCATATAGTAACATTTTTTGGTGAAATTTTTTTTGTAAGTGCAAAATTTTTGAGTACTTTCCAAATCAGCAATCAGTTTTGTAAACACCTAAAATTGACCATGTCTTGATACATCACCCGGTCAACATCACTTGAGACAATCTGTAACATGTTTTACCCTAGTAACCCTTTCATCACCTAATTAGTTAAATAAATCATATTTATTTAACTAATCCCATCATAATCCCATTTAATCCCATTCTTATCCCTCAAGCCAATTAATTAAATAAATATAATTTATTTAATTAATTTCCACTTTCCCCTCATCTAATTAAATAAATAAATTGTATTTATTTAATTAATTTCCACTTTTCACTCATCCAAATTAATTAAATAAATTAAATATTTATTTAATTAATGTACACCACATCATCCCTCATCCAATTAATGAAATAAATCTTTATTTATTTAATTAATTCCACATTTGTCTCTATCTCCACATGGCTAGAAGCTTCTAGTCCTTGTAAGGTGAAAGCCATTTGACTTTAATTCTTCTCATTCAATCTTCATGAGACACTTGTCAAATGGCAACAACTCCTAAGTCTCTTTTAATCCTAGCCATCCATCACCAATCTAATCCTAGTCATCCATTCTTATCACTCATCTCCTATAAATCAAGCCTCACCCAAGCCATTTGGGACACTTTGGGAATTTTGAAATGGGGCTCTTGAGGAGAGACGATCTACATTTCAAGTATCATCATGCTATTGAAGTAATTCTAGGTCTTCTCATTCATCATCTTCTCACTATTATTATGTTGCAGAAGTGAGCAATCAACATTCCAACCAATCAATCATCCATCAAAGAGAATAAATCTAGTAGATTTGGGTGCATCTACCACGTTCTATCATGTGTGGAGGACTTGGTTCAAAGGTAAAAGGTATTGTGTTGTTATCATTATCTTTGCACTGTCTTTGTACCAATTTTCTAACCACAAGTTTGATTCATTTTTTGCTCAGAAATTATACTTTTATTTATAGCCTAATTTTGGCATTTGCATTGTACCAAAATCAAAGACCACTTTGCAATTCTTCTTAGGGGGCTTCAATTTCAGTATTGATATGTTGGGGAGTTCATAATTTTAGTTGAGGGTTTCATGTCTTTGTAATTTGGAGAGATCTATCTTAGTCATAATGGGTATTTCACTTCATCCTTCTCTAATCATCTTGAAAATGGGAAACTATAAACAATGGAGAGATAGTATTTTGAAACACTTGCTTTGGATTCATCTTTTTCCACATCTATATGGTCTTGTTCCTCAACTAGGTACTTATTGGAAAAAGTTTGTTTGGAATTCCAAAAGAGATCGTGTTATAAGAGTGATTGGTTACCATGTTGATGATAACACTTGGAGTGCCCTTTTTCAAATTGAATGTCCTTGTGTTAGGTGGACCAAAATTTGGGATCTATATGGTGATTCTAATATTCCACCATTCTTAGATGATCCTATTTTAAATTGTCTTGTACCTCTTGACGTTTTAGACAATATACCATATGACTATGATACAAAAGAGGATTTTGTTTCTTTGGAATGCCTTGCAAATTATGATGATGAAGATGAGGTTTCCACTCCTTCCCCTCCTACAGAGACACTTGTTGAGCCTTCACATTTATTGATTGATACTTCCCTTGATCCTAATCTTGATCAACATGATGCTTATTGTTTTCCAGATCCACCTCATTGGGACTCTTATCTTGCAAACATATCATTCTTGTTTGTGGAGTCTCACATTTTAGATTTGGAAGACACACTTGAGGGGTTAACTTGTTGAACACTCAGAATACTAAGAGGGGTGAATTAGTATTCTCTGAACCCACTTAAGCATTTAAACATTCATTCTACATAGCATATTTAATTTGCAATAAGCAAGGAAAACATGAAATAAACCATCAGAATACATAACACATGAACACTAGATTTTTACGTGGAAAACCCCAAAAGAGAAAAACCATGGTGAGGATTTGCTCACATATATATATATATGAATAACAATACCAATTACAATTAGGCTCAGTACCAAAATGACTCACTATCCATAAAAGAGAATGCTCACTGCCAAAGGACTCGTTGTCCTTAATAGAAAGAGATAGAAGAGGGGGTGGCTCATTGCCAAATATGAACTACTAGTAATGCATCTGACTCATGCCAGAGATATAGTTCCATTGAAGCTCAGAATACTGACATAACACACTTCATCTTCACCACAAACTTATCTTATCCTTCTCTTCATCAAATTTCACTCACACACACTGAACTCTTTCACATTCACCCACACACAAGAAATCAATTTGGTCGACATAAAGATGTATTGTGTGACTCCTTAATCTGTCAGCCAAAAACACAACCCAATATGCTTTACGGAGAGAACCAAAGAGTGTATCTCATTAAGATAGGTCGGCATGACCTATATTTACTCCCATGACTTTATTCCATACATGTCTTGACTCTGCACAACCTCAACACCTTTAGGTTGGCTCAACTGGTGAAGTAGCAATAGCATGAACTAACTGTTAGTTCACAACTTAGCATGCAGACCACAAAAATGCTTAGCACTTGGAGACAACACACTTTTGACATCCATAAAATTATCCTCAAATCCGCATAGCAAAGCATTCATCTACAGTGGAATGCAAATCATTCCAATATACCACTGGCATTGTCATTACACTGTTATTACAGAGTCCGGTACTCTGTCAACTCTATCTTTCACCCCGAAGGGCTTCAAGACCTGAATCTTTAGATTTAGACTCCTTTAGTATGCACCAACACTACCTTACAACCACATAGAAAAATTCTTCATAGTGGAGAAATGTGGACTGAAATACTGTAACCCTGTCATAGGTTTTGTACTGCAAATGCCTTAGGAAAATCTTTAGCAAATTGTGCCTAACTGCGGAACTCCAAAATGGAAAGATATCATGCTTAGATGTACTCCACTTCATATTGCACATAGTATCTTCTCTAGATCAACACTTAGGTGTATTCTCTTCCATATCATACTTAGCAACTTCTCGGGACCAACACAATTGTATCTGTATACCTTGTTGAACCTCTCTGAACTAATACAACTATATCCTTACACTTTGTTGCCTCTCTTTGGACCAACACAACTTTGTATTTACACTTTGTTTCCATCAATGATAACACTGCTCACTTCCATGATCATCGATCTCTTCACCATCATGCCTATGTTGCCAACAATCTCCTCCTTTGTCATTGATGGAAACATACACCAAAACTTTTCCCCCTTTGTCATCAATGACAAAGGAACTACTTGTATATCTACAAGTCAAAAATTCTCCCCCAATCTCAAAACTGATCTTGCCTTACTATGTACATACTCCCCCTTTCTATTTTACTCTTATACTTTAATAGGTAAATCAAAGTATCAAAAATTGTTTTCTTTTATCTTTCTACATATGTACAAGAAATTAGAATATAAATCTTACTATTTGGTGGGAAGAATATCCTTGTATATATTCTTCAGTTGTAGTACTATAGCAATGTAGAATCTCAATGCATCTTGGTAGAGTTGAGTATATATATCTTCCCATTAATTTGCAAAAGCAAGTCTTCTGCTTCTTCAACTGATACTGGTGTAGCTGTCATTTTTCCAACCTTATCAGCTTCCTTTAACAACCTTATCAGCGCATCCATCTTAAAACTGATAATCTCTCTCAACTGACTCATTTGATCCTTATTTAATTCTCTTTGATTTAGTAGTTTCTTAATGATAGCATGATTCTTTTCTACTTCAGCCCTCAGATTTCCACTGTTGTCCTTTAAGGGGTCATAAGTTCCAGAGATGTTTGTTATCTGCATTTCTAGGTCATCAATTTTATCTTTTATGTCTTTTGTAGTTGTAGGCCATGATAAACAAAATTGATATATTACATTGGCATCACTTAGGGATTTTTGGATACTCTTTACACTATTACTTAATAGATTATGTGCCTTGGAGCACTTTTCAGACAAATCTATCGATCTCTTATTGTTGATCTCTTCCATTACTTTCTTTTCAGCTGCCTTCTCTAAGGATATAAAATGACTGTTAACAAACTCCATCAGTTGCTTCATTTTTTGTGCAGGAGTCAAAGAGGCATCCTTCTTGGTTTTTGGTAGCATCTTTTCAAAAAAATTCATTGCTTCTTCTAGAAGCTCATTTCCTTCAACCTGTGACTATAATATCTCTTCTTGAGAAATAGCTTGAAAGATGGTTCCAAGTTGCAATTTCTTAAGTGGAGAGATATTTGACAAATTGATTTGTCCATCCAAAGATGGAAATTGGAACATCTGAGGTGAATCCATAGTCTGAATTTGTCTTTGTTGGGCCAAGAACTCCCTGATGGAGTTGATTGGTGAGACTCCGAAAGACTCACCCTCTGTATTCTTCTTCTCTCCTTAAGAAATGGAGGCTATGTGTGAGCCTGGGATCTCTAGAGGACAAACTTCTTCCTATGTCACTTCTCCTTCTTTGATCTCCGGAGGAACAAAGGCATTATCCACAATGCTTTTTATTGTTCATTTTCCTTATGTTCTCCATATTCTCCATCTTTCTTCTCATCTAGAATCTCCTTCCTCTTTTCAACATTCTCTGCATTCTCTGAAGGAAGATTAACATGTTCGTAGGAGATAAATTTTCAACATCCTGATCCTCAGCATTGGTTGTATCAGTGTTTACAGGAGGAGGTGACACATTTTTCTCAGCTTTAATGACTTGATCTACTCTGGTCTCTTCATTTTTCTCAGGATGGCCATCATCCTTTTCTCTTTCTTCAGAAGAGGACCATTCTTCAATTGTATTAATTTTCAATTCCTTGAGAACATCTGCAGTTATCTTCAAGGTGTCCAACCTCTTTATTTCCTCCTTATCATTAGACATTGAGGTGTTCAGCCTCCTTTTTGTTCTGAATTCTTTGGCTAATCTTTGAATAGCCTTAGTCTTTTCTTAATCAGAGATAGAAGGACAGATTCTCTTAATTGCCTTATTTCTCATTTCAGAGTCTTTTCTCATGGCTTCATCTCTTCTCTTTGTTAATACATTGGCAAGACTATCAGGTAATTTATCAATAATCTCTATTAAAGCAAAATTGAAGGCATCCATGTAACTGATTATTACTATTTCAATGATTGCTTGGTCATTTGAGGATCTTTCATTATACAACTTAGCTACTTCTTTTAGATTTTCTTATCTATTTATGGCACTAATAGCAGCTTCAAGTTGCAAAGGTGGAAGGCTTGATTTCTCTGACTTCTTTGTCTTTTCTCTACCCTTTTCCTTTGAGACCTCTCCTTTTTCGACAGCTTCACTTTCTTGTTTCTTCTTTCCCTTTCCTTTCCCCTTAGAGGGCTAGACTTCTTCACCATATTTCTCTTCTCTCCTTTTGAAAATGAAGCCTTCTTTTTTCTTTTTCACTTTCTTCCTCTATAATAATATCAATTTTTGATTTCTTGGTGCCTGATTCTTCTTCAGAGGTTTGAGGCTCTCTTTTCTTTTCCCAGACCAACTTAGGTCCTTCTTCTTCCTCTTCTTCATCATCATCATTGTGGCTGATGTATTTTTCTCTTGTGGATTTTTCTTTTATCTTTCTTTTCTTGGAAGGTTGCAGTTGCATGAAAGCACTGGATGCTTCATTCTTCTCTATACTTGTTGTAGGCATGGCTTCAGAGGATTTTGGAGTAGAAACAGAGGAGGTAGAAGTCCTAGTTGACCTTCTTGTGCTTAGAGACTCTTCTGGAGTATCAGATGTGCCTTTGGATTTCTCCACAGGGCCCTTTGGTGACATCATCTCCTCAACCTTAGATCTTATTTTCTCAACATTTTCTTTATTTATTTCTCCTTGTACTTTTGATGCACTTCAATAGATTTATCTTCGTATGTTGAATACCTTTCTACAGTCATATCCCTTGGTTTTCTAAGCATTAGGTCAGAAAGACTTGTAACTATGTCTTATGTAACCTCATAACCCATCTTTGGAATCCAAACTATTCTAGGTTCCACTACTTCCATATAACATTCATCTTTGCTGACCATAAAAATGATGTCATCCTTGTATTTCTCTACAACCCTCTTTGGGATTCTTTCTCTTGCTTGCATGTTTTCTGGAAATGTTTTGAAGAAACCTCATAATGCAACATTTTGGGTTTCTAAGTTACCTAACCTTCTCATATGGTCTATGATTTGTACTGCTACTAGAGCATGTCCAAACCATACAATGTTCTTTGCACCAGGAACTTCTCTGAGGAAGTAAAACAATAAGCAAATGATTAAAGTACCAAATTTGAAAGGGTACTTTGAGTTTTTTTTCTTCTATAGGTTCTCAAGCAATTGTTGCCTTAGTAGTTCACACAAGTCACAGTCTGCATCGTTCTTGACCATCTCATATGTTGTGTTGAAGGCAGTTGCAGAGACTGAGTTTTCTCTGTTGGTGAAGTAAATTTTGTATCTAATCATCATGGATGCATAATTTATAGTAGGGTCTTCAATGTTGTTCACAGTTAGGGCTCTCTTATCAAACTTTTCTTCGATGAGCTTCATTACCACATCATTTTTAACTAATTTTAGTGTTGAAACTGTTCCGATGGAACGTAACCCTGTCACAACCCTAATGGCTTCCTTGATTATCATATGTAGCAAATCCAGCCACATGAATTTGTCGTGAATGCGGCTCAATACATACTTAATCCAAGCATCTTCATAACACAGAATAAGAAAGTCATTCCATACATCCAATTTCTTCTGTATTAAGGCACTGTATTCATGTTTTAGGTCATAATTGTCATTAGTTAGCTCATTGACCCATACTTCTCCTAGCTTTGCATGATTGTATTCTTCCATCTTTGTATGGATATACATCCTCACATCCTCTATATGTAAAACACCATATGAAATATTTGAAAAGGCACCATCTGCATCTGTCTCCATGGATTTAAACAGATGTCATTTAAACTTAGGGTGGGGCCAGTCTACTAATTCTACAACTTGTGGAGTAAACAACTTCAAAGTGTTACTAAAAGACTTAGGGCAAGAAGTCTGTAAATACCTTTTGATTGCTTCCGGTTACGGCTTCGTGTGCAAGAATCCTGATTAGCTTCTCCTTGCTTTAGCTCTTCTCTCTTCAAAGTTTGATTACAAATGATCTTTTTGTTAAGTGAGATTGCTTAAAAAATTCTTTTTGCTAAACCTAATTCACATTCAATACATAGATTGATAAAGTTGTCAAAGCTTCAACTGTAATACACAGTCACCTTCAATTACTCTGTAAACTTCCATAATATGGCATTTTTCACTAGCATTTTTTCCAATAGGTTAAGCATGTCAACCTACATCACATATCCACGAGTTGAGAGTGTCAGCACCATATCTTTGGCAGGGGCTTAAAGTTTGTTTATTGAAGCTCCCCCTAAGCTAGAGCTTTCTACTTAGTTTCTGAAGGAAACATCTACACCAGATACTAGCACAACCTCAACATTCACTTTATTTTCTTCTTTCCTTTTCCAGACCTTGTCCATTTCTTTCTTCATCTCTACCAGATCCACATTCTTTACTGGATCAACCTTCACATTCTTACTTCTACAAAATTTAGTAATGTGACCTAATTTGTTGCATTCATAACATCTGACATTTTGAACAAGCTTACTTCCATTTATTCTAGATCTTCATTGATTGGCCTTATGCCCAAATCCATTGCATGTATAATAGTAACCATTGAAATATGGAACCACCATACCCTTATTGTAACCATTCATCATCTGATTTCTGCATTCACTAGCTTTATGACCAATTCTTTGACATGTGAAACATTGACCAAAAAATGATTAAACATTTTGATTCATACTTCTACATTCCATAGACTTATGTCCAAATTTATTGCAAGAGTAACAATAGCTAGAGTACCTTTGCGCAGTTGGTTGTCTGATAGGTGGCCTCTTGAAGTTTTTCTTCTAGTTTTAGACATGTCTGTTATTACCATTCTTGACTCTAGTCTTCTTTTGGTTATTGTTTTTCTTCTTAGCATTGTTTGCCTTTGAACTTTCACCTTTTTCAAATCCCAATCCTTCTTTATCCTTAGGAGCCTTTTGATTTGCAATCATTTCATCAAGCAAGATGGAACTTTTCTTGAATTTGTCTTCTTGAATTTTTGCTTTCTCCAGCTCTATCTTTAGGATCACAATTTCTTGTTCAAGCCTTGAGCATTCTTCAAGTTTTCCTTTCAATTTTTCATTTAGGCATTCTTCAATTCTTTTTCCTTCAACCTGTATTTTTAGACTGGTGATTGTCTCATTTGATTGATTAAGCTATTCATTTACTTCCTTGTATCTTTCTTTGAATTTCTTGTTTTGCTCTCTAGACTTCTTAATGCATTCATCTGCTTCCTTAATAGTTTCTTCCAAGTCTCTATTCTCACATTGAACCTTTTCTAGATCTTCAAGGGATGATTTAAGTTCTGCCTTCATATCAACTATGCAGTCTTCTTCAGTAAATCCAATAGCAGGAATTTCTTCTAGAGGGATAGGATATTTCCTAGTCTCCATGTGTTCACACTTCAAGATCTTCATCAAGCAATTAAGCTTCTTCGAAGGAACCAGGCTCTTATACCAATTGTTGAACACCCAGAATACTGAGAAGGGGGTGAATTAGTATTCTCTGAAACCACTTAAGCATTTAAAAATTCATTCCACATAGCATATTTAATTTGTAGTAAGCAAGGAAAGTATGAAATCAACCATCAAAATACATAACACATGAACACCATATTCTTACATGGAAAACTGAAAAAGGGAAAAACCACGGTGAGGATTAGCTCACATATATCTGAATAACAATACCGATTACAATTAGGCTCACTGCCAAAAGGACTCATTGTCCATAAAAGAGAATACTCACTGCAGGTGGCTCACTGCCAAAGGACTCAATATCTTGAATAGAAAGAGATAGAAGAGGGGGTGGCTCACTGCCAAATATGAACTGCTAGTAATGCATCTGAGTCATGCTGGAGATACAGTTCCACTAAAGCTCATAATACTGGGGTTAAAGCAAGAAGTTGAGTATACATTTTGTGGAAGTTTTCCATAGATGAAAATGCTGCTTGGAACAAGTACCCGTTTAGGATCGGGTACCTGTTTTCAAAAAGTTTTTTTTTACATGCCTATGGCTTATTTTTTTATTTTTTAGAAACGGGTACCCGTTATTTTTAAAACGGGTACCCATTTATAACGGGCACCCATTATGAACAGGTACCCATTTCTAAAATTTTGAAATTTCAAACCCGCCAATTTGCATTGGTTTTAGGCTTGGAAACCCAAGTCTTTAACTTTGGACCTGCAACTAGGAGACCATGAAAACAACAAGAGAAAAAAACTAGTTTCACCACTATGGCTGACGACTTTTTTTTTAGAATATTTTAACGAAATTAAAACCCATTATAGATCTAAAAGTCTAGTTTTCAAATATGTAATTTTTTCTACTATTGAACATAATTTTCTATTTATTATTTATTTTCCAAACAAAATAACTCATAAACTTGAAATAACATAGGTTACTATTTTTTTAATAACTTTTGATTTTGAAAAGTTTCTTGAAAAAAAATTATGTCTGACCAAACTAGACACCATTCTCTACATGATGAAAAAAAAAAATTAGTGAATTGATTAGTTTAGGTCAAATTATGTTGGTTGTACATGAGGGGTTTTAAAAACACTAATTAGGGCCATTTAAAAATTAATTTTCAGAAAAATATATTTGTCAAAAAATTACAAAAAAATATCCTAACCAAAATTCAACATCCTAAGAATCTTTCCACAAAAGGAATTAGAAAAATACATTAATTTAGGTCAAATTATGTTGGCCGTACACATGCATGCTTTTGCAAAAAATAAGGGACTTTTAAAAAGCCACTTTTTGTACATCCAATAAAAAACTAACTTGCATAATCTGGGTATTAGAAAAAAATTACATATTTGAAAACTAGAAGCAAAATCCTACATTTCATATTTTTACATCATCTTAATATTTTATGTGCAAGTGCTTCAAATTGTCACTCCAAGTACGACAAAATTTGAAAAACAGGAAAAAGACTTCCACGTTTTGGCCAAAAAGTGAACTCATCTTCTTGCACTTACCCATTGACTTAACACACTTCATATTCACCACAAACTTATCTTATCCTTCTCTACATCAGATTTCACTCACACACACACTTAACTCTTTGGCATTCACCCACACACAGGAAATCAATCTTGTATATATACCGCTTTCAAGCAAAACATCAATTTGGTAGGCATGAAGATGTACTGTGTGACTCCTTAATCTGTTGGCCAAAAACACAACCCAATACACTTTGCAAAGAGAACCAAAGCATGTATCTCATTAAGATAGGTCGACATGACCTATATTTACTCCCATGACTTTATTCCATACATGTCTTGACTCTGTGCAACCTCAACACCTTTAGGTCGGTTCAACTAGTGAAGTAGCAATAGCATCAACTAATTGTTAGTTCACAACTCAGCATGCAAACCACAAAAATGCTTACCACTTGGAGACATCACACTTCTAACATCCATAAACTTATCCTCAAATCCGCATAGCAAAACATTCATATGTGGTGGAATGCAGAGCATTCCAATATACCACTGGCACTGTCATTACACTGTTATTATAGAGTTTGGTACTTTGTCAACTCTATCTTTCACTCTAGAGGGCTTCAAGACCTAAATCTTTAGGTTTAGACTCCTTTAGTATGCACCAACACTACCTTACAACCGCATAGCAAAATTCTTTATAGCAAAGAAATGTGGACTGAAATACTGTAACCCTGTCATAGGTTCTATACTACAAATGCCTTAGGAAAATCTTCAACAAATTGTGCTTGACTGTGGAACTCCAAAATGGAAATATATCATGCTTAGGTGTACTCCCCTTCATATTGTACATAGTATCTTCTCCGAATCAACACTTAGGTGTATTCTCTTCCATATCATACTTAGAAACTTCTCCAAACCAACACAATTGTATTTGTATACCTTGTTGAACCTCTCTGGACCAATACAGCTATATCCTTACACTTTGTTGCCTCTCTCTGGACCAACATAACTATGTCTTTACACTTTGTTGTGATCAATATCAACACTGCTCACTTCCATGCTCATCAGTCTCTTCACCATCATGCTTATGTTGCCAACATAACTCTCCTCTTTGATGATAGTTATAGCACAACTATTATCACCCCATCTTTGTCTTTGGTGATTGATAATCTTGAGTTTTCCTGTTGTCCTAGATTGTTACATTCTTCAAGTAGGCCTAGGACTCTTAATTTAGTTGTGGCATCTTTCAACATGTGGACACTTGAGCAGTTTTCAGAGGCATCCTACTTCATGAGACTTCTTTCCTCTTCTTTTATGTTGGATCTGGAGTTTCTTTTCCATACACCAGGGGTTTGGTTTCTTCCCAAGGGGAGAAATGTTGTTTGCAAGAAGTGAATACTCTTTTGTCTTCGATCATTCACCATTGGCCAAGGAGCTACTTTATTATGGGGGGATATCTAATCTCACTCTTGCCCTCTTATGGGGGCTTTTGATTGTGTGATCATGATGGATGTATTACTTAGGGGTATTGATGTTGAGTCCTCCTTCCATCATTCCATCATTTATACATATTTGTTTGTTCTTTTCTCTCTTTTGGAGAGGGATATTTTCCTATGGGGTTTTATTCCTCTACTCCATTTTTGAGAGATTATTTGTACATGGGTACCTAACATGGCCTAGTAGTCGGGACTCATCTTTGCATGCTTGCATTTGTTTAATTGTCCCTAAGTTGCACTTAAGGGGGGTGTTGGTGCGAGTAGGGATATTACCTAACTGGTTTCCCCTTGTAGTGTGAACTAGGCACATTATCTAACTAGTCATTATTTAATCTTATTCACACATGTTCATATGTTAAGTTTACCTAGGATAAGTCTAGATAATTCTAGGTTGACATGTGATCTTATCCTACACATGTAATCTTATCAACTAGTTGACATCTTATCCTCTAGTTGTCTCATGCAATAGGATTAAGACACTTGTCATATGACTACTTCATCCTACATCTTATCCTTGCCTTTATAATCAAGGAATATCATGTACATTATGTAACAATTTTTGCATTCTTTGATAGAATAGGATTATTCTCTCATTTGGTATCTCTTATGATTTCATGAAGATTCTGGATCTTGGGTGGCTACCTTTATAGCCAACTCTTACAGACCTCACTGCCACTCCATCATCTTCCCAAGATCCCAAAATCACGAAGGTCAAGATCATTGCCAAAGGTTGTGGAGAATATGAGTTACATAATGCTTTTCATGTTGACCAATTCTATGATGCTTCTTATGGACTAGGATATATACCTCTTAGTTTAGAAACCAAAGATCCTCATGCTCCCTTTACAAGTCAATATGAACTCTCTAATGTTGTTGAAAGTACCGTCGATGAGACCATCAATGCCTTTTCCAAAGATTTTTATTTTATGTCTATTCCATAACTTCCATCCTCACTATTGGAACCTCATCACCATATCTTTATTCCATTACCTAGGACCAACAAAATCCAAGATCTAAGAATACAAAAGCCCGAAAATGAAAAATTAGAAAAGTATTGAACTTAAAAATAAAAATCATACTATAACTACACCAAGGCATCAAAAGTCAAAGAAAAATCCATCTTGCTCCTAGCATCACATGAGCATTTCCTTGAAGCAAAGAAAATCAATGTGAGCATAAAAGAAAATAAAAAACAACTCCATCAAAGTGAGCTTGTTGGTCCTCCATCATCTTCCTTCCATGCACTTCTACCAACTTCCATGATCAAATCCTTTCATCCCATTTATCTCACAATCATCCAAAAAGCATATCT
The DNA here is from genome assembly GCA_027924645.1 of Cunninghamia lanceolata. NCBI lineage: Eukaryota > Viridiplantae > Streptophyta > Pinopsida > Cupressales > Cupressaceae > Cunninghamia > Cunninghamia lanceolata. The sequence goes on from BSBN01000803.1 coordinate 14,434,983, forward strand.
CAATTTTGTTTCTTTTCTTACTATCAATTTAATCAATAATCATCAATCATCATCTCTGGGATATATCATTCCATATCCTTGTGTTTTTCTTGGGATATATCATTCCCACAACACTAGCCAATCAATCAATCATCAGTTTTCAGCTTGGCAAGGGAAGCACCTTATTTTTTTTGTGTGGTTTTGTGCATGCTTGCTAGCTTGCTAGATTGCTTTTGTGTGTTGTCATTTTATTTGCATTTGTATCAATCCTTGCAACATATTGTTACAATGACATCATAGTATTCCATATCATGGTGCCCAACAACATATGTTTTACTTGTGTACATTATCATTTTATCTTGTATCCACATTATCATTTTATCTTGAATCTGCATCATCCTTTTATCTTGCATCTACATTATCATTTTATCTTGCATCTACATCATCATTTTATCTTGCATTTGCATTATCATTTTACCTTGCATTTGCATCCTCATTTTATCTTGCATCTGTATTATCATTTTATCTTGCATCTACATCAGTCCTTGTATCCTACCCTCCACAATGGTATCATGGTCTTCCATATCATGGTGCTATACGACATAGGGTTGCTTGTGACTTTATCAGTTGTCTCATCACAGTGTCCACTAAGGTTGTCAAATGCCTTGTGATGCGCTGGGGCATCCTTTTATGCACAAGACACATTGTCACCCGGGTCTTTATACCTTGGTGCATAATGTCTAGTACTATATTAAAATCATGATTACTCACCTAATGCAACATAACTTTTCTTTCACCATCTTTTTATTTTGTCCTTTTTCCCTCATCCAATTAGTCTCATCCATTTCAAGAGCCTACCTGTGTTCTTCTAACCCACCTATCCTCTCAAGAGGGCATCCTAATCCCATCATCCTATCTGTCATTCCTCTTCATCACTCCTTTGAGTCGTTGGGGCATCATTTTCATCAATATCTTTATCTTCTTTGAAATAATGTTACTTCTTTTAGTTGCAACATCATCTCAAATAGGGGCAAAATGTAGACACCTAAAATCGACCTTGTTCTTATGACATCACCTAGACACCATCTTGTGACACTTTCATCCTAGGACCCTTTCATTAGCTAATTAATTAAATAAATTATCTTTATTGATTTAATTAATTTTAGTCCATTTTATCATTTTCCTAAATTAATTAAATAAATTACATTTATTTAATTTATTTAGTCCCTACTTCCCTTTAACCACATTAATTAATTAAATTTTATTTATTTAATTAATTTATGTCTCCCACCTTGTTCTATAATTAATTATTTTTCACTTATCCTAATCCTTATACATTTTTACCTATTAGTCTTAGTTGACCTCATGAAAATAGGTCATATCCTTCCCACATTTAAGATCATATAAATATCATTATCAATAAAGTCATTTTATCCTAGAGCATCTACCTAAATCTAGAACTTGAACGCATGGCTATCACATGAGTAATCAAGTACTGTTATGCTACTAATATGAGTAATCAACATTATCAATTCAAAGATAATTATCAAATATCAAGGGCAACGAGGACTACTTCAATAATATTGTTTCATTTCCTTTCGTTAGTTGCTCTTGATGTAATGTTGAATATGGAGTAGGTTTATTGATGCATTTGTTCGTTATTTGATTTCCATTTTTTGCATACACAACTACCACTCCTTAACAATCAATACAATAGGGAATTCAATGACTCAAAAAGTAGGAAGTGCATAATTGTTCAATTTAGATCCGCAAGCCATAGGACAAATTTGAATGTGTAAAAATAGCCCAAAGTTGCAAATTCGACCCTTTACAGAGTTGAGTGACTATTCTAATTCCAAGACATTTTCCAAATAGAAAAAATTTATTTCCATTCCAATGCATCTATATATCAATGCTACATCAAATTTCTTTATTGACATTGGTCCTACAACTAGATATCTTAACCCCCTTTGCATTTAATTTCCTAAACCAACATTCAATTTACATGCTTTACCATTTCAAACTAATTATTAATTTAGTCTAAATCCATTTATATGCACTTATTTAACGAACCTAAATTAAACTTAGGGAAAGTTTATTTTCCAGGTTTGCTCTCAACAATCCTTGTTCATAATCTTTGTTAAGAGTTAAATAAACATCTCAAAATATAACATTTTTTTTAATAGCGATCTACAAATGCATAACAAAACGTTTCTTAATAAAAAAGAATTTAAAGAGCAGTTTTCCAACTAAACAAAGCCGTGTAGAAGTTCAAATAAATTGATAAGGCAGAGTCTAATTACGCCAGCACCTTTGACAAGCGTGTTAAGCTGCAGCTTACACGTCCATAACGCACCAGCTTATCAAATTACACGCCGACTTGAATTGCTATAATTACAACATATTCTTAGAATCATCTAGACACCCTTCAGGAGATACACATAGCCACAGTTTCTTCCATAATCTTGTAGTAGAGAGAGAGGATGATTGTGTACCAGGACCTTGTCACAGGTAATTATATTCATTGTTATTTGAAATTTATTTGGACTTGTTGAAATGAATGTTTGATATTTAGAGATTTTAGATAATTAGAGTGTATACTTTTTTATTTTAAAATCACTGTGAAGACATTGTAGTGTACTAAAGTTATCATATGACTGACTGTAGAATTGGAAAAAAAAAAAGTGTTTTTTTTTCTAAAAGCTCCTCTCGAATCTAATGGATTGTAAAAATCTTCTGTACATTAATCTTCCCATATTTTTTCTTGAATTTTTTTTTCGTTTCAAATTTATACCCCGCTTTTTAGTATTAAGGTAATGATTTGTACATGTTAACCAACTCTAAGGAGTAGAGGGATGTTTATCTTTGATCTGGAATTTAGGTTGAATTCTTGTCAATAATTCTTTATATGAGAATTTAGATGAAGTTATGTGCATGTGCAAAAACTTTTATTTGATACAAAGTAATGAGAGAGATATATAGAACCGAAAATTTGTTCATCTTATACATGGCATACTCTTGAGAAAGGTGTATAGTTGCAGCCTGCAATCTTCTTCTATCTACCTATCTGTTTGCCTATTTTAGCTGATGTTAAGCTATATTATAGACATGTATCTATATTTTACATAGATTTCATGCCATGGAGGCCAAGAGTCACTAGGAAGCTGAATTGTTTCCTATGAAAGTGGAACCATTTCTTTGTATAACTCCTCATCCCCTAGTAGTTGTTTGTCTCCGCTTGTGTTATGGTTTGTATGTGTTTTCCAAAATGCAAGCAGGTTATAATATGCTCATTAGAATCCTAAGGGGTGGACATTCAATTTGGGAGTCAAAGATATGTTTTAAGAAACTCATAAAAAACATGCAAATATCGAGTGTGCTTTCCATCAAGTTCATGTTTTTTTCTGATAAAATTTTAAAAATAACACCACTACGACGTATTAGCTTTGTAATATTTTTTAAATCTAAAATTATTAAGGTCTTGATCTCTAATTAGTTTCAATAGTGTCTTTCATATTTTGCCAAAAAAATCAATGTATAATATTTTTGGTGTCATTTTTTATATATTCATCGAAACAACTTAATTCTTACATTCTAAACTCTATTAATTTGATTTTTGATGAGCATCCTCAAGTTTCTATTTTTGAGGATGTGTCCACTTTAAAAATTCATTAACTATTTTTTACTAAAACAATTTGTGAAATACCTAAGAAATACTTTTAAAAAGTCAGTATTTTAGGTGGAGCACACGAGATGCTATATTATATTTTTTAACAAAAATAGGAGCATTTTGTGTGCTCCCCCTATTTGAACCTCTTAATCTCCACCATTTAAGAAAAATAGTAGTTTAGAAACTAGATTTCAAGCACTACAAATCTTGTTCTTGTTACATCTACAAATTTTGAGTGCGGCTATCTTCAATTTCTCATCCAAGATCCATTTTTATCGATTTCAAAAAAAAATCTTTTAAAAAAAGTGGCCTTTTTTTACCCTTTTTGGTCCCCCTTTCACTCTTTCTCTTTTGTTTGAACTCCTCCTCAAGGGTACAATGATAGGATTCTTCCATCATCTTGACTTTAACCAACTTCAATCTGACTTTAACCAACTTCAATCTGGACTAAATTGATGCTCGTAGGCCATTGCAATACTTGAGGACTCGATGACTCGATGCTGCTCTAACTCAAATGAGCTCAGAATTGCATATAGCTCATAGAATTCATTGGTGTAGGATTGGACATCTTCAAGATATATTCATTGTTGAAGGCTTCTAGGAATTTATCCCAAGTTTAGTTAAATTTGTCTTCTATTTGGTCGTTCTCCCACAAAGAATGTGCTTGCCACTACTTCCTGAGGGGTAAAGAGACTTTCAAAGGTGTAATATTGATCTTTTCATTAGAAAAGTCATTCATGGCTTTTCATTAGAAAAGTCATTCATGGCTTTTCATTAGAAAAGTCATTCATGGAAAAATATGATTCTAACTGATCTAACTAGCTATCTACAACATTTGCATTAATCTTACCCTCAAACACAAGAACATATTAGAAGTTGAAACCTAAAGGGCAATCAACCACCAAAAGCTTTACTTGATAATGAGGTCAATGGAACCACTCATTTAAGAACTTATTCAAACTAGATGAACAAAATTCGCCATTGGTCTATGAGTGCTTCTTTGATTTTATTCTTGATCATCATGTGTATTTCCTCGTGTTAGGTTGGCCATCTTGAAACAAGTCAATAGATAGTTTGATGGTTCATGAAGTTTGATGTCAAGACTCAAATACTCCAATCGTGTTCAATGGGTCATGCAAGATGAAGATGAACTACTCTAATACCATTAATCCAAAGCCCAAGTTGAATCCTAGTGGACAATTCTCTAGATGAAGTTATTTGTGTAGAATCTTCTATGTAAGATAGAGTAGTGGTATATATAACTAAAATAGTAAATATATTATTATTTACATGTTTGTCTTGTACATGGCATACACTTGAGAAAGATGTACGGACATTATCTTCTTCTTTCTACCTATCTATTTGCCTATTTTGATTGATGCTAAGCTATGTTATAGATATGTATATATAGATTACATAGATTCCATGCCATGGAGGCCAAGAGTCACTATGAAATTGAACTATTTCCTATGGAAGTGGAACTAGTTCTTTGTATGACTTATCATCTCTATTGGTTTCCTATCTGAACTATTTGTTGGTGAGTGCCTAATGTGCACTAGCAAATGACCTATCATAATGCAATCCTTAGGAGTGCCACTTAGACTACTATGTTAACTACATCATTTGAAGCCTAGAGTGTGATGCTCAAAACAATGTAGTAAGAATCTATTGAATTAGACTTTACAATTTGGCCTAGAGGTATGCTAGACCTTGTTGAAGCCATGGTAGAAACCGTAAAAGGTTTGGGAGAGGTACAGTTGTTACATAGTAGTGTCTAACCTTGTGTAAACTGCTCTATGCCACTATTGGAGTATGCATGACACTTGCTAAAGAGGGGTGGTTGGTCCTTGTGTTACCACAAGCATTTGGGAGGTTCCCTAATATTCCATAGACTATAGAAGTGTTACCAAAAGTACCACAAGCCATTATCACATTGGTGAATCCTCCTGAACCAGGCCTCCCAAAAAAATATTTCTATGAAACCAAGTAAATTGTATCAACTCACATTTCTTATTATTTAACCTCTAAATAAAACATAATATAACATAGCTCCATTAGTTATCAGCACCTACCCTCACTAACTTTTTTTTCTCTCTAAGCTGCCCTCTTCGTACCCTTCTTTAATTATTGCTTTTATTATTTGAGGGAACCATATATGTTGCTTCTATTACTATGTCACAATTTTCCCTTCTAGACACCAACAATTGTCTTAAGCTACAATCCGAAAGTAGGTGAAAACTTGTAGGTATCTATCCTACAATAGATCCTTAACCAAAAGACCAATTTGAGATCTTTGACAAATTTCGTAATTCCATTACTATAGTGCTTGTGCTTGTCTATACAAGGTTCACAAGTATATAGATAATTATAGTAGAGTTAAAAGTCAATCTTGTTAGAAAAATCTTAAAAAGAACACAAATTTTGTCCTTCTCCAAGAAACCAACACTCTTTAGCATGAAGATCCTAGATTCCTTTGTTTGTGTTATGCACGTAAAGGCCCTACCAAGTTCATCTTTTTGGTATGGTGTTCTCTTTCTTTTTTGATCGAGCCATTAATCCAAGCTCTATATGATTCGAGGGCCTATATAATCCAAAGCTAGGTGGGTGCTTAGAGTTTTTTTTTAATGGAACCTTTTATGTCAAACCCAAATCATTTTTACTACTCAATATGAGAGCACAAGTCTGAGAGCCTAAATAACCCAAAGTTAGGTAAGTTCTTAGAGAAATTATTTTATTAACGTTTAGACCAAAACAATCTATAGCACTACAAAGCAACATAAGCACCTTGATAGGTAGTTTACAAAGAGGGGATGTTCCCTAGTAAGCCCATAAGCCCATGGGGAAACAATAGCTTTACTTTGAAGAGTGCATTGTCTACTATAAAGTTTTATCAAGAATTTTACTACTTCTGATAGTCCTATCTCTTAAAAGAGGGTAAACCTAACATCAACTCTGGATTCTTCTATTTTTGTTAGTCCTACCTCTTAAAAGAGGGAAAATATTAAATGATCTATAATGAGTATGAATATTCTATTATGTAATTTATCAACTTGAATTCTACTCAACCTTAATGTTCATTGATTGATAAGTAGTTGTTCCTTATGCAAAATGTAGGGAAAATAGTTTTTATGTGCCAAGTCTAATATTATTAAGTGCAAATAATAGCAAAGGAGCATGTACAAGTGAAGTAGACAACACAGAGCGCACACAAAATAAGCAGACACCAACAATGGACCTGGAGAAATCCAGTTTGGGACAAAACTTATAAGAGTGGGGGATCTTCTCTTCAAGCCACTATTTTATTAGCCGTTACAATGGTTTAGTACTTTTTAAAAGCCTCCATGAACTCTTGCACAAATAATAATGTCTAAACACCACACAATATTTGTAATTGCTCTCACTTCCTTAATCACACAGCAACTCCTTTTAAGACTCATAGGTAGAAGCAGCATAAGTTCAATTCAACCAACTTGCTTTAAAAAAAAAAGAACTTTAAACTACTTGTTTACAATGACCTCTCTTGAAGGTACCTATTCACAAACATTGGTTAAAAAAATGGCGTAGAGCCCAAGAGTCTTCGGTAATTAATAATATTGAAACTGGCATGCTTCAACTTCTTCAAATGTAGCAGGCTCTATCTTTTTGTCTGTTGTTTGGCAGTTTCGATATCAATCAAAGTTATCTATTATAACCCTGCAACATAGTGATGAATTCGGGAACAGTCGAAAAGTTGTCTAATAGTTTAAAATGGGATCAAATCTGTCACTAGTGACTGTATTCATCATGGCATTAGCATTCTAAGTGTCTGGCACACTCAAAACATCTTGTCTCTTTTCTACTCTAACAATCTAGATCTTTTGCAACTTTCTCCAAATGAGTCTTCTAGATTGTCTAGTACAAGGGAGAGTCTTCATTTGGACATCTCAGTGACTAAGTTATCTGATTTTACAACTTAACTGATCCATTTTGGATCCTAACATCAACTCTCAAAGTATCGACGTCAAACCTAGCTGTGCTATCACCATATGCAACACAATCCATGATAAATACCACACTTGTATATCAAAATAGGCATATCTTTCACATCTCAGTTGCTGTCCTATTTTTTCAGCTTTGCTTCTTCAAAGGGAGTAGGCATAATAGCGTCTCTCAAGTTATGGGCAGGCACGACATCAAAATACTTGTCTCATATATTACCATATGCAGCACAATCCATGATAAAGCGCCCTTTCTCCACCACACTTGCATTTAGAAATGAGCATATTCTTTCTCCCCCATCATTGCTTAAATTTTGCTTACTTATCAATTCCACACCTCAATTGGTGTAAGCTAGTTCTCAATTAGGCTATGTCCATTCCTCCCAAGTTGTTTTCTTTACATGTTTCACCTAAATTTTCTTCTTACATATTACTTGATTTCTTAATGAGTGAACCTTGAAATTTTACCCTTTTTCATTTAGAGAAGAACAAACTAGTCCTCGACCTTCTCATGGCATAAAATGTCGAAGTTTGGCAAGTGTGTAACTTGAAGAATAAATCGTATAGTTGTCTTTCAAGATATGCATCATCAACAAAAAGACTTAAACTCTTGACTTTGACAAGGTACCTGCTCTCACTTGTGTTGTGCTGTATGTATGCTTTCCAAGTGCAAAGATGGCAGTAGTTGCAGATATGGAACCTATGGATTCCTTCATATGGACTCCTTCCCGTAAGGCACGGGAGTCTTTAGCAAGTTATCCACTTTTGTTATTGCAATGCTTGTATGTTTAAAGGCTTCAATATTTTAAAGACAGAAAGACTTGTAAATGCATAACCCATAAGCATCATTCTTGTAGATGCATAACAAAAACCCAAACTAAGATACTTTGCAATGTGCGTTTTATCTGCATCTTTTTAGTATATTGCTCTCATGTTAGTAGGCTTGTGTAATCTAAAGGAACCAAGGTTTGTAAGCATACAACTTACAAGAATAGGACATGAGGCTTCTTATTGATGGATATGGATTCTTAAACAAAAGATGAGAACACGGTTTTTTCCAAGGTACTAAATTCATTAATATAGTTCCTGGCATCAAATATATCAAGGTTTGCTGGCATATTAGCCAGTGAGGATAAAGCAAGACCTTTTACTCTTGGATATGGATCCTTAACTAGAAAACGAAATAGAGTGTTCCAAAAGGTACCAATTTTGATTAGGATAGTATGGTTTTGAGCTTTTCTATTCTGTATGCATGCACAGCGCATAGTGTGTTCAATTTTGGCATAATGACTACATCAGAGTTGAACCAAATGGATCTGTAAATACTAAATTTCTACTGCCACCCAGCAGGTGAAGGCTTCTTTTTCCTGATTTGTTACTCACATGAAAATCACTGCTGACCTAGAGATATATAGCAAGCACACTGCAAACTAGTGACAGCTCTCCATCCATATGTGTTGAGTATTGTCACTCATGCAATGTTGTATGTCCCTTGCTTCAGATGCAATCCTAACATGTATTTAATCCACAAGTCTTCACAGGGGAGGGCTTCCAGTTTATGAAAATGCCTCTGCTATACATGATTATATGTAAAAGTCTAAAGAAAAGTTGTAAACTTGGGATTGAACGGCTTGCATGTAGCAGAGAGACAAAAATCTATATTACAATAGTTTTTTAAAGTTAATAACACTAATATACAAATTTAAAAGTCTAAAGAAAAGTTGTAAACTTGGGATTGAATGGCTTGCATGTAGCAGAGAGACAAAAACCTATATTACAATAGTTTTTTTAAAGTTAATAACACTAATATACAAATTTAACTGCCATGTATCTTTTTCTTATCTTCTTCCTTGGTGTTACTGTGTCTTATACTAAGCTTTACGACAGATATTTTAAACATTTAATAATATGAGGGATCTTTGATCTCACAGGTGATGAGCTTCTTTCTGATTCTTTTTCTTATAAGGAGATCCAGAACAGAATTCTATGGGAAGTTGAAGGAAAGGTAAGGCCTGGACTGTAGGTTTTTTCTACCATATATGGCTGCATTTTCTAGCGCCCTGCACAACATCACAACCTTCTGTCTTTTGCAGTGGGTCGTTAAAGAGGCAATCGAAGTGGACATTGGAGCAAATCCCTCAGAAGAGGGCGGGGATGAAGAAGGCGTAGATGACCAACCAGTTAAAGTTGTTGACATTGTTGACACATTTCGACTACAGGTAAGTTATGAATTGTACAACTGATAAAGTCCACTTACACTGTTATTTCCAGTATAGGTTCCCATGAATTTTACATCACACTCTCCTACTTTGATAGGAGCAACCCTCTTTTGATAAGAAGTCATTTATGGCACATATTAAGCGATATATAAAGAGCCTTACACCAAAGCTGCCTGAAGACCGTCAAGAGGATTTCAAGGAAAACGTTGAAGGAGCTGTTAAATGGCTTCTTTCAAAACTGGATGATCTTCAATTGTAAGCGAAATTTGAGCTTGCTATGAGTTCTATCTTTTTAATACTGCTAGGAACTACCTATTATAGAAAGAATAGAGATTTATCGATACATATAATTACACACTGAAATTGAATATATGCTTTAGGTTGTTTTTGCTTGGCTATAATCAGTTGTCTGTAATTAAGGCGATTAGCAACTAACTATAGCTTTCCTGTTTATACATTGTATCCTTTCTATTCTTAGATTACAGTCTTCTGCTTTTGGGGGGTTAGATAAAAGAGGGTTTCATCAGGTCACTCACTCCCAAAATAAATAAATAAAATGAAATCAGACCAAATTACCATGGGCCTGATTTTGAAAAGGCAAAACACATCATAAGAGTGAAACTGTCTGATTATTTTACCAAAGTTTCAAATTTGTACACCGTCAATACCTTACAGTTATTACCAATATCAACCTTTTATTCTATCCAGAAATATGTTATAATATTAGTAGACACATTAGCCTATTCAAGCTGTGATCCATAAAATCGGATTGATATTCTATGCACTAGTTATCAACTTGTCCATTAATTAACTTAACTTGCAAATCAATTAACTTAACTTGCAGTGTAAATGAGAGAAAACACTGTACACAATTAAGAAAAAGGATTTACCTTCAACAAATCTGTGTTGAAAAAAATCTCTAGCAAAATGTAAACTTAAACACACTTAAAATTCACAACCTCGATGGCAAATATAATCCTAGGCCTATTAGGTACACAACTAACTTGACACAACAATCTCAGTCCCCAAGATCACTTACAAGCTCTATAACTGTTGATTGAATTGCAGAGAAAATAAAAGAAAGAAGATTGCAGAAAAATAAAGACAGATTGAAAAACACAAACACACAGAAGTTTTTAAAGTGGTTCACCAATATGGCTACGTCCACTATCGAAAGCAGGGGAAAATCTTTTATTGATCTCAGTTTCTTACAGTACACATATGCTACAGCATATCTCCTTTTATAAGGAGGAACTTTACATTTCCAGGTTCGAAAATAATAACATTCCTTCAAGAATGGAACGTGAAGAGTCACGGGAGTCCAAACAAGAAGTCCGTTGGACTTCATATACCCAACAATCTCCCACTTGAAGTCCAACGACTGCTGTAACATACCAGACATTCCCCTACCTATTTCTTATTGTTATTTAATTACCAGACCAACCAACCAGTCCATTACATCCACTGGCCAGTCCATTTGTGAATGCTGCCCTCGTAAGTCTACAATGTTACGCCCATCAAAAATGAATGCAGGTTTCTGCATATTATCATAGACCTTCTGATAGTCCAAACTTTTGAACTCATCCCATTCTGTTAAAATGCACACTCCATGAGCATCCTCACAGCCAAGTCCTGCAACACCTAAAGCCATGTGCTTCACTGCTGAAGCTGCCGTTTGCCTATGCACAAGATCTCGGTCCATAAGTGCATCTTCAAGTAACGGTGTCACAGCATATACGTAATCCTTCCCATCTCCCCTATATATTCAAAAAGAAATGAAAGTGACTTAAGAACACCATTTTGAACATTCAGCTCTGGCACCCGATATTCATTCATGAGGGCTGGCAGAACAGTGAATGGAGAACAAGTTTCTGCCACTACAGCAATAGCTACTGTTGTACAGACACGGTTCTGATGTTCTTGGACCTTTAAATTATTCAACGAAGTGGCAAGCACATCCTATGGTCCAGTTGCCTTTGCAATGTATCCAAATGTATTCACTGTTGCCCTTCGAATCCCCTTCTTATGGGCTTTCAACATCTCCAACAGTTCAAAGCAAATTCTCATCCATTCTCGAGCAGGTACAAACTCTGCTCCCCTGTCAGCAATTCTTCCAACGAGATCTATACAATTCTCCTCTTCTGAGATGCCAACAACACAAGCAACTTTAGTAACATCTGCTCCAGTTGCTTCACACAGGGCCGAAATTGCATTCACTGATGAAATTTTCTGAGCCAAAAATGCATTTGCAACAAGTTTTGAAATTTCTGCAGACCATAAATTTGTTGTAATGATCCTATCTTCAGAACCCAGTTTGCATAAACTGCTTTCAATACCAAATTTAGGTTGTCCACCTTTCTTATCATCAAGCTTGTCCAAAAAACATCATTAACGTCAGAAGGATGTGCCAATACTTCCTCCGATTCACCAATTTCCACAGATTGTCCTACTACTGCTAATTCCTTGCACTTTGTTGCTATCTTTGCTCCTTTCCCGGTCGGTACGAAATTACTGGTAGAGCTGGCAGAAGCTGAATTGTTGACATTCTTAGCCTTCTTAAGCTTAGACACCCCATTTGTCTTCACTAATATGGCAACAACCTTGGTAGAGCTGGCAGAAGCTGAATTGTTGACATTCTTAGCCTTCTTAAGCTTAGACACCCCATTTGTCTTCACTAATATGGCAACAGCCTCGGGAGTCAGCACGTCCTCTGCCGCAAGTCCAAGGACACACTGATCAAATATCACTGGAGACTCGTCAGATAGGGCAACGCCTGACTGGATTGCCCCTTCAGGATGAGTAACCCCCTCGCCATTTGCACACCTCAATGCCACAAACTCTGCACACAATGACGATGAATATAAGGTCTCATTTACACCAGAAGGATCCATTTCTCGTCAAATTCCCAAATCATTTGGGACTGCAACAGGACTCATTGCTACTTGTTGATCAGAGATGGTAAGAACAACATCAACCAATTGCAAGATGAATCTACACCTGTCCTCAGGACTTGGTTTTTCTACCTGATAAATATAGTGACGACCAAATAAAGAAGCGGTTTCTCCATCCAATTCGTCAGAGGTCACGGAGGAGGTTGCAAGAAGCAATACGGGAAGGTCTGAAGGCCGTTCTTCCAGTATGGTCCATAGAACAGCTCTTAGTTGATCATGGGCCGTCTCCCACCAAAGTTGAAGTTGAGGCAAATACAAGATAGGAGTAGTCCTCCTTGCTTCTCCCACAATATGCACTAGTGCTTCCTCAGGAGTCTTTGCACTTGGGTCGGACAATAGCGAGGGAAGCCCAAGGCGGTGAATACGATCCTGGCAACCGCCTATATGGCGAGCGAAGGTCATGGGATATGTTTCGCCGATTTGGCGCTTCCAAAACTCATCTGTCCCACACCTGTACGTCTCCACGCTGCTACCGCTCACTCCATCTCCCTTCACCCCTCACCCACTCGCATGCTTCTTCTCCTGTCGGTATTCTTCTTCATCATCCCTGGTTCTGGAATTATTCTCTTGGAATTTTCTCTTCTCCCCTCTATCTCTGGCCTCGACATTATCACCATCATCCTTTATTTTTTGTTGCTTGTGAGGGCGACTATCGCGGTCTCTTTCTCCACCGTCTCTACCCTTATAAGAGCGCTTGGGCTTCCTTCTAGATTTTCGCAGGCTGTCACAACTTTTTTCACAAGATTTAACTTTTTCATAAAGCTCCCATTCCATAGCTTCTGTATTTTTAATTTTTGTATTTTCTGCAAAGGCTCTTACACTTTCTTTCACAAACATTTGATCAAATTCCAATAGGTTAAGAAATTCATCAATGACGGAATCAACTACATCATCTAACCTATCCATTTCACATGAAGCAAGAGTTTCTACGCCATACAGGGTGCCTACTTTGCTGCCTTGAGCAATTACCAAGGCCCCTTTTGTGACTTTCCATCTGTTCAATTCAAAATCAACTTTACATCCTTGTGAAAACAACTGTCCAGCTGAAATGAAATTTTGTTTGAGCTAAGGGACATATATAACATCTTGCAACAACCAACTATTTCCATTTTTTAATTTTAACAAAACATCCCCTTTGCCAATAACATCACAAGATTCATTATTGCCAAGAAGAACCTTATGATCCTGCTTCTGGATTTGACTGTGTTGATTATTTTTCCCTCAATGTTTCGAATCACACATAGTGATCCATCATCAGGAGAAAAAGAGCAAGAGAAGAGAAGTAAAATCACATTAAAAACCTTACCAAAGTCACTGCTTTGCAGATTAATGAAGTACTCCTTGCACAGAGTGGCATGAAGTGATGCTCCCAAAGCGAGCACTCAAACATTTGGTGATGTTTCTTTCGAGGCTGAAACAAGAACACCAATTGTTGCACCGGTATCCTCTTCACATACCGGATTCACTTCATCTTCTTTTGGCTGATTTCTAGCCTTCTTCAAAAACCAACAATTCTTCTTGATGTGGCCTTGCTTGCCACAATACCAGCAACCAGCATCTCTCTCACTGAATTTTAGCCTCCCTTGTGATTTCCTACGACTTCCTTTATCAGTCGGCATTGCTCCCACTCAAACTCAAACCTCTCATGCCAAATGATCGAGCACTATGGCTCTGATACCAATTGTTGATTGAATTGCAGAGAAAATAAAAGAAAGAAGATTGCAGAAAAATAAAGACAGATTGAAAAACACAAACACACAGAAGTTTTTAAAGTGGTTCACCAATATGGCTATGTCCACTATCGAAAGTAGGGGAAAATCTTTTATTGATCTCAGTTTCTTATGGTACACATATAAAAGGAGGATCTTTACATTTAAAGGTTCGAAAATAATAACATCCCTTCAAGAATGGAACGTGAAGAGTCACGGGAGTCCAAACAAGAAGTCCGTTGGACTTCATATACATAGGTGTTTCTTGCCTTGCAAATGAAGAAACAAATGTGACCTTTTACTCCTCTTGAAAATGAAAAAAGACTCTAACTTTTCAACTGGTCTTCAAAGAAAAGACAAAGTGGGACATTCCTCTCCTATTGAGAAGAAGCACCCCAAATAAAAAGGGAAAAGACAAAATGGTACATATAGTTTTCTAGGGAAAAGACAAAATGGTACATATAGTTTTCTTGGATGCTCTTCTTGTCCTCTAGCTTTCGGAAAGCATAATTTTTGCATACAAATTCAAAACAAAATACTTTTTTAAAACTGCATAATTTATTTTAAAGGAATACAAATATATAACAATATTCAGATTTTGATGCAATATCAGACCTGTTTCTGGTCCTGACTCAAATGTCCTGTTAGCCATGATCAAGTTTCCATGCAGTTGCAAACAAACTGGATCCATTTTCGGATCAACCTAGGCTCATGGCCTTGCGCTCACTGCATGTTTCAAACATACTAGTAAAAGTGAGAAGCTAGAGGCTAAAATAAATTCCTAAGGCCATGAGAAGCTTGTTTGAAGGTTCCAATTGATGGTTTGTTCCTGCCTTCCCTCTTCCTTAAAGCTGGCCTCCATGCTTGTGTGGTTAAGGCCAAGCTGCTATTGGGCTCATCGTCTTCCCGACCTTAAACTTCCAGCAGCATGATCTTTTCCTTCATTCCATGCTTTAGATCCATTTTCCTACTCCACTCCTAGCTGGAAATCAGAGCTGCTACATTGCCCATGAATTCAGCTTCCACCAATGATCTCATTTGTTCCGCGCTGTCTTTGTAATGCAAGTGTTGCCAAGTACCAAGTGAACTATGGCCAACGTGCTTTTCATTTCCACATGAAAGTTATTTCTTAGTTCGTAATCTGATACAACTTATAACATGGGGTTTCATGGCATTTGGCTATTCTGTTATTTCCTCTCTTGAACTTGAAATACAGAGCAACTACAACGAGTATAAGAATGGAAGTGATGATTATATATAGACATATAGCTACCAAACAAATATGATCGTTTTAAATCCTATATCAGCCCGCACCCCTGATATGAAATGATTGTCCTCCTGTGGTTTGTGTGAGCCTACTATTTGAATCATATCAATCAAAATCTGCTTTTACACATAATGTATCCCTGCATGGTTATAGGCCTTTTTATAATGAGTGAATATCATGTGTAACGGAGATTAAGGGTTCTTGTAATTGAGCTTATAGGATCTTGAACAACTACATTTGCAAGGGGTTCTGTGGGCTCATTAGTTTCTCTGTCATAATAGATAAAGCTAATGCTTTTGAATTGAAGTAGCTTTCTTCAAAACACTTTCGGAGTTTCCAACTGGGCGTAGCCCCTTTCATCATTGCATGGACAGTGAGTTGAGAGGTTCCTACAATTATATCCCCCTGTCTAGTGATAGGGCTGATTTTATACGTTCAACTCAAGTTGATACTTCTGCTTCGTTGTTTGTGGCCTAGGGTATTGCAATTGAGATGCTCCTAGGAATGATCCTTTGTCATCTACTTTAATATGCATTAATAATTTATCATATACTTTATTATGCATTGGTAAATTAAGGAATTACACCTTAAACCTGTTGACCACAGTACTTTATAAAAAGATTTCTATCGGGCATAGTTGCTACGAGGGATATCTCTACATTTCAGCTCATCCCATGCGAATGACAATCTTACAAGATATGTACTGACTTTAGTTTTTCCTTTGTTCATATTGTCTTTAAAAGTTGACTATTGATTTTTTTTATTTTTGTTGGTTGTGAACTTGAAGTCAAACCACTTCCTCTTCTCATGACTCTTAGCTGTCCTGAAGAGAACCTTATAAATGTGCATCTCAATCACTTGGATGGATTGATGAAAACATTGTATTTGTTCACCGCTGCAATAATAAAGGAGTTGGCCTGCTTTTCCGGTGGATGTAGCCATACTTTGGTGAACCACATAAACTTGTGTATTGCTATTTTGTGTTAACTCTGTTCTTCATTTAAATGCTGTTCTGTTTTGAATCTCTGTTTTGTATTTAACCTGACATTAAATCTGCACTTTCTCAAAACAGTTTTTGCTTAATAAAATATGTTGAGAAATAAAAACGTAGTATAAAATAGTGTAGTTTCTGGTTCAATCTCACCTTAGAGCATTTGTATTATGTCAGAATACGATTTCACCCTGATTGATGGTGTTTATTCCTGTAGTTTTGTTGGTGAATCCATGAGGGAAGACGGTACTCTGGTGTTTGCATATTATAAAGAAGGAAGCTCGGATCCCACGTTTATATATTTCAGAGATGGATTGAAAGAAGCCAAATGTTGAGCTTTTTGTTACATTTTAAGTCTTCAGCGGTACATGACCAATATGTACACATAATTAATTTTCTAGTGCTTGAGATTTTAGACATTAGAGTCATGATATGCACATTCTGTTTTATTTGAGATTTGAATTTCGACAATGAAGTTGTATTGATATTGACAGGATTCCAGGATGTTCTCTTATCTTTCATTAAATGTAGATTCTTTTTAATGTCTGATTTCTACATAAAAAATGTGGGTGCTAGATTGCACCCATATTCTATCTGGGTGCGCTTCTTAGGTTATGGCTGCTTATTGTCTTTGCTCATGATAGACTTAATTATGTTAGATGAATTCTATAGCATTTGGAGTCGGATTCATGTGTTATAATGATTGAATATTAAAATTCTTTGCAGGATTTTGTGTACGTGGATTAGTGTGGGAGTGTATTTTTCTGTAACATCTTAAGTATCCTTGAGGAAGGAAAGCTACCATTGATGCACAGTTATAGACAGTTAGTTATTTAAGTTCGGTGTAGTGCAATGATGATGATCGCATGTCTATGTGGTGGCAATAATGGTGTATTAAATGTTTAGGGACTGCAAATATAATTGTGAAACACTATAGCCTGAATGATTTTAAACATAAAAAGTTGCATTTAGATTAAACAATCGAATTAGTATTTGATTTTCTTTTAGAGAGTAAATTTAATTGCTTGACTTAGAAGGACAATAGTAAACTTAAAAAGTCCAGAAAATATCTTGCTTTACCTTGTCACAATGATTATATTGTAGACCAAGTCTAATCGTTGGCTAGTTTTTAGGAAAGCCTCTTCTGAGAAAGGAATTTGATGTTGCTTTCCATAAGTGCATCCTTCACTAAGGCCGATAGAAACATGCAATCTTTGCTTTCCATCTTTTACCAACTCTCTGTTTGCGGAATTGCTCCCCATTTGGCTATACGTCTACTACTTGCAATTTCCCTCGAGAGACATGGAGCAGAGGAATGGGGAGAGGAACGTGCTCAGCGAGGCAACGAGGAGAGGAGAGCGAGTGAGGATCAATCGGAGAAGGAGAGATGCTGTATGGAACGACTTCAAGCCTGTTTTCTTCAAGTAAAGAGACAAAGGCGGAACATATCTGCATCGCCCCCATGAAGGAAATACGGCGGCCTGCTTTTCATGGGAGGCTCCCAGATTCAGGGGACGCAGAGTTACCAGGCCGTTCCATAACAACACAAGGAGTTATAGTATGGATTTTCATAGTCAGCCATTCCCCAGGCAGAGATCTTGGTCTGCATGGCCGCTTCAGCATTTTTCGGAGTTGGGTTTTTATGAGGACGGTCAGGTGGACCATTTCAAGAACAATGGAAGAAGCCCTTGCCATGGAGCCAGAAGACAAAAGTTTTCCAACTTTATTAAAAAGGGGAGCCAAAGAAAACTTCCTGACCAAGGCACTCGCCTCCATTATGACAAGAAGGCAACACTTCGTTTGCCTGCTTCACGAAGCGCTAAATGCTTTTCACTTCCATCCAACAGAGCATTCCATGCCAGGCGATGTGGCAATGAGCGGATCTCTGGCAATGGGAAGAAGGTATACTCTAGGCGCGGCTGGGGAGCACAGGAGGCATTTCATAAAAGGCGTCAGGGAAAGCCTTCTTCAAAAAATGGCACAAAGACGTATCTTGTAAAAGAAAACCCCCTCAGAAGCGAGGAATCGCCTAAGAACGTGGAGCTTCTTATCAGCATACCAGAGGAGCTACTTGGATCCAGAACGGACAAACTCAGGGATACTGCACTTTTAGGTAAATCCTGGCAGAATGGCAGAATCCCACCTCTAAGAATGATTTGTTTCCTTGGATCAAACTGACCTGGCCGGAGAATGAGGAAATTATTATGCACGTTTTTTCACGGTCATTTTTAAGAAAAAAAAAGAGAGACTTAGGAAGCGGTCCCATGGGGGGTCTGTCTAAATTATCTCTGTTGAGATTTTTTAGGAGCATTTTACAGCGGGTGGTCCTATGAATTTTATATTTGTGGGTATGCTTAAAATTTTAAGCTCCGAATTTTACGAGGCCGGTGGTCTCATCAAGTTTTTTTAAAAATAGTTTATGCTAAATTATTTAGCAGAGATTTTTTAAGAAGCTAAGAAAATAAAAACAAAAATTTCCCTGTAAATTAAATGGTGGGAATGAGAAAACTATTAGTTAACCCCCTAAGCTGGTGGGGGAAAGTTTCAATCCCACCCCATCTGCACCAGCTGAAAAATAACCCCCTAAACAATAGCTACTCCTATTTTGGAGGAGAAGATTTTGATTTAAGCATTAGCATAGTTTTTTGAGTTCCATGGGACCCTTTGCTCTACAAAAATAGATCCTCTAGCAGCGCCATGGGACCACTCTCTTAGTCTTGCAAAAGAAAACCTAGTTTTATAACGGTATTGAAGTTTATTTGCAACCCTGGGAACCCAACTTCAGAACTTCTAGTGTGGTGATTTCCCATGCTCTACCCTAGATAAATCTGAAAAATTTGCCTCTAGAATACAGAGAGGAAGCAGTCCTAAAGTGTATTGGGGATTCCATTGGTGTTTTCAAAACCATGGAGGAATATCAATCTTCAAAGGCAAAAGATGGTATCAGAATCTTGGAAATTAAAAGGGGCTTCCCCAAATTCCTCAAACTACAAACTTATGTAGGTGAATGGGAGCAAGAAATTTGCTATGAAAGTCTTGAAGCCAGCTCTAGGGGTCTTTGTAATGTCCCCTTCTAGCAAGCCAAAATTTTCCACAACCTTGCAAACAAATTCACTTGTAAAAGAGAACATTAGTACATAGTTCATTTTCATATTTTAGTCATCTCATAAAATTCTATTCTTCTATTTCCCATTTAGGATTAGAACTACATATTCATGCACATTAATAACATATTCATCATAATAATCATGTTATCTTTCTCTCATAGGGATGATGAGTTAGGCATGAGTGGTCACCACGGGCTTGATATTCAATTCCTTTGTCTCAAGTGGGAATAATCCTCATCTTAGCCAAAGGCCTTCATGTATCCTTGGGTTTGACCCCAAGGCCTTCATAATTCATCCTTAGGTTTTATCCTAAGGCCTTCATTAATCTTTAGGTTTTACCCTAAAGCCTTCTCCTTAGGTTTTACCCTATCCTTAGGTTTTACCCTAAAGCCTTCATTAATCTTTAGTTTTTACCCTAAAGCCTTCTCCTTAGGTTTTACCCTAAGGCCTTCATTAATCTTTAGGTTTTACCCTAAAGCCTTCTCCTTAGGTTTTACCCTAAGGTCTTCTTATCAAGCACTCATGATGGGCCATCATCCTATACTCTCATCCTTATGCCTTAGAATCCTTCTATCTATCTCGTAATCATATAATTTTCCATTTATTTATTCCCCCTTTCATGTTATAATGATCTTATGCATTCTATGCTAACACTTATTATGGTTGTTTATCGATCTATGATAGCAATATAAACTATGCATTCACTACATGGTATTTAACTCGTATTCAAACTTTAGTCATGAGACTTATACCAGATTCATACCATTATTCATATTACTTATTCTATGATACGATCTAATCTTATTTTCTAATGAGACCATTTCTAAACATTTCTAGTCATAGTGATACTCCTATTCAATACTCATTACTTTCATTCTTTGCCAACTCAATATAAGAATTCAGATTTTGAAATGTCCTATGTTTTCATAATAACTATGACTTAACATCACATTACTCATAATTTATAGCAATTGATATAGATTCATACCTTGATGCTGATTTGTTGGAGTGTGTGTAGACAATTGCAAATGAGACTGTATGATAAAGAATGTATGATTGAAGGAAGACGTATTCCTATTGATGTTCTTCTTTTTCAATGAAGATGTGTATTGATGTTATGGTGAGATGTTCGATTGATGCTGGTGCTGATAAACTCAAATGTTTGTTCAATGATATTCCAATGTTTGATTATTAATGCAGATGATTCCTTTATGGTATTTAATGGCCTTCCATGATTGATCGAAGATATTGCTTGCCTTAGATGTGATTCAAAATTACTTCTTTTTAACATATTCGCTGTAGCTCCTTAACATATGGATCGTCCTTGCAGAATTAAATCTGTTATGTGTTCCTCTTTCATTCTATGCTTAGATCCTAAATTTGTATAACTCTTATTATACACATAGAAGAGTGTTTTATTGTTCTATCATTCCAATTATTTTTCCTAATATCCCCCCCGAATTGTTGTGTTCCTTTGATCTTTATATCCTAGATCCAATCTTTTCTTCCAATAGACGCTCCTCTTCATGGAGACGTCACACTTCTCTAATGATCGCTGTGAGGAAAGAAGAACCGCTACCAAGATGGGTCGTCTTCTTTATGACCCACGAACTTATGTTTGATGCTATTAAGTAAACCTTTATTACCTTTTCTAAGCATCGATTCTCCCTTAGAATCGGTAGTCTTATACAATATGATATTAATGATATTTAGCATTTGTTATTATTTAATAATATAATAATTAATTTATTATTGATAATAAATTTATATTCATATATATTTAATCATGGACCTTTATATGTATACTTATAATTCATTTTATTATCATCATAATCATATTTACCATTTGCATTTGTATTTATGTATTATAGTATATTAGTATAAATTATATTATGATTATTATAATGTAATCATAATAAATATCGTTATTATAATAATATATAATTATTCATATTATGTCTATATTTTATTATTAAATCTATATTTGAGTATGCCATTCATATCTTTAATTTGAATGAATGTACGAAATCGATTTAACTAATAGTGGGGCATGACAGCCCTCCCTACTCAAGATTGCTTGTCCTCAAGCAATCCTAATTGATCTCTTCGAAAATTGTTGATAGTATTCATGTCCATACTCCACTATCAACGCCTGACGTTCTTCAAAGGGAGAGATGGAATGTGATTCATTCTATTCGTGTGCTTTGTATTTCCCAATATCCCTTACAACTCGACTTAGTAGGTTTGATGCAAGCTTCTCTCACATGATGCATACGTGGTATGGAGTATACTCCTAAGGACATGCAAGGCATGAATCATACATATAAGCACATGCGATACACGTATGAAGTATATACTGGATATGGTGAAGTATACACACAATTGTACGTGAAGCACAAAGTATGCACGTAAAACATAAGGCATATGAATACACATGAGTCACTAAGTATTCACAGGAATCACCAGTGTACACGAGTCATAAAGTATACGCTTGAACCCACATAAGTCATAGAACACACATCCGAATACATAGTCATCAAATATACTTAAGTATGAATACCAGTCATCAAGTAGACACTTGTGTACACCCTCATACAAAGTTAGAAAATATGAATATGGGCCACAAAGTACATCCTCAAATACAAATACAAGTTATGGAGTATGCATTTGAATACATACTCATACAAGTCATACTTGAATTCATAATCATACAGGGGCATTGGCATATGAATATAAGTCATACAATCACAACTTTATACGATTGCAAATAGAGTATGTACTCATTCAATTTGGAATACAAGTCATACAATTTCATACAATTGCAAGGTCGTAGAGTATACACATACACTCACTCGATTCTCAAATACAATTACAAATTCAAAGAGCATGCACTTGAGCAAATTTATTGAACATACACTCAAACATAATTACAAGTCATAAATCATAGAGTATACGTTTGCATACAAGGTCAAAGTCATACTCGAATTTAATTACAATACAATTGCAAAAGCATACACTCGAATATAGTCACAAGTCATGCAGTTTGTGGAGAAAGCATTGCATACAAATCATGCAAATACAAAGCATAGAGTATTCATTAAATACAGATGCAAGTCATATAGTCACGAAGCATACACTTGAGTGGACCCCAAACTGAATGGATACTCTTAACAAGGTATACATGGGACGTGCATATAAAGCATTGCAACATACATATGAATGTACACAAGGTATATTCACATAATACACAAGCATGAATGCAATACGTAAGTATATGCACGAATATGAAATGCAATGTGCAATTGAACATATACAAGTCATGGAGTACACACATGAATACACGAAGTCATAATTATACAATTGAATGCACAAAGTCATAGAGAATACACTCAAATACAAATGCAATCATAGAGTATTCACTCAAATACAACTACAACCATAGAGTGTACATTCAGATACAAGTATAAAGTCATAGAGCATTCATTTGAATAAGTTATATACACTTGAATACAATTGCAAAGTCATAGAGCATACACTTGAATACAAATACAAAGTCATAGAGTACATATGAAATCATAGAGTATACACTTGCATACAAGCACATTATTCAAATACGAATACAAGTCATATAAAAATACTTGAATACATAGCCATCACAAACATTCAAGTATGAATACAAGTCATAAAGTACGCACTCGCGCACACAGTCATGCTTGAATACAAAGTCAGAGAGTATACAAATACAAGTCATAGGGTACACCCTCAAATACAAATACAAGTCATGGAGTATACATTTGAATCCAAGTCATGGAGAATACAAATACACTCAAGTGCAAATACATGTTCATAGAGCATACATTTGAATACAATGGCAGAGTCATATAGTATACAAGCTATGAACGAATACACGCCGCACCTTCATCAAACATGAGCAATTATATGTAGCATACGCAAGCACACCAATAGGAAGCATACCAGCATGAAGCAATACACGAAATACACATGATTACACAGATAATAAATAAATATACACATGAACATAGACAAAAAGCATGACGTGAATACACACCCAAAAATACAAAAATACACACTGTATATGCCTAAAAATGACACAACTCTATCTAAATAAATATTCTTAATATTTATTTAAGTTTAATTCCTCTATCAATAAATAAATAAACAAATTTATTTATTTGATTCATATTCCTCTAAATTAATTAAATATCAAAATTATTTAATTACCTCTTCTAAAGTCAAAATTAAATAAATTCCTTTATTTAAATAAATTCCTCCAAATCCTCCAACAAATTAAATAATACCAATTATTTAATTAGTTTTTCCAAAATTATTTTAAATTAAATATTACTAATTATTTAATTGTTTCTTCCAATAATACCTTCTCTAAATTTAAATAAAACAAATATTTATTTAAGTTGTCCATTTCTTCTAAAAATTGAGTTATCTCTAAATATAATTCAATCCTTGAGCACATGCAATTGAATATTCCAAATATTTAATTGAGCTAAAATATCTTCTCATCATCATGCAATATTCATCCTCTAGTTCTAATCAGTTAACTCTTCTATCTATTTTGTTAATTGATTAATCTCTTCAGTTGACTCATTCTTCTATTTAATTAATTCCTCTCATGCAAAATAGAGCAAGACACATGTCCTCTTTCTATTCGTGCACATCCTCTCAACCATTCTCAACCGTTGATCTTCTTATTCTCTTTATACCGTTGATCCTCTCTCTCACAAGTCTATAAGTACTGTTAGGGTAAAATGTGGTTTAATCAAATGAATAATAACAAACCCAAACATCAACAGAATAATGAAAACAAGAAAGATTTAATGAAAAGAAGCAATGAAGAACACAATGCAAACCTTCTCTGTTTCAAAGCTTCTGTTGTTCGCCTATTACAACCGTTCTTTGCTGATGAAGTAGGCCCTCAGTGAGTGCACTCTTTTAGCTATGTTGTAGGATGTCGATAGTAAATGGCTGTATGGATAAATAATGTTGTGAAGTAGAGCTTCAAAGCAAAGGGTGATCTCAAGCAAATAGTATTGGGGTGCCAAAGGCGTGCGGGTAGAATTCTGCAGAGTAACAATACGAATAGCCTGGATGAATAGAATGGAGGGATGAGGCTTCTTTTATAGACTCAGAGGAATGAGGATCAACGGTTGAGAGGAGATATGAAGATCAATGGTTGAGAATGGTTGAGGAATGTGCAACCAATAGAAATATGACAAGTGTCTCATCTCCATCATGAAAAAGGGGACTTGACAACATTGATTGGAGAGTTAACTCCTTTAACTGATTAGTTAACAAACTTGATTAGTCAGTTGGAAGAATGGATTATGGAATTGACTGAATTGATTGAGGGATTAACTCAATTGACTAGTTAGTTAACACTTCTAATTGATTAGTTAACTAACTTCTAATTTGAGAAGAAATAGGACATGTGGGTGAGGGGGAAAATAGGTAATTAAATATTTAATATATTTAATTACATGTGCAACCCGATGAGGTGGACAAGGTGAGGTGGAAAAGTGAGGTGTAAAGGTGAGGTGGATTTTTGAAATTTAGAACTTAGGATAGAGGAATTTGGATTAATTAAATAATTTATGATTATTTAATTGTGTAGGACATTTAGAAGAATTTTAATTAAATAAATAGATTTTATTTAATTATGGAATAGTGAATTGATTAAATAAATTTAGAATATTTATTTAATTGATAGAAGAATGGAATAAATATTTAGAATATTTATTTAGAATGAATCATGTCATTTTTAGGCGTATACATTTTGCCCCTCTTTGATGCAATGCAGTTTACGGTGTTGCTTCAAAGAAATCGATAGTCTGACAGTGATACATGCCCCAGTTTGCCCCTGGTACAGGTTAAATGACGATAGGATGCCCCCTCGGGAGATTAGATAGGAAAAGGGTGAAAGACTTTGAGACGAACAATCTCACGAAGATGAAGGGGTTTGGAGGAAAAAGGACTCATTTCAGGGAAATGGGAAGAAAACGGGAGGGAAAACAGGTGCGGGAAGTAGTCACAATCATCACCTAGCCAGAATTAGGGTTTGTAGGTTATAAATAGGAGCTGGGTCCACAAGATTATTCATTTGTACACTTGGTTGATTTGGATTAAAGATAGAGAGCTTAGAGCAAACTTGGAGCAGCATGGCCGCCAGAGTAGCTGATATTCCACGCGAGAAGCATCGATTCGAGCGAGTCAGACGACTCAGGCGGCCAGCAGAGGCAGGACCCCCGGTATGTGCTTCAAAAAATTTTCCCTAGAGTCGCATTAAGGTGTCATAAATGCTAGTGCAAAATAGTTCAAACAGATGCGCCGAAGTGCAGAACGGCGCATATGCAGCGTGAAACGGTGCATCTGTAGTTTCGCAGCGCATATGTTCAATTTAGCGGCGCATATGTCAAAACTGCGCATTTGTGGATTTTGGCGGCGCTTTTAGAATTTGGCGGCACATCTACTGAATCTTACAACGCATATGCTAAAGTTGCGCATACATGCAATGTAACGGCGCATATGTTATTTGGCGGTGCATATGTCGATTGTAGCGGCGCATATACCAGAAGTGGCGCATTTGTAAAGAAATGGTGCTTTTACCACTTGTAGTGGCACATTTGCTTCAGAGAGCAAATTACTTAGCCAAAAAATGTTAGGGTAAAATGTGGTTTAATCAAATGAATAATAACAAACCCAAACATCAACAGAATAATGAAAACAAGAAAGATTTAATGGAAAGAAGCAATGAAGAACACAATGCAAACCTTCCCTGTTTCAAAGCTTCTGTTGTTCGCCTATTACAACCATCTTTTTCTGATGAAGTAGGCCCTCAGTGAGTGCACTCTTTTAGCTGTGTTGTAGGTTGTCGATAGTAAATGGCTATATGGATAAATAATGTTGTGAAGTAGAGCTTCAAAGCAAAGGGTGATCTCAAGCAAATAGTATTGGGGTGCCAAAGGCACGCGGGTAGAATTCTGCAGAGTAACAATACGAATAGCCTGGATGAATAGAATGGAGGGATGAGGCTTCTTTTATAGACTCAGAGGAATGAGGATCAATGGTTGAGAGGAGATATGAAGATCAATGGTTGAGAATGGTTGAGGAATGTGCAACCAGTAGAAATATGACAAGTGTCTCATCTCCATCATGAAAGAGGGGACTTGACAACATTGATTGGAGAGTTAACTCCTTTAACTGATCAGTTAACAAACTTGATTAGTCAGTTGGAAGAATGGATTATGGAATTGACTGAATTGATTGAGGGATTAACTCAATTGACTAGTTAGTTAACTCTTCTGATTGATTAGTTAACTAACTTCTGAGTTGAGAAGAAATAGGACATGTGGGTGAGGGGGAAAATAGGTAATTAAATATTTAATATATTTAATTACATGTGCAACCCGATGAGGTGGACAAGGTGAGGTGGAAAAGTGAGGTGTAAAGGTGAGGTGGATTTTTAAAATTTAGAACTTAGGATAGAGGAATTTGGATTAATTAAATAATTTATGATTATTTAATTGTGTAGGACATTTAGAAGAATTTTAATTAAATAAATAGATTTTATTTAATTATGGAACAGTGAATCGATTAAATAAATTTAGAATATTTATTTAATTGATAGAAGAATGGAATAAATATTTAGAATATTTATTTAGAATGAATCGTGTCATTTTTAGGCGTATACAAGTACAACCCTTTCCTTCCATTTCAATTATCCAAGATTTTAGTAAAGTTGTTCTGTAGGAATCACAACGCGCCTTTGGCACCAAATTCCTCTATTGCTTGCGATCACACTTTTATCATTGCAATTGTGTTGAAAAATCTCTTCATTGTGAATCTAACATAGCCATTCCCACTTGACATCTTGGAAAATAGCAAAGAAGTGCACCTTTTGAGGGCCATATTCATACACAAGATCATTTGAGATAGGCAATCAATGGACACCACGAAGTAAAGAGGTTTGCAAGGTTTGAGTTCTTTGTTTGTTTAATCTTCTTTGTTTCTTATTTCATTGAGTTTATTGGATTACTTTGATACTATTGATAATCATTCTAATTTTTTGATAACATTTTTGGCACCCACCATGGGGGCTTGCCCCAATTTAACCCAAAAACTAAGTTTTTGTGTGTTAGGTTCCATAAACAGGAGGATTATGCACATCTAATCAATTCTAACACGCATCTGAGCTCTGTTTCGGTGCATCTAATCTTTCGGCGCATATACCCCCTGAATCTGCGCATCTGTGCTCTGTAACGATGCATCTATTCTTTCTGTGCATATGTCTTTTGTGTCTATGCATATGATCTTTATTTCTGCGCTTTTGTAATTCTGTGCATCTGACCTCTATTTTTGTGCATCTGATCTCTATACCTGCGCATATGTTCTGGCAGTGCTTTTTGAGTTGTTCCTTGTGATTTTGCTAACGTTAACACTTGTCTCGCAAGAATATTCTCTAATCTACTTGCAGGTTAGGGGCTGGTTTAGTCATATAGTTGCATTTGTTAACTCATCTCTATATCTAAATGAAAGTAAATGGATGTTCATGCAAATCTCATTTAGCTCTAACTAGGAGGATTGTAATTTGATCTTGTTGCATCAACAACTTGAATTTAGTCCCAATGCTAGGAGGATAAAATTGAACCATTGCTATCTTATTTTCAAAGTTAACAAATCATGTGTGTGCCCAAGTAGCTTAACCCATTTAGTCTTTTTCATTTTAAATAGGGGAAAAAGAACCATTGTCTTCCGTGTTTTTAGAATGATAGTAAGCCTATGCTCTCCCCTCTTTTGGGTGACCAAAATGCCAAACCTATCATTTTGCATGTATAACCTTTAGAGAGGCCTGCCCTTGGATATCCTTCCATCTGTTGGTTATTTTTTCGGCTGGATGCTTATTCCCAGTAATCTCTACAAAATAGCCATCATTGATCAACAGGATTCCCAGGCCAGGGGCCAACAGTATAGGAGATAGACTCTATAAATATCTCCTCTTCTTCTTTAGGCTTTGCAGAACCAAGGGGGGTATTCCCTACTCAACATCTATGAACTGCATCTCTATATAAGCTAGAATGTTGACACAAAGTAGATAAATCCTCTTTTATGCAAACCAAAACTGTGAGATAAGTGCAAAGGGGCTAGCTTTGGGCCTATATTCAGTTGTAGACAGAGGATTTTGGTCCCTAAAACTACTTCTAAAGTCCTAATGGTTTGATTTAAAGTTTAAGTTTGATTTTATGTTTGGATGCAAAACTGACACTTTGGGTTGCAATCTCAATACAAGATTGGATCGGTGCCTATCCAGGGCTCGGAGTCAATAGACATACACATGTGAATGGCCAACATAAACATATACCAAAGACTGGATATCAAGGGGATTTACAGTATCTGTAAGGCAAATACTTCCCAAAATAGAGTATCCTGTTATCTCTACTTACTGATATCCCTATTGCAATGTCTTCTTCCCAACACTTGATCTGAAACATTTAATCTACTCCTTGAGTAGAAGTAAGAAATCAAGCATTCGACACAGCTAACCTATATTCTAGAATCATAAACACCCCTTAGATATTCGGATTCAGAAGAAGAACAGACCCAATTTGGAGACAGATAACAAAACACATGCAACATAGCATTACTCATTTAAATCAACATGATATCAGTAGATTTATGCAGAAAAACATATAACATGAGACTCATAAACTCACAAGACATCCAAAACAGGGCCACCAATGAAGGTGTATTGTATCACAGCACCCAAAAAATGGCCAGTTTTCAACAAAACAAATGAGTAACACTGTATGCTTAATACAACAAGAAAGTGTACTCGGCAAATTAATTACATGGCACATCAAAAATTTTGCAAGACCGTGCACTACAAAATGGCACCCAAAATACTGAAGGCAGCAGGCAGAAGGAATGGCGAGGAGGAGCTAGACTCGAGCCCCGTGTCGCCACTTGGGGACATTCCTCATAAAAATGGTAGTTGGCCCATCACTCAATCCATCACACCTCTACACGACTGCCATTAAAGCCTCAACTACTCGCAGGATGCAACAGTAGATACATCTGGAGACTTTCCCGCTCAAAATGGTCACACACACTCAAGAAAAACCATCGCCGCAGGTTCAAAACAAGGCCATCGATCCACTCCTATCGCTGAGATCCACAGCTCAAAACATGTATGAAGAGCTGCCAGCCAATGACATCGTGCCACGTAGGCACCTTGACCCTCTATCGCTGACCCTTTCTCCTTTTATTTCACCTTTGTCGCCCAAAGCACATACATTCGTCTTTGTATATGCAAGAGCATATACAACCACCCCCTTTAGCTTTTTTAAAACCATTGTATATGCATTCAACATATACATGCAACTATTTCGGGACACATTGCGGTCGTTGGTTGGTCCTCTATCACCATGCATTTTCCTCCGTCGGCCATCGGAATAACTCTTGAGGCATCCGCCGATGATAACTGTCCCACCGATGACCCAATGCATATGCCCTTGCATATCGGGCCTTGTACATTTCTTCTTTGTATATTTTGCTTGCACATTTGATTTTATATCGGACATACAATCCCAAACATACAAAGGCGGATTTCAAAATATTATGAAGCAGATTGGAAACCTATTCGCGTCTGGCTTGCATCTCTTTCCTTTGTATATTGGCTTGTATATTGGCATATACAAGCACTTTATACAACCCACGGACCTCAAAATATTATTCGCTGCATTTGATTCTTCCTTCAGGTCCGGATTGCATGTTTTATTTGGTATATTTCGAATGTATACTTCACATACATTCGCCTTTGTATGTCATGTCCGCGGGCCCCACCACTTGTATATCGGCTCTTGTATATTTGCATGTATGTAGCCAATGTATATTTTGCTTTGCATGTCCGCGGGCCCACCAATTGTACCTTTTCTTTGCATGTTTCTGAATATACAAGGCCCCTTGTATATTTGCACTATATATTTCCTCTACATACAAACAGCTAATCTTTCTTGGAATATGCTTGCAATGTATATTTCCTCTTGTACATAGCCATTGTATGTCTGAACATACAAACCAAATATACATGCAACTCGATATACAAACAGGGAATATTTCTGAGGATCAGCGAAAGATTCCCCCTTTGTATATGCACATTTTGTGCCTGATATGCATTCAGAAATGCATCTAACTAATTTTTTCAAAGAGCAATAGAGTTTTCTGACCCGCCAATGCACATTTTGCCTACATGCATATACAAACACCTTTGTATATACAAAGACACTTGCAAACAACTAATTTATGCATTTTTTTCCACTGTAGAGGACAAAAGTGTTAGAATTTTTTACTTTTAGGAAGGTGCCTACAGATTTAGGCACCAACAGAGGCTCTGTCTGGGGACGCATGCCTCTTGTAGGCATGGCGAGAACCTCAGATCTCTGGGATGCAGACCAGTCCCTTATCCATTGGGCATATAGTCAAAACTGTACTAACCTGCATCACAAAACACATTTATTAAAATTACTTGGTGGCCCAGGGCCACCAAAAAGAAAAAACCAGAGTTTTCCTTTGTCAAAAACCCTATTTTCTTTTGATTTCTTCAAATGAAGCCTAAAAGCATTTAACTGTCTACAGCACCCAGCATTGCAATTATTTGTGCTACTCCCCTTTTTTCTTTCTCTGACAAATCTACAGCAATACTTTTGGTCATACATTATTATCAGTTGTAGAATGTCATCATCATATGAGTCACTGATGTTGCTTGGAAGAATGACAGACTCACATGAAACAAATGAATCCACATTAGAACTTTGCCTTTCTTCAAAAAATAAAAGCTCCTCTGTATCAAACATGCAATATTCAGGCACAAGCAACATGTCATAATCAAACTTATCTTTATAAGTATACAGATATTCATCATCATTGTGCTCAACAATTCTATCATTTATGTCCACCTGGAACGTCTCAAAAGAAGGCAAAAATACTTCAGAATGCAGCCCTAAGTCAAAACCCTCATGGTTACCCCTACAACCAGCACTATTCGCAACTGTATGAGCCCACACATCTGCAACTTGTCCATTCACCTCTGAACAGTGACCCTATTTTTCCTCTTCATCAATGCCCTGATAATCAAAATTGAATTTTTCAACCTCTGCACTATGAAGGTGGTCAGATTCTTTAAGGAAACATTCATATTCAACATCCATGTATATTTCATCATCTGAAAGGCTCACATACGCATCTGAATGCTAACAATCACCAATGTATTCGCTGCCATCCCTTGAAACTGTATCTCCTGCATTCAGAGTGAAGCTCTACATATCCACCTCGTATAAACATTCAGGAATATCTGGGATATGCCTATCACTGCAAGACACCACTTCATGTATATCTTTTGTTTGATCAATTGAAGGACATTTTGTGTTTGTAGGCTTCTCTTCTAGAGGCTGATAACAGTCTTCGTTTTCATCATTACGAAATGTGCCTACATCTTCTATAACATTTTCTTCATGCATCACATCATGACTATGCACATTATTCTGAAATATATTTCCCTCTACACAGTCATTTATCAATGAACACACTGGAACAGCAGAAATATATTCACTTTGATAACTGTTTTGACAACTTGCAGCCATGAAACCCACTGGCATTCCATACTTCTCATTGTTTTCAATATCCATAGCAAATTGGTAGGCCTGGTGAACTGTGGCTGGTTCTTTATCTCTCAATAAATAACTCACTTCTTCATCAAATGTAGCCAAATAAATTATCAAGCACAATGCATTATTGGGTCTCATATATTCAGGAATTTGCTTGAGCAACTTAATAAATCTAAGATTAAAGGCTAGAACCAATTCCTCATCCTCCTTTTGAATATTCATGAAGTGTATGATCAATGAGGCCAAATCAAACCTTTCACCAAACTGTTCTAGGAATGCAACTTCTAAATCTATCCATGAAGAAATTGAACAAACAGGCAGGTCTGAAAACTAGACCCTGGCATCATCTTCTAATGACTGAACAAAGAGTCTCATTACAACATCTTCATCCTCTACCTCATAATCTTCTATTAAATTACAAAAACTTTGCAGATGCTTGTTTGTCGATTCAGAATCTGATCCACTATATTTTGGCAAACATTTTCTAATTTTATTTGGAATAGCATTTGGGTAACCACATATTCCTTTAAAATTTAGGGCTTTATATCTTTCAATAACAAATGGTCTTCTTTGAGAGCACAACCAGGATTGCTGCTCTAAACTCATCATTTTTAAAAGGATGGAATACCTAGAAATATGTTGCAGCTTTGATAGGTTCAATCAATAGAGTTGCCACCTCTCGTAGAGAAGACAGAATATCAACAAGGCACTTATGTTTTCTGGATTCACCACACCAGCAGAGCACCACATGGTCGTTTTTGGATCCTGCTACAACAACTTCACTGGAAACTAGATTTTTCAGCCTTCAAATCACTTGACTCTCTCTCTCCCCAGCAGAGTCGCCAATTTCTGTTAGTTATTTTTCCGGCTGGATGCTTATTCCCAGTAATCCCTACAAAATAGCCATCATTGATCAACAGGATTCCCGGGCCAAGGGCCAACAGTATAGGAGATAGACTCTATAAATATCTCCTCTTCTTCTTTAGGCTCTGCAGAACCAAGGGGGGTATTCCCTACTCAACATCTATGAACTGCATCTCTATATTAGCTGGGATGTTGACACAAAGCAGATAAATCCTCTTTTATGCAAACCAAAACTGTGAGATAAGAGCAAAGGGGCTAGCTTTGGGCCTATATTCAGTTGTAGACAGAGGATTTTGGTCCCTAAAACTACTTCTAAAGTCCTAATGGTTTGATTTAAAGTTTAAGTTTGATTTTATGTTTAGATGCAAAACTGACACTTTGGGTTGCAATCTCAATACAAGACTGGATCGGTGCCTATCCAGGGCTCGGAGTCAATAGACATACACATGTGAATGGCCAACATAAACATATACCAAAGACTGGATATCAAGGGGATTTACAGTATCTGTAAGGCAAATACTTCCCAAAATAGAGTATCCTGTTATCTCTACTTACTGATATCCCTATTGCAATGTCTTCTTCCCAACACTTGATCTGAAACATTTAATCTACTCCTTGAGTAGAAGTAAGAAATCAAGCATTCGACACAGCTAACCTATATTCTAGAATCATAAACACCCCTTAGATATTCGGATTCAGAAGAAGAACACACCCAATTTGGAGATAGATAACAAAACACATGCAACATAGCATTACTCATTTAAATCAGCATGATATCAGTAGATTTATGCAGAAAAACATACAACATGAGACTCATAAACTCACAAGACATCCAAAACAGGGCCACCAATGAAGATGTATTGTATCACAGCACCCAAAAAATGTCCAGTTTTCAACAAAACAAATGAGTAACACTGTATGCTTAATACAGCAAGAAAGTGTACTCGGCAAATTAATTACATGGCACATCAAAAATTTTGCAAGACCGTGCACTACAAAATGGCACCCAAAATACTGAAGGCAGCAGGCAGAAGGAATGGTGAGGAGGAGCTAGACTTGAGCCCCGTGCTGCCACTTGGGGACATTCCTCATAAAACTGGTAGTTGGCCCATCACTCAATCCATCGCACCTCTGCATGACTACCATTATAGCCTCAACTACTCGCGGGATGCAACAATAGATACATCTGGAGACTTTCCCGCTCAAAAATGGTCGCACACACTCAGGAAAAACCATCGCCGCAGGTTCAAAACAAGGCCGTCAATCCACTCCTATTGCTGAGATCCACGGCTCAAAACATGTATGAAGAGCTGCCAGCCAATGATATTGTGCCACGTAGGCACCTTGACCCTCTATCGCTGACCCTTTCTCCTTTTATTTCACCTTTGTCGCCCAGAGCACATACATTCATCTTTGTATATGCAAGAGCATATACAACCACCCTCTTTAGCTTTTTTAAAACCATTGTATATGCATTCAACATATACATGCGACTGTTTCGAGACACGTGGCGGTCGTTGGTTGGTCCTCTATCGCCATGCATTTTCCTCCGTCGGCCATTGGAATAACTCTTGAGGCATCCGCCGATGATAACTGTCCCACCGATGACCCAATGCATATGCCCTTGCATATCGGGCCTTGTACATTTCTTCTTTGTATATTTTGCATGCACATTTGATTGTATATCGGACATATAATGCCAAACATACAAAGGCGGATTTTAAAATATTATGAAGCAGATTGGAAACCTATTCGGGTCTGGCTTGCATCTCTTTCCTTTGTATATTGGCTTGTACATCGGCATGTACAAGCACTTTATACAACCCATAGACCTCAAAATATTATTCGTTGCATTTGATTCTTCCTTCAGGTCCAGATTGCATGTTTTATTTTGTATATTTCAAATGTATACTTCACATACATTCGCCTTTGTATGTCCTATCTGCGGGCCCCACCACTTGTATATCAGCTCTTGTATATTTGCATGTATGTAGCCGATGTATATTCTACTTTGCATGTCCGCGAACCCCACCAACTGTACCTTTTCTTTGCACGTTTCTGAATATACAAGGCCCCTTGTATATTTGCACTGTATATTTCCTCTGCATACAAACAACGAATCTTTCCTAGAATATGCCTGCAATGTATATTTCCTCTTGTACATAGCCGTTGTATGTCTAAACATACAAACCAAATATACATGCAACTCGATATACAAATAGGGAATATTCTTGGGGATCAGCGAAAGATTCCCTCTTTGTATATGCACATTCTGAGCCCGATATGCATTCAGAAATGCATCTAACTAATTTTTTCAAAGGGCGATAGAGTTTTCTGACTCGCCAATGCACATTTTGCCTGCATGCCTATACAAACACCTTTGTATATACAAAGACACTTGCAAACAACTGATTTTTGCATTTTTTTCCACTGCAAAGGACAAAAGTGTTAGAATTTTTTACTTTTAGGAAGGTGCCTGCAGATTTAGGCACCAAGACCATCCAAGTGGGAACGACCTTAAGTGGTAACAAGCTAAAGCCAAGCTCTGCCTAGCCACTATAAATAAATTGTGTTTGGAGTGAAAGCTTCAAACAACGAGTGTTGTTAAGTTATACCGACAGCCAACCTCCCCCAAAACCCTCCAAGGTGTAACCCTTGTAGGCTGGGAGACTCCATAATGGAGAGTAGCATTGCCGCATGTATAACCACTCGAACGGTTGAACTTACTAATCATCCTTTGTTTTTAGTAGCCAAAAACCCCTATAAACTGGTGTAGGGAAGGGCGATTATCACCTCCCGAAGATGCCTCAACTAGAAATAGTGAGAACTCAATTTATATTGTCCCACCCAACCTAGGATTTGTACTTGCTTTTTAGTCAAAAAGAGTCCAAAAATTACAAAAAAAAAGATTAAAAAAATCATAAAAAATTATGTGTTTGTTGTGTCTTACTTGCCATAATTGAGAAATCAGAACAAAAGACCAACTTGCAGCCAAGAAACCAAAAACATCAAAAAATGTGCCAAAAAAATTGCAAAAATAGAAAAAAATAGAGTTGCGCATTTATCCTGCAGAGCTGTGCATCTGTGTCGACTTGCTGCGCATTTACATCGACTTCCTGTGCATTTGTGACCTTTTACTGCACTTTTAAATTTACTAGAGCTGTGCATTTACCTCAACCTACTGTGCATATACCTTCTGTTTCAGCGCATCTGTAGCTGCACATCCAAAACAGTGACCTTTTCCACATCTTTTGAGAGAAAATTTTCAACATTTCTAGGTACCCATTTCAGCCTTGTTCCAGTTTCTGAGATCGGATTTACCGTACAGTCGCTTCTCCCATCCGTTTCCATAGCGTACCCTCTTTTTTGTCAATCGTCTCATCCACCTTTTTACCACGTCTTCCCCTGAACAAGTCAAAGTATCTATATCAAGTTAGTGCAAAGCCCTTTTTAGATCATTTCATATTCAAGTAACCCTAGTAGGTATCCACTACCAAGGATCAAACATCCTTTTCTCTCGGAACTTCACTAGTGGTCTTGGTGCAAGACTAGTCTCTACATAGTAAACGGGTATCAAGTATCCTTACTTGTGGCTATCGTCTTGTATCGACCAACTTACTTGGAATCATTGATCAAAAGAGTCCCTTGTTCAAATCTCATCACCGCAAGTATCCCCTTCTCACCAACCTACACTAACACCTTACCAGAGTCTCTAGTTTCACTCCACTCCTTCTCGCATTGCCTTGCATGGTCTTAACTAGATCCCAAATGTAAAAACAACTTGAAATGGTAGGAACATCTAACCGCATTGTATCCCCTCATGACAGTGATGAGGAAATCTCTAATGAGGACTACCAAGAAGCCCTCCAAAATCAAAAACTTTCAATGCATGCTAGACAAGATGCTCAAAGAGGACCCTCAAAAGTACTTCCTTCATCTTGCAAACCAAGGAGTTACATTCCCCTTGGACTTTGATCTCGACAAACTAAGGGAATCCGTAGGAGAAGAAACTCATGAAAACCACACTAGTGAGGATAAAGAAAAGAAAGTCACAAACCCAAATACACCTATGGAAGCATTGAAGAAACAAGTTGAGGGCCTAATATAGAAATTGGTGGATCTACAAACAGGGACACCCACTAAACATTATTCCTTGGAAGACATCTCACCGTATCCCTTTGACAAGAGATTAAAAACTAACCCCTTCCCCTTTAGATTTGAAGTACCAAATTTTGACAAGTATAAAGGAAAAGGAGACCCAAGAGATCACATTAGGGAATTTAGCACCGCGTGCTTAGAAGTAGCTCACAATGACACCTTCCTAATGAGACTATTCCCTAGATCTCTAGGTGGACAAGCCATGGAATGGTTCTCATGACTTCCCCCAGGTATCAAAACTTTTGATGAGTTAGTAAACAAGTTCGTCACGCACTTCTCATATAACATTGAACACAAAGTTTCCATGCTTGACCTATGCAATACAAAGCAAAAGAGTGGCGAATCCTTCGCCACTTTCTTACAAAGGTGGAGATAACTCATGCGCAAATGCTCATATCACATGCCTGAGAAACAAATGATGGAGATGTTTGTCCACAACCTTAACCCTGATCTAAGTTACCAAATCCAAATTCAATGCCCTACCTCTTTTACGAAAGTCATTGAGATGGGATTATTTATCGAGAAAGCTATGATCGCCAAGGGGAAAATAAAGTTGTACAAGAACACCCCTAACTCTAACTACACCACGGACAAGTCAAAGTTTTGGACAAAGGAAAAAAATATTGTCAATGATGGAGTAGTTGATGCCAAAGTGGCAGCTCCCAAACAACAACCAATCTCACTCTCAAAGGAGAAGCAAGCAATGCTACACCAAACAAAACCTTGCCTCATGAGCAAAAACAATGGTTCACCTCCGCTCCTAGATGAAAATTCACACCACTAGGGGAGTCCCAAGAGTCTGCGTTAAGAAAGCTATTAGCCAACAATGAGATCACTCTTCCCGCCACTAGTGACTATGAACCTCAAGTAAAACCTCATTATTGGAAAGATATTGATTTCTGTGAATATCATAGAGGAAGAGGCCATAAGACCAACAACTGTATCCGTCTGAAACACATCATTCAAGACATACTTGACCAAAATCAGGTAGGCACTAAAGAACATACCTCTAACAAGACGCATGTGGCATACAAGGATCCACTCCTCAACCACGACAGGCCATACAACAACAATGACAACAACAACAATAATAACAACCACAACAGGCAGAATCAAAACAACGAACACAACAATGCTAACTATGCGAACATGTCGATCGATTATACCGTCAACTACATATCGAAGCACATCCCACAAGTCAATGTGGTCACACTCAACCAACAATGATGACCCAACAAAACTGATTGCAACATCATCACTCACAGTGGTAAGGTCACATTAAACACGCTTCCTCCAAGGTCGTCACCTTCTCTGTCTAACTCCCATAAGTATAGTGTCATATACCAACTTAGAAAAACTCCTGCCCACATATCTATCTTAGAGTTGTTGCGTCTGTCTCCCTCCCCCAAGGAAATTCTCGATAAAGCCTTAGTGGAAACAACTGTGCCCATGAACCTGGCCCAAGAGAAGTTTCAAGCCATGGTAGGAAATCTAACCTCCTCTAGCACCCTTTCGTTTACCGAACAGGATGACCTTTCAGTGTCTCAGCCCCATAATACACCCTTGCATATCGTCACCTTCATTCATAAACACCGTATCAAAAGAGTTCTCATTGATGGAGGAGCAAGTTTAAATATTTGCACGCTCAAGCTAGTCCTTACATTGGGGTTCTCGAAAAGTGTAGTGGATCCAAGGAAAAAGATCACCATGAAGGCCTATGATGAAGAAGAAAGAACTACTAAAGGAACAATGGTGTTACCAATACAAGTTGGACTAGTAATAAAGGATGTTGTTTGCCAAGTCCTAGACAGGGAGCTAG
The DNA here is from genome assembly GCA_027924645.1 of Cunninghamia lanceolata. Taxonomy (NCBI): domain Eukaryota; kingdom Viridiplantae; phylum Streptophyta; class Pinopsida; order Cupressales; family Cupressaceae; genus Cunninghamia; species Cunninghamia lanceolata. The sequence continues at coordinate 14,474,386 of BSBN01000803.1, forward strand.
CCTATAACATCCTCCTAGGTAGACCCTGGATTCATGCCATGAAAGCAATGCCTTCTACCTACCACCAATGTATCAAATTCACCCAGAACGGCTGACAAATCACCATCCAAGGTGATCCTAATCCTTTTTAGCATTGCAACTCTATCCACTCAAAGCCTGATTGCATAATTCCCAACAATAGAGCCTCTACATCCCCCATCTCACAACATGATTCTACCTTTGAAGCTTCCTCGTCCAAGCCCAAAGAGCAGAAAATCACAATCAAAGAAACAGGGTTAGGGGAATACTCCATCGAGCACAACCTCATCTTATCCAAAATGTCTCTATCTCCAAGATCCTTTGGGCAGCCTACACCTTTTCCAAAGCCATCTGCTCCTCCCGAACCTCCCACAACTCCCTTTGTAAAATGGAGGACCCTATCAGACGAAACTGAAGAAAGAGATGTCTTGCAATGGCTCTACATAGAGGAAAATAACACATAACAAGAACCACCTAAGCTCCCAATAGAAATCTATGCACGTGGTGAGTCTATCTTACACAGAATGGGTTATGAAGGATAAGGCCCCATTGGCCTAAGAAAAGAAGGAATAATAGAACCCATCCAACCCTCCTCATCCTCTTTGGCAAGAAATACAAAAGGGCTAGGATACAAAGACAAAGGCAAAGCTAAGGCAAATGCCTGTTTTGTGGAACAGATCCATAACCTACAAGAAGACAGTGACATAGACTCTAATGAATATGAGTGGGAGGAACTCAAAGAGCACTCCTATGAGGACAAAGGAGTTGACACCGTTCAAACCTATAGCCCCTACCATGAGGGACAAATGCTAATGCATAGACCATTAGAGTGTGATTCACCCACTCCTGAAAGTATGACTTATAAGGAAGGTCGGAGTTCCATCGCAATAAACAATCTAGAGGAAAGTACCATCCTAGATCCTATCCCTACCTATCTAAATCCTGACTAGGTATCCATTCAAACTATCACACCCAATGAATCAGATCTATCTTCTGATCCCCTCTCCCTTGTGCATCCTGAACTTATCGACTGGGACTTACGAGGAACCCCACAACTAGACATGTTCCAAAATGACAATGCCTATATTGACTACATGGAACTTAAGGACCACCTACCTACAGGAGATCATAAAGCTGGCTTCACCATTAAACTCAACACCATGGCTTATTTTGGAGAGGGTACGAAGCCTTCCAGTCACAAAAACATTAAAATAAAAACTAGATCTGATGGTGAAAACTGCTCTATGGCAGTATCAGATCCCAAAATAGTAAAAAGAAAGGATGCATCGGATGGTGAAAACCTCTCTGAGGTGTTAGACGATGGAAGGTTTGACACTCTCCCCAATGACATGTACCAGGAGAAGTCTCAAAATTTTGTGGAACCTATAGAACTTGTCAACATTGGAACAGAAAGCAATCCTAAGATCATTCACTTTGCAAAATCCCTATCTCAACCAAAAAAGACCAAATTTGTACCATTCTTCAAGAAAAAGCAAGTCAACTTTGCTTGGTCATACACAAATATGCCTGGTTTAGATCCAAATTTGATCCTACATCATCTTCTACTAGATCCAGGAGTCAAACTAGTCAAGCAGAAGCTCAAGAAAATGCATCCACACATTGCATTACTAGTAAAAGAGGAACTCAAGAAACTGTTGGATGTAGGGTTCATTAGGGAAATCGACGATCCAGAGTGGGTATCCAACATAGTACCAGTATCCAAACCTGATGGCAGAGTCAGATTGTGCAATGATTTATGAGATCTAAACAAGGCTTGCCGCAAGGATGACTTTCCGTTACCTAATATTGATATCATAGTCGACTTGACAACAGGACATACCATGTTATCTCTTATGGATGGCTTCTCCGGATACAATCAAATCAGGATAGCACTAGAAGACCAACATAAAATAGCTTTCACTTGTCCATGGGGCACTTTCTGCTAGAATGTCATGCCATTTGGGTTAAAGAACGCAGGGGCAACATATCAACGTGCTATGACCACTATCTTCCATGATATGATGCACGTCACAATGGAGGACTATGTAGATGACATCCTTGCAAAGTCACTAACAAGAGAATCCCACTTGGATGTACTAGAGAAGGTCTTTCAGAGACTAGAACATTTTAAAGTAGGTTGAACCTGAAGAAATGTGTGTTTGGAGTCACCTCCGGCAAGCTCTTAGGCTTCATTGTATCAACAAATGGGATCGAAGTAGATCCTGCCAAAGTCAAAGCTATCATAGAAATGCCACCACGAAAGAACATCACTCAACTACGGCTCTATAGGGCAAGTTACATGCAACTCGTCAGTTCATCTCACAACTGGCAGATAAGTGTCAACCTTTTACTCACCTATTACACAAAAACATATCATTTCGATGGGATGAAAAGTGTGAAGAAGGATTTCACAAGCTAAAGGAATACCTCATGAATCCACCTATTCTAATGCCACCTATCCAAGGCAAACCTTTGTATCTATATGTATCTGCTACACCAACAGCTCTCAGAGCCCTATTAGCACAACAGGACTATGAAGGAAAAGAAAGGGCTATCTACTACATCAGTCGCACATTGGTGGGCTACAAACTGCAATATTCCCAAATAGAAAGATCATGTCTTGATGTGGTTTTTGCTTCCCAAAAACTATGACATTACATGCTAGCACATTCAATCAAGCTTATTGCAAAGATAGATCCATTAAAGTACCTATTAAGCAAAGCATCTCTAATAGGTTGCCTAGCCAAGTGGGTAATGTTGTTAAGTGAATATGACATCAAGTATGTAGAAAGGAAGGCTATCAAAGGTCAAATCATTGCCGATCAGTTAGCAGAAGCACCATTGCAGGATACCACACCAATGACATTCGAGTTTCCAGATGAATACATATTCAGTATCACAACACACTCACGGAAACTCTACTTTGATGGATCCTATACAAACAATGGATCGGGGGTAGGAATCTTGTTGGTCACTCCTCAAGGTGATACCATACCTAAGTCTTATCATTTGCTATTCCCATGCACAAATAATATAGTAGAGTATGAGGCATTGGTAATTGGTCTCAAAACGGCAGCAGAATGGAAAATAATGGAGTTGCATGTCTATGGCGACTCCCAACTGGTAATCAATCAAGTCAATCATGACTGTCAGACCAAAGATGACAAGTTAATCCCATACAAGCGTATGGTAGATAACTTTAAAGAGTACTTTGTGATCATCTCCTTTGAACAGATGCCTCGCATTGAAAACAAAGTAGTAGATGCCATGGCAACCATTGCCTCGCTCCTCGAGATCCCAGAGAATGAGTCACGATATGAGTTCTTGGTGGAGTCAGTTATGCAACCAACTTATGATATCCCTGAAACACACTCCATTTGCCTCTTAGTCGGATTTGATTCACCCTTGTATGGTAAGATTTACACTTACCTCAAGGATAACACCCTACCACCTGACTTGTCTACCAACCAATGTCGAACCTTCATTCGCCAAACCTCCTGTTACACCATTATTACTGACACCCTTTACCGATGAGGTCTAGATGGTACTTTACTCCAATGTTTAGAATGTGAAGAATCTCAAACTGCCTTACGAGACGTACATAAAGGAATTTGCATAACGCACTCTAGCAATCTTTCTTTAGCTAGGAAACTCATGCATTTGGGATACTATTGGCCAAACATGGAAATTGATTCATATCAGTTTGTGAAGAAATGCAAGCAGTGCCAGATGCATGGTAACCTCATCCATGCACCAGCTCAAGAGCTACGACCTTTAACGACACCATGGCCCTTTTGTCAATGGGGACTCGACCTTGTGGGAAAAATTCATCCTCCATCATCCAACGGCCACAAGTTCATAATAACCACCACTGAATATTTTACCAAGTGGATTGAAGCCGTTCCACTCACAAATGTCACAGGCAAACAGATTGCCTCCATCCTTAATTACCTCATTTTCAGATATAGAATTCCCTCATCCATAGTCACAGATAACGGAAGACCTTTCAAGAACCAGGATGTCCAAGAGCTTTGTGACAAATTGAAAATCCAACACCGTTTCTCCACCCCTACTATCCACAAGGCAACGACCAAGCAGAGGCATCCAACAAAACAATCTTGAAAATCCTCAAGAAGACAGTCAATGATGTCAGCCGTGATTGGCACATACAAATGAATCCCACTCTGTGGGCCTATCGAACTAGTATACGCACTCCCACAGGTGCTACCCCTTATGCCCTTGTCTATGGATCAGAAGCCATTTTGCCCATCAGGGTCAAGTTACCATCTTTAAGGGTGTCATTAAAAGGTCTTATCACTGATGAAGACTACAGAGTTTCCAGACTGCAAGAGTTAGAGATATTAGAGGAGAAGAGACAAAATGCTTTCAATCATCTAAAATCCTATCAACAGAGAATGTCATGAAGCTACAATCATAGGGTCCGTCCAAGGGTCTTCAACATTGCTGATCTAGTACTCAAGGAAAACCCCTGCAATTAGTAGGATCGAGAAAAGAAAGGTAAGTTTGAACCCAACTTGCTTGGTCCTTATGTAATCATTGCTACCTATGGATCAGGAGCGTATCAATTAGCATCATCAGAAGGTGAGTTGTTTGATGACCCAATCAACAGTATGCATCTTCGTCGGTTCTATACCTAAGAGAACCCCAATGTAAGGGGGGCAAAAATTCAAAAAAGAAAAAAAATAAAAAAATCAGAAAAAAGCAAAAAACTCAAAAAAGTGGAAAAAAAATTGTCCTTTGGTGAAAACTTGGCAAACAGGCGCCTTGGATAGGTACGATGATAAAAACTTGGCAAACAAGTGTCATGTGTACTTTTAGCTTTCATGCAAATAAAAGCAAGTGGTGAAAACCTGGTAAACAAGTGCTACTTGTGGTAAACCGCTTCCTCCATCTTTGGGAAACCAATCACCTTGTGTCCATTCCTCCTACCATCATTCCTCATCCGATCCATATATAGCTCATAATAGAAACCTAATGATAACCTATCGTGGCTTGATACTCTATCTCTTTTATCACCTTATCAATAAAAGGTCTTATCCAATATCCTATCCACAGTGTCAGCCTAGCATAGCGTTTGTCGTTGGTATCATAGGGTCAAACCCAAACTACGTTGCCTCAGCGTCATCACATAGACAAGGCCATTATCAATGCATCCCCAAGGCTTCCCATCCATCCCATACCTTGTCTTCTATCCTCTAGTCCATCTGCATCCGCATCTAAGTCCAAGTCCTGAACTATGTTGTCTCTGCGTTGTCACGTAGGCAAGGCCATTTTTGATGAGCCCCTAAGGCACTAAGTCAGTCTCTTAGGGTCCATTTCACTAGGCATGCATGCAAGCACATGAAAAACCCACTTTCAAATAAAAGTTTTGACGCAAGACATCAACCTATCCAAAGCAGAGCAAAAACAAGAGCAAAGTGATCCAAATGATTCTATCTAAATTATGGCAATAAAGATACATCTAAATGCAAAAATGTTTTGTTTCAATTAGTTGCATCTTAAAGTCTTCAATTTTTGTTATCCTATTTCCTATGCTACTCAAGGATGCCAAAATCTAGAGATGTTATGATGGGGGCATGATTATTTTATTTGTTTGTTGTTTGTGGATTAATCTTTAGTAATGTGAAGCCTTGTTTAATGATATGATCAACAAAAGATCATCAAGGACATTAGAGGTCTAACATGAAAGGGGGCAATCCTTATCTGTTGATACGTAAGAAATACTCAGGTCATCTCGGTTCAATTATACCTAGATGCTTGTATTAACTTGCTAAATCAAAATCCATGTAAGCGATGCTCAGGTCATGTCAGTTTAATTATACCTAGATACTTGTATTTTCTTACAACATTTCAAAAACACAAAAAAAAAGCCCAATGATGAAATAAGCACTTCAAAATACTTGCAATATCAAGATGGCAAAACTGTTCACATCCAGAAAGCATCCACGAAGCATCCATATCCCATGCAATAAAGATCCAAAATGTAGAATATCAATGTTTTACAAATAAAAGATTGTGATCCTTCCACCAGTCAGTCTTCTATCTATCATTGTGTCATTTCTGCGTCGATTGCATATACTTGGACATAACAAAAACATGGCATAAGCTGCATATTGTTGCAAGGTGTGACCCTTGGTCTTCTTGTTCAGCGCTGCGTTGCGGTGGTTTGTGACAAGGGCTTAACTGCCTCCCATGCTTGTTAAGTCAAGTGGTTGTATCAGGCATTAATAGGTCGATCTTTTGGTGCAACGACAACTAACAGTTGGTATCAGAGTTGAGGTCACGAGTTCAAACCCCGTGCTTGCGCTGGGGGGATTGTTGCAAGCTGTGACCCTTGGTCTTCTTGTTCAGTGATGCGCTGCAGTGGTTTGTGACAAGGGCTTAACCGCCTCCCATGCTTGTTAAGTCAAGTGGTTTTATCAGGCATTAATAGGTCGATCTTTTGGTGCAACAGCAACTAACACATATCACATCACATGAGATAGTCATTAACATGATTAAATCATTTGCATACATAATAAGTGCATTAGATCATTCATATACATTTGCATCAGCATAACATAGTGTCAAATAGAAAAATCAAAAACATAGACAAGTACTTGTAGATCATCTCATAAACTACATAATCATATAGATAACATTCACATTTGCATATTAGATCATCAGAAATCATCTAAGTCTGCATTAGATCATCATCATATCAGAGTCCTAGAATCATACATAAGCATCATAGTGTGGAAACATAAACTACATTATCATAAAAACATCACATAACATCCATATAGACATCAAAAAAGTAAAGTGCATCCATTAGACATCACAAAAAGCATGTAGACCATTAATAGCTGCATCATCATATTTAAATATAACATAAATATGTCCAAGTGTACAATATATCAAGCGTCTGTCATCCATGAGTCAGAGTCGTATACAATGTATACATCACAAAAATAATGATACATGCCTCGGTAACGGTACAAAATGAGGTAAACAATATCAGGCTATCCATGAGCCATCAAAAATGTGTATACAATCATAAAAAATTGGTACAAGTGTAAAAGGCTAGCCCTGCTGCCATGGGACACTGCTCCCACCACTACCCTCTCCTCCTCCACCGTGGCCTGACCTAGACTACTGTGGTCCCATCACCAATGATCCTGACCATGATCCACCCACCCTCTGTGAAGCCACAAACTGGCTCTTATAGCTGGGTACCCTCTAATCCGCTGGCACCGCCCCGTGATACAATCCTCTCTAATATTATGTCTGAGCCTGCACTCTAGCAAGCTCACCTTGTATTTGTGCAATATGTGTTTGCAACTGATGTACCTAGGCCTATCCCTGAGTAACCTGCGTCACCAAGAATCCTATAGCCCCATTAGTAGCCAGGGCGGCTACGGCCGCATCTCTCTCCAGTCTAAGAGCCCGCACCCTCACCAGTGCTATATCTCGCTCTGTAGTGAGCCCTGATATGATACTTGTGTCTGCTTCTCTTCGAGACTCTGTTGCTTTGAGATGTGCCCTGAGCTGTCGAACCTGACCCTACAGCATCGTGATAGCCTACTGCTGTAAGTCAAGCAAAGGAACCTAAACCTGTGCCTGCACTTGCTACTTGGGCACCTGCTGCTGAACTACCTACTGGGGCACCTACTATGGTGCATCCTGTGGCTGCACTACCTGCTGCTGCTGGGAGGATCCCTCTCCCACTCTCCTCCTCTGTCCCTGCCTCCCTCTACCTCCATCCCCTACTCCGCCTCCATCACCTCCATCATCTCCATCTCCCCGTCCTCCTCTCCCCCTCCATCTCCTCCTCCTCCTGCCTCCATCATCCTCATCGTCTGAATCCTCCTCATCCAGGCGAGGAACCAACTCTCCCGGTCCTGAATACCTCAGGAACAGGTGGGCTGCAAACCACTCCTCATAGTCGGGGACCTTCCCTGCATCTACCACCTCCCTCCGCATCGACCAAGCCATGTAGGGAATCTGCTAAAAGTTTGCTAAGGCCTCCTCATAGGATGCAACCGGGCCCCATCTCAACTACTCTGCATGTGTCTTGGCAAACAGTGCCTGCCCTTGTGGTCGACCCTATACTCTACCAAACTGTCTTTGTACCCGGCTCACAATCTGCCTCTCCAGTATGTGCCATGTCCTCCCAATGAGCCACTGAGTCTGAAAGTAGTAAGTGTGATGCCCCGTCATGCAACCCTAGAGTGTTAGACTAACAAGTGACAGTATTATAGAAATTTTTTTTTTTGAAGCAAAGATATGCATTATACATTAGAGATAATAACAATTATAACAACATTAAATGAAATGAATAGCTAACACTTCTAGGGAACATAACTGCATCAGATAGAATTATAACCATACAAGTGAGATGCATCACAATGCAATAGAAGAAGAATACATTAAACATTTGCAGAGATGAATAATTACAAGTTTCAATACAAGATTACAAGACTGATTACATCAGTTTACAAATAGTACAATTATGAATGTAAACAACAACTTGAAGGTGTAGAGCAAAACTGGAACTAGAATACTTCTGCTCTTATCTCGAACCAACCTCCAAGAAGACCAATGGATAGCTCTTCCTCCCAACCATGTGGAACCCTAAGGTCCACCCCTCTGAGCTAAGAGATAACAATGAGGTTCCACTAGGTCAAGGTTACAACAATGAATACAACAACAAGATACATACTCCATGCAGACAATATAGGATAACAAGACTGTACAGACATGACAGTACTTGCCAAACAAGACAAATCAAATCATCAAGATAAGATCAACCATCAAGACAAGTCTGCACTCCAGAGGTAACAACAAAAGATAAAGAGGAAGTAACTAGACTGCAGTAAGGAGGGTGTCATCGCATGGTCCTAGCATGGGTTACCCAGGCTATCTCTCACTAGAAGCCGACCCCATCTATGGTTACCCTGACAGCCTCTCTCTAGGAACCAGCCCCATAGGGTAACACATGCGGAGCCGACATGTCCTCTTGTGGAGACAAAGAGGTCGGCCTTGCTAACCAGGCCTTCTCATCCCATCCTTAGCCTACAAGAGCACTCAAGGCATGGGTGAGGTATCTTACTTATTATGTGATTTACTACCCCAACCCTCCTAAATAAGTTATTAAGTTATCACTTGCTTACAACTTCCATGGGGTTACCCAAGTGACCTCTCTGGGCACCAGCCCCACCATGAAAGCCACTCTCCTAGCAATCTCTGACCAATCATCCAAAACCAAAAACATGCAAGGACAAGGGTTACAATAGATTCTGATCCATTACATATGTCATTCACTTGACCACAACAATATAAGTCCCTTTATTCCCTTCAAAACTTGAAACAATACATCATTGGAACAGATTGATTACAAATAATGAGTGGAAACCCAAGCAGTGAAGCCTCTGGAGTCGGTAATTCAAATTCCTTACCAAGTTACAACAGTACCTTTCCCGATAGGGAGACTAGGTTTAAACGACCATGACTTTTCTTTAGAACACAATAATATAAGGTCAACAAGGGATAAAGAGAAAGAATAAATAACTCAATACCATCATTAATACAAGTGTATAAAATATACAATTTTGTCCCAAGGATGACCTCATACTAATTCCAGACAAGGTTTGTGAAAATAAATCCTTTCAATGAAAAGGTAAATACAACATTACAACCTTTAACCAAAATATTCTTCCTTGCATTAATGACAAAAAGAACTCCAAACCTTACAAGACACAAAACCTACTCAAGAAGAATACTAGTTACATATTATTAGATTAAAACGACGACAATTTTCGTTAAAATGACAACAATTTTAAGGAACTATCCAGATTTAACTTAATTCCAATCATTATGAACAAAAAGTAATTTATACCTAATCAACAACTTCTTCCTACAGACCTTAGTATTCCAACTACTGATTCCACACATAAGATTTAAAGCTCCAATACTATCCTACTCTACAATTTACTTAACACCCCCAAGGCAATTCAATCAATTAAAGCACCATAACTCTAATTTGACCAAACAAGACAAAATTCAATTATAAGCTTAACTGCAATTTCCTAAATAAATGAGTTTAACCTCCCTAATATAATATACTAAAAAATCATTAAGCACGGTAAACATATCTATCTAGTCTGTCATATAAATGTAACCAAGAATCTACTTTCTAAAATATTAGAGGCATCAAAAGAACAAGGATAAAATTTTATTGTATTAAATCCTATTCTAATATCTTCTTACCCACCATAATTAACCTGTTACAAGAGCTTATAAAATAAACATTAAACTAACACAAGGCACTCAAATATCATAGACTTTGGGTTAAATAAAAGAATCACTCTATGCTAATAAATAGTGTTACCTATAACAACTCTCCTTAACGCCTTGAAGAACTCACTTAAAAAAAACTACAAGCCTATCTATATGAAAATAAGTATCCTAGTAATAGATTTTAAAGCAATCACCAATATTCATTGTCTAACTAACATTCAAAGTATCCTAAGCTCAAACCCGCGAAGAGAACTCCGCCTCAATAATAGAAGTAATGATTTATACATGAAGATTTAGTTAAACTATAAACATCAACATACTATAGTCGATGCATTGAGTGCAGTATTCATCATATTGTAAGCATTAGGAAAAATGATAGGTAAATGACTATAGTTGATAGGTAGGCATCGAAAGATTCCATGGGCTTGCAACAGGTGAGGAAGTTGACCATGCTACCATCTAAACGGAGTATTGCACCCTATGAGTCAACTAGACAGCCAACGAAACCAAGGTTAGCAAGAAACATACCACTTGACCACCTAAATATTAGGTTTGACGGACGATTAGAGGATGTGCAGCTACTGTCCAAAGGACTCAATGTTTGACCGATGCTGGTGGAAAGAAAACCTTGGCAGCGAACACATCGACATCAAAAAAATGGTATCTGCCACCTTAACTACAGAAGACTCCTCCGTTCGCACAGAAACAAAACCGATGGTTTAGGTAAAGCAAGGAAAGTTTCTAAGGACACAAAATTCCCAACCTCTTATGATAAATATCCCACCACTGGCAGCAACAAATAGAGAGTTGATCAATAGAAATGATATGGGGAAATCCTGAGGCACGATAGGATGAGGGTTTTAAGATACCACTACCGACAACAAAGAAGAGGAGGCAGGATTAAACTACCATCCTCAGCCGATGGTTTAGCTTGGCCAGAGAGAGAGAGAGAGACCCAATGCAGCAAGGACGACACAAGATACCACCAGGGTGAATGAGGTCACTAAAACAGAGAGATCACAATGAAACTTGCAGCTGTCGACAGTCTCTGTGGTCTACAGTGAGGACGACTAGCCAAGAGGTTTCTATTGGAGCTGTAGAGAGCCATAAGGGATCTATAGAAGTTGCAGATTCCTTTTCAAGAGTTTTTAAATGGATCACCTAGAAATTGAACACAACCTTTGATAAGAATAGCAGGGTTGCCTGAGGCCAAGGTTCTACAAGATGCACATCAGAAAAACTGACATGCAAGAGGCACAATGGCTCGGTGGAAAAATAGTAGGTAAATGAGGTTTTGAAGACAAAATAACAAGAACCCTCCTGCTCAAATTGAACTGTAGGATGAAGATTATAGTTAAATCCATCTGAGGAAAAGGTTTAGAGTTGCAGAGATGGTTTGCAGGCTAAAAGTTTTGCCAAGTCTTTCTATAAGAGCATCCAACAAGTAGCAGAAAGTTTACAAAGATGACAAGGGAGAAATACAGATCGATTCCATTTAAGAACAACTAGACAACAAAGAAATCTAATTCCTCAGAGCATAACAAAGACAAGAATATAGAAATTCACAAGACATACCCATACTTTTCACGCTCCAAAGATCGAATCCTCTTTCAGAACTTCTCTTCCTTCCTCCGAATCAATCCTCCGAATCATGCATTCCCAAAAATTCCTCCCAGAACAAAATAACCTTCGGTCATAAAAACCCACTCACACCAAATCTGTTCTCGTGAATCCTCTTCACCAGAAATTTTAAATTTTTACTAATCAAGAAGATTCCCCACTCTAGAATCATAAATGACAACTAACTGCCTTTTCATTAATCCCCAAAAAGATTCAATACATAACTATAAATATTAATGAGTTAAAATAAAACTTTGACCCACATAAAATTTACAAACATTAGAATAGTTACTTGATTCTGCATTACAATTTATTTAAATAGCTTCCTCCAAGAATATTCCAATTTTATGACACACCAAAAATACTATAATGTTTGACAATAAAACGTTATTATATCATAGATCATTAATGCACACAAGAATACACATAGGCTGACCTAACAAGGACCCGACAATAAACATACAAACCACATGATGACCATCAAACTGAAAGTTGAACAGACCTAGGGGATAAACCTCATGTTATCTCCATCAACATTATCCATTGGTGTAGGGCCCTCTCAGACCTGCTAAGTCAGGTGGAGTCGAGGCCCGGTATTTGCAACCTGCATAAGAACAATAGGTTGTATACGATCAACTGCATATATATCAACACACATAGAGTCAGAGAATCATGATGTAGTAGAGTGCTCAGAACGAGTAGTACTACACTGCCCCTACTCTGGAACAAGACTATAACCATTTTTATTTAAAATCAAATATCAATAAATCGCATAAAACACGATAATATTAAACCATCACTAATCATGTCCATCTCATAATAACTGGAATAACAATAATGCCATCATAACTCATAACACATGTCAAAACTATATCAGTCGAACATAGTCTATCACGATCATAATAAGCATAAACCATAGGCCTAATAACTCAAATGTCTCAGAACTATCTAAATGAAATGGAAAAACTAACAACTGTCTCAGAACTGACAAAATGGTAATGTGAAACTAGCAACTATCACAAGCCAAAAATGAGGGGGCATTACAGTAAGGGAGCTCGTCATCCCATGGCTCACAGTCTAGATACATGCACTAGATAACTCTATCCACATTATCCAGTGCATGTCTCCAATACTCAAGCTTTCCCAGCTCATGCTGGGAAGTAACACTTGCGTATTCATAATTGTAGGGCTCACCTCTCTGCCTGGAAAAGATGCATATCAGCCGAGTAATAGCAATGTGCTCCCATAACCAAAACTATAGTAATGAGATGCCAGTAGACAAACTAGCACCCCTGTGGTATACCACCTAATGCATATCATGGTACAAGTGAGCCAAAACACAAACACCCCATGCAAAGCGGGTGCCCTCTATGATCATCCTCTCCATGGTCCTACCCCAACCAATGGGGAACCCATGTGACCTCCTATCGAGGCATACCACACCCCCGATCAATCTAGCCACTATCTCTGGGAAGTAGTCATAGTAGTCATGAATGTCCTGCCATGAGATCACCTGACCCTCTAGCTCCGGATCATCAAACACCCGTCTGCACTCTGCCAGTCTGGCATCACGCTGAGCCTCATACTCCATGAGCTCGCCCTAGATAGGTAAGTGTAGGATCCTATAAACATCCTCTAAGGTAATGGCCATCTCACCAGTAGACAAGTGAAAGGTCCCATCCTCGCTGTGGAAACACTCCACCATGACAGTCAACAAACCGAGGTTTGCGCAAACCTCGGGCATGAAGCACACATAGTCCAAACCCATAGCACCGGGAGCCTCTCGATCCATCTCTGTGAGCATGTACCACTGCAACAATGGCAAGGGAAATTGCTCCCGTGACATAAGTACGTCATGAATGTCCTCCTGCAATCAAGCAAGTCAATGCATCAACCAAAATTGCAAAAAACTGCTTAAAGTATCAAAAGTATCCTATCACTTAACATATCAAATTGGTCAAAAAACAAGTGTATCATCTCTTGACTAGATTCCTGCAATCTCGGAGATAGCTTATCAATTGACGCATCAAGCAAGATGCCAATCGAGTCAATTTCGTTAAATAAACTGACTATCTAAAACACATGCGCCAAACTAGAAGGTACATGCACCATTTCACAGTAAATGCGCCACTTCTAGCAGATGCACTGTAGCATTGAGTGAATGCACAATTTCATATCAAAAGCGCAACTTCAGCATGCATGCGCTGAAACAGGTAGTGCATGTGCAGGTTTAGCATATGCACGGCTTCCCATAACAAGTGCGCAGTTTTATAGCATATGTGCCAACTCATATCATGTATGTCTAGTTTTGGCATATGTGCAGATTCATCACATATGAGCTGTTTTGGAGCGCATATGCACCAGAACGTGAATCGACACATCTATCCTATCAACTTTTCCCTAGCATTTATTAGCCTAATAAATGACCGTAGGAGAGTTTTGTCGAACTATATACCCGTGGTCCTGCCTCAGCTGGCCGATCAAACCATCGAACACACTCAAAGCGGTACTCCTAGCATGGAATATCCATCTCTATACCGATTGCTCTAGCTCCTACACTCTCCTAAGCTTTGAAGGACATATCAACAAAAGCCAAGTGTGCAAATGACTAAGATTGTGGACCTAGCTCCTATATATAGCAAGTGAACCCTATCTAGTTGTGTGGCGACCGTGACTACTTCCCAAGCCCATTTTTTCCCATTTCTCCGAATCATGACCCGTTTTTCTTCAAACCTAACCTGTTTAAAACTTTCTTCATCGTGATATTGTCCATCTCATGCCCTCGACCTTTTCTTCTCATCCAATCTCCCGAGGGGGCATCCTAGCATTGTTAAAACCTATACTAGGGGCAAACTGGGGCATGTATCATTATTAGAAAAATCTATTCTTTGAAACAACATGATAAGACACATTGCATCAAAGAGGGGCAAAATGTATATGCCTAAAAATGACACGACTCTGTCTAAATAAATATTCTTAATATTTATTTAAGTTTAATTCTTCTATCAATAAATAAATAAATAAATTTATTTATTTGATTCATATTCCTCTAAATTAATTAAATATCAAAATTATTTAATTACCTCTTCTAAAGTCAAAATTAAATAAATTCCTTTATTTAATTAAATTCCTCCAAATCCTCCAACAAATTAAATAATACCAATTATTTAATTAGTTCTTTCAAAATTATTCTAAATTAAATAATACTAATTATTTAATTGTTTCTTCCAATAATACCTTCTCTAAATTTAAATAAAACAAATATTTATTTAAGTTGTCCATTTCTTCTAAAAATTGAGTTATCTCTAAATATAATTCAATCCTTGTGCACATGCAATTGAATATTCCAAATATTTAATTGAGCTAAAATATCTTCTCATCCTCATGCAATATTCATCCTCTAGTTCTAATCAGTTAACTCTTCTATCTATTTTGTTAATTGATTAATCTCTTCAGTTGACTCATTCTTCTATTTAAGTAATTCCTCTCATGCAAAATAGAGCAAGACACATGTCCTCTTTCTATTCGTGCACATCCTCTCAACCGTTCTCAACCGCTGATCCTCTCTCACAAGTCTATAAGTACAACCCTTTCCTTCCATTTCAATCATCCAAGCTTTTAGTAAACTTACTCTGTAGGAATCACAGTTGGCACCAAATTCCTCCATTGCTTGCGATCAACCTTTTATCATTGCAATTGTGTTGAAGAATCTCTTCATTACGAATCTATCATAGCCATTCCCACTTGACATCTTGGAAAATAGCAAAGAAGTGCACCTTCTGAGGGCCATATTCATACACAAGATCATTTGAGATAGGCGATCAATGGAAGCCACAAAGTAAAGAGGTTTATAAGGTTTGAGTTCTTTGTTTGTTTAATCTTCTTTGTTTCTTATTTCATTGAGTTTATTGGATTACTTTGATACTATTGATAATCATTCCAATTTTTTGATAACACACACAAAGAACATGCAAGTAAGGAAATGAAGTTAAAGTAGAAATACAAGTAATACACAAGGTATGAGTCATATAAATCTTATAATGTTGTCTTTAGGATATCCTTGATTTAAACCTACAAGAAAAATAATTCCTTTGTGTGTATATTTAATCCCTATAATCACCGATGTTAATAATATATATTCTAATCATAATCAATTAATAATAATAAATGCTTATCATTCACAGGATGGTAGGATGACTACTCTGATACCACTTGTAATGTCCCCTTCTAGCAAGTCCAACTTTTTCGCAACCTTGCACACAATTTCAACTCATGAGAGGTAACATTAGTACATAGTTCATTTTCATATTTTAGTCATCTCATAAAATTCTATTCTTCTATTTCCCATTTAGGATTAGAACTACATATTCATGCACATTAATAACATATTCATCATAATAATCATGTTATCTTTCTCTCATAGGGATGATGAGTTAGGCATGAGTGGTCACCACGGGCTTGATATTCAATTCCTTTGTCTCAAGTGGGAATAATACTCATCTTAGCCAAAGGCCTTCATGTATCCTTGGGTTTGACCCCAAGGCCTTCATAATTAATCCTTAGGTTTTACCCTAATGCCTTCATTAATCTTTAGGTATTACCCTAAAGCCTTCTTCTTAGGTTTTACCCTAAGGCCTTCATTAATTTTTAGGTTTTACCCTAAAGCCTTCTCCTTAGGTTTTACCCTAAGGCCTTCATTAATCTTTAGGTTTTACCCTAAAGCCTTCATTAATCTTTAGTTTTTACCCTAAATCCTTCTCCTTAGGTTTTACCCTAAGGCCTTCATTAATCTTTAGGTTTTACCCTAAAGCCTTCTCCTTAGGTTTTACCCTAAGGCCTTCTTATCAAGCACTCATGATGGGCCATCATCCTATACTCTCATTCTTATACCTTAGAATCCTTCTATCTATCTCGTAATCATATAATTTCCCATTTATTTATTCTCCATTTCATGTTATGATGATCTTATGCATTCTATGCTAACACTTAGTATGGTTGTTTATCGATCTATGATAGCAATATAAACTATGCATTCACTACATGGTATTTAACTCTTATTCAAACTTTAGTCATGAGATTTATACCAGATTCATACCATTATTCATATTACTTATTCTATGATATAATCTAATCTTATTTTCTAATGAGACCATTTCTAAACATTTCTAGTCATAGAGATACTTCTATTCAATACTCATTACTTTCATTCTTTGCCAACTCAGTATAAGAATTCAGATTTTGAAATGTCCTATGTTTTCATAATAACTATAACTTAACATCACATTACTCATAATTTATAGACATTGATATAGATTCATACCTTGATGCTGATTGCTGAAGTGTGTGTAGACAATTGCAGATGAGACTGTATGATAAAGAATGTATGATTGAAGGAAGTCGTATTCCTATTGTTGTTCTTCTTTTTCAATGAAGATGTGTATTGATGTTATGGTGAGATGTTCGATTGATGCTGGTGCTAATAAACTCAAATGTTTGTTCAATGATATTCCAATGTTTGATTGTTGATGCAGATGATTCCTTTATGGCATTTAATGGCCTTCCATGATTGATCAAAGATATTGCTTGCCTTAGATGTGATTCGAAATTACTTCTTTTTAACATATTCATAGCAACTCCTTAACATATGGATCGTCCTTGCAGAATTAAATATGTTATGTGTTCCTCTTTCATTCTATGCTTAGATCCTAAATTTGTATAACTCTTATTATACATATAGAAGAGTGTTTTATTGTTCTATCATTCTGATTATTTTTCCTGATATTCCCTTGAATTGTTGTGTTCCTTTGATCTTTATATCGTAGATCCAATCTGTAGACATGATATTTCCACAGTCCATGATATGAGTGTAGATAGCTTCTGGCATAACTGTGTATTGCTTTTTTTGCATCGACGTTTCAGATCACACTTCGTGATCCATCATCAGGATGAAAAGATGACAATGAAAATAAGATAAAATTGCAGAGAAGGTTTAATAAAAAGGTGGGGGAGAGAGGGGGTGGGTACAAGTACCTGTTTGACCATAGAGAGAAATAAAATAAAAATAAAAATAAAAAGGGGAATAGAAATATAATAATAAATTAGAAGAAAGGGGGGAGAAAATAAGGAAATAAAATAAAGAGATAGGAAAGAGGAGTCAAAGAAATAAAAGAGCCAAGAAACCAATAAAGTAAACAAATGCATTACAAATAAAAAGTACCTAATTAATGACCTAAAAAAGAACTAAGGAAGAAAGAGGGGACCAAAAGTGAAAACAAAGACACAAAATAAATAGAAATAAAATCAAAGAATTAAGATTAAAAATAAAAATGTGTGAAAGTATAGGAGGTGAAAAAATATAAAACAAAAATATAAAGACATCAAAAATGAAATTAGAGATAGCAAAAAAATGAAAATCAAAAAATAAAAGACAATAAATTGTATAAAAATATAAATATATATAACAAAAGAAAAAGAATTAAATTGAAAAAGAATTAAAATGAATAGATATAGAGGATATAATAAATAGGTGCCATAAATGTATATACATAAAATATATATAAGAGTAAGGATTATGTATATAAATAGTAATAACAATAAAATAAACTAAAATTAGAGCAAGGGATGAAAAAGAATAAAACAAAAAAGAGAAATGAAAAAATAAGAACATCTTACTTTTATTTCTATAATCGATTTCATTATATTTTATTTTTATATTTTGGTAAAAATATAAAAATAAAATATAATGAAATCAAAAATAAAATAGAAGTGAATAAAACTAAGGAATTTGTATATAAATGTGAAAAATAAAAAGAGAGAGGGAAATAAATTGAAAAGAAGTCAATGTAGATTAGGAAAACAAATGAAGTTAGGAATACAAACTAAATGCATAAAACACAAAGTTATACCTCACATGAAGACCCAATCTCATCAAGGGAGGAGGAAGCTTGCACCCAAGAGCTCCTAAGACATGATATTCCCTATTTGATTCAAATGTGGATTGCTCTTACTTTCAACACAAATGTAGATGAAGGATTAGAAGATAGATAAATTAGAGATTTGAGAGAAATTTAGGCATGGTTTTGATGCAAGAAGAAGTTGTATGAATGGCTTGGGTGAGGGTTTCATTTATAGATTTTTGAAAAAGGGATGGAGGGTGAGGATTAAAAGTTGAGATCAAGGGCTCTCATTATTTGTGAATTTTAAATTCATAATGGATGATATTAAAAATTCATTTTTAATGAGAGTGGATGACAATTGAATTAAAAATTCAATTAGTGGATGACCATTGAATTAAACATTCAATTAGTGGAGGACCATTGAATTAAAAATTCAATTAGTGGAGGACAATTGAATTTTAAATTCAATAGTGGATGATAGTGGGGGACAATTGAATTTTAAATTCATTTTTGGATAATGGAGGATATTAGCTAATTAAATATTAAGAATATTTACGTATATGTGCCACATGGTGAGGTGGAAGAGATGAGGTGGAAAGATGAGGTGGATTGATGAGGTGGATTTTGTGAGGTGGATTTAGGACTTAGGATAGAGGGAAATTGAAATAATAAATATTGCATATTTATTAAATCAATTGGCTAAGGTTTTAGACTATTGAATTAATGAAATTAATTCAATTTTGGGGATAATATGATGGAAAATAGGGTAATGAAGGGATAAAAATTTAATTAATTGGTTAGGAGGGAAATTGACATATTTAGGGATGTTAGGAGTCGGTTCGATGGTAGAAGACATTTTTAGGTGTCTACATTTGCCCCTCTTTGAGATGGTGTCACAGCGAAGTAACATCATTTCAAAAAAGTTAAAATATAGAGTTGGATTGGATAGAAAAAAGATTTTAGTTTAGAAGAATAGGGTAAGGTTTGGGGATAATTGGTATGGATGATGCCCCCTCGAGAGGACTGGTGGGTTGCAAGAACACGGTTGTGCTCTCGAAATGGATGGAATAGATTGGTTGAACTGGTCAGAGGATAAGTGGTGGGATGAAAGGATGATGATGTTGGGAGATGATTGGTAGACGATCATTGTGCTGAAAATGATTTAGAGCAATCCTAGGTTTGATATAGCAAAGTGGATATTTTCACCAAGGTATAGAAGACCAGGGTGATGATGTTTATCCAACATTTGCATGGACTAGACATGCAGACAAAGGGATGATCTCATGCATGCCCAAGATAGTACAACCTTGTCTAGACGAGGGAAGGGGACTCATAGCATAAGCCCTTAGTACACAAAAGGTATGATGAACCTTAGATGCATAAGGAGATCAATATGCTAGAACCGACCCTATGATCAACAAGATATGAATACTAGCTTGGAGTAATGAGACCAACCCACAAGCACAGCATACAAAAGCAAGACTATGCCCCATTCTAGATATTTTCGCCACATACCGTGATATAGTAAGATCAAGGTAGCTTTGATGTGATCTTTGAATAGGACAAAAGATAAAAATCAAAAACCAAAAGACCAACGAACCAAACAAGTAACCATTGTATCTTTTGCCAAAATGGATGATGATGTGATAGATGCTGCCTATCATAGGAAAGATATATCCTAAGGCAGGGATTGATAGATGATTTGATGATGTTGTGATGATTGGATAGATTCTGCCTATCATAGGAACAACATATCCTAAGGCAAGAATCGATTGATGATTGGATCATGTTTTGTTGACGTAAGATTGGCTCAAGATATGATGGTGACAAGTTATGGTTGATGTTGATTTGATAGTTGATGATTTTTGATAAGGGATGATGCTTTGATAGGTGATGCAATGCTTGGATCTAGTGTAAGCTTATTGAGGATAGATGTGATGATGATGTGGGAGATGACAAGATGTTTGGTGATTTTGAGGATGTGGGGAGATGATGAGATGTTGATTGAATGATGTTGATTTTGTGATGGATATTTTTGGGATTTTATGGATTTTTTGATTTTGTTGGATTTTTGATTTTCTAATTTTTTTTATGTTTTCATGATTTTTAGAAAAGGAATTTGTTTATTATGAGATGGTTGCATTGGATTTCATTTGGATAGCCTTTGTGCTACATACCAATGACAAGGGAACACCAAGTCTAGAGGTGAAAGTGATAATGGATAGGGGATTTTGATAAATGGATAGATACATGTGGATAAGGGGTAGGATGGGGGATAAAGGATTGGGTAGGGATACAGGATAGATGGATGGGGGGTTTTAGGATTTTCTCCAAGGGCTAGGTTGCAAGGAATCATGTACCCCAATGCCTAGAATTTTGCATGATGGGATCATGTTGGAATGGATGGATTTTGTAGTAGATGGATGGAGGATGTACTTACAAAGGGAGTATGGCAAGAGGTCTCCAAAGCAAGTTGTTGATAGTTTGCCCCTTGTCTTTATCAAGATCTAAGGAGGGGGATATAGTGGATAGAATGGATGGGGAATGATAGGATAAATAGGGGATGGTGGATAGGAATATGATAGGATAAATAGGGGATAGTGGATAGGAATGTGCAAAAGATAGTATGGATGTGGATGAAGGATATGGTTTTGCCCTCAAGTGTATGGGTACAAAATGGATGGAGAAGGGATTACACATGACTCCCCTCAAGGGGTTTTCATCATGGTATGTGCCCAAGGTGCCACAAGGAGTGGTTTTCACCATTGGATGGATTTTGTCTCTTGACTATTTTCTTGATTTTCTAATTTTTTTTGGTGTTCTTGATTTTTTGACTTTTTTGATGGAAGGGGGACTCTAGTGTCTATTTCCATAGCAAGGAGAAGATGGTCCCATGTTGGATAGCATTTTGGATGATGATTGCGTGGATGTTAGTAGATAGGAGAAGATGGAATGGATTATGGATAATGGATTATGGTGTGTTATGATGTGGATTATGCAAAAGCATGGACCATAGGAATGTGATGGGGAAGATATGTAGGATAATGAACGAAAGATGGAGAGATGGGGGTGTGTGGGAATTTTAAGTGGTGGAGGGGAACCAAGACCAACGGCTGCACACACCATGATGTATTTGGAAGCTTGTATTTTGGATGTGGACTTGGAAGCAATGGGGATCGGGATAGGGGATTTTTGGATGGTTGATTTGGGGTTTTAGGGACCCAAATAGATTAGACTTTGGGGGATTTTTAGATGGGGAGTAGGATGTTTGGGATTTTGGGGTGGATTGGGATGTGGATGCCTCATTAGAGTTGGGTGATCTTTGTTTGGGGACCCACACCATTTTTATTTTTGCTTTTTCTTGTGATGGTGTGGGATTGGATAGCCTTTTTGATTTTTCAGGTTGATTGGAAGGGATAATATCCTTAGGCTTTTGTGCTTTATGAGTTGAGGCATTCAAATATTTGAATCCCATGGATTTGGTGGAAGCTTCATGTTTGAAAGATGTGTGCTTTTGTTGGTCTTGATTGGAAATTTTAGTGGTTTTATGGATGGAGGGGTAAAAAGTAGATTTTTGGATAGATGGGTGAAGTGATTTGATGATTGGGATGTTGGGAGATGGTAGGATAGGAGGTAAAGTGGATTTGATATGGATCTTGGGAGTTGGAAGGAGTGGAGGTAAATTTGATGGAGGGAGATGGATGGTCACATGCTTTTGCAAATGGTAGGATGATGGAGGAGGGATGGCGACATAAGATTTGGGAGTGCGATGAGATGCACCATGTTTGGGATAGGATGAATGGATTTTGGAAGGTGGGTGGATGGTACCAACATGTTGAGATTGGTTTCCTTGGGGTGTATAGCCAAGGCCATGGGAAGATGGATGGAATGTGGTGTGGATGGGCTCCAAGATGCCTTGTTCGTGAAGGCCTAAGCCTTTACCTTGATAGTTCATAAGTTGGAGCATGCGACATGCAATGGGATGGTTGGTGCTTTGGAAACAAGATGCAAATCCATTATTTGTTGGAGATAGATAGGTGGTGGAAGGAAGTTGTTCGCCTCCTACAAGGAAGTCACCACGGATGAAAGTGCTTGTGCCAAGTGGATAAGGGGATGGATTTGGGATGGGATTGGTAGATGGAGGTAAAGGATTCATGGGGGATGGTAAAGGGGTGGTAGAAGGTGTGAGATCAACAAGTTGATCAATAGATGGGAGGGGATCGGGGATGGGATTAGATGGGATGATTAGATCTTGATTAGGAGAAGAGGTTGATGTTTCAACATGCTTTGGATTTGTTTCTTGACATAGCTCATGTGGTTGGATAGAAGTGGGAGTGACTTGGGTAGATGTGGGGGGTGCTTGGATGGATGCAATAGGTATTTGACTTATGTGTTCTTGAACATGGCTACATGATGGTTCTTGACTTATGATAGGGGGTTGTTCAAGAGATTTGGTGGGTGTTGGATTGTATGAGGGTGTTTGATTCCTTGCTAATAGCCAATGGATGGTATCCTTCATAAGTTTATGGGTGGAAGAACAATATAATGGATGGATAATGATGGTGGTGTTGCAAGTATGAGGTGATCCAGTGTTGTCATTGATGTCAACATACTCATATTGCATTGGCAAGAAGGATTTGATGAGCTGTATGCGGAGGATATTGAGAAAATTAGCCTCAGTCAGGAACAGTGAAGAACAGTGATGAGAAGAAGGCAAATGTGTTGTATGGGTTGAGAACCGGAGGATGCGGATTAAAGGGTTTGTAGATATGAGTCTTGAGATGCTTCAATTACGATTTCAGAGGTCCGCATGAAGATCTGAAGAAGTTGTGGCTGCCGGTGTAGAACCAGTCCCGGCAAGTGCTTAGAGGTGACAGAGGATCACAGAAAGGTCCGGTGAGGTCCGGAATTGTACAATCCTAATATGCGGATTGGCAAGAGTGTTTGAGATGTCCTTGTGATGTTCCATCTCGAGTTGTGTATGATTTGGAGGTCCGGAAATACCTCTTGCATTATAACAGTAGCAACAGATAGTGTTCTTGGAGTTCCGGATAAGGAGGATAAGAGATTTCAGTAAGAAAATGAAATGTGGACGTACCTGGTCATTCAGGCAAGCTTGTGAAGGTTCTTAGATCATGTTCAGGTTGTGTTGTTGGTCCGCATTGATTTGTGTATGATTTGGAGGTCCGGAAGTATCTCTTGCATTATGGCAATGGTGACAGACTGTGTTCTTGAAGTTCCGGATGAGGAAGACAAGAGATTCAAGTAGGTAAAGGAAGTGCGGATGTATCCGGTCTTTCAGGCAGGCCTGTGAAGGTTCTTGGATCATGTTGAAGTTATGTTGTTGGTCCGCATTGATAGTAGAACCCGGAATTGAAGATATTCTTCCGGATGAAGTTCTTGCTCTGTTTAGCCGACCGGATGAGATGTTCATCCTTGTGGTGGCCGACCGGATGTGTTATTCATCTTGCGGATGTTCTTATGGTTGTTTGCCGACTTAGATGTTTGTTCCTAAGTTGATGTCTTGTATAAATAACGGTTTGTGAGTTCATTTCAAAGTGTGTGGTGTGTGGATGAGTGTGGCATAGCGAAGAGAAGTGCGAAAGGCAGAGCAGAGGTTTTTGGGCTTAATTGGAACTGATCCGGACATGGTAGAGATGTCATTCTCCAGTTCAAGACTGTGATTTTTATCACTTTGTAGACAGTGTGTCTCCTTGTAGGCAGTGGGCCTCTTTGTGAGCAGTGTGCTCGGGCAGTGAGCCCTTATTGGCATGTGCCATTCATTTTTCTTTATTCTTCTAACAGAGAATAATTCTTGGGTTAATCACCCCGTGGTTTTTCCCTTAACCGGGTTTTCCACGTCAAAATCTTGGTGTTCAATGTGTTGATACTTATCTGCTCTTGTGTTTATGTATTATGCTTTCATGGATGATTATTTGATATGCTGCTAACTAACAACAAAGAATCAAGTGTTTGAAATAACAAGAAGTTTCATACAACTGATTCACCCCCCCCCTCTCAGTTGTATGCCCTAGATCCAACAGGTGGATGGTGTAGAAATGGGATTGGGATTGGATAGGTGGGTGATAGGATTAGGTAGTGATGGTTCGTAGATGGGTTCAAGGATAGGTGTTGGACTAGATGGTGGTGTTGGAGGGTTTGGGGATTGGGGGGATTCCTTTACTTTTCTTTCATTTTTAGGTGATGTTCTTTGGAAGAAATCCCACAAGGATTCTTGGGATGTGATAGTGTTGGGACTTGGAAGGTTTGATAGTGGATTAGATGGTGGATGGGTGATAGGGGTTGGTGGATTGTGAGACACATAAGGGGATGGATTAAGGTTGATAAGGTTGGAGGGATATTGTGATGGGGGGATTAGAGAATGGGGATTAGGAGATGGAGGATTTGGTTGTTGATATGAGCTTTGGATTTTGGAGATAAGGGGTGCTAGATTGGTGTTCCCTTGATCAAAGTTAGCATGACAAAGGTTGGGGGATTGATAAGTTGGAGAGATTGGTTGATTGGATAAGTGTGATGGCATGGATGTGTAAGGGGATGAAGATTGATATGAGGGTAAAGGTTGATATGACGAAGGTTGATATGATGGAAGTTGGTATGAGGTTGAAGGTGTGGATATGTAGGATGATGGAGGTTGATATGAGGATGATGGAGGTGAATATGCTGGAAGTTGACATGAGGTTGAAGGTTGATATGAGGTTGATGGAGGTTGATATGAGGATGATGGAGGTTGATATGAGGTTGAAGGTTGATGGGAGTTTGATGGTGTGGATATGTACAAGGTAGGTTGGTATGAAGTGGGATAAGTTGATGCAGAATTGGTTTGATGTGTAGGTGGATATGATGGGATAGGTGCTAGATAGGATGGTGGTTGGACTTTGCAAGTGGGCAAGAGGTGTTGGATTTCTTCCATGAGGTATTGTATGTGTGAGGAGTGGCTTGTTCGACCTATTTGAATCAATTCTTGAATGCTTTGAAAGGTTCGCTACTCTAGAGGGGATTGGCTTGCATGCATGTGGTGAAGCATATGAAGGAGCTTTTGGAGGTCCTCTAAGGTTGACATGATGTCACACAAGTGGTTAAATATTAAGTGCTTTTTGGCAAGTGCTTGGTTATGATTCGATGATGATGTGGATTGTTTGGATGAAGTTGATTTTTCTTGGCAAGTAGACAAACAATCAAGCAAGAAAACACAATGGCCAAAAGTTTGACTTATGGAAAAATGTGATAATCAAGTATGTACAACCTTAGGGATTTGGGCCACTAGAACAAAGGTTCGTAGTGAGTGCTTTTGTTCAGGTGGTTATACATGTGGTAGCGCTACTCTCCGTTATGGAGTCTCCCAGCCTCCAAGGGTTATGCCTTGGAGGGTTTTGGGGGAGGTTAGCTATCGGTATAACACAACAACACCTGTTTCTTGTGACTTTCGTCACAAACACATTAATTTATATAGCGGCTTGAAAGAGCTTGGCTTTAACTTGTTGCCGCTTGGGTCATTCCCACCTTTTGAAGCGGTGTGGCAGGCCCTCTAAGGATTAACAAAAGCAACACAACCACAAAAATACTTTTGATCCCCAAGTTCATACAAAGAAGCGAGGGGAAAGCATACGTATATTTTGTGCTTGCATCACACTAAACATGGTTCATTTTAGATCTCTGGATTATGTTGGGGGTGATTAATGCAAGTGTTGTGAGAAGCTTTTGATTCCCAAGGTCACCAAATGGTGTGAGGGAAGAGCATACACTTTTCACACTACAAGCACAAATCATGAAAACACTTCACACAAATTAGATTGATTTTCTTGATTATATGAGTGAAGAATGCATATTGTTATTCTTTTTAATCCAATGATGTGATTGATGCAATTTGTGGTTCTTTTTAAAAGCCCAAAATTGAAGTGTTTTGATAGTTGTTTGTTGCAAGTAATGATTAAATTTAGTTGCACCAAAATCAAATGTTCTTTATACTAAGGCATACAAAGATTTTTTTAGGTGCACCAATGAAGATGTGTCTAATCTACTAAATCCCTGCAAAAGATGTTAGTAGTTTTGAGATGATGGTCTTGGATGACCTGCAAAAAAGAGACCCAACCCTACACAGATCCTTAAGCTAGTACAAAAAAATAGCGCTAAAACAGAGGGAAGATAGCGCTAATACAGAAGATAGCACTAATATAGAAAATAGCACCAATATGGCACAGAGTTGGTCAACAGATGATTTTAATTTTTTTTTGCCATAGTCTCCCCTTCTTCGTTCAAGATACCTGTAGAAATAAAGAGCAGATAGAATAGAAAGTCAAAAAAATAAAAGGAAGACAAAGAAAGCTGGATGGATTTGTGAGTGAAAGTTAGGAGAGAAAGTGCTTAGGACCTGCAAAAAAAACATCTCCAAAACAAAAACTCACAAAAAAGATATTAGATATGGACCTTGTGGGTCCAATCGGGCATGCCAATGTAGATTAGGAAAACAAAATGAAGTTAGAAATACAAACTAAATGCATAAAACACAAAGTTATACCTCACATGAAGACCCAATCTCATCAAGGGAGGAGGAAGCTTGCACCTAAGAGCTCTTAAGACATGATATTCCCTATTTGATTGAAATGTGGATTGCTCTTGCTTTCAACACAAATGTAGATGAAGGATTAGAGGATAGATAGATTAGAGATTTGAGAGAAATTTGGGCATGGTTTTGATGCAAGAAGAAGTTGTATGAATGGCTTAGGTGAGGGTTTCATTTATAGATTTTTGAAAAAGGGATGGAGGGTGAGGATTAAAAGTTGAGATCAAGGGCTCTCATTATTTGTGAATTTTAAATTCATAGTGGATGATATTAAAAATTTATTTTTAATGAGAGTGGATGGCAATTGAATTAAAAATTCAATTAGTGGAGGACAATTGAATTAAAAATTCAATTAGTGGAGGACCATTGAATTAAAAATTCAATTGGTGGAGGACAATTGAATTAAAAATTCAATTAGTGGATGACCATTGAATTAAAAATTTAATTAGTGGATGACCATTGAATTAAAAATTCAATTAGTGGAGGACAATTGAATTTTAAATTCAATAGTGGATGATAGTGGGGGACAATTGAATTTTAAATTCAATAGTGGATGATAGTGGGGGACAATTGAATTTTAAATTCATTTTTAGATAATGGAGGATATTAGCTAATTAAATATTAAGAATATTTAATTATATGTGCCACATGGTGATGTGGAAGAGATGAGGTGGATTGATGAGGTGGATTTAGGACTTAGGATAGAGGGAAATTGAAATAATAAATATTGCATATTTATTAAATCAATTGGCTAAGGTTTTAGACTATTGAATTAATGAAATTAATTCAATTTTGGGGATAATATGATGGAAAATAGGGTAATGAAGGGATAAAAATTTAATTAATTGGTTAGGAGGGAAATTGACATATTTAGGGATGTTAGGAGTCGGTTCGATGGTAGAAGACATTTTTAGGTGTCTACAGTCAAATAAAAATAAAGGGGGGGTAATAAATGGATACAAAAAATGTATATATATAATAAATAGAAAGACAAAGAAATAAATTGAAAATAAAAGAAAGAGATGAAAAAGTGATGACTACAAAAATGAGAAAAGAGGGAGGAACAATAAAGACAAAAAATAAATTAAAAAGGAAAAACAAGAAAAAGAATAATAATAACAATGACCTAAAAGATCAAAGGAAAAAAGATTCAAGAAATAAGTGAAGTAGAGGTAACTATAAAATAGATATAAGGGGTAAATACAATAAATAGATAGAGAAGAAATTTAGTAAAAAAAAAGGAATAAAATGATAAGTAAAAGGAAATGAATAACTAAAAAGTAAAGGCAAGACGTTATATATATATATATATATATATATATATATATATATATATATATATATATATATATATATATATATATAAGAGATAAAATTAATAGATTAGAAAAATGAAATAAAATACAATAATAAGAGTAAGAAAGTATAAAAAGACGTGAGAACAAAGTAAAAGAGATGAAGAAGATAAAGCATTGATTCTTCTTTAGAATCAGTAGTCTTATACAATATGGTATTAATGATATTTAGCATTTGTTTTATATATATATATATATATATATATATATATATATATATATATATATATATATATATATATATATATATATATATAATCATGGACCTTTATATGTATACTTATAATTCATTTTATTATCATCATAATCATATTTACTATGTGCATTTGTATTTATGTACAATAGTATATTAGTATAAATTATATTATGATTATTATAATGTAATCATAATAAATATCGTTATTATAATAATATTTAATTATTCATATTATGTCTATATTTTATTATTAAATCTATATTTGAGTATGTCATTCATATCTTTAATTTGAATGAATGTACAAAATTGATTTAACTAATAGTGGGGCATGATAGTCTTGGTCATCATGAATATAATTCAGATTACATCACTAAGACAAGCACAATGAGGGTATCTTTTTAGAAATCACCAGTGCCCACAATCTCCTCTCCTGGTAAGAATACATGAGAAATATCCATAGGCATGGGTGTCTCCATGGAAGGTGGGATCTTTGGAGATGGGCTAGAACATTTAAGTACTATGGCTGGTAGGGAGTTTAGCAAATGAAAAGGTTAAAGAAGGATACGCTGTCCTTGACCATTGCCCTCAGCCCCTTTTAACATGTAACTTGCACAGTCTGGAATTGACTGCCCAAAAAGTTCTCCCCTCAGAGTCTGATATAGCTTTGGATAGTTTGAAAGGCCTGCATGTGACCCTCCCTAGTGGGGAAGATACAGACATAGAGGGTTAGGATGCTAGAGCCATAACCTTAGAAGAACCAAAAAATTAGGACTCTGAATGTCATCCTTTGTCAAAAGAGGCAGATTCTACAAACTTCTCACAGTCACAAGAAATCTTTTTGCAAGTTGATCTTCATTCTGAAGGGATATTTCCTTCAGATGTTAGAGGAGAAGAAACCTCAAAGGATCATATAGAGATCCATGCAGCTTCACAGGATTTGACAGAAGAAGCATCTCTTGTCTTGGTAGATAAAATCTAGAGAATCATGGGAGAAGATGTTTTTGCTGCTTTATTAGATGCAGCCTTTCAAGATGATTTGGATGATGAATTCCTAGAACTTTTTACCTTTGCACACCATGAGATAGAAGAAGTCTCAGACTCTAAAGAGGAGGAGCCCCAAGATGACATGGTGTTTGGAGAAGCTTCAGAATTTGATGAGGAAGTGCCTTAGGAAGCCAAGGCGATTGCAAATTCTCCATTAGGCATTTCTTAGACAAGCCTCATTAAAAAAATAGCCATCAATATGCCCAGCCAGGGCAGCAAGTCTAATAGACATTCCAATATATTTGATGTGGGGTTTCTAAATACTAATTGCCAAGACACAATAGAAAAAAATCTTAGATTGAGGAGAGCTCCTCGAGTCATTTGTTAAAAGTGTTCTTGTCTTCAGTGGTTAGGAGTTGTTATGCTCCTAACTATTGTTGTCTCGCCATGGAAAAGGAAAAAGGAAGCCTATGCACTTGTTGGTTTCGAATGTGCCCGTGCCCTTGAGGTACGAAGGTGTTTTTGCAGGGGGTTCTTTGGTTTCCTCTGGTGATGATATGTGGTTCTGTGTCTAAAATGTCTATGGACCCTTTGCTTTCAAAGGAGTATTGTCAATGGCTAACTCTCTTCTTATTGATCAGCGATCATAGTGTCCCTGTGGCGTTTGATTTTTTGTTGATGGTTCTGAGGCACATATATTTAGAGCTTATGTTCTTTTCCTCAAGGGGACTGTATTTAATACAATTACCATAAGATCTTATTTTTTCTTTCCCAACATCTGGCTGGGATCTTTTTGGTTTGGCACTTTTCCTTGCCACCTTACAAGAAGAGATCTATTTTATAATGGTTGTTTTGTTTTCTTCAAGGTGCCATTTTGTGGTTCTGTGATAGGGGAAGGGCCATGGGCTCTTTGCTGCCTATGGCATATAAGTCTCTTCTTTGTTGGAGCTAAGACATAAATTTTAAAGCTCCCTATTCAAACCTGAAAGCGCATGGAGTTGGCTTCACCACAAATTCTATGAGTGGTGACATTTATTTCTTGCTTAGAGTGGTCAGCCACAAAGTTAAATATGTTGATTGAAATCAAGAATTTAATCTTGATACGATTCTATGTTTTAGCCTAGTAAGATAAGGGTTGGCTGGTAGTTTTTGGTCTCTATCTTTTTCTAGAGAGATCAGTTTATTACAGGCTTCTTTTCTGAATTGGCATGGAGTGGTGGCCAATTCAATAGCCCCTCATATTTCATCTTTCTTGTGGCATGCATGGCTGGTAACCTTTTCAAATTCATGATCCCCAGGATTTGAAAGTTCCTAGATGTGTATGATTTTGAATTCTGTGGTTCTGATGGTTCTCCAACAGCCTCTTTGATTAAGACGGGTTGCTAGCAAAGACCGACTCCTTCAGTCTTAAATCTTTTCAGTACTCTCTCGTCTCTCAGTGATCTTTTTCAGATCTAGTCTTCTCAACTTCAATATCCTGGGGCCTGCCACTCAACGTCTCTTTTTTTGTCAGACACAAGATTTGTATCTGTTGGCTGTCACTTCATTGTAGCTAAAGTGGATAGGCACACTTGTGCCCTTTTGCCAAGCTTTGTTTTGTGCCACATTTTATGATGGCAGTTGGGTTTCTTCTAGGGCCATGGGCCTCCTCTTTTGTAATTGGGCTCCTTTGTAATCTTGTTTTTTAATTTCAATATATCTTGTCTGGGTGCTCTACACCTTTTTCTTTAAAAAAAAACTCTCTGTTTGCAAGGTCTACAATTACTGTGTGCCGAGGTGTCCCAATCTATGATGGTATATGATTACAACACATACATTTAGCTCGTCTTTCTATGTTATTTCATGTATATTTTTTTAAGGAAACAAAAAATAGAGAAAAGAAAACAGAGTGATGAAAATAGTTTTACATAGAAATTAACAAAGCTTATGCTTTTTTATATTTTCCATAGTTAAACAAAACTTTACAAAATAACCTAAGAGAGTTGCTGCTCTTTATATAGAGAATTCAAACAAAAAAATATCATTTTTTAAAATAACAATAATGTTGCTATATATTTCTCTCATGTCATATGTCATAATAGAATATTTACATCCAAATATATAAATATCTTTTTAAAAATAAATTTACTTTAAAAACAACTTTTACATGAAAGCTTAAAACAGTGTTACAAAATGAAAGCATAAAATAAGGATAATTACAAAATAAAAATTATCAAAAAATACTAAATAAAAAAAACTAAAAGATAAGTTTTTTATTAACATGGATCAAGTTTTATCTATTATATATTATCCGCATAAAATAAGAAGGATAATTACAAAATAAAAATTATCAAAAAAATACTAAATAAAAAAACTAAAAGATAAGTTTTTTATTAACATGGATCAAGTTTTATCTATTATATATTATCCAATGGTTGAAAGCATAAACTAAGAAGGATAATTACAAAATAAAAATTATCAAAAAAAATACTAAATAAAAAAACTAAAAGATAAGTTTTTTTATTAACATGGATCAAGTTTTATCTATTATATATTATCCAATGGTGGTTTTATATATATATATAGTTGATTAATTCTCTAATGAAATGGTATCTGGTGTCTATATGCTTATTCCTTTTGTGAAATATAGAATTGGATAGTGCAATTGTTGAGTTGTTGTCACAAAAAATGTTTGTTGTTTTTTCTTGTTTGTGCATCAAATCTATTAACAATCTTCTCACCCAAATTTCCTGACACACTACTCCTATTGTTGTTATACACTCTGTTTCTGTCAATGAAAGAGTGACATTTGATTGTTTCTTGGATGCCCATGATACTGCATTTGTTCCAAAAATGAAAAACATAACCAGATGTACTCTTCCTATCATCAATGCTACTTGCACAATCATTGTTTATGTATCCTATGAGTTTGAACTCATTTGACCTTAAATACAGAATTCCATGATTTTTTATTCCACTCACATATCTAAATAAAAAAATTCTACTTGCCAATGAGAGTATTTTGGAGACTCCATGAACCTTGAAATAAGGCTCACAATATACATTATGTCTGGCCTTGTGGTTGTTAGGTACATTAGACTACCAATGAGTCTTTTATACAATGTTAGATCGACATTCAATCCCTTATCATCCTTACTTAGCTTTAAACCTATTACAACTAGTGTTGATGTATACTTACAATTTACCATATTGAATCTTTTCAAAATATCCTTGGCATATTTAGCTTGAGAAATGAATGTGTTATTTTCATGAGACTCAAATCAGTCATCTCAAATTCTTTCTTCATGGCTCCTTTAAACAAATCAATTGATAAATCACCTATGAATATCAAATCATCAACATACAGACTTACAATTAAAATTTAACCTTGTTCATTCTTCTTTGTATATAGTTTAAGCTCATTGTTGCACCTACTGGAGCCATTTTGTAAGAGGTAAGAATCAATATATTGTACCATGCTCTAAGAGCTTGCTTGAGTCTATAGAGCAGTTTCTTGACTCTCTAGACCTTGTCTTCTTGGCCTAAGATCTCATATCCTTGTGGCTACTCCACATATACTTCTTGATGTAGGAGCATCCCAGGTTGCAGAGCAATCTTGCATCAACCAAAAATATTTGCATTCTTTTGTTTTCTTTCACTTTCCAGTTCAGTTTAGTTTAGTTCAGTCAGTAGTAGTTTCAACATGTTGTACCACATTTTGCCACATTTTTATTTCAAAGCTCGTGGAGTAGGACTTAGCATCTATACATCAACTACATCATATCCAGATTTCAAGTCATTTGGACTTGTCTGCTAAAAGTTATCGCTATCAAAAGATCACTTGTTTTCACAAAACAAAGCATACAGATAGTCAGCTGAAGGAGAAGGTTTCTGGAGCACTTCCGTGACTTGCAGAGCTAAATGGAACATGTCACATGACACATAATCATCAGACAAACCTTCCTTGAGGTCTGCACCTTGTTTCATTCATTTGCAGAGGAATACTGGTGCAGTCACAGTAGGAGGGTTCACAAAATGAACTGTCCGAACCGTGCAACAAGAGTAAACACAACAGAAACAACTCAAGAAATGGAACAAATGTAGATTTAGTCATTATATATATCAAAGAATTCAAATACAATCTGGCCGGCAACATGCGGGCTTACAATTAGGGCTCATAGGCCTGATTACATACATGTGCAAGATAAAGCTTTGAAGCTCCTTCACACAAAATCTAAACTATAGAATATGAATCAATTGCTAACTTCTAACCGATTTCCTAAGGATCTATTACATCAATATATATAATTTATGGACCAATAGATTCCTCCACGTCAGCCAAGGAAGATCACAAACTCCAATGAAGAGCTGTAACGTGTTCATAGATAGGTCAGACCTAAATGCATAGAACACTTCCTCAAATGAAAGGAACAACATGTGGACCCTTGGGGAAGGTCGGCCACGAACCAAAGAACATTGAATGATGTGTCATTGAGATCCGCAAGTCAAGGAATGATCTACAAGCCTTCTCCTTCAGCTAGTTATCAAGAATTGTTAGAATGCTCTGCACTGAGAAAATAGTTGATCTTCTGATAGCGATATCTTTCCGGTAACTGATCCAAATGCTTTGAATTCTTGATATGATGTAGATGAATGAATGTAGATGCTAGGTCCAGATCCACAAGATGTGAAATACTAAAACCAGACCATAGACTGAGAACTACTACTGACTGAACTACCTGAACTGAACTAGAAAAGGAAAGAACTGAAATGCAAATGTTTTTGGTTGATGCAAGATTTCTCCTGAACAAGGGATGCTCCTACATCAAACATCCAGGGTTATTGAAAAAGTGAGTCCCTCACTTTGCTATGGCTAGGGGAGAACCAAGACGGTCCACCTCAGCCTGAGAAATCCAAAATGAATCTTCTTCCGATCTACCTTTCCACTTCACAAGGTATTCTTTGTATTGTCTTCCTCTAGTGCTGCGTCCAACTCTGTTGTCCAAAATGTCTTCAATCTGTTTCAGTGCTTGTTGTGGTAACTGCTTCTTCAAGTCTTTGTCTATGCTGTCACTGAACTCTGCTTCATGATATTGGTAAAGATATGCAATGTTGAAAATAGGTGAAATACCCAATGTCTCCGATAATTCCACTTCATATGTATTTCCAAAATCAAATTTCCTGAGTATCCTACAAGGTCCAAACTTCTTCATCTTCAACTTGTTATAAGTGCCAATTGGAAATCTTTCTTTTCTCAAGTACACCATCACTTCATTTCTAACTTCAAATTCCTTATGTCTTCTCTTCTCATCTGCTTTCTCTTTGTACTTACTGTTCATGTCCTCCAAATGTGTCTTCACCTGATTATGCATTGTCTTCATATGATCTACAAATTCTTCTGCTTCTGTGCTCCTTTTTTCTTCTGCACTGATATCCCTCAATTCTGAAACTCCTCTAGGATTCACTCAAGTAATAATCTCAAAAGGTGTTCTTCTGGTACTCCTATTTACTAAATTATTGTATGCAAACTCTGCTTGTGAAAGAATCAAGTCCCAACTTCTGGCTTTGTCTCCAACCAAACATCTCAACAAGTTTCCCAAACTCCTATTCACTACCCCTGTCTGTCCATTTGTTTGTGGATGAAATGTAGAATTGAACTTCAAATCTGTCTTCATCTTCTTCCAAATTGTCTTCCAAAAGTAGCCAACAAACTTACTGTCTCTATTTGAAACTAAACTCTTAGGTAATCCATGCAATCTCACAATCTCTTTGAAAAATAGGTTAGCTACATGCACTGCATCAGTTGTCTTCTTACAAGGTATGAAATGAGCCATTTTTGAAAATTTGTCAACCACTACAAATATTGAATCATATCCTCTCTGTGTCTTAGGTAATCCCATTACAAAATCCATGCTTATGTCTTCCCAAGGTCTCTCCGGAACTGTCAAAGGTTTATACAATCCAATGTTCTAACTACTTCCTTTTGCAACTTGAAAAACTCTACAACTCTGCACAAATCTCCTGACATCCTTATGTATTTTGTAACATCCAAATCCGAAATGACAAGAAAAACTAGGTTTTCATAACGGTAAATTTTTTTTTTCTAGGTAATCAAATACAAAAGAAACTTATCTATAACCCAATACAACATTTTTCATTTTATCATAAACATGATCTCATTTTCGTAAAACTGAAAGAAATGATATACATTAAACATTTTGTTTTCTAACAATTTGAAATTTTCTTGAAACAAACAAATATTGGAAACATACCATTAACATGCATCTCGATTGTCGACCCATCACATTCAAGACTCGGCAATCCTCAGTATTTGGAAGAGAAAGTATCTTCAAGGAGTTTAACCTCCAACCACAGACCGTCGGTCTCCCGCACTCCTTCCTAACCGGAAATGGCCCTACCCTACTCAAGAGGATAGACTTAGGATAACCATCGGTGTTTTCCATCTGAGCTCTGGTGTTGTAACTTACGTGTCTTGTTATCGTGCAGATCCCTAGATACCCTCTAGTCATGCACGACACTCCACAAGAAACACCATCCAGTTATAGTGAACGTTCAATGCACTTGAGGATAGTACACCACCTTGGCCAAAGGATTTGTTTTTAAATAGCGTTCTAAGAATGCATGTACTTAGTTCACCCACCCTACTCGACTTGAACTGATCGAAATCCTACAGTTTCCTATTTGTAAAGTTTGAACAAATTGACGACCTTGATGACCTCAAGGGTTTCAGATTTTCTCCTGTAATAGCACATGGCGCAACATTTACTCTAATCCCGAGTTCATAGTTTCATAATCCCATTTTTATGTAAAAACATTGTTTAATAACGCCCACTCCTAAGTGGTTTCATACTTGTTTACTCGATTCCCATGTTTGTACAACATACTCAAGTATCTAAAACAATTTCCCATTATCTCAGAATTCAAGGGTTCTAGACTCATAAGGTCTACAAAATAAAACGATACTAGTACCAATGCATGCTACGTAATCTAGACTTAAATTTTGGGTTTTCCACCGTACTTGTTCATTACAAAACCAAGACAGTTTTCGACCACTACTAAAACTTTAACTCTCTACTCCCCTTTCCAAGACAATTAGTTTCACATGATACATAAAGATAAGAGTCGTAAACAAGTTATAAAAGGGTTTGGAAATCTTTCTTATAACATTAGAGATGACCAACCACAGGGTCGACTGTTGGATTTAAGGCATACAACTGAGAGGGGGGGGTGAATCAGTTGTATAAAACTTCTTGTTCTTTCAAACACTTGATTATTCGTTGTTAGTTAGCAGCATATCAATTAATCATCCATGAAAGCATAATACATAAACACAAGAGCAGATAAACATCAACACATTGAACACCAAGATTTTGACGTGGAAAACCCGGTTAAGGGAAAAACCACGGGGTGATTAACCCAAGAATTATTCTCTGTTAGAAGAATAAAGAAGAATGAATGGCACATGCCAATTAGGGCTCACTGCCTGAGCACACTGCTCACAAAGAGGCCCATTGCCTACAAGGAGACACACTGTCTACAAAGTGATAAAAATCACAATCTTGAACTGGAGAATGACATCTCTACTATGTCTGGATCAGTTCCATTTAAGCCCAAAACCTCTGCTCTGTCTTTCGCACCTCTCTTCGCTATCCCACTCTCATCCACTCCATACACACTCGAAATGAACTCACAAACCTTTATTTATACAAGACATCGACTTAGGAACAATCATCTAAGTCAGCAATCAACCATAAGAATATCCGCAAGATGAATAACACATCCGGTCGGCCACCACAAGAACATTCACAGTATGATCAACTCATCCAGTCGGCTAGTCTGAACAAGAACTTCATCCGGAAGAATATCTTCAATTCTGGGCTCTACTACTAATACGGATCAACAACACAACCTCAACACGATCCAAAAACCTTCACAAGCCTGCCTGAATGACAGGATACATCAGCACTTCCTTTACTTACTGGAATCTCTTGTCTTCCTCATCCGGAACTTCAAGAACACAGTCTGTCGCCACTGTCATAATGTAAAAGGTACTTCCAGACCTCCAAATCATACACAAATCAGGATGACACATCACAAGGACATCCCAAACACTCCTTCCAATCCGCAGATTAGGATAATACAATTCTGGACCTCACCAGACCTTTTTGTGATCCTCTGTCACCTCTGAATACTTGCCGGAACCGGTTCTACACTGACAGCCACAACTCCTTCAGATCTTCATGCGGACCTTTGAAATCTTAACTAAAGCATCTCAAGACTCATATCTACAAACCCTTTAATCTGCATCCTCCGGTTCTCAACCTATACAATACATTTGCCTTCTTCTCATCAGTGTTCTTCACTGTTCCTGACTAAGGCTAATTTTCTCAATATCCTCAGCACACAGCTCATCAAATCCTTCTTGTCAATGCAATATGAGTATGTTGACATCAATGACAACACTGGCTCACCTCATACTTGCAACAATCTCTCCCTTTGTCATTGATGGAAACATATGATGTGAAAAACCATAAAGACAAGAACTTCTCCTTTCTGTCACAGCTCCCCCTATCAACAACAACTTTTCACATGTCTTCTCTTCCTTTACTGCTCCCCCTTTGATCATCAACCATTTGTTTTTCACATGTCTTCTCTCCCCCTTTGACATCAATGGCAAAGGGCTCATACTTGCAATTCTCATATATCAGAATCATACCAGCTGCTCCCCCTTAGTTGCAGCTCCTCATCATCAATCCGGATCACAAGATATGACTGTGATATCCACCGGACTGATGCACATCAGTGCATCCTAGTTCATCATGGGAGGGGCCATGACCCCTAACTTCTCCCGGAGATATTCAAAAGAGTCCTTGGGAAGAGGTTTAGTAAAGATATCTGCAATCTGATCCTTGGAGGGAACATACTCCAATCTGACTTCTTCCTTGTTCACTTGTTCTCTCAAGAAGTGAAACTTGATAGATATGTGCTTAGTCTTAGAATGCAATACCGGATTCTTAGAAATATTAATTGCACTTGAATTATCACAG
The DNA here is from genome assembly GCA_027924645.1 of Cunninghamia lanceolata. NCBI lineage: Eukaryota > Viridiplantae > Streptophyta > Pinopsida > Cupressales > Cupressaceae > Cunninghamia > Cunninghamia lanceolata. The sequence goes on from BSBN01000803.1 coordinate 14,513,382, forward strand.
AAAATTATGATAGGCTCCTCATATTCAACTTTAATGTCTCTTAGCATCTGCTTCATCCATAAGATTTGAGTGCAACTACCTGCTGCTGCAATGTATTCTGCTTCAGTTGTAGACAAAGATATTGCATCTTGTTTCTTGCTTAACCAAGAAACCAATCTCTTCCCCAAAAAGAATGCTCCACCACTAGTGCTCTTCCGGTCATCCACATCTCCTGCCCAATCTGCATCTGTGTAAGCATGAAGAGAGAAATCCGGATCTCTAGGGTACCATAGACCATACTCAACTGTTCCTTACAAGTACCTAAAAATTCTTTTGATTGCCATAACATGAGATTCTCTAGGATCAGCCTGGAATCTTGCCACAAGACCAACAGCCTGCATTATATCTGGTCTAGTTTGAGTGAGATACAACAATCCACCAATCATTGATCTATACTTTGTCTGATCTGCCTTTGGAGAATCATCATCTTTGCTTAACTTACATCCGGTTGCCATAGGAGTGTTCATTGGCTTTGAGTCTTCCATACCAAATTTCCTTAACAATTCTTTCACATATTTGGTCTGAGAAATGAAGATTCCTTTCTTTGTTTGAGTAATTTGTAGACCCAAGAAGAAATTTATTTCACCAAGCATAGACATTTCAAACTCACTTTTCATCTGATTTGCAAAAGTTTTGCACATACTATCTCTTCCTCCAAAAATGATATCATCCACAAACACTTCAACAATCAAAATGTTTTCATGATCAATTTTGAAATATAAGTTACTGTCAGCAGTACCTTTGTTGAATCCAATCTGCACAAGATGCTTATCCAACCTTTCATACCATGCTCTTGGGGCTTGCTTCAATCCATACAAAGCTTTCTTCAACTTGCAGACCATATCATCATTATCAGACAATTGAAATCCATCTGGTTGTTCAATGTAGACTTCTTCTTCCAGATCACCATTTAGGAAGGCAGACTTGACATCCATCTGATATACCTTGAAGTCTTTGAAGGCAGCAAATGCAAGAAGTAATCTGACTACTTCAATTCTTGCCACTGGAGCAAAAGTCTCTTCAAAGTCAATTCCTTCTATTTGAGAGTAGCCTTTGCAGACCAGTCTAGCTTTGTTTCTGATTATTTCACCAGCTTCATTTAGTTTGTTCTGGAAGACCCACTTGGTTCCAATTACATTCCTGTCTCTAGGTCTGGGAACAAGATCCCAAGTATGATTTTTCTCAATTTGCATCAATTCATCTTCCATTGCTTTGGTCCAGTTTTCATCATTGCAGGCTTCATTTATTGTTTTAGGTTCAATCTTTGAAATCAGACAACATTCATCCTAATTTTGAGCAACATTCCTTCTAGTTTGTACACCTTTGCTTCTGTCACCTATGATCTGATCTTCAGAGTGGTTCAGTCTTACATACCTTGGAATTTTGGGAGTATCCTGCATTGCTGCTTCTTGATCAGGCTCATTCAAACCTATCTCTTCTTCCTGATTTACCGAATCAGGCTGACTCTATCTCACCGGAGAGGATTGAGTTCCTTGAACACTGTCTTGGTCATCTTCATCAAACTCATAAAATCTTGAAGGCTTCTCAATTCCTTCATCAACTTTCACATTGGTGCTTTCTATCATCTTCCTCAATCTCTTATTGTAACACCGGTATGCTTTGCTTTGAGTGGAGTAACCCAAGAAAATTCCTTCATCACTTCTAGCATCAAACTTTCCTAGATCTTCATCTCTTTTAATATAACACTTGCTACCAAATACTCTGAAATATTTCACAGTAGGAGTGATGCCAAACCAGAGTTCATAGGGGGTCTTACCGGTGTTGTTTCTGATTTGAACTCGATTGAGAGTGTAGACTGCAGTGCTGATAGCTTCTTTCCAAAACATTTGAGGAACATTTGCTTCCAACATCATTGTCCTGGTAGCTTCCTGGATGGTCCGGTTCTTTCTCTCAACTACTCCATTCTGCTGTAGAGTCCTAGGAGCAGACAACTGTCTCCTTATACCCTGCTTCTCACAAAAGTCAATGAACTCACCAGATGTAAATTCACCACCTCTATCAGACCTTAGACACTTTAGTTTTAATTCAGTTTGATTCTCTACCATAGCTTTGAAGATTTTGAACTTTTCAAGGGCTTCTGATTTCTCTTTTAGGAAGGTAACCCACATCATCTGAGAGTGGTCATCAATTAACAACATGAAATATCTATCACCTTGCAGACTCTTGATTCTTGTCGGACCACAGAGATCAATATGTACTAATTCCAACAATCCGGTAGAAGATTGATCTTTGCTTTTGAAAGAGACTCTGCTTTGTTTACCTAGCTGACATTCTTTGCACAAACTATTTGTAGGTTTCATCAATTTTGGAAGATCTCTTACAGCCTGAGTATTGCTTATCTTGATGATGTTATCAAAATTTACATGACACATTCTTCTATTCCATAACCAACTCTGATCAATTTGAACAAACAAACAACTTTTATTTGAACCAACCAGATGAAAGATATTACCTTTTGTCTGAGTACCGGATGCAATTTCAGTTCTAGAGCTTGTAAAGATTCTGCATTTTCCATTCTTGAACTGGAGATCATAGCCTTTGTCCACTAACTGACCAACACTGAGAAGATTGTGCTTCAATCCTTCAACATATAGTACATTACCTATTTTGCTCTTTCCATCAAAGGAAATAGTTCCCCTACCTCTGATTCTGCCAGCAGAATTGTCACCAAACTTTACCATTCCTCCTTCATACCTTTCCAAATCTAAGAACTTATTCTTGTCACCAGTCATATGGTGAGAACATCCACTATCAATAACCCAATCATCCTTTTCTTCCACTTGAGCAGCCAAAGCTTTTTCAACAACTTTGTGATTGACAGATTCAGAGAGTATTGAATCTTCTTCCTTGATGGCAATAAACACCCACTCATTTCCGGATTTGCTTCCTAGTTCTGATTCATCATCTGTTACTCCTTCATTGTCATCTTCTTCATGAACATAATAGCAATTCTTTTGAAACCTTTATCTGTTAGTGTTAGACCTTGCAGATCTTTCCGGACATCTTGAAGCAAAATGACCAATCTTATTACAGTTGAAACACTTAAAGGGTAGTTTTCCTTCATACTTACCGGATCCTCTTGGCAGTCTCTTTGCAATGAGGGCTTCAAGTTGAGCTGTTTCTGCTTCTTCTTCTTCCATGTCTCTTCTTGCTTGATCATACCATGACATCTTCCTTGATGAGTTTTCTCCCGGATCAAATCTCTGTTTGCCTTTCACATGGGTACTGGCTTTGAAAGCAGATTCAGTCTTGGGAGGATCATCTCCAAACTCGGTCATTTCAAATGCAGCTAGTTTGCCAGCCAGTTGTTCTCTTGTGACAGTTGTGTGGGCTCTGAATTCATCAATGGTAGCAACCTTGATTTTGTAGGCAGTAGGAAGGGATCTTAGGATTTTGCAGACAATCTCATTTTCATCTAGAGTTCCACCAGCATTTCTAATTCCACATACCAGCTCATTCACTCTTGGCATAAAGGTAGTGATGTTTTCATCATCTCTCATCTTCAATCTTTCAAATTTCCCTTTCAGACTTTGCAACCTTGCACTTTTGACAAACTCATCTCCTTCATACAGAAGTTCCAGTTTAGTCAGGATCTCATATGCAGTTGGTAGGTCAATAACATTTGAGAGATCTGAATCATTCAATGCGCTTAGTAGGGCTTCCTTGGTCCACAGGTTATTTTCAGCATCTGTGATTTCATTCAGAGTTGTCGGACCACCTTGTGGAGGTACATATGGTTTTGAGACCATAGCCAAGTATGCTTTTCCCATACATTCCAAGTGACACTTCATGCGACCTTTCCAGAGAGTGAAGTTGGTTCCATCGAACTTCGGACTATCCTTCTTGTATGATGACATCCTGGATCTCCTCAAGCGGTTAAGCTCCTTTCAGAGGAACTTGGCTCTGATACCAATTGTTGGATTTAAGGCATACAACTGAGAGGGGGGGGTGAATCAGTTGTATAAAACTTCTTGTTCTTTCAAACACTTGATTCTTCGTTGTTAGTTAGCAGCATATCAATTAATCATCCATGAAAGCATAATACATAAACACAAGAGCAGATAAACATCAACACATTGAACACCAAGATTTTGACGTGGAAAACCCGGTTAAGGGAAAAACCACGGGGTGATTAACCCAAGAATTATTCTCTATTAGAAGAATAAAGAAGAATGAATGGCACATGCCAATTAGGGCTCACTGCCCGAGCACACTGCTCACAAAGAGGCCCACTGCCTACAAGGAGACACACTGTCTACAAAGTGATAAAAATCACAATCTTGAACTGGAGAATGACATCTCTACTATGTCTGGATCAGTTCCATTTAAGCCCAAAACCTCTGCTCTGTCTTTCGCACCTCTCTTCGCTATCCCACTCTCATCCACTCCATACACACTCGAAATGAACTCACAAACCTTTATTTATACAAGACATTGACTTAGGAACAATCATCTAAGTCGGCAATCAACCATAAGAATATCTGCAAGATGAATAACACATCCGGTCGGCCACCACAAGAACATTCACAGTATGATCAACTCATCCGGTCGGCTAGTCTGAACAAGAACTTCATCCGGAAGAATATCTTCAATTCTGGGCTCTACTACCAATGCGGATCAACAACACAACCTCAACACGATCCAAAAACCTTCACAAGCCTGCCTGAATGACCGGATACATCCGCACTTCCTTTACTTACTGGAATCTCTTGTCTTCCTCATCCGAAACTTCAAGAACATAGTCTGTCGCCACTGTCATAATGTAAAAGGTACTTCCGGACCTCCAAATCATACACAAATCAGGATGACACATCACAAGAACATCCCAAACACTCCTTCCAATCCACAGATTAGGATAATACAATTCCGGACCTCACCGGACCTTTTTGTGATCCTCTGTCACCTCTGAATACTTGCCGGAACCGGTTCTACACCGACAGCCACAACTCCTTCAGATCTTCATGCGGACCTCTGAAATCTTAACTGAAGCATCTCAAGACTCATATCTACAAACCCTTTAATCCGCATCCTCCGGTTCTCAACCTATACAATACATTTGCCTTCTTCTCATCACTGTTCTTCACTGTTCCTGATTGAGGCTAATTTTCTCAATATCCTCAGCACACAGCTCATCAAATCCTTCTTGTCAATGCAATATGAGTATGTTGACATCAATGACAACACTGGCTCACCTCATACTTGCAACATCGACCTCTAACTAAAAATATGAGATGGATAAGACGCTAGCTGATTACAACTACATTTCCGGCTGTCAAACACACTAAATTTTACGTCAAAACATGCTTAAAAACTGTGGTTTTGACTCCTACACAACATGCACATGGAGCAATGTGTTTTCTCACTGTGGAGCTATCGTTCAAGGGCACCAAGGGCAGTTTTAAGTTGATAATACAGTCTTAAAGGAAACTCTTTGATCAAACGTCATTGCCAATCGTTAGAAAAAGGTAATTTACATTTTGCAACATGTAGTGTTCATTCCTAGATGTATGTACCATTAGAGAACTTTGTTCTTTCATCATACAGTGTCGTCCATGACAAGAAATGATACAGTTTCTAAGTTCATGAAAACTAACAGGCAGCAGCAGTATTATTTCTAAGGTTTCAAATACCATAAGACAGCATTGATACATTTATAATGATTAACCTCATACAGTAATCATAGTAGAAGACACTGTCATCAAAATATATTCGTTGTAAATGTATTACTACATCTTTGAAATGAAGAGACACAAAAACTAATTTAAACTGCGGAAAGAAGAAAAAGGGCAATGAACCTGTTGACAAAGATGAAGATTGCTATGGTAAGTTCCACGTTCTCCTCTGGTTTTTCAAAGCTCTCTCTTATCTCCCTCTAAACCAACGACAGTCCACTCAAACTATTCTCTCTCTCTGCCCGACCACTACTCAGAAACTCCCCTCTGTTATCTCTCTGTCGTTCTCCTCTAAGACAACTGCCGCCCCCCTCATCAACTCCTATCCCTCTCTCCTATCTCTTGCCCACTAACAAGGAGTAAAAATGGCATTCACTCACAATTACACCTAAGTTTCCACTGTAAACTTCCTGCCGACCATGACGAAGAGGATTCCACAGATATTTCTGTTGTTCCCACTCTAAACAACAATAGACTACCCTCTATTCCTCTTCCCCGTTGATGGAATATCTCTTCCAACTCTATTTCTTTTCTCAAACTCCTAACACTGCCACCTATCGCCCATGTTGAAGGAAATAGACAGCTTCCACTGCATTCCACACAACTCCCTCTCTCCGTAATCACTCTTCGCAACTCTTCTTTCCATACAATGACAGCCACCTCCAGGTTTTTCTCCCACTCGCGATGGAATATCTCCCTTTTACTCTCGCTTCCCAACTTCTAAAACCATCCCCTCTCTTTTGTTTACTAAAATCTCTCTCCCATCACTCTCTACCGTGCTCTGAGAAGGAGGAAATTCCTCTAAAACTGCGGTCTATTAGCCTTTAAACAACAGCAACACCTATGTTTTTGCACCACCCACAAAGAAGGAGCATCTGCAATCAATTTGCAGTTACTCCCAAACACAACTGCCCAACTTCCTCCCTCTCGCACCATGGTGAAGGAAGTTAAGGTATTTAATGACTACCGAGACATGCCTAAACTCAGGGAGGTTGACATAACTGATTTTAAACCTGACTTCCCACTTATCACGACCATTAAAAAGGTGGTGGCTCCTATGGAGACGTGGCTTGCTAAAGGACATAACAATTCTATCCTCACTCGAACAGAAAGAGCATCAAATCCTTCAAGAGCAACTTAGAGCTGAGTTGAGGAATTAAACACAACAAGGTAGCGGATAATAAAAGCCTAAAGCATCTCTATGGTCGAAAAGGAAAAAGAGATAAAGACCACTCTAGATAAGAGACTCAAGGTCAGATCAAAAATATCTCGGAGACAAAGCTAAAAGAAAAAGACCCATGCTAAACAACGACCAAAACAATTATTACACGCTATGGCTTCAAATTTGACATTCATCGATTTCCAAAAAGAATAATTCACAACACAAGTTCGACGCGTTTTACGACAATCACGACGGATTGATCACAACACAAACAAGTTTCCTACATCGTTAGACGCACAAAGCCGACTTCTCGCATCTTTCGACTACGAGACGTGATTCATGATTTCGCCACAAGTAGGTTCATTTAATTACTTATAAACAAAATGATAATCGTCTATATAAGTCGACTTGCTATGGTGGACTTACGACGACATCGACGACTCTAAGATTCTATATGACTACTTACGAAGAGGATGTTACACCTTATCTCCAGACGTCGACATCTAGTCTTACACTTTCCCAGTTGAAAACAAGACTAATTTGATGGCTTCAAGGTTTATCTACCTGTTTGGCGATCTCAGTGACAAACACCCATGGTTAATTTTCAGAGTCTATACTCTCTCTCAAAGATACTTTCTCTTCCCGTCGAACACGGTCCACCTGTTCCTGCAACGACAGTCTCACATACAATTTTGTGGTCAAAGCACCTACGTTCCAAATCAAAGCATAATATATCCAAAACATCATTTCACATAACAAAAAGACATTTAGTCTACAATATCACATTGATCATAATCAATAGACTTCTATAATTTCATAGAACTAACTTTGTATAATAAATCATCAGTTTCCATGTCGTCCACAACATATTATATTACTGAAATTTGTAAGAAAGTAAATAGCATAATCGATTTCAAAAAGAGGGATGTAACATATCCTTCCCCTTTAAAAATCATTGTCCTCGATGATTAAGTTTATCAAGCAAAATTTAAACTTAAAACAAACTTTTTATAATGCAACATTAATGTCTTTGAAAAGTTTAGGAAATCTTTGGTAAATATCTTTATAATCTTCCCAAGTGGCGCTATCCTCGCCATATTGATCCCATTGAATTTTGCATTGCAAAACTTCTCGATTACGTAAACGAAATTTACGCATTTCGAGCACCTTGAGTGGTTCGATCACAACCACCCCGCGTTCTTGCATCTGTAAGGAATTCCAGTTAAGGATGTGGTTATTACCTACAAAATATTTCTTTAAATACGAAACATGAAAAACATTATGCATCTTAGACAAGGCTGGAGGTAGAGCAACTTTGTAGGCAACAGGATTGATAATCTCAAGAACTTCGAAAGGTCCGACATAACGAGGAGCCAATTTCAAAGATTTACCAAATTTTATAGAACTTTTTTGGGGTTTCACTCGCAAAAGCACTTTCTCACCAACAGAGAAGTGTCTAGGCACTCGTTTGTGATCTGCATAACTCTTTTGCCTGTCATTGGCTTCTGCCAACCTCTTCCTAATCATTTTTACTTTTTCTTCCATATCGGCAAGCATTTCAGGTCCAATGCTTATCCTATCTTCCAGCTTATCCCAGCTTATAGGAGTTCTGCATTTCCTTCCATATAATGCTTCAAAAGGCTCCATCTTAATGGTAGAATGATAGGAGTTATTATAGGCAAATTCAACAAGAGGTAGATATTCCTCCCATCTGTATTGCTGATCCATGCAATACATTCTCAAAAGGTCTTCTAATACCTGATTTACTCTTTCTGTTTGTCCATCAGTTTCAGGATGATAAGCAGTACTTACATTCAGTTTAGTCCCTAATGCAGAAAATAAGGTTTGCCAAAATCGTGAAGTTATCCGAGCATCTCTATCAGAGATAATCTTTTCAGGTACCCCATGCAATCTAAAAATTTCTTGCACAAATTTTTGAGCCAAAAGATGTGCTCCATCTGTCAAATTTCCCGGTATGAAATGTGCGACCTTGGTTAGTTTATCCACAACAACCAAAATTGCATCATGCCTATTCTTAGACATTGGTAACCCCTGGACAAAATCCATACTAACAACTTGCCATTTCCATTCTGAAATATCATGCAGGTACAACAATCCAGCAGGATGTTGGTGTTCTACCTTAACTCTCTGACACTCCAAACAACTAGCTACAAACTTTGCAGCATCGCTTTTCATTCCCTTCCAGAAATATAGTGGCTTGACATCCGCTAACAGTTTTGTTACACCAGGGTGTCCAAAGTAAGGAGCACAGTGAACCTCCTTCCACACAAGGTTTCTAAGTTCTACTGAATCAGGAACGTAGATTCTTCCCTTGAATCTCATCAATCCATTGGATTCAAAACTGAATCCGTCATATCTTGGGTCCTTAGGGTTTAAGTGCAGAGCCTGTTTCACTTGTTCATAATACTCATCTCCAGATAAGATTTGCATTACTAAGTCTTTAAAGTTAGCATGTATGGAGATTATAGAGGCTATGTGCCTTCTTCTGCTTAAGGCATTAGCTACTCGGTTTTCCTTACCTTTGATATAAGAAATTTCAAAGTCATAATCTGATATTAATTCCAACCATCTCCTTTGCCTTGCATTGAGATTAGGTTGTGTGAATATGTAGCGAAGGCTTTGATGATCAGATTTTAGAATAAAAGTCCTTCCCAACAAATAATGTCGCCACATCTGAAGGGCGTGAACCACTGCTGCCATCTCTAGGTCATGAGGAGTGTAGTTCTGCTCATAGTTTTTCAGTTTCCTTGACTCATAGGCTACTACCCTGCCATCTTGCATAAGCACACCTCCCAATCCTTCCCCCGAGGCATCAGTGATAACCTCAAACTCTCCCTCAGGATCCGAAACTTTCAGAATTGGAGCGGTTGTTAATTTTTCTTTTAACAAGTCAAAAGCCTTTTGACATTCCTCCATCCAAACAAACCTTTTTCCTTTTCTCTGCAAGGAGGTAATTGGGCTAACAATGCTTGAGAAATTCAACACAAATTTCCTATAATACCCTGCCAATCCCATGAAACTTCATACCTCTGACACATTGGTAGGTTCAGGCCATTCCATAATAGCTTTTAGTTTGGCTGGATCAACTGATATCCCATCGGCTGATATTATGTGCCCCAAATACTGTACTTCTTTCTGAAAGAAGGTGCACTTTGAGAGTTTCGCATATAATTTGTGTTCTCTTAATCGTTGCAAGACTATTTGAAGATGGCGTGCATGCTCCTCTTCATCTTTGGAATAGATCAGAATATCATCAATGAAAACTAGTACAAACTTATCAAGACAATCTCTGAATACACTATTCATGAGATTCATGAAAGCAGCAGGTGCATTGGTCAATCCAAACGGCAACAGCGTGAACTCATAATGCCCATACCTCGTTCTAAATGTTGTCTTGGGAATATCTTTGTCTTTCAACCTTAACTGATGGTATCCAGATCTCAGATCTATCTTAGAAAAGACTGATGCACCACACATTTGGTCAAATAGATCATCAATACGTGGCAAGGGATACTTGTTCTTTATTGTTGCCTTGTTAAGCATCCTATAATCTATACACAGCCTGAGAGTCCCATCTTTCTTTTTGACAAATATAACTGGGGCTCCCCATGTTGATACACTTGACCTAATTAGATTCTTAGACAATAGCTCCTGCAACTGAGCTTTTAATTCCATAAGTTCAGTGGTAGTCATACAATACGGAGCTTTAGAGATTGGCTCCGATCCTGGTTTAATATCTATGCCAAAGTCAAATGTTCTCTTCGGAGGCAAGCCTAGTAATTCCTCAAGAAATACATCCCTGAAGTTGCCTAGATATGGATATCTTTCCTCAAATGTTTGTTTCTCCGAGGTTTCCTCTACTAGGTCCATTTTGACTGCAAAAAGTTGACATCCCTTTCGCCTAACCCATTTTAGTTGTTTTGAAGAAATGGATCTAATCCTTATTTCCCTTTGAATTCCTTGGAGATTCACTATTTTGCCCGTCTCATCCAGACACTCAATGGTTTTATGAAAACAATCTACTTTGGCTCGATGTTTCCACAACCAGTTCATTCCTAGGATGACATCGTAGGACCCTAAAGGCACTACGTATAAATTTGCCTCAGTGGTGAAGTTAGAAACATCAATCTTAGCTTTGAACAAACATTGCTCTACTTGAGCCTTTGAGTTATTTGCATACTCTACTATCCATGGTTTTGACATAAAACCAACTTTTCTAGAAAATTTACTTAAGATTCTAGGTGACAAAAAAATTTCTATTGTACCAGTATCAAATAGAATAGAAATAGGAACTCCAAATAAGGTACCTGTCATCTCAATAGGGGTGATCTGATACTCCACTTGCCGATTGTCAAGAGCAGCATGAATCCTTTGCTGAAAAGCTTCCTATTGCGAAGGAAGCTCCATGTTCCTAGGCTTCCCATTCAGCTTCTTGTTGGGGCAACAGTTGGCATAATGATCTCCTCCACAAGAAAAGCATCCTCCTATAGGTCCTCGCTTCTCAAATGGCCTACTTGTAGAATCACCATTCTTCTTAAAATTTACATTTCTCTTAAAATCTTCACCTCTTCGCTCATTACCAAATCCTCCTTGATTCTTTCCATTTCCCTTATCAAACCTCCTGTTTCCATATCCCTTCTCATTTTTCCTTTTGTAAGACTGATCATTGTAGTTCTTATCAAACTTCTTGCGTTTCTTATCACGGTAAGCAGAGATAGATTTGATCTTCTGCTCCTGTTTAATTGCTTTTTCATAAACTTGATCCATTGTGCTTGGACCATGCACCTCCACCTCACTGCCGATTTGAGGATTGAGTCCCATGATGAATTTTCTGATTCGGAACCTTTCATCCTTTTGGTATTGAGGGACATACTTTAGTAGTCTAGTGAATTTTTCTGCATACTCGACCTCAGATAGTTCACCTTGCCTGAAGTTTTGGAAATCCGTTAACTTCTGATCAAAATATAACTGAGGTAACCACCATTTTTGGAATAGTTGTACGAACTCATCCCATGTCACCTTCAAGGGACTTAATTCCAGCTCCATTTTCTTATTCATGCACCAAGTGGACGCTTCCCTAGATAGCTGATAGGCTCCCCACACAGCTTTAGTAACCTCAGAGTAATTTTTTATCTCAAAATATTTCTCCATGTCCGTTAACCATGCTTCTGCTACATCTCCAGTTTTCATTCCATCAAATTTTGGAGGGTTAACCTTCTTCATATCCTTAGATAACTCTAATGCAAGTTTATCCTTGGTTTTTCTTTGGACTTCACTGTCATATGGTTTTTCACTTGACGTGCCATTTTCCCAATGTTTACTCTTACTTGTATAATGTGAGTTCTTATTTCCACCCTCTGTGTTGCCAGTTTCATCCATTCTCTTCTCTAGTTTGTTCAACCTTTCCTTGGTTTCAGTGAGCATGTTTAGAATCCTATCCAACTTGTCAGTGGAGTTTTCTTGAGAGTTATGACCTTCCCGATCCTCCCCCTCGTTAAACTCTGATTGGTCCATGATAGTTTAGTTTCTCACCTGTTTAAACATATACTAATCAGTTTTTACGCTTATCATATTAAATATCAACAAAAGAACACAACATTTGATCATAATCATTATTGTTCTCAAACCAAAATTTTGTCTTTATTCATTTTGCAAAATTGTTTCAACATCATTAGAGATAGACATATCTAATGTTTTTACTCAGTATTATCTAGTGGAGTGTAACCTTCGGATTCATTGTCCGACACATAATCACGAGGTGTATACCCCTCAGACTCACTATCAGAAGATAGCTCAATAATCTCAGCTCTAGGTACTACACGAGGATCTCTAGTGATCATGGGTATAGTGATAGGTACACTCTCAGGTACAATAACAGGTACACTATCAGTTACAATCCAGGAGTAGCAGTTGATCATGATTCAAGCTGCTGTCGTTGCTCCCTCTAGGAGTTCTCTCCTCACTCGCTTAAGTCATGACATTGCATTGGCTAAGGTTTCCACATCATCAAGCCAAATGTCATTTTCGTCATTAGTTTTCTCAATGGTCTTGATCATCGCAAGCCGTTTCTGCTTAGCTTGCAGATAATGCTTCTTACCCGCAAAGGATTTTCTTGTGGTTTTCTTGGTGTATACCATCCTGGCACAATAAATCAAATCATTAGCTACCCGCATAATGTTGATTTCCTAATCAGGTTAGTGGACTCATCAGCCCTAGTGCTGAACCTGGTTAGCTCTGATACCATATGTAACATCCAAATCCAAAATGACAAGAAAAACTAGGTTTTCACAACGGTAAATTTTTTTTTTTCTAGGTAATCAAATACAAAAGAAACTTATCTATAACCCAATACAACATTTTACATTTTATCATAAACATGATCTCATTTTTGTAAAACTGAAAGAAATGATATACATTAAACATTTTGTTTTCTAACAATTTGAAATTTTCTTGAAACAAACAAATATTGGAAACATACCATTAACATGCATCTCGATTGTCGACCCATCACATTCAAGACTCGGTAATCCTCCGTATTTGGAAGAGAAAGTATCTTCAAGGAGTTTAACCTCCAACCACAGACCGTCGGTCTCTCACACTCCTTCCTAACTAGAAGTGGCCCTACCCTACTCAAGAGGATAGACTTAGGATAACCATCGGTGTTTGCCATCTTAGCTCTGGTGTTGTAACTTATGTGTCTTGTTATCATGCAGATCCCTAGATACCCTCTAGTCATGCACGACACTCCACAAGAAATGCCATCCAGTTACAGTGAACGTTCGATGCACTTGAGGATAGTACACCACCTTGGCCAAAGGATTTGTTTTTAAATAGCATTCTAAGAATGCATGTACTTAGTTCACCCACCCTACTCGACTTGAACTGATCGAAATCCTACAGTTTCCTATTTGTAAAGTTTGAACAAATTGACGACCTTGATGACCTCAAGGGTTTCGGATTTTCTCCTGTAATAGTGCATGGTGCAACATTTACTCTAATTCTGAGTTCATAGTTTCATAATCCCATTTTTATGTAAAAACATTGTTTAATAACGCCCACTCCTAAGTGGTTTCATACTTGTTTACTCGATTCCCATGTTTGTACAACATACTCAAGTATCTAAAACAATTTCCCGTTATCCCGGAATTCAAGGGTTCTAGACTCATAAGGTCTACAAAATAAAATGATACTAGTACCAATGCATGCTACGTAATCTAGACTTAAATTTCGGGTTTTCCACTGTACTTGTTCATTACAAAACCAAGAAGGTTTTCGACCACTACTAAAACTTTAACTCTCTACTCCCCTTTCCAAGACAATTAGTTTCACATGATACATAAAGATAAGAGTCGTAAACAAGTTATAAAAGGGTTTGGAAATCTTTCTTATGACATTAGAGATGACCAACCACAGGGTCGACCTCTAACTAAAAATATGAGACGGATAAGATGCTAGCTGATTACAACTACATTTCCAGCTGTCAAACACACTAAATTTTACGTCAAAACATGCTTAAAAACTGTGGTTTTGACTCCTACACAACATGCACATGGAGCAATGTGTTTTCTCACTGTGGAGCTATCGTTCAAGGGCACCAAGGGCAGTTTTAAGTTGATAATATAGTCTTAAAGGAAACTCTTCGATCAAACGTCATTGCCAATCGTTAGAAAAAGGTAATTTACATTTTGCAACATGTAGTGTTCATTCCTAGATGTATGTACCATTAGAGAACTGTGTTCTTTCATCATACAGTGTCGTCCATGACAAGAAATGATACAGTTTCTGAGTTCATGAAAACTAATAGGTAGCAGCAGTATTATTTCTGAGGTTTCAAATACCATAAGACAACATTGATACATTTATAATGATTAACCTCATACAGTAATCGTAGTAGAAGACATTGTCATCAAAATATATTCATTGTAAACGTATTACTACATCTTTGAAATGAAGAGACACAAAAACTAATTTAAACTGCGGAAAGAAGAAAAAGGGCAATGAACCTGTTGACAAAGATGAAGATTGCTGTGGTAAGTTCCACGTTCTCCTCTAGTTTTTCAAAGCTCTCTCTTATCTCCCTCTAAACCAACGACAGTCCACTCAAACTATTCTCTCTCTCTACCCGACCACTACTCAGAAACTCCCCTCCATTATCTCTCTGTTGTTCTCCTCTAAGACAACCGCCACCCCCTCATCAACTCCTATCCCTCTCTCCTATCTCCTGCCCACTAACAAGGAGTAAAAATGGCATTCACTCATAGTTACACCTAAGTTTCCACCGTAAACTTCCTGCCGACCACGACGAAGAGGATTCCACAGATATTTCTGTTGTTCCCACTCTAGACAACGATAGACTACCCTCTATTCCTCTTCCCCGTTGATAGAATATCTCTTCCAACTCTCTTTCTTTTCTCAAACTCCTAACATTGCCACCTATCGCCCACGTTGAAGGAAATAGACAGCTTCCACTGCATTCCACACAAGTCTCCCTCTCTCCGCAATCACTCTTCGCAGCTCTTCTTTCCATACAACGATAGCCACCTCTGGGTTTTTCTCCCACTCGTGATGGAATATCTCCCTTTTACTCTCGCTTCCCAACTTCTAAAACCGTCCCCTCTCTTCCGTTTACTAAAATCTCTCTCCCATCACTCTCTACCGCGCTCTGAGAAGGAGGAAATTCCTCTAAAACTGCGGTCTGTTAGCCTTTAAACAATAGCAACACCTATGTTTTTGCACCACCCACGAAGAAGGAGCATCTGCAATCAATTTGCAGTTACTCCCAAACACAACTACCCAACTTCCTCCCTCTCGCACCATGGTGAAGGAAGTTAAGGTATTTAACGACTACTGAGACATGCCTAAACTCAGGGAGGTCGACATAACTGATTTTAAACCTGACTTCCCACTTATCATGACCATTAAAAAGGTGGTGGCTCCTATGGCGACGTGACTTGCTAAAGGACATAACAATTCCGTCCTCACTCGAACAAAAAGAGCATCAAATCCTTCAAGAGCAACTTAGAGCTGAGTTGAGGAATTAAACACAACAAGGTAGCGGATAATAAAAGCCTAAAGCATCTCTATGGTCGAAAAGGAAAAAGAGATAAAGACCACTCTAGATAAGAGACTCAAGGTTAGATCAAAAATATCTCGCAGACAAAGCTAAAAGAAAAAGACCCATGCTAAACAACGACCAAAACAATTATTACATGCTATGGCTTCAAATTCGACATTCGTCAATTTCCAGAAAGAATAATTCACAATGCAAGTTCAACGCGTTTTACGACAATCACGACGGATTGATCGTAACGCAAACAAGTTTCCTACATCGTTAAACGCACAAAGCTGACTTCTCACATCTTTCGACTATGAGACGCGATTCATGATTCTGCCACAAGTAGGTTCATTTAATTACTTATAAACAAAATGATAATCGTCTATATAAGTCGACTTGCTATGGTGGACTTACGACGACATCGACGACTCCAAGATTCTATATGATGACTTACGAAGAGGATGTTACACCTTATCTCCAGACGTCGACATCTAGTCTTACACTTTCCCAGTCGAAAACAAGACTAATTTGATGGCTTCAAGGTTTATCTACCTGTTGGCGATCTCAGTGACAAACACCCATGGTTAATTTTCAGAGTCTATACTCTCTCTCAAAGATACTTTCTCTTCCCGTCGAACACAGTCCACCTGTTCCTGCAACGACAGTCTCACATACAATTTTGTGGTCAAAGCACCTACGTTCCAAATCAAAGCATAATATATCCAAAACATCATTTCACATAACAAAAAGACATTTAGTCTACAATATCACATTGATCATAATCAATAGACTTCTATAATTTCATAGAACTAACTTTGTATAATAAATCATCAGTTTCCATGTCGTCCACAACATATTATATTACTAAAATTTGCAAGAAAGTAAATAGCATAATCGATTTCAAAAAGAGGGATGTAACATATTTGAGGCCAAAAGTAATTTGCACTTACCAAAGCCATTGTCTTATCAATGCCAAAATGTCCTGCCAATCCACCACTATGCTTCTCCTTGATCAAATTTTCTCTCTTTGAACTTCTAGGTATGCATAACTGACTTCCTTTGAACAACATATCTTCTTGAATGAAATAGTCTAATCACTTACTCCTATCTGTCACAACAGGTTACTTACATGCTCTCCAAGGTTCTGCAAAATCAGTGTCTCCCTCATACATCTTTTTTAATTCATCAAAACCCAACACTTCAACTCTCATCTCTATCAACAAGTTTCTTCTTCTACTCAAGGCATCAACAACTTTATTTGATTTACCACTCCTATGCTTCAACACAAAAGTATAACTCTGCATGAACTCTACCCATCTCATATGTCTCTGATTCAACTTACCTTGACTGCTCAAATACTGCAAAGCTTGATGATCTGTATACAACACAAACTCCTTAGGCAACAAGTAATGTCTCCACTTCTTCAAGGCTTGAATTATGGTATAGAACTCTTGATCATAAACTAAATATCTTTTCCTTGCATCATTCAACTTCTCACTGAAATATGCTACAAGTCTACCTTCTTGAATTAACACTGCTCCAATTGCATTTCCACTAGCATCAATATCAACTTGAAATACCTTATTGAAATCCGGTAGTGCCAAAACAGGTTTCTCTTTCACTTCCTACTTCAACAATTCAAAACTATTATTTACACCTGATGTCCACTTGAAATCTTCTCTGTCACCTCTCATTGTCTCTGTCATAGGGTTACAAACTGAACTGAAATTTCTGATGACTTTTTGGTAGCAACTAGCCAAACCATGAAATGATCTAACCCCTCCAATGCTCTCTAGTGTAGGCCATTCAATAATTGCTTTCACTTTCTCAGGGTCCATCTTCAATCCTTCTGCAAAAATCACAAATCCCAAATATACTGATTCTTCCTTCATGAAACTACACTTCTTGATGTTTATCAGCAATTGCTCTTCTTTCAACCTCTGCAAAACTTGTCTAATATGCAACAAATGTTCTTCTTTTGTCTTACTAAATATCAGAATATCATCCAAGTACACAATCACAAACTTACCCAAGAATTTCTTCCAGACTTCATTCATCAACCTCATGAAAGTACTCGATGCATTTGTCAGTCCAAAAGGCATCACTAACCACTCATACAATCCTTCATTTATCTTAAAAGCAGTCTTCCATTCATCACCTTCTCTGATTCTGATCTGATGGTATCCACTTTTCAAGTCTATTTTTATGAAATATTTTGCTCCACTCAAACAATCCATGATATCATCCATTCTAGGTAAAGGGAATCTATACTTAACTGTGATCTTGTTTATTTCTTTAGAGTCAGTGCACATTTTCCATTCTCCATTCTTCTTAGGTGCTAACACTGCAGGTACTGCATAGGGACTCAAGCTTTCTCAGATCAAACCTTTCCTCAACAACTCTTGTATATGTCTATTCAGTTCTTCATTCTCTATCAGTGTCATTCTATGTGCTGCTTTGTTAGGCAAACTTGCTCCCAGTATAAGACCCATGTGATGACTGATACTTCTTATAGGTGGTAATCCTTCAGGTACATTATCTGATATGGTTTCTTCATACTCTATCAGCAACTCTCTTATCTCCTCCCGTTCTGTCTCTTTCTTCACCACTTCAGGATTTTTAGGAATCAAGGCATAGCACATACTTTCCTGTTTCAAACCATCCAAAAATTTCCTTCCATCTACCAAACAGATTCTAGCATTCCCACATAACACATTTTTAGGATCATCTTCTAAAGGAATCAAATTAATTCTTTTCCCATTTGCTGTTATAGTATATGTATTCTTTCTTCCATCATGTATATCTTTTCTATCATACTACCAAGGTCTACCCAACAAGATATGACAAACATCCATAGGCATAATATCACACAAGACTTCATCATGATAAGATCCAATATGAAATTTCACCAAACATTGTTCACTCACTAGTACCTTATGATCATCCTGAATCCATGCTATCTAATAGGGCTTAGGGTGTTGTAATCTTTCCAACTTCAGCTTAGTCACCATCTCCTTTGAAACTAGGTTATCTAAACTACCACTATCAATTATAACTTTACAACACTTACCTCCTGATTTACATTTAGTTCTGAATAGACTTTTCCTCTGTGATGGTTGCTCATTTGTCTCTACTTGAAATAGTGCTCTCCTCATCACCAATGATTCTCCTCTCTCCGAATTGCCAACTGAACAAGGTGATCCAACAAGTTCTTCAACATAGGCTGTTCTCCCACTATTCTCTATCTTCTTGCTTGTACTACCTTGATTACATTCAAATGCTCTATGTCCTTCACTTCCACACTTGAATCAAGTACCTCTGAATGTTTTCTTATGAAATCCTCTTCCTTCTCTTATGTATCCTTCATTCATGTATGCACTAGGGTTTCCTCTCCAGTAAAAATTTCTATCATCTCTCCTGTAAGCATTGTTATATCTGTCATCTTTTCTAACTGGGCTGTCAAACTTGTTCTGTTCCACAAATGATCTATCATATCTAGAAAATGATCTCCCTCTCTGAAATTTACCTCATCTGCCTCTCTATCTCTGATCATGCTTCTTATTCATCTTTTCTTCAACTTTCAGGGCAAATTGGTATGCTTCTTCCAAAGATGTCATCCTTACCAAACTTAGTTCTTCTTGAATGTTCAATCTCAGTCCATTGATGTATCTTGCTACTTTCTCCTTGATTGCTTCACTATGTCCTATTCTTATGATCATCTTATGAAATTCTTCAGTGTACTCCTTCACAGATTTCTCCTTTTGTCTCAGGTTTTGCAATCTTTTCAACAATTCCAACTCATAGTCAGTAGGTATGAACTAATTTTTCAACTTTGTCACCATCTAGTCCCACTTTGTAATCTTTTCTTTTCCTCTTCTGTTTCTTTCCAACTGAACTTCTTTCCACCATATAGCAGCATGTCCTTTCAACTTTTTTTTTACAAATTTCACTTTCTCTGAATCTTTGATTTCTTCATATTCAAAGTATTCTTCCATGTCATTTATCCAGTCAATCAACTCTTCAAGATTCAAATTACCAATAGAGTTTGAAACACCAACTCTAGGTCTCTTTCCAATCTTTGAAATAGCCCACAACATCTTTATTTGATCTAATTCTTCTTCTTCATCACATTCTAGGGTTTCACCTGTGTGTTCAACAGATTGAAATTCTTCCTCATCGTCACTTTCAACATTAGGTCTTAGTGTCAATCCTCTTTGCCTATCTTCTTCAACAGCATCCAAACGAATTTGCATTGTTCTCATCAATTCCATCATCTCATCCATTCTATTAGCCATTTTACCAACAAGAGGAACTCTTCGCAACGGCATCTTCCTAGGATCAAGTGCAAATTGCCTCAGGTTCGGTGATCGGGCTACAAGTGACAACTACCTCTCAATCAGCGA
Source organism: Cunninghamia lanceolata (assembly GCA_027924645.1). NCBI lineage: Eukaryota > Viridiplantae > Streptophyta > Pinopsida > Cupressales > Cupressaceae > Cunninghamia > Cunninghamia lanceolata. Next base: position 14,533,755 of record BSBN01000803.1, read on the forward strand.
TCAATTACACACAAGTAACCTGCCTCGGATTGGCGATCTACTTACAACAAGATCTTACAAAATCCCCTTCGCCAATTTGCTCCAAAGAATCAAACTTTTGCTCTCCAAGATTCAAACTTTTGCTCTGATACCACTTGGTGCAGTCACGGTAGGAGGGTTCATAGAATGAATTGTCCGAACCGTGTAGAAAGAGTAAAGACAACAGAAACAACTCAAGAAATGGAACAAATGTGGATTCAGTCATTCAATATATCAAAGAATTCAAATACAATCTGGTTGGCAACATGTGGGCTTACAATTAGGGCTCACAGGCCTGATTACATACATGCACAAGATAAATCTTTGAAGCTCCTTCGCACAAAATCTAAACTATAGAATATGAATCAATTGCTAACCTCTAACTGCTTTCCTAAGGATCTATTACATCAATATATATCATTTTCAGACCAATAGATTCCTCCATGTCGGCTAAGGAAGATCACAAACTCCAATGAACAGTTTTAACATGTTCATAGATAGGTCAGACTAAATGCCTATAACACTTCCTCAAATGAAAGGAACAATGTGCAAACCCTTGGGGAAGGTCAACCATGAACCAAACAACATTGAATGATGTGTCATTGAGATCCGCAAGTCAAGGAATGATCCGCAAGCCTTCTCCTTCAGCTGGTTATCAGGAACTATTAGAATGCTCTGCACTGAGAAAATAGTTGATCTTCTAATAGCGATATCTTTCCGGTAACTGATCCAAATGCTCTGAATTCTTGATATGATGTAGATGAATGAATGTAGATGCTAAGTCCAAATCTGCAAGACGTGAAATGCCAAAACCAGACCACAGACTAAGAACTACTACTGACTAAACTACCTGAACTGAACTGGAAAAGGAAAGAACTGAAATGCCAATGTTTTTGGTTGATGCAAGATTTCTCTTGAACCAGGGATGCTCTTGCATCAAGTACTAGTTGTTTAAGGTCAACCTATTTGTTTCTACATGTTACATTTCTTCATTAGAGATTGTAACCTTTCTTGGCCAATGCAGAGGATTTCTTGAGCTTGGAGATGATATATATAGATCTCTAGGATGTTTTAGGAAGTCAGTTAGCATAGTTCATAGGATTGATAATCAAGTTCTTTCCAAATAGGTGTTTCATTGCCATATCTTGCATATTTGTTGTAAATGGAATTGAGGCCTGTGAGCCCTAGTTTGTAAGCCTGCATGTTGTTGGCATGCATTTTGAATCTCTGATATATTAAGCATTTGAATCATTCATTACATTCCTTATTTGAGTTGTTTCCGTTGTGTTAACTCTTGTTGCACGGCCTAGACAGTTCATTCTGTGACCCCTCCAACCATGAATGCACCACTTCTTCTCTAAGAAACTATTCAAAAATATATATTTTACATTTATTTGGTGTATTGGCCACTTATTTTGAGTTGCAATTGCCAATATTATTCTTAGTGTGTCTAGACGGGCTCATTGTAGACAACTCTAACTTCTTGTGAATAACCCTTTGCTACAAGCCTAGCCTTATGCTTCTGTACATCTCCTCTATTAAACTTAGTTTTGTAGACCCACTTTACTCCTATCATAATTTTTTCCTTCTGGAAGATCCATGAAATCCCATGTATGACTTTTTCTATAGCATTAATCTCTTCATCCATGGCTTGTGCCCAATTTTCATCTTTAATTGCATCTTCAAAGTGAACTGGATCATCTACTTGTGAAAATAAGGCAAAAAGAGAAAGTAAACTAGCATTGTTTTCACCATCATTTTGATCATATCTATATCCCTCATGTTGGAATAAGGTGCCATTAACCTTGTAAATTCTAATATTGTATTTTATTCCATTTATTATTTGTTATTTGTAATTACCCATAAGGGAATGAGGTAGTCTCATTGACAGTTGTAATTTTAGAGTTACTAGCGGCAGTTATGAAGTGACATTTATTGTTGGCAAATGTAAAAACTCATAGTAAATGAGGATAGGCGTGCTCCCTTAAGGGATATACTATTTTTAGCATGTATGACAACTGTCATAATGTTTGGTGAGTGAATCTATGATAGTTGGAAGTTGTCATAAGATTCTGAGATTCTATGATGCATATGATAGATATGTTAGTTGTATATTTTCTATATTTAGCCCAAGCTTCCTATCTTGGAAAGATACTCTTTTGTTGGAATCTATGACAGTTATGACATGTCATAAGATGATGTAAGAAACCAGATTTAGTCTTGGGAGCCCAACCTTTGCATGACTATTTTTGGACAAGTGTAAGATGCTTGTAAGATGGTAATTAATGTTTACACGTTGGAGAATCTTAGGAGAGAGAAGGTGAATGCCTAAGATGAGTTAGAAAATGTTTCTATAAGTATTTTCCATGTATTAGTTGCTGCAATATAGATTTTAGGTACTCAAGTGCTGCCGAAATGTTGTAAGATTGAAGACTGGTGGAGAGAGTTGAAGTGTCGTATTGTAAATCATTTTTAGATTAATACAAACATTGCGCCTCTTTCCTATGTGGAGTTTTTTACCTAAAAGGGTTTTCTCCACGTTAAACATTGTGTTATGTGTTCATATTTCTAATTTTACATTTCTATGACGCATAGTTTTGTTTCTGTGTTACAATCTCCATTAATAACATAGAGTTAAAGATTGCAGAATTTATATTGAATCAGATTTTCATTGAAGTAGTGTTGCTTTCATTTCTAACATTTGGTATCAGAGCCTGGCCAGCTTTGACTCTTGGGTGGTAGTGTCGAAGTTGTAGCTATAGTGGGAGATTTGGTTGTGTTTGTTTTGCAGATCTTGTGTTGTTATTATGGCTGCATCCACCGTTGCATCAACCTCTCGATTGGACATTGAGAAGTTCAACAGAACATGGTATGAGTTGTGGAAGCTGAAAATAGAAGATTTGTTGGAAGAAAGAAACCAATGGTTGGCTGTCCAAAAAGAGAAGAAAGCTAATGATGTCTCTCAAGATGAGTGGGATAGACTGGATAAGAAGGCATGGGGAACCATCCGGTTGTGTCTTTCAGACTCTGTCCTGTTGAATGTCACAAAGGAAGAGATTGCATACAAGTTGTGGAAATGGTTGGGTGAGATCTATCAAGCCAAGAGTGTGGTAAATAAACTTTATTTAAAAAGAAAATTGTTTTCCATGAAAATGCAAGAAGGTGAATCAGTTGCAGAGCATTTAAATTCTTTTAATTTATTGGTGAGTCAGCTTGATTCAGTCGATGTTGAAATTAATGAGGAAGATAAATGTATCTTACTTCTTTATTATGTACCTGAGTCTTGCGAGAATGTTATCCTTGCTATCACTGCTAACCTTGTGGATCCGAAGTTGGATGCTCCTGTTTCAGTGTTACTATCACAGGAATTGAGGAAGAAGAGTTTAGATAGTTTAGGGGATGCTCTCAGTGTCAGGGGAAGGTCTAAGGAAAGAGGACCTAAAGGAGATTAGAAAGGGGCTAAGGACAAGTCCAAGGGCCGGTCTAAGACTCCTAGTAAGAAGAATAGAGTTAAGTGTTGGAACTGCAGTAAAAGGGGACATGTGAAGGAGTTTATAAACCCCAAGAAACAATGGGAGAGTGCTTCAGATAAGTCCTTGAATGTAGGTGAAGAAGTTTTACTTTCTGCATGTAATCTTGTTTCTAATGATCACTGGTTGGTTGACTCAGGATGCTCATTTCATATGACTCTGCATAAGGAATGGTTCTCCTCATATGAAGAATATGATGGAGGTAATATCTACCTTGGTGGCAACTCTACATATCCGATTGTCGGGAAAGGAAAGGTATTGTTATGTTTCAGTGATGGGAGGATTAAAACCCTCCTTGGTGTTTTGCATGTTCCTGGATTAGTTAGAAATCTTATTTCAGTTTCAAAGTTGAATGATTTGGGAATGCATGTGACATTTGACAAGCATGGCTATAGATTAGTGAGAGGGAACTTGGTGGTAGCGAAGGGGAAGAGATTCGGAAGCTTGTTCAAGCTTGAAGCCACTACAGTTTATAATGCCTCTTATGTATTTGAGGCTAATACTAAAAATGCATATATGTTGTGGCACCATAGATTGGGCCACACAAGCAATAATGTACTAAAAACTATTAAGAATAAAAATTTGTTGGATGGTTTCTCCTATTCTGATGAGCACTTTAATTTCTGTGAGCATTGTGTGTTTGGTAAACAAAACAGAAAGTCATTTCCTTCAGGAAGCAATAAAGCAAAAGAGAAGTTAGAAATTATTCATATGGATGTGTTTGGACTTGTGGATAATGAATCTATCAGAAAATCTCATTATTTTGTAACCATCATTGATGATGTATCCAGATTTACATGGATTTATTTTATGAAGCATAAATCTAAAGTTTTCACTAAGTTTAAGGAATTCAAAGTCTTAGTAGAGAACCAATCAAGTTTAAAGATAAAAATATTAAGATCTGACAATGGAGGGGAATATTGTTTTAAGGAATTTGATGAGTTTTGCAAGCATGCAAGTATAATTAGACAAAAGACAACTCCGTATACACCACAGGAGAATGGTGTTGTAGAAAGGATGAACTGAACAATTATGGAAAGGGCCAGAAGTATGCTTAGTGATGCATAGTTGGATAAATGCTTTTGGGCCGAGGCTGTGTGTACTGCTTGCTACTTGATAAACAGATCTCCTTGTAAGGCTCTTGATTCAACACCTTATGAAGTGTGGACAGGTAAGAAACCTTCTGTTTCACATTTAAGGGTTTTTGGCTGTGAGGCTTTTGTTCATGTGCCTAAGGAAAAGTGATCTAAGTTGGATCCAAAGGTTGAAAAGTGTACATTCATTGGATATGGTGATAATGTGAAAGGTTATAAGCTTTGGAATCCATTAACCCACAGGATTATCTTTTCTAGAGATGCTATTTTTAGGTAAATTAGAGCTATTTCTAAACCCGAGTAGCCAAAAGAAAAAGATGAAAAGGTAAAGAAGGTGCACTTTGATTTAGAGCAGCAAGATGCACCTCAGGAAGAACAGAATGATGGATTAGGGGGTGAAGAAGAAGAAGATTCGAGTAGTTTTGATGAAGATGAATCTATTGTGACAGAAGAAGTTGGTATAGATGATCATGCAGAAGAACGAGTAGAGTCTCTTACTCCACCCTTGAGGAGATCCACAAGACAACAGAATCTAGTTGACAGGTATAGCCCACCAAATTTTTGTTGTGTATATGCTTTATTGAGTACTAACGATGAACCTAGATCCTACAGGGAAGCTATTTCTACAGATGATAGTGAGTCTTGGCAGCTAGCCATGCAGGAGGAGATGATGGCTTTAGACTTTTGTAACACCTGGGATCTTGTTCATTTGCCCAAAGGAAGAAAGGCCATAGGATGTAAGTGGGTCTTCAAGAAGAAGTTTGGAGCAGACAACATTGGAGAAGTACAAGGATAGACTAGTAGCCAAGGGCTACTCCCAGAGAGAGGGAGTTGATTTTGGTGAGATATTCTCTCCTGTTGCTAAATTAACTTCTATTAGATTTCTCTTATCCATTGTTGTAGCTTATGATTGGGAGATTAAGCAAATAGATGTTAAGACTGCGTTCTTGCATGGAGATCTTGAAGAAGAAATTTATATGCAACAGCCTACAGGTTTTGAGGTAAAAGGAAAAGAACATTGGGTTTGCAGGTTAAAGAGGTCTCTTTATGGTCTAAAACAATCCCCCAAAATGTGGTATCAAAAGTTTGATTCATTTGTTTGAAATTGGGTTTTGTTAGAAGCGAGGAGCATCATTGTGTTTACATTCATTGTGTTGATGATTCTATACTGGTTATTACTTTGTATGTTGATGACATGTTTTTCAGCAATACTAAGGGTATGGTCAATGAGCTTAAAGCCCAACTTTCAGGTGCATTTGAGATGAAGGATCTTGGTGCTACAAGGTATATTCTGGGAATGGAGATCAGGAGGGATAGAGTTAACAGAAAGCTTTGGTTGTCACAAAGTAAGTATGTGAATACTATTGTGTAGAGGTTTAGTTTGCAGGACTGTAACCCAATTAGAGTTCTTTTACCCATTGGTACTAAGCTTTCATTAGATATGTGTCCAAAGACTGAGGATGATCTTGAGGATATGTCTAATGTGCCATATGCTAGTGTTGTAGGGAGTTTGATGTATGCAATGGTTTGTACTAGGCCAAATATTGCCCAAGCAGTGGGAGTTTTGAGCAGATTTATGTCTAACCTTGGTAGACAACATTGGAACTATGCGAAGAAGGTGTTTAAAAATCTTGTAGGTACTCCTGATCATTGTTTGGTTTATTCTGGTACTAATAGTGCTAATAAATCATTAGACATACAGGGTTTTGTTGATGCAGATTGGGCAGGTGACTTGGATAGTCGAAGGTCCACTAGTGGCTATGTGTTTACTAATTCAGCTGATATTTCACAACCTCAAAATTGCATAACCAATTGGGAGTTTTCGTTCCCAATGGCTGGAAAAAATGGTAGAACCCTAGCTAGACTCACCACCAAACAAACTTAAGTCAAATATCCAATTCTTCATGTCCAAGAATGAGCCCATAAAATCCTTTTATTTTTTTCTTGGGGAAGCTCACACACTTTCTTGTCAATGTGGGATAAAAGATATACTTTATATTTGCACTTTATTATAATATAACATTAAAATATATAAAGTGCAAAACATAATGTCAAAACATAACATGAGGTTTCCCAAATTAGAATCATTTGTAATAACATAGTAGAACCTCCATATAATCACCAAATCCATGAAAGAAAGCCAACCGTTGATCGGGTAACTGCCAAGAAGACCCTCTAATCAAACCGTATTAGCCTACGAGAGCTAGGAATAGGCTAAACCCTCTGCGAATTGATGCTCATGAAAATGGGGACATTACAGTTCGCCCTCCCTGAAATTGCTTGTCCCCAAGCAATCTCAGCTGCCAAGAAAACTCTACTCCACCTAGATCCTAAATGACTCTGTAGAGTGCCCGGAAAGATATTGAATCATGGTTAGCACTATTGTGAACAACTATCATGATGAAAGGCAATCTACCAAACAAAATGATTCCTGGATCCTAATACAATCTGTACTCACATCCATCTGCCAAACCCTCCTGGATGTGATAACTAATCAAGCCATCATATCTACTAACACCATAACCATCATGTAACCATGTATCCGTATGAAATTTCTATGATATAGGAGTAGCAATCCCTAGCGGATTCGTATCAGCATGATGGATAGTTAACTATTGTCCCTACAAGTAATTCCCCATACACAACTGAGTCAGGTACTTGCAGGCTCTAGTTCCATCTTCTGTAGATGGCAACTCTTCATCCCACAATGGATGGTATAAGCCCCCCGTCAATCCACATCGATGCATCAACCAATCCTCTGCATGTGAACTAAAAGAAAGGTGATGAACTCTCCTCACTATGTAGTCATGGTAAAAAGTACCAACCTCCGTCAATAGTTGGCCATCATAGTCCTACTTTGTATCACCTGACATGGAACTAACCTTAGGGGAATCAAGTGTATTTTCAGATTTATCCCTCATTTGAATGAGGAGTCTCCTAATTTGATCTATCCCCTTTTGCCTTGCCATGTTGGAGAGATTAACCCTTCCTTTTATGTTTTAAAGATGTTGTCTCGCATTGGCAGCCACTAATCTAGCCTCCTTGGCCCTTCGTGACCACATATCGCATAAATTTTGTGTCCTTTCCACATCCTTCCAAGTCTGATATAAAAAATCAAAATGCTCATGAATTGTATTTTGTATTCATCCTACAAATCCCATGTTTAACTCCCCATTCTGATGTGTCGTTTATAAACAATTCCATGGTCTTATCATTCTCATGTTGAAGAAGTGTTTTCTCATGATGAAGTAACGAAATGTGACTGCTGTCATCAGTATACCTGTCATATTCTTCAGGCTTCACAAGTGCATTTTTATTGAAATTTTCAAGCCCATCACTTACACTTTGTGAACCAACACTTGTAGACTCATCTTCAGAAGTTCTCCCATGTGTAAGAGTAACAATCTCAAAAGAATGAGGAAGAATATCACTGTCCCAATTCAGATCTTTGGAATTTTCTTTTACATTGTAGTCATCAAACACCACCAAGTTTTGATTTATCTCATCTTCTTTTCTAGGAGTCGCTGCTATAAAGGACTGATTTTCTAAATTATGAGAGGAGAGATTATGCCTGATCAAAAGTAGACAAAGGTCTGCAATCCCTCTATCTTGATCTTTCACCAATTGGACAGCCCTATCCCTATCTCTAACCATTTGTAGATAGTATTCTTTTATCAACTCCAAAGCTTCTTTGAAAGAATGCAAATGTGTATGAGGAATGCCATGTCCCATTCCTTTTTGTCTTTCTTCTCTTTGAGTTGTCCAAATGAGGTCTTCTAGGTGTTCGTAAGTGCTATCCATTCTTGACAAAGCATGAATTATTCCATCTTCCTTCACCACCATTTGAACTTGCAAATCTTCCCAAACCAAGGGTTTTTGTTCCAACTGTCCTTGGCTGCCATAGTCTAATTTTTCATGATCATCCAAAGAGTCCATACCATTGCTACCCATATCATTAGCATGCTCTATGTTGGCCTTCAATGTAGAAGTCTCAAGTGAATCTTCTTGCAAAGATGATGTAGACAACTCATTCCCCATGGCTGCCCTCATATCCTCTTGAGTCAAATCAACATGTCTAACAAAGTCATCTATAGATTTCTGCATATATGTGAAGTATCTTTATCCTTATGTTGTTCAACCAATCTCCTTAACAACTCATGTGCCATAGGTGACACATCTTGCTCACCTTTCCAAAAAGCCCATGTCATTTGTCATAGCATCATCCTCATACAAAACTGAAGACATGATGGATTGCATTGAAGTAATCACGGTGCTAGGATGAACCTCATCAATAACACTCCAAAATATATGAAACATCTTGCGAATGACATCTACACAATCCATGGATAACATAGTGTTTTCAAATCTGAACGTTGAAAATATTTCAAGTAGTTTTACCCTCTTAGAAAAATAAGGGTTCCTGATGTCATCCAAACCTTTGAATCTTGCCACCATGATCTGAAGTACTTCTTTCATAATATGGCTGTTATAAGGATCATTAGGAGCTGTTATCCTCATAATTTCACTAATGCTTGAGATAGCTGCAATTTTTATCACCTCATCATGATGTCTCATAAGTTGTGGCTTAACCAAAGAACTTACCAATGGACTTATAGCAAGTTCCATTATTTGAGATGGATCTTGTTCAACTTTGCATAAACAAGCCTCTGCCTCCTCCAAAGTACTTAGAAGAACCTCCTTTTACTGAGATGGATGTTCTAATTTCTTCCTTGCTCTGTAAATTATTTCTTCCAAATCTCTTTCACTTGTTGAAGCCATGCTTGTATCTGAAACTCAAGTTTTGAATGACCCAATCAAGCTGGAAGGAAACCGCTCTGATACCACTGTAATATCCCTTGCCACTTTTAAACTCAATATGTTGATATAAAGCTCAAGGAATATTGTCAAACACTTGGCCTACAAATTCTGAACCTATTGTTATGAATTTTCTGTTTGTCTTCTTTGAGTTCATAGGCTGCTAATGATGTTATTGAATGCTTCTAACAATGCAAGGTTGTTATAGAAATGATATACTAGTTGTTTTAGACATTTGACATACATATAAGTGACTGTATGTAACTAGTACAACTAGTTGACATTAAGACAAACACTTTCCATGCATCCCAATATAGCCAATATACACCCACAGCCACTAGGCATTTATGCAAACACTTGGCAAGCAAAGGCTCTTGACGAAATATGCGAATCACTATACAAACAACCACCTTCAGTCAATAGGCATTTTCACAAACATTTGGCATGCATACTCATATGATAATCTAGAGCTCAATCAATATAAGCATTACATCAAATAATTGGCATACAAATTTCCCCTTCTTAATTGAATGCAATCTCTAGTACAATGCTGATATAACTAGCCAATACTCTTGACTTACAATGAAATCCCAATACAATGCCAATCTGATATAAATGTTCATCTACAACATCACCTAATGCAAATTGACTTAACAATGCAAATACTCTAACAAAACATTAAGGAACCTGATACACATAGTCAATATGCTTGAGATATTGAAGAAACACTTGTTGATGATGAAACCCCACTAAAAATGGTGAAATAGCCCCTCTATGTGTGAAGTCACCCCTACCCTTGCTAGGCAATATTTTAGATAAATAAATGCAGCAATTAAACTCCACCACTTGGCACCTAAAATGATCAGTAGGACCAAAGGATCAAAATGCAACAATACCCAGAACCATAGGATGCTTCAATGATGAGACATGATTAAAAATGTCTTGCCAATGACACCCTTGCTATAGTATATCAGTCCTCAAAATTAATTAATTGCAGCCTTGAACCTCCTCCAATTTGCCCTTGAAATGATTGTCTCGACAAAAGGAATTGATTGCTCAAATACCCAGAACGATTTGATCCTTCAGTAGTGCACAACGAGCAAATATTCATGTTTCACATAGGCTGGTCAAACCCCATAACAGTAGATTGATGTAAAATTGTAGACCTCAGAAAACCCTTCCAATGACTGAAAATAAACTCTAATAAAAAATATGTAAATCCTCCAATGTAGCACAGATTGGACCCCTGAAGTGAAGCCCACAATGAAGCAATAATTCAGCTGATATTTCACAACCTCAAAATTGCATAACCAATTGGGAGTTTTCATTCCCAATGGCTAGAAAAAATGGCAGAACCCTAGCTGGACTCACCACCAAACAAACTTAAGTCAAATATCCAATTCTTCATGTCCAAGAATGAGCCCATAAGATCCTTTTATTCTTTTCTTGGGGAAGCTCACACACTTTCTTGTCAATGTGGGATAAAAGATATACTTTATATTTGCACTTTATTATAATATTATAATATTATAATATAACATTAAAATATATAAAGTGCAAAACATAATGTCAAAACATAACATGACGTTTCCCAAATTAGAAACATTTGTAATAACATAGTAGAACCTCCATATAATCACCAAATCCATGAAAGAAAGCCAACCGTTGATCGAGTAACTGCCAAGAAGACCCTCTAATCAAACCGTATTAGCCTATGAGAGCTAGGAATAGGCTAAACCCTCTGCGAACTGATGTTCATGAAAATTGGGACATTACACATAACCCAAACAAGAATACCCATTGCTTTGATTTGTTGCACTACAAACGAGAGTGGTTTTGCTTTGAAAATATAGAAATGTGGATGCTCAAACCTATAGCATAACTCTACTCAAACAATGCTTGGTGAGAATGCCTCCCAACACATGAATTTATAGATTTTCAGAGAAGCAGATCAACGGTTAGGATTGGAAGAAAAATCAATGGTCAGGGTTGAGTTAATTGAGTGGTTATGAGATTAAGGGTGGAGGATTAAAGGATTTTTTAATTGATTTTTGATATTTTGGGGAGATAGTTATGGAGTAGTTAGGGTGAAAATAAAAGAATTTTATATTTCTTTTATTGATTTATGAGAGAAAAAGAAGGATTTAATTAATGAAAGTTAATTAAATCATGTACATGAGGGGACATGGATTATTAAGACTAGGAAATGGGTTAGGATTTAGGGAAAATGATTAGGATTAGGGATAAATGGGGATAATTATGATCAATCAGGGATAATGATGAAATCAAGTCCTGATAATTGGGCCATTGGGAAAATGTGATAAATCAAGACAACCAGGGGATAATTGATCAAAATTAGGGGATAAATGGTCATTGGAGATAAAATGGTTGATTTAGAGAATTAGGACTTGATTGTGAGTGAATTAGGTCATGGTTGAATTTTAGGTGTCTATGTTTTACCCCTCTTTGAGACAATGTTGCAAGATGCAATATCATTTCAAAGAAGAATAAAATATAGATGGTGGAAAAAGGAATGATAACAAGGAAATATGGATATGATGGGTTATGATGATAGGTAAAGGATATACTGGTATGTAATAGATGAGAACTTTCTTTGAAGTGCGAAGTTCATCAACAATCAATTTACACATGACACCCGCGAATGGGTTTTCATCATGGTACTTATCCAAGGCACCATGGAAATGGTTTTCACCATTAGATGAATGACTTCTCTTTACTATTTTGAATTTTATTTTTTGATTTTTGATGTGCTTTGATGCTGACTAGATAGCATTGATAACTTGATACTCATAGAGTCTTCAATGTCTCTGTCTATTTGAGATAGTCAATATAGACACAATTATCATAACATGCTAGTAATGTCATGCTTGAAGTAACTGCTTTGTGAGGATTAAAGCACTCATGTACAATCTTTTGATGTTTGTGTGATCTTCATCGATAACTAAGTTGGCCTTGTCCAAATCATTACATTTCGATAGGGAACCATCATAGCCCTTATAGTGAAGCGTTGCTGCCATAACACGACAGATTTGGGAATTGGATTTCTTGGGTTTTAGACATGATTTTGGATATGTTTGGGGGATATTAGATGTGAGATTAGGTGATTGCGATACAGTCAACTTAGATGAATAAGTTGGCAATGTAGATGGGTTTGACATATTTTTGACTCACCAAACCTACGCTAGTGGATTATGAAATTTGGATTTAGCAATATGATGTGTAGATGTGGAACTAGGATGGCGATTAGGACCAATGCTCTTTTATAGATTATAAGGTGGTGGGCACTTGTTATATGCAAGGTGTGTGTTTTGATTTTGATAGCTTTGATAGCTCATGGTATTTGGAAGATTTACTTTATTTGACATGCTTGGTTCATTTTGTTTTGAGACCCATATTGCTTTGATATGCTTTTCTTGATTGTTGACTTCATACACTTTTGACATTTGATTTGAAGCTTTTAATTTGTATGCTCCATGATTTTGTTGGTCTTGATCGACAGGTGGAAGAAGTGGAAGACAAGTGATGGTGGAAGTGGAAGTGGAAGGATTGTTGAGATTGTTGATAGCAAGTTTAGTGCAAGGGCTACAAATGGTCCCTATCTCGATGCTCTCATTGGATGAGGTTTCCTTAGTGATATTGGAAGTATCACTAACACCATTAGATTCCTTCAATAATTCTTTGCCCATACTTCGACTATGTCCGATGTGGATTGGGATAGGTTCTAGGATTCCTTGTTCATGAAGGACCAATCCTTTTCCATGATAATCCATGCTCACATATCTTGTTTGCAATGGGATATACATGTTGTCTTTGAAACATGATGCAAGCTCTTCAGTATGTTGTTGAGAGTAATTTGAATTGGCTATTGTCTCCTCTATGAGTAAATTTGTCTTGACAAAGATAGTAGATCCTATTTGATGGGGTTCATGTACTGGCTCATCATGTAGACTCATTGTACCATGATCATTGTGTACACTTGTAGTTTCATGATCATTGTTTGTTAGTGTCATTCCTTGATCATTTGAATGCTCAACGGTATCCATTATGACTTGTGTTGAACCTCATGCTTGATGTAAGTAGGATCTTGAATGCAACTATCCTCATTGGGATCCATTGTGATATGATCCAAATGATTTGTTTGATTGTCTATGTTGTCTTGGAGACCAAGTGCCTCATCATAGGAAATGGATGTTATAGTTGGATATTCAACAGGGCTAGTTGGATATTCAACGAGGTTAATTGGATATGCGATAGGATTATTTTGTTTCTTGATCATGAATATCATAAAGTTCAAGGAGAGGATCAACTTGGCTTTTGTGACCATGGATATCATAAAGTTCAAGAAGAGGATCAATTTGGTTTTCTAGATCATAGCTAGGATCATGATGATAAATGGGAGTGGCTTGGCTAGTTTGATCTTGGATAACTTGGATAACTTGATCTTGAGTAGCTTGAATAACTTGATCTTGATTTAGTTGATTTAGATTTGATTCTTGACATAGCTCTTGAGTTTGGACGAACATAGAGGTTTCTTGGATAGGCTTGATAGGATTTGGATCATCGACACCATGGTTGCATTAAGGATTCTAACTTAAGCTTATGGTAAGGTGTTGCAAGTATGAGGTGAGCCAGTGTTGTCATTGATGTCAACATACTCATATTGCATTGACAAGAAGGATTTGATGAGCTGTGTGCTGAGGATATTGCGAAAATTAGCCTCAGTCAGGAATAGTGAAGAACAGTGATGAGAAGAAGGCAAATGTATTGTATAGGTTGAGAACCGGAGGATGTGGATTAAAGGGTTTGTAGATATGAGTCTTGAGATGCTTCAGTTAAGATTTCAGAGGTCCGCATGAAGATCTGAAGGAGTTGTGGCTGTCGGTGTAGAACCGGTTCCGACAAGTATTCAGAGGTGACAGAGGATCACAAAAAGGTCCGGTGAGGTCCGGAATTGTATTATCCTAATCTGCGGATTGGAAGGAGTGTTTGGGATATCCTTGTGATGTGTCATCCTGATTTGTGTATGATTTGGAGGTCCAGAAGTACCTTTTACATTATGACAGTGGCGACAGACTGTGTTCTTGAAGTTCTGGATGAGGAAGACAAGAGATTCCAGTAAGTAGAGGAAGTGCAGATGTATCCGGTCATTCAGGCAGGCTTGTGAAGGTTCTTGGATCATGTTGAGGTTGTGTTGTTGGTCCGCATTGATAGTAGAGCCCAGAATTGAAGTTTTTCTTCCGGATGAAGTTCTTGCTCTGTTTAGCCGACCGGATGAGTTGTTCATCCTGCGAATGTTCTTGTGGTGGCCGACCAGATGTGTTATTCATCTTGCGGATACTCTTATGGTTGTTTGCCGACTTAGATGTTTGTTCCTAAGTCGATGTCTTGTATAAATAATGGTTTGTGAGTTCATTTCGAAGTGTGTATGGAGTGGATGAGAGTGGGATAGCGAAGAGAGGTGCGAAATACAAAGCAAAGGTTTTGGGCTTAAATGGAACTGATCCGGACATAGTAGAGATGTCATTCTCCAGTTCAAGATTGTGATTTTTATCACTTTGTAGACAGTGTGTCTCCTTGTAGGCAGTGGGCCTCTTTGTGAGCAGTGTGCTCGGGCAGTGAGCCCTAATTGGCATGTGCCATTCATTCTTATTTATTCTTCTAACAGAGAATAATTCTTGGGTTAATCACCCCGTGGTTTTTCCCTTAACCGGGTTTTCCACGTCAAAATCTTGGTGTTCAATGTGTTGATGTTTATCTGCTCTTGTGTTTATGTATTATGCTTTCATGGATGATTAATTGATATGCTGCTAACTAACAACGAAGAATCAAGTGTTTGAAAGAACAAGAAGTTTTATACAACTGATTCACCCCCCCCTCTCAGTTGTATGCCTTAAATCCAACAATTGGTATCAGAGCCAAGTTCCTCTGAAAGGAGCTTAACCGCTTGAGGAGATCCAGGATGTCGTCATACAAGAAGGATAGTCCGAAGTTCGATGGAACCAACTTCACTCTCTGGAAAGGTCGCATGAAGTGTCACTTGGAATGTATGGGAAAAGCATACTTGGCTATGGTCTCAAAACCATATGTACCTCCACAAGGTGGTCCAACAACTCTGAGTGAAATCACAGATGCTGAAAATAATCTGTGAACCAAGGAAGCCCTACTAAGCGCATTGAATGATTCAGATCTCTCAAATGTTATTGACCTACCAACTGCATATGAGATCCTGACTAAACTGGAACTTCTGTATGAAGGAGATGAGTTTGTCAAAAGTGCAAGGTTGCAAAGTCTGAAAGGGAAATTTGAAAGATTGAAGATGAGAGATGATGAAAACATCACTACCTTTATGCCAAGAGTGAATGAGCTGGTACGTGGAATTAGAAATGCTGGTGGAACTCTAGATGAAAATGAGATTGTCTGCAAAATCCTAAGATCCCTTCCTGCTGCCTACAAAATCAAGGTTGCTGCCATTGATGAATTCAGAGCCCACACAACTATCACAAGAGAACAACTGGCTGGCAAACTAGTTGCATTTGAAATGACCGAGTTTGGAGATGATCCTCCCAAGACTGAATCTGCTTTCAAAGCCAGTACCCATGTGAAAGGCAAACAGAGATTTGATCCGGGAGAAAACTCATCAAGGAAGATGTCATGGTATGATCAAGCAAGAAGAGACATGGAAGAAGAAGAAGCAGAAACAGCTCAACTTGAAGCCCTCATTGCAAAGAGACTGCCAAGAGGATCCGGTAAGTATGAAGGAAAACTACCCTTTAAGTGTTTCAACTGCAATAAGATTGGTCATTTTGCTTCAAGATGTCCGGAAAGATCTGCAAGGTCTAACACTAACAGACAAAGGTTTCAAAAGAATTGCTATTATGTTCATGAAGAAGATGACAATGAAGGAGTAACAGATGATGAATCAGAACTAGGAAGCAAATCCGGAAATGAGTGGGTGTTTATTGCCATCAAGGAAGAAGATTCAATACTCTCTGAATCTGTCAATCACAAAGTTGTTGAAAAAGCTTTGGCTGCTCAAGTGGAAGAAAAGGATGATTGGGTTATTGACAGTGGATGTTCTCACCATATGACTGGTGACAAGAATAAGTTCTTGAATTTGGAAAGGTATGAAGGAGGAATGGTAAAGTTTGCTGACAATTCTGCTGGCAGAATCAGAGGCAGGGGAACTATTTCCTTTGATGGAAAGAGCAAAACAGGTAATGTACTATATGTTGAAGGATTGAAGCACAATCTTCTCAGTGTTGGTCAGTTAGTAGACAAAGGCTATGATCTTCGATTTAAGAATGGAAAATGCAGAATCTTTACAAACTCCGGAACTGAAATTGCATCTGGTACTCAGTTAAAAGGTAATATCTTTCATCTGATTGGTTCAAATAAAAGTTGTTTGTTTGTTCAAATTGATCAGAGTTGGTTATGGCATAGAAGAATGTGTCATGTAAATTTTGATAACATCATCAAGATAAGCAATACTCAGGCTGTAAGAGATCTTCCAAAATTGATGAAACCTACAAATAGTTTGTGCAAAGAATGTCAGCTAGGTAAACAAAGCAGAGTCTCTTTCAAAAGCAAAGATCAATCTTCTACCGGATTGTTGGAATTAGTACATACTGATCTCTGTGGTCCGACAAGAATCAAGAGTCTGCAAGGTGATAGATATTTCATGTTGTTAATTGATGACCACTCTCAGATGATGTGGGTTACCTTCCTAAAAGAGAAATCAGAAGCCCTTGAAAAGTTCAAAATCTTCAAAGCTATGGTAGAGAATCAAACCGAATTAAAACTAAAGTGTCTAAGGTCTGATAGAGGTGGTGAATTTACATCTGGTGAGTTCATTGACTTTTGTGAGAAGCAGGGTATAAGGAGACAGTTGTCAGCTCCTAGGACTCCACAGCAGAATGGAGTAGTTGAGAGAAAGAACCAGACCATCCAGGAAGCTGCCAGGACAATGATGTTGGAAGCAAATGTTCCTCAAATGTTTTG
This sequence comes from Cunninghamia lanceolata, assembly GCA_027924645.1. Taxonomy (NCBI): domain Eukaryota; kingdom Viridiplantae; phylum Streptophyta; class Pinopsida; order Cupressales; family Cupressaceae; genus Cunninghamia; species Cunninghamia lanceolata. The sequence goes on from BSBN01000803.1 coordinate 14,551,231, forward strand.
GAAAGAAGCTATCAGCACTGCAGTCTACACTCTCAATCGAGTTCAAATCAGAAACAACACCGGTAAGACCCCCTATGAACTCTGGTTTGGCATCACTCCTACTGTGAAATATTTCAGAGTATTTGGTAGCAAGTGTTATATTAAAAGAGATGAAGATCTAGGAAAGTTTGATGCTAGAAGTGATGAAGGAATTTTCTTGGGTTACTCCACTCAAAGCAAAGCATACCGGTGTTACAATAAGAGATTGAGGAAGATGATAGAAAGCACCAATGTGAAAGTTGATGAAGGAATTGAGAAGCCTTCAATATTTTATGAGTTTGATGAAGATGACCAAGAGAGTGTTCAAGGAACTCAATCCTCTCTGGTGAGACAGAGTCAGCCTGATCCGGTAAATCAGGAAGAAGAGATAGGTTTGAATGAGCCTGATCAAGAAGCAACAGTGCAGGATACTCCCAAAATTCTAAGGTATGTAAGACTGAACCACTCTGAAGATCAGATCATAGGTGACAGAAGCAAAGGTGTACAAACTAGAAGGAATGTTGCTCAAAATCAGGATGAATGTTGTCTGATTTCAAAGATTGAACCTAAAACAATAAATGAAGCCTGCAATGATGAAAACTGGACCAAAGCAATGGAAGATGAATTGATGCAAATTGAGAAAAATCATACTTGGGATCTTGTTCCCAGACCTAGAGACAGGAATGTAATTGGAACCAAGTGGGTCTTCCGGAACAAACTAAATGAAGCTGGTGAAGTAATCAGAAACAAAGCTAGACTGGTCTGCAAAGGCTACTCTTAAATAGAAGGAATTGACTTTGAAGAGACTTTTGCTCCGGTGGCAAGAATTGAAGCAGTCAGATTACTTCTTGCATTTGCTGCCTTCAAAGACTTCAAGGTATATCAGATGGATGTCAAGTCTGCCTTCCTAAATGGTGATCTGGAAGAAGAAGTCTACATTGAACAACCGGATGGATTTCAATTGTCTGATAATGATGATATGGTCTGCAAGTTGAAGAAAGCTTTGTATGGATTGAAGCAAGCCCCAAGAGCATGGTATGAAAGGTTGGATAAGCATCTTGTGCAGATTGGATTCAACAAAGGTACTGCTGACAGTAACTTATATTTCAAAATTGATCATGAAAACATTTTGATTGTTGAAGTGTTTGTGGATGATATCATTTTTGGAGGAAGAGATAGTATGTGCAAAACTTTTGCAAATCAGATGAAAAGTGAGTTTGAAATGTCTATGCTTGGTGAAATGAATTTCTTCTTGGGTCTGCAAATTACTCAAACAAAGAAAGGAATCTTCATTTCTCAGACCAAATATGTGAAAGAATTGTTAAGGAAATTTGGTATGGAAGACTCAAAGCCAATGAACACTCCTATGGCAACCGGATGTAAGTTAAGCAAAGATGATGATTCTCCAAAGGCAGATCAGACAAAGTATAGATCAATGATTGGTGGATTGTTGTATCTCACTCAAACTAGACTAGATATAATGCAGGTTGTTGGTCTTGTGGCAAGATTCCAGGTTGATCCTAGAGAATCTCATGTTATGGCAATCAAAAGAATTTTTAGGTACTTGAAAGGAACAGTTGAGTATGGTCTATGGTACCCTAGAGATCTGGATTTCTCTCTTCATGCTTACACAGATGCAGATTGGGTAGGAGATGTGGATGACCGGAAGAGCACTAGTGGTGGAGCATTCTTTTTGGGGAAGAGATTGGTTTCTTGGTTAAGCAAGAAACAAGATGCAATATCTCTGTCTACAACTGAAGCAGAATACATTGCAGCAGCAGGTAGTTGCACTCAAATCTTATGGATGAAGCAGATGCTAAGAGACATTAGAGTTGAATATGAGGAGCCTATCACAATTTTCTGTGATAATTCAAGTGCAATTAATATTTCTAAGAATCCGGTATTGCATTCTAAGACTAAGCACATATCTATCAAGTTTCACTTTTTGAGAGAACAAGTAAACAAGGAAGAAGTCAGATTGGAGTATGTTCCCTCCAAGGATCAGATTGCAGATATCTTTACTAAACCTCTTCCCAAGGATTCTTTTGAATATCTCCGGGAGAAGTTAGGGGTCATGGCCCCTCCGGTGATGAACTAGGATGCACTGATGTGCATCAGTCCGGTGGATATCACAGTCATATCTTGTGATCCGGATTGATGATGGGGAGCTGCTACTAAGGGGGAGCAGCTGGTATGATTCTGATGTATTAGAATTGCAAGTATGAGCCCTTTGCCATTGATGTCAAAGGGGGAGAGAAGACATGTGAAAAACAAGTGGTTGATGATCAAAGGGGGAGCAGTAAAGGAAGAGAAGACATGTGAAAAGTTGTTGTTGATAGGGGGAGCTGTGACAGAAAGGAGAAGTTCTTATCTTGATGGTTTTTCACATCATATGTTGCCATCAATGACAAAGGGGGAGATTGTTGCAAGTATGAGGTGAGCCAGTGTTGTCATTGATGTCAACATACTCATATTGCATTGACAAGAAGGATTTGATGAGCTGTGTGCTGAGGATATTGAGAAAATTAGCCTCAGTCAGGAACAGTGAAGAACAGTGATGAGAAGAAGGCAAATGTATTATATAGGTTGAGAACCGGAGGATGCGGATTAAAGGGTTTGTAGATATGAGTCTTGAGATGCTTCAGTTAAGATTTCAGAGGTCCGCATGAAGATCTGAAGGAGTTGTGGCTGTCGGTGTAGAACCGGTTCCGGCAAGTATTCAGAGGTGACAGAGGATCACAAAAAGGTCCGGTGAGGTCCGAAATTGTATTATCCTAATCTGCGGATTGGAAGGAGTGTTTGGGATGTCCTTGTGATGTGTCATCCTGATTTGTGTATGATTTGGAGGTCCGGAAGTACCTTTTACATTATGACAGTGGCGACAGACTGTGTTCTTGAAGTTCCGGATGAGGAAGACAAGAGATTCCAGTAAGTAGAGGAAGTGCGAATGTATCCGGTCATTCAGGCAGGCTTGTGAAGGTTCTTGGATCATGTTGAGGTTGTGTTGTTGGTCCGCATTGATAGTAGAGCCCGGAATTGAAGTTATTCTTCCGGATGAAGTTCTTGCTCTGTTTAGCCGACCGGATGAGTTGTTCATCCTGCGAATGTTCTTGTGGTGGCCGACCGGATGTGTTATTCATCTTGCGGATACTCTTATGGTTGTTTGCCGACTTAGATGTTTGTTCCTAGTCGATGTGTTGTATAAATAACGGTTTGTGAGTTCATTTCGAAGTGTGTATGGAGTGGATGAGAGTGGGATAGCGAAGAGAGGTGCGAAATACAGAGCAGAGGTTTTGGGCTTAAATGGAACTGATCCGGACATAGTAGAGATGTCATTCTCTAGTTCAAGATTGTGATTTTTATCACTTTGTAGACAGTGTGTCTCCTTGTAGGCAGTGGGCCTCTTTGTGAGCAGTGTGCTCGGGCAGTGAGCCCTAATTGGCATGTGCCATTCATTTTTCTTTATTCTTCTAACAGAGAATAATTCTTGGGTTAATCACCCCGTGGTTTTTCCCTTAACCGGGTTTTCCACGTCAAAATCTTGGTGTTCAATGTGTTGATGTTTATCTGCTCTTGTGTTTATGTATTATGCTTTCATGGATGATTAATTGATATGCTGCTAACTAACAACGAAGAATCAAGTGTTTGAAAGAACAAGAAGTTTTATACAACTGATTCACCCCCCCCCCTCTCAGTTGTATGCCTTAAATCCAACATAAGGGACTTTTCAATAGGCTTGATAGGCAGTGATAATGGTTCATTGTTAACATGAGACTCTTGCATAGATTGGATGGACATAGGATTGCATGATGGTGTTGGATAGATAGGCATGACACTAGAAGGCTCTTGTTCACACTTAAAAGACTTAAGATTGACAAAATCTTCACATGATGGCACTTGCTCATGGATAGATATGTTATTTGGCTTTAGATCACATGGTGTTGTTTGTTGGATAGGAATGTTGTTAGGAGACTCTTGGATAGGTTTAGAATAGGCATGCTTATTAACATGGGGCTTTCTAGTTTCATTTTCTTCCTTTGCTAATAGTCCTTGAAGGAAATCTAAAAAGGGTGATTTGGATGTAGTGGATTTGGCTTGTGAATTCATGCTTTGGATGGATGGATGGTTGGGTTGTTGGGATGAACTAGGGTGTAAGGATGAGGATGAGGGATTTTCATAAGATGATGTGGAAGATATGGAGTATGCATATGAGGTTGGATTTGGAAACATGGATTAGACAGAAGGACCTTGTTCTAAACTAGTCTTTCCCTTGTTGAAGGTATCATAAGGAGGGTCACTAAACAAATTTTTAGGATTGGCATGATAATTAGACTTAGGACAATCACTAAATAAAGGTTTGGAAGTGCTATGGTAGCTAGCGTTGATAGGATTTTCAATGCAAGACTCTTTTATGAGTGTGGCAAGCTTGTGATCAATCATCTCATTATCAAAGCTATTGTTATCGAGATATTCATCATGATCCACAAGACTATCATCATCATCATCATCATCATCATCGACAAGTTGAGGACCACCTTTGATTGTGATTTTGGGCTTGATATTGGCTTTACTAATAGTTGCGGGACTAGGAGTTCTGTCTTGCATGATAAATTTTTCTAACCAAGGATCCCTATTATGCATGATGAAGGATTGTAAGGTATTTGGATGCAACTAAGAGCTAGGACGCAAATTTGGACTTGGTAAACTTGGTACTAATATGGACTCTACATAAGATGGATATAAAATGGTGACTTAGATAAAGAGACTTGGGAAGATTTCAACTTTTGTTGCAAAGAGAATTCAATCATGGTCTATGCAAAGTTGGATGATTGGGTTTGATTACAATCCTACGGTTTGAATGTGTGCAAGGATTTGTTTGCAAAATTTTGACTAAAAGTGAATTGATAGATTTTAACAAACAAAAAGACATGATGGCTAACTGACTTTTCAAGATGACAAAGGCTTATTGGCTTTTACTGGTTTCTCACAAAGAAGACATGCCAAACACTTGATCACAAGCCTAAAATTAGTCAAGTAGTTGTGACATATATTGTGGATCTCATGAAATGGTTGTGGGTCAACCCCAACTCAAAATAGAGAAGAGATTCCCATCCCCATTAATACCATAATGCTATAGCTTAGACAGATAGGGAATATATGGTCATGGATCACCATATACTCGTTACCTTGGAGACTTTTGCCTTGCCCAAAGTAGACCCTATCTCAAGTATAACGGTACGTGTGAGCATCTTCCCCTCCTGCTGCAATGGTGCACCACAAGATATGACAGTCAAGGGTCTTAATCTAGGTTTGACAAGGCTTCTAAGGAGTCATCTATATATGTAAGGTACATGGGGCCCAAACCATGAACAAGATTCCCTAGTGACAAGCCACAAATGTCACCAAACCAAGTCTCGGCAGACCGAGGGTCTCGGGGATCAATTTGGACTTATCGAGTTCACCATTGAGGTATAACTTTTGCTCTCCCCCCTTTGTATACCCTGCCGGTATGCGTGGTTGAGGTCATCCCTAGGGGTAGTGAAATCCCCTAGCAAGCCTCCTAAAGAGAAGGAATGCTATTCACTTTTGATCTCCAAGATCGTATGAAACACAAGGAGAGAGCATAATCAAGTTATTTCGCAACTGCTTTAATTTAATGCAACTAAACTAGTGGAAAAAATCAAGTCTTTGACCGCGGTGCTGCAAAAAATAATTAGTAGTTTACAAAATTTTATGTCTTGGACAAACGTAAAGCTGCAAGAACAACATTAGTGCAAAACAAAAAATCCTACAAAAAACTAGAAAAATATGTTAACACAGCAAAAATAATATCACCAATGGATTCTTTAGGATTTTCTATGCAATTTTTTAAAAAATCGTTAAAATCGAAGCTCAATGCAAAAGTTCTAGCGTTTCAAAGTTCCAAAAAGAAAGGCCGATTTTAGAGGAATATACCTGCAAGTCTACAATGATTCTGGAAAAATGGCTTGCATTGCTATATAGAGGACTGAATCAGCTTTCCAACACCTACAAAATCGTGAAAATCTGATAAAAACTGAGCTAGTTATGATCATTTGAACAAAATAGCCTCCGAGGGCTAAAATCATGCACTTTGGCAGTTAACAAACTCCGTGTTTGGCAGTTTTCTCCTAGTCACATGAGGTAGTTAAGTGTCTGGTGGCTACAGTTAACGCTAGTAATTAGATTAAACTGCTTGCGATTTCTTTGAAACTAGTCACATGCAACTGTTGTCTTGGGCGAGCTATGTTAGCAACAAATATTCACATTGATGTTGGCAGTTAAGGTTATCTCCATTCACATGCCCAAGCTCTTGTTTGACAGTTATGGTAGTTACATGTAAGGTTTATAAATTACGAACATTCAGCAGTTATAAGATAACCATTGATGATTTTATAACCTTTACCACCACGTCAACACTGAATAGTCAATAAATAGTGGTAATGATATGTATGACACGGCTAACAACCTCACAGTAACAGTTTATGCTCAACAAACAAATTAACAATGATTGTCACTAGCAATTTGAAATTGCTCAGAACCATTAAACTTATTAACTATAACAAAACCATCAATAAAAGCATAATAGTTTTAAAGGAATGGTTAGGACAATTTTACAGAAAATCTCGCGGGGGACCAATGATCCATAGGCCAAGAACATTATGAAAACTATTTGCATAGAATAATGATTAATTAGCAGATAACACAAAAAACTTGTGTACAGAAACAATGATTAACCAATGGATAAAGCAATGCCCTGCGACAAAAGATGATTACACAGAGGTCAAATCCAAACAATAACCGATAAATAAAATCAAGACTTTTTATTCCAGCAATCAAAATGAATGACCATAAGGTAGAGTTATTACCCAGTGAATAAAATGCTCTAGACAATGATCAAAATTTGAGTGTCCATATGAATGTGGTTGCAGTCGAAAGTGCCAGTGATTAGCGACCGATTAAGACTTTGAACCGATCACTCGGAGTAGATAAGTCGTAGCGGTTAAGATCGCAGAGGAATTAACATTGAAGCAAACCGTATTAAGAGTAAGGTACCATGACCAAAGTTAAAGTTTGCAGTTATAACAAAAATTAAAGCTCACAACAAACGCCGACAGTTAGAGCTTAAAAGCCGCGATTAGCATATAACATATAAGATGATCGACAATAACTTTGACAGCAAGCTGAAACAAAGATTAAAGTTTAATAGTTGCAGATTCCACAAACTGTGATTCTAGCAACTATAATATATATGCCACCATTTACATGTCATAATTTCATTTATATGCTACTAGTTAGAACTTCAAAACACAATGAAGATAACTATTGCGGCCAAGGATTACACTAATTGTCAGAATCTTAAGGGTTTCACAAGCTTTAAACTGTGGTTATTACTGTTGATAACTGAGAGTGGGGGGGGGGGGGGGGTGGTGGTGAATCAATTATCCTAATCTTGCTTCCAATTCAAACATTTAAATACACTTTGTTATTTAATAGCATAGCAATTAATCATTCATGAAAGCATAAAGCATAAACACCAAAGTAGATACACATCAACACATGAGACACCAAGATTTTGACGTGGAAAACCTGGTCAAGGGAAAAACCACGGGGTGATTAACCCAAGGATTATTCTCTGTTAGAAGAATAAGGAAAATAGATGGCACATGCCAATTAGGGCACACTGTCCGAGCACACTGCTCACAAGAGGTACACTGCCTACAAGAGACACTGTCTACAAGGTAACAAGTATCACAAACTTGAACTAGAGATTGACATCTTTACCATGCCTGGATCAGTTCCATTTAAGCCCAAAAACTTCTGCTCTGCCTTTCGTACTCCTCTTCGCTACCTCACACTCATCACACCAAGACACACTTCAAAATGAATTCACAATCCCTTATTTATACAAGGCATCGACTTAGGAACAATCATCTAAGTCGGCAAACACCTACAATATCATCCGCAAGACATGTAATACATCCGGTCGGCCAGACTCAGGAAGAACACCAACAACCGGTGGTCTTTACATCAAATCCAAACTCTAACTTCAATGCGGACCGCCAATAAGACTTGTGCATGATCCAAGGATCACCAAAACCTTTCCTGAGTCATCAAGAACATCCGCACTTTATCAGCTTACTGGAATTCTTCTCTTCTTCATCCGGAACTTCAAGAACATAGTCTGTCGCCACTGTCACAAAGAAAAAGGTGCTTCTGGACCTCCAAACCATGAACAAATCTATTTTTCACTTCACACTGACTTCTTCAACACTCCCTCCAATCCGCAGAATGGGATAATGCAATTCCGAAGCTCATCGGACCAATCTATGACACTTTGTCACCACTAAACATCTGCCAGAACCGGTTCTACTGGAGCGACCATAACTTCTTCAGATCTTCATGCAGACCTCTGAAATCTTGACTAGAACATCTCAAGACTCATATCTGAAAACCCTTTAAACCGCATCCTCTGATCTTCATCTGGAACTTCAAGAACACAGTCTGTCGCCACTGTCACAAAGAAAAAGGTGCTTCTGGACCTCCAAACCATGAACAAATCTATTTTTCACTTCACACTGACTTCTTCAACACTCCCTCCAATCCGCAGAATGGGATAATGCAATTCCGGAGCTCATCGGACCAATCTGTGACACTTTGTCACCACTAAACATCTGCCAGAACCGGTTCTACTGGAGCGACCATAACTTCTTCAAATCTTCATGCAGACCTCTGAAATCTTGACTAAAGCATCTCAAGATTCATATCTGAAAACCCTTTAAACCGTATCCTCTGATCTTCATCTTATCTTGGACTTTTATCTTAATGTCATCACTGTTCTTCACTGTTCCTGATTGAGGCTAATTTTCTCAATATCCTCAACACACAGCTCATCCAATCCTTCTCATTAATACAATATGAGTATGTTGACATCAATGACAACACTGGTTATCCTCATACTTGCAACAATCTCCCCCTTTGTCATTGATGGCAACATATGATGTGAAAAACCATCAAGACAAGAACTTCTCCTTTCTGTCATAGCTCCCCTATCAACAACAACTCTTCACATGTCTTGTCTTTCTTTACTGCTCCCCCTTTGATCAACAACCACTTGTTTTTCACATGTCTTCTCTCCCCCTTTGACATCAATGGAAAAAGGGCTCATACTTACAATTTCAACACATTAGAACCATACCAGTTGCTCCCCCTGAGTAGCAGCTCCCCATCATCAATCCAGGTCACAAGATATGACTGTGATATCCACCGGACTGATGCACATCAGTGCATCCTAGTTCATCACCGAAGGGGCAATAACCCCTAACTTCTCCCTGAGAAACTCAAAGGAGTCCTTGGGAAGAGGTTTAGTAAAGATATCTGCAATCTAATCCTTAGAGGGCACAAACTCTAGTCTAACTTCATCTTTGTTCACTTGCTCTCTCAGAAAGTGAAACTTAATAGATATATGCTTAGTCTTAGAGTGCAACACTGGATTCTTAGAAATATTTATTGCACTTGAATTATCACAAAAAATTGTGATAGGCTCCTCATACTCTACTTTAATATCTCTTAGCATCTGTTTCATCCATAAAACTTGAGTGCAACTGCCTACTACTACAATGTATTCTACTTCAGTTGTAGACAGAGATATTGCATCTTGTTTCTTGCTTAGCCAAGAAACCAATCTCTTCCCCAAAAAGAATGCTCCACCACTGGTACTCTTCCGGTCATCCACATCTCCTGCCCAATCTGCATCTGTGTATGCATGAAGAGAGAAATCATGATCTCTAGGATACCATAAAACATACTCCATTGTCCCTTTTAGATATCTAAAAATTCTCTTGATTGCCATGACATGAGATTCTCTGGGATCAACCTAGAATCTAGCAACAAGACCAACAGCTTGCATAATATCTGGTCTAGTTTAAGTGAGATACAATAATCCACCAATCATTGATCTGTACTTTGTCTAGTTTGCCTTAGGAGAGTCATCATCTTTGCTCAACTTGCATCTGGTTGCCATGAGAGTATTCATTGGCTTTGAATTTTCCATCCCAAATTTCCTCAACAATTCTTTCACATATTTGGTCAGAGAAATGAAGATCCCTTTCTTTGTTTGAGTAATTTGCAGACCCAAGAAGAAATTCATTTTACCAAGCATAGACATCTCAAACTCACTTTTCATTTGATTTGCAAAAGTTTTACACATACTATCTCTTCCTCCAAAAATAATATCATCCACAAACACTTCAACAATCAAAATGTTTTCATGATCAATTTTAAAATATAAATTACTGTCAGCAGTACCTTTGTTGAAACCAATCTTCAAAAGATGTTTATCCAGTCTTTCATACCAAGCTCTTGGGGCTTGCTTCAATCCATACAGTGCCTTTTTCAACTTGCAGACCATATCACCATGATCAGACAATTGAAATCCATTCGGTTGCTCAATGTATACTTCTTCTTCCAAATCACCATTTAGGAAGGCAGACTTAACATCCATCTAATATACCTTGAAGTCTTTGAAGGCAGCAAATGCAAGAAGTAATCTGACAGCTTCAATTCTTGCCACCGGAGCAAAGGTTTCTTCAAAATCAATTCCTTCTATTTGAGAGTAGCCTTTGCAGACCAAGCTAGCTTTGTTTCTGATTACTTCACCAACTTTATTTAATTTGTTCCGGAAGACCCATTTGGTTCCAATCACATTCTTCTTTCTAGGTCTGGGAACAAGATCCCAAGTGTGATTTTTCTCAATTTGCATCAACCCTTCCTCCATTGCTTTGGTCCAGTTTTCATCATTGCAGGCTTCATTTATTGTCTTAGGTTTAATCTTTGAAATCAGACAATATTCATCTGAATTTTGAGCAATTCTCCTCCTTGTTTGCACTCCTTTGCTTTTGTCACCTATGATCTGATCTTCAGAGCGGTTTAGAGTTACATACCTTGGAACTTTGGGAATTTCTTGATCAATCTCATTGACACTTATCTCTTCTTCCTGTCTTACCGGATCAACTTGACTTTATTTCTCAAAAAGGGCTTGGATACTTTGAATCTGAACACCATTTTGATCATCTTCATCATATTCATAAAACCTTGAGGGCTTCTCAATTCCTTCATCAACTTTCACATTTCTACTTTCTATCATCTTTCTCAGTCTCTTGTTATAACACTGGTATGCTTTGCTTTGCGTGGAGTAACCCAAGAAAATTCCTTCATCACTTCTAGCATCAAACTTTCCTAGATCTTCATCTCTTTTAATGTAACATTTGCTACCAAATACTCTAAAATATCTCACAGTAGGAATGATGCCAAACCAAAGTTCATAAGGAGTCTTACCGGTATTGCTTCTGATTTGAACTCGATTGAGAGTGTAGACTGCAGTGCTGATAACTTCTCTCCAAAACATCTGGGGAACATTTGCTTCCATCATCATTGTCCTGGATGCTTCCTGGATGGTCCGATTCTTTCTCTCTACTACTCCATTCTGCTGTGGAGTCCTAGGAGCATACAACTGTCTCTTTATACCATGCTTCTCACAATAGTCTATGAATTCACCGGATGTGAATTCACCACCTCTATCAGACCTCAGACATTTCAGTTTTAATCTGGTTTGATTCTCTACCATAGCCTTGAAGATTTTGAACTTCTCAAAAGCTTCAGATTTCTCTTTCAGAAAGGTAACCCACATCATCCGAGAATGATCATCAATTAGTAACATGAAGTATCTATCACCTTGCACACTCTTGACTCTTGTCGGACCACATAGATCAGTATGAACTAATTCCAATAATCTGGTAGAGAACTGATCCTTGCTTTTGAATGAGACTCTGCTCTGTTTACCTAGCTGGCATTCCTTGCACAAACTATTTGTAGGTTTTGCCAATTTTGGAAGATCTCTTACAGCCTGAGAATTGCTTATCTTGATGATGTTATCAAACTTTACATGACACATCCTTCTATGCCATAACCAAATCTGATCAACTTGAACAAACAAACAACTTTTATTAGAACCAACTAGATGGAAGATATTACCTTTTGTTTCAGTACCAGATGCAATCTCAGTTCTGGAACTTTCAAAGATCCTGCATCTTCCATTTTTGAACCGGAGATCATAACCTTTGTCTACCAACTGTCCAACATTGAGAAGATTGTGCTTCAATCCTTCAACATATAGTACATTACCAGTTTTGCTCTTTCCATCAAAAGAAATAGTTCCCCTACCTCTGATTCTATCATCAGAATTATCACCAAACTTTACCATTCCTCCTTCATACCTTTCCAAATCTAAGAACTTGTTCTTGTCACCTGTCATATGGTGAGAGCATCCACTGTCAATAACCCAGTCATCCTTTTCTTCAACTTGGGCAGCCAGAGCTCTTTCTACAACCTTATGATTGACAAATTCAGAGGATATTGGATCTTCTTCCTTGATGGCAATAAACATTCATTCATTTCTGGATTTGTTTCCTAACTTTGATTCATCATCAGTTACTCCATTATCATCTTCTTCATGAACATAATAACAATTCTTTTGAAACCTTTGTCTGTTGGAATCTGACCTTATAGATCTTTCCGGACATCTTGAGGCAAAATGACCAATCTTATTGCAGTTGAAACACTTAAAGGGTAATTTTCCTTCATACTTACCGAATCCTCTTGGCAATCTCTTTGCAATGAGGGCTTCAAGTTGAGCTGTTTCTGCTTCTTCTACTTCCATGTCTCTTCTTGCTTGATCACACCATGACAACTTCCTTGAAGAGTTTTCTCCCAGATCAAATCTTTGTTTACCTTTCACAGAGGCACTGGCTTTGAATGCAGATTCAGTCTTGGGGGGATCATCTCCAAACTCGGTCATTTCAAATGCAGCCAGTTTGCCAGCTAATTGGTCTCTTATGATAGTTGTATGGGCTCTGAATTCATCAATGGAAGCAACCTTGATTTTGTATGCAGCAGGAAGGGATCTGAGAACTTTGCCAACAATCTCATTTTCATCCAAGACTCCACCAGCATTCCTGATTCCACACACCAGCTCATTTACTCTAGGCATAAAGGTACTAATATTTTCATCATCTCTCATCTTCAGTCTTTCAAATTTCCCTTTTAGACTTTGCAACCTTGCACACTTAACATACTCATCTCCTTCATGCAGAAGTTCCAGTTTAGTCTAGATCTCATAGGCAGTTGGCAGATCAATAACATTTGAGAGCTCTGAGTCAGTTAAAGCGCTTAGAAGAGCCTCTTTGGTTTGCAGATTGTTTTCAGCATCTGTGAGTTCATTTAGGGTTGTCAGACCATCTTGTGGAGGAACATATGCTTTTGTAACCATGGATAGGTACGCCTTTCCCATACACTCCAAGTGACATTTCATGCGACCTTTCCAAAGAGAGAATTTGGTTCCATCCAACTTCAGACTATCCTTCTTGTATGATGACATCCTAGATCTCTTCAAGTGGTTAAGCTTCTTTTAGAAGAACTTGGCTCTGATACCAAATGTTGATAACTAAGAGGGGGGAGTGAATCAGTTATCCTAATCTTGCTTCCAATTCAAACACTTAAATCCACTTTGTTATTTAATAGCATAGCAATTAATCATTCATGAAAGCATAAAGCAAAAACACCAGAGCAGATACACATCAACACATGAGACACCAAGATTTTGACATGGAAAACCCGGTCAAGGGAAAAACCACAGGGTGATTAACCCAAGGATTATTCTCTGTTAGAAGAATAAGGAAAATAGATGGCACATGCCAATTAGGGCTCACTGCCTGAGCACACTGCTCACAAGAGGTACACTGCCTACAAGAGACACATTGTCTACAAGGTAACAAGTATCACAAACTTAAACTGGAGATTGACATCTTTACCATGCCTGGATCAGTTCCATTTAAGCCCAAAAACTTTTGCTCTACCTTTCGCACTCCTCTTCGCTACCTCACACTCATCACACCAAGACACACTTCAAAATGAATTCACAATCCCTTATTTATACAAGGCATTGACTTAGGAACAATCATCTAAGTTGACAAACACCTACAAGATCATCCGCAAGACGTGTAATACATTCAGTCGGCCAGACTCAGGAAGAACACCAACAACTGGTGGTATTTACATCAAATCCAAACTCTAACTTCAATGCAGACTGCCAATAAGACTTGTGCATGATCCAAGGGTCACCAAAACCTTTCCTGAGTCATCAAGAACATCCGTACTTTATCAGCTTAATGGAATTCTTCTCTTCTTCATCCAGAACTTCAAGAACACAGTCTGTCACCACTGTCACAAAGAAAAAGGTGCTTCTGGACCTCCAAACCATGAACAAATCTATTTGTCACTTCACACTGACTTCATCAACACTCCCTCCAATCCACAGAATGGGATAATGCAATTCTGGAGCTCACCGGACCAATCTGTGACACTTTGTCACCACTGAACATCTGCCAGAACCAGTTCTACTGGAGCGACCATAATTTCTTCAGATCTTCATATGGACCTCTGAAATCTTGACTAGAGCATCTCAAGACTCATATCTGAAAACCCTTTAAAACGCATCCTCTGATCTTCATCTTATCTTGGACTTTTATCTTAATGTCATCACTGTTCTTCATTGTTCCTGATTAAGGCTAATTTTCTCAATATCCTCAACACACAGCTCATCCAATCCTTCTCATTAATGCAATATGAGTATGTTGACATCAATGACAACACTAGTTATCCTCATACTTGCAACAATTACATGAAACTGAGATATCACCATTAAAAACAAATGATAAACAATAAACTTTAACCACAAGTCGTATACCATCAAGTTTGGAGATTAACAAGACTGTGGATAGCACTCGTCAGCGGTTACAACTTGGCTAAAGGTTAATAGTTATGACGAATGCTTAACTATGAGAAATGAAATGAAAGATTAGTCACTAATTCGTAGTTAAACCTTCATTAACAACGACAAGCATTATCATTAACAATCAACTTAACAATAAACTAAAACACTAAATACCTAACTACCTGTAACCAAGAAATTGTTGGATTAGAAAAGTCACAAGGTCTGATGGGCAACACCCCGTGTTCCACAAGCCTGCAACCGACAAAGAAACAATGTTAATGCTCTAACCAATGGCCCAGAACGAAGAAGGCCAAAGGTTAAACACTCTATCTAGAGGATAAAGACCATCGAATGAACAATAAGTTAAACAGAAGCAAGAGACCATGTGATTCTATATGTAACCAGTAGACAACCTGCTCAATGATCGATGGATGAAAATGCACGAATCTTACACACAAAAAAAATCACTCTATTAATTAGAGTTAGCCAATGGATAATAATAATAGCGACTAGAGGACAAACCACTTGTTTAAAATTTTCAACCTGTGCATGAAAATAAAACCCAGTAGATTAATGTATTACACAATGAATAAAGCAACTAGACATAAAAGCTTGTGCAACAGGTTATGGTTAATCCGTACAATACAGTCGTACATCCGTACAACCATACAAGGGGCCAAAGGCCCAAAAACTATTTTTTTCCCCAAAATTCACAACTTTTTGAAAACGGCAAGTGTTACATATTTTTCTTCACCTAGGAGTTGCTCTAGATTCAATGGTGAAGTCAGTTTCAGACTAGGGGATAACTTGCAAAAGGCGACCTACAAGACCCATTGAAAACCACACTCAAAACCTGCACAAACTCAACAAAAACACTTGCAAAACAAACAATTAACAAAGATGTGGGTCCCACCGATAATGTACACACTAAATGCAGATTCAAATAAAAGATTTAAACACAATAAAAAACCCTAAATCTACGCCTAATATGACCTCCAAATAAGCATAAATCAAAGCACAAAATGCATAACTCAAACAAGAATACACATTGCTTCGATTTGTTGCACTACGAACGAGAGCGGTTCTACTTTGAAAAGATATAAATGTGGATGCTCAGATCAATAGCATGACACTACTCAAATGATGGTTGGTGAGAATGCCTCTCAACACACGAATTTATGGACTTTCAGAGAAGCTGATCAATGGTTAGGATTGGATGAAAAATTGATGGCCAGGATTGAGTTGGTTGTGGTTATGAAGATTAAGGGTGGAGGATTAAAGTATTTTTAATTGATTTTTGATATTTTGGGGAGATAGTTATGGAGTAGTTTGGGCGAAAATAAAAGATTTTTTTATTTCTTTTATTGATTTATGAGAGAAAAAGAAGGATTTAATTAATGAAAATTAATTAAATCATGTGCATGAGGGGACATGGATTATTAAGACTAGGAAATGGGTTAGGACCTAGGGAAAATGATTAGGATTAGAGATAAATGGGGATAATTATGATCAGTCAGGGATAATGATGAAATCAGGTCCTGATAATTGGGCCAATTGGGAAAATGTGATAAATCAAGACAATCAAGGGATAATTGATCAAAATTAGGAGATAAATGGTCGATTTGGAGATAAAATGATCGATTTAGGGAATTAGGACTTGATTGTGATCGAATTAGGTCATGGTTGAATTTTAGGTGTTTATAGTAATCTTTCTATCTACCTCCATTTCATCATTGACGTGTTGCTACCCCAGACTTCACACTCATATAACACCAGTAGAGTGACAAGCAACCCAAAAAGAGTATTCTTAGTTTTCTAGTCTGACAATTCAACCTTTCTGCATCTGTTTTGCAATCAGTATAGAGCTTTCCAATCCCCCTATATCCTTTTTGTCCTACATGTCTCCCAATTGAGTTTGGTATGAAAATCAAGGCCAAGATATTTATATTCATTTACTACCTTCAAAGGGTTGCCTTCAAAACAAAATTTATTTGTTTCTTCTTCTTAAAGTAAAGATCATGACTTTGGTTTTGCTGATTTTCACTTGCATCCCTACTTGACAAAACAACTCTAGAGCTCCCAAGTGCTCTCTCAAATCGTGTGTTGTTTTTGCCATTAATATAAGATCATCCATATGTAAAAGCAACTTTATTACATAGCTGGCCAAGTGCACCGCTCCATCCCCAGACTTGTCTATCAATTCTTCTAACTTGTTAACATATGGCCCAAATAGAGTAGGGGATAATGGGCATCCTTGTTTGGCCCCAACATCACTTCTAAAACATTTCGATAATCCTTGCTTTGTTATGATTTTGGCCTGAACCTAATCATACAACCTTGAACAATCACCCTATACATCTTTGAAATTCTCAACTCTTCCATCCTACCCTACAGTTTGCTTCTAGGCACAATGTCAAAAGCCTTCTTAAAGTCAACAAAACAACAAACAACTTCTTCCCCTTGTTTATCCCAAACTTTTCAATCAGGTGTCTAAGTGTAATACAATGGGTCAATTGTACAGTGTTTTGACCTAAAACCTACTTGCCCTTTTGCCCTCTTGCCTTCCTTTTCTATGCAAATGCTAATTCTACACTCTATCATACTCCTAAAGAGTTTTCCAAAAAGAAGATTAATCATTATAGTGTGGTATTTGATGAATTGTTGACATTTCCACTTTTGAGAAAAGGAATAATGACACTGGTTGTCCAATTTGTCCAGAAGACATTCTAAATGACCCCATTGAAAAACTTTTAAATGTGCAGTGTGAGGGCTTCCAAGCCCCATGTTAGGTATTCAACTTGTAAACTATCTATGACATACTTTATTCGCTACTATCTTTTTAATTCCTTGCTTGATATCTTTTATGGAGAAGAGTTTATTCCTTGTATTAATTATTGGTGCGGGCTATATTTATCTTGGTCTATTTCATACAATAGTTTTGCATATTCCAACCATTGATACTTTGTGATATTATTCTTCCTGGTTGTTTTATTTTGTTGCAAATCCCTCAAAAACCCTAGGATCATGCTTCCCAAACAAAATAAGCTCTTCCCTCCTTGTTTGCATGTATTCCTCTTTTTTAGATCTCACCATATTTTTGTAAACCCTTTTATTTTCCTTTTATTTTCCCAAGATTTTCAACAATCTCTTTGCTACCTTGCAATCTTCATCATACCATGGGCTTGCCAAAAAACTATTTTTGTTGCCTTTCTTAGGTCGAGACCTTTTGCATGGAATTAGCACTTTGTGGATCATTGTTATCAAATTATCACTGCCTATTATCCTTCTATTTATATTGGATATACCAATATCTTTTATTTCTTGCAACTATTTTTTAAGCGTTGCTCTAAAATTTCTTGGTTTTCAGGTGTTGTAAGTATTGTGCCTTGACGAGCCATTCTCTTTTGACTTTGTTGAGGCCTATCATATTGTTGGTTATCTTTTTGCATATATATAGGATTATAATAGGATTTTAGTTCTATAGGACATCTCCCCACCTCTACTTCTATTAGTCTTGGAATAACATTTTGAGAACAAATAATATAATCAACTACCTTTTGCCTATTGTATGTTTGACATGTAATGTTCCCTAAGCTCGGCCATGTTTTTATTCCATTACATATGTAGACATGATGTTTCCACAGTCCATGATATAGTATAAAGCTTTTGGAGAAAACTGTGTGCAGCTTATTTGGATCGACGTTTCGGATCACACTCCATGATCCATCATCAGGAAGAAAAGATGAGAATATGTGAGATACAATTGCAGAGATGAGAACTTAAAATGTTACATCCCTCCTTTTGGACAAATTTTTACTATTTACTTTTACCTGTTTCATGGATAGAAATGGACATGAGAATACGTTTATGATCATGAGAAACAATATCATGATTAGAAGTATAGATTTTATGAAATCATAGTTTTATTTCTTGAATATGATCAATTCGATGATATGAATTAAAATGCCTTTCCAATATGGAAAAATGAAATGCTATGATTTTATTATGCTTGGATCGGGATGCCAATACGTTGACCACAATATGTATGTGAGAATGTTTTGATAGGAACAGGTGAACTGAGTTCTTTGAGAAACAAGAAGAGAGAAGGCATCTTCAGGGAAGGGGAGAATAGACCTTGAAACACCAATGGGTATTTGCCACTGAGTATGTGCAATAGGCAGATAAACTTAGTCATCTTGAGGTAAGACTTGTTTATGATTAAATCAACATTACGTTGTTGTAGAAGTGCAACATTGTCATCCTAAATGTCGTTGTCACGACAAGTAAAGTCAACCGACATCCATGTCGTATGATATGTCATGCTAAGTTATTCGACATAAAACATTGATAGTAGTTTGTAAAAGGGGGGGAGCTAAGATTCAATCCCAAAAGGTCGACCGTATGCCTCGTCGCTGCAGATGCAAAATTGCCCCAAACATCGTTACCGTCGTAACACCTTACGTGTGTGCGATATAAATATTGTCAATTCCATTATGGACATCATCGTGAAATAGGTTTCAATAACATCTTAAGTCCATATGAACACCAAGTGTTATATCATCAATTATATTCATAACGGTAAGGAATAAATAAAATATATGAATGTCTTCCATAATCACCGTGAGCAAGACAAAGATTATCAAGTATTGATAATAATTGAGCTTTAGATCGAAGGAATTTGTTATAGATCATTATTTTATAATTCCACCTTATTCCATATCATGGTAATCATTTAAGCCTCTAATAAAGTGGTAAAGGGTCAAAAGTTATGCTTTAATCATGTTGTGATATTAATAATTGTCATTCATCGATAAACCTCAATAAGGTTAACAATTATTAATACCTTTTCAATCATCAAGTCCGCCACCTTTCTAGCCATGACGGCCTATCCAATAGAATTATTGAAGCCTTTTTGCTATTGTTTGTACCATTTTTGATCTCTTATGGACCGAGCCATCTTGGAGCTTTAGGATAGACTCAGAAGGTAGTTAGGGTTTGGGGTAGTTTTTTCATCCTTTTAGATAAAGACATGGAGAGTTTTGTAGAAGACACAATTATTGGTATTGGGAATCGAGAATAGCACCCACATTGTAATCTACATCGAAGAATCTTAAATAGCATACACAGTTTGCTGCGTTAGAATGTGAAGAAATCCAAGGGACGAGCTTGTCAAAGAAGTTAGAAGACAATGAGGAATTGGTAGTGAAGCGAGGAGTTGAAGAAGCCGCAGCTCCATGACACAGGTTCCACGTCCTTCCCTTACTCTGTAACCATTCCAAAATCTATTTGCTTAGATTGCACAAGAAAAAGGAGAGTGAATGTTGTTCTTTATCTTGAAAATAATACCATTGAACTTAATAGAGGAAGAATTATACAAATAACCTTGTGGCTTTAGCTTAACTCAGAAAATGTAGTCATATTCTGTTGCTTGCTAGTCTTTAAGTATCTTTATCAGAATAAATAAATAAAATTCAGAGCCAGAAGAAATACTGTATACGTCTAAAAATGACACAAATCATCCTAAATAAATATTCTAAATATTTATTCCATTCTTCTATTAATTAAATAAATATTCTAAATTTATTTAATCGATTCACTGTTCCATAATTAAATAAATTCTATTTATTTAATTAAAATTCTTCTAAATGTCCTACACAATTAAATAATCATAAATTATTTAATTAATCTAAATTCCTCTATCATAAGTTCTAAATTCAAAAATCCATCTCACCTTTACACCTCACCTTTTCCACCTCACCTTGTCCACCTCATCGGGTTGCACATGTAATTAAATATATTTAATATTTAATTACCTATTTTTCTCTCACCCACATGGCCTATTTCTTCTCAAATCAGAAGTTAGTTAACTAATCAATCAAATCTGTTAACTAATTAGTCATTTGAGTTCACTGGTCAATCTATTCTGTTGACTCCTCAATCAACCCAGTTCACTGGTCAATCAATTCAGTCAATCCCATAATCCACTCTTCTAACTGATCAATCAAGTCTGTTAACTGTTCAGTCAATGGAGTTAACTCTCCAATCAATTTTGTCACATCCCCTCTTTCATGATGGAGCTGGGACACTTGTCACATTTCTACTGGTTGCACATTCCTCAACCATCCTCAACCATTGATCTTCATATCTTCTCTCAACCGTTGATTCTCATTCTTCCAAGTCTATAAATGAAGCTTCATTCTTCCATTCTAATCATCCAGGCTTTTGACATCGTTACTCTGCAGAAATACCACCAGCGCGCCTTTGGCACCCTTTTGTCATCCACAAGCTTGAGATCACATACTTGCATTGGAGCTCATCTTCATTGCATATCACCATAGCCGTTCACTGTCGACTTCCTACAAATAGCTAAAAAGATTGCACTCTCTGAGGGCTCATCTCATCTGCAAAAGGACAATCTATGATAGGCGAACAACAGAAGTTTAGAAATGGGAGAGGTTTGCACTGTGTTTGTTCATTGCTTCGTTTATTGAATCCTTCTTGTTTCACTATTCTGTTGATGTTTGGGTCTTGTTTAATTCATTTGATTGATCACCATTTTACCCTTACATTTTTGGCACCCACCATTTAATTTTATGTTTTTTACAAATTTTTGTAGTAAAAATTTGTGTTTCTCTAAACCCCATTGTTGAGTTTTGCAAGGATCTATCAAAAGGTGACCTCCTAGGCTGAAACTGACATCACCAACGTGCTCAGAAGGGTCGAAAACCTTAGAATCGCCTGTTAATTCACAAAAATCAGAGACTGTGATTTTTTTGAGGGTGCATCCTTTTATCCAGCGGTCCAAAGGGTGCTTCCGCAGGGTGCATCGCTTTATCCAGCAGTCCGAAGGGTGCTTCCGCATCCTTTTATCCAATTGTCCGAAGAGCTTTTTTTTTGCAAGGTGCACCCTTTTATCCAGCGGTCCAAAGAGTGCTTCCACAGGGTGCATCGCTTTATCCAGCGGTCCAAAGGGTGCTTCCGCTGGGTGCATTGCTTTATCCAACGGTTTGAAGGGTGCTTCCGCATCCTTTTATCCAACTGTCCTAATAGCTTTTTCGCAGGGTACATCCTTTTATCCAGCTGTCCGAAGAGTGCTTCTGTAGGGTGCATCCTTTTATCCAGCGGTCCAAAGGGTGCTTCCATAGGGTGCATCGCTTTATCCAGCGGTCCAAAGGGTGCTCCCGCATCCTTTTATTCAACTGTCCTAATAGCTTTTTCGCAGGGTACATCCTTTTATCCAGCGGTCCGAAGGGTGCTCCCACAAGATGCATCATTTTATCCAATGGTCCGAAGGGTGCTTCTTCATCCTTTTATCCAATGGTCCAAAGGGTGCTCCTGTAGGGTGCATCGTTTTATCCAGCAATCCTCTATCCTGCCTTCTTCTACATGTCATAAGGGTGGTATCTTTTTCTTTTTGCCATAACAGGAGCATACGAACTCGTAATCTCGTAAATAAACACTCGTTGGAAAGGTAATTCTGTGAACTTCACAATGGAGCAGGTTTGATCAAGTGATTTTATCATTTTGTCAGCTATTTTTACAGTCAAAGTTCAGCTATCTTTCCAACCTTAAATCTAACATTTCTTCTTGAAAACTAATGATTTATCTGTGCAGCTTGACTTAAACACTTGTCAAAGAAAGGAGAAAAGAAACTTCTGATATATCTTCTACAGGGTTGAGAGCTGGATAGTTTTATTTTCCTTAACACACACATCATAGTTTAACTAGGGGGAAAGTAAAACAACTTGCATATAATTTTCATCTAGTACTAATTAGGACGGAGTAACTCATTGTTCATACAACTTGCATACAAATCTCATCTAGTTCTAATTAGGAAGGAGTAACCCATTCTCATACAACTTGCATACAAATCTTCATCTAGTTCTAATTAGGGAGGAAGTAACTGGATTTATTTCTTGCTTGCATTGCAAAACACCTTCCAAGTTATTGCTATCTAAAGATTAAAATTGAACTCATCAATGATCTTGAAGTTAAAATGAACCATTGCTATATCGTGAGACCTGAATTTCAAAGTTAACAATCTCGTGCTACGCGGTTTAAAAATTGAACTCACTACTGCTTTCTGAAGTTAAAATGAACCATTGCTATATCGTGAGACCTGAATTTCAAAGTTAACAATCTCATGCTACGCGGTTTAAAAATTGAACTCACCACTGCTTTCTAGGATTTAAAACTGAACCACTGCTATATTGCTGAATCACTTCAAAGTTCTGTTTGAGTAGATTAGCCCATTTAGTTTTTCACTTTTAACTAGGGTGGATTAATCAGTGTATTCTGTGCTTGCGAATGACAATAGGCTTATGCTCTCCCCTCTTCTGGGTGATCAGAGTGCCAGACTTGTCATTCTATCTGTTTAACCTTTAGGAGGGGCCTGCCCTTGGATGCACGCTTGTCCAAGTGGGAACGACCCTGAGTGGTAACAGGCTAACGCCAAGCCCTACCAAGCCACTTAAAATAAATTGTGCTTGAGGTGAAAACTTCTTGCAACAAGTGCTGTTATGTTACACCGACGGCCAACCTCCCCCAAAACCCTCTCAGGCGCAACCCTGTGAGGCTGGGAGACTCCATAACGGAGAGTAGCGCCGCCGCACGTGTAACCACTTGAACGGTTGCCTGAATTAAATACCTCTTGTTTTAGTGGCCCAAATCCCTTATAATCCATTTCTCGCCTAGGATTTTGTGCTTGCTTTTGTCCAAAATAGAGTCGAAAAAAATTACAAAAACAATGAAAAACTACAAAATATTCTTTGTGCTTGCAATGTTTTCTTGCTATTGAATTCATAATATCAGATCAGGAAGACCTTTTCTAGCCAAAAAATACCAAAAACAGAAGAAAAACTAAAAATTTTGCAAAAACTTCAGAGCTGCGCATTTACACATTTCTGCTGCGCATTTACAGCGACTTGCTGCGCTTTTATAACGACTTGCTGTGCATATACATTTTTGTTGCGCATATATGCACTATTGCTGCGCATATATATTTCACCCGACCGGCGCATTTGCTGCGACTTGCGGCGCATTTGCCCATTTCTGCTGCGCATCTGTTTCTGCGCATACACGACAGTGAGCACTTGCCCTATTTTTGAGGAGATATTTTCACCTGATCAGAGCACCCATTTCAGCCTAGTTTCACTTTCTGAGATCAGAGTCAACCTTGCAGTCAGTCTCCATCTGTTTCACCCAACTCTTTCTCTTTCGTCCATTGTCTCTCCCGCTTTCTGTCCAAATCACTCTTGTCCCAAAGTCAGCCTATCCCATATCGATTCGGCATAAGTCCTTTTTCGTTTCATTAGTGAATTCACGTAAGCCTAGTAGGTCACAGTACCTTTGCTAGTAGTCTTGTTGCACAACTAAGCCCTACACAGTAAGACTGGTATCAACTACCCTTGCTAGTGGCTAGAGTCTTGTGTCAACCGTCTTACTTGAAGTCATTGAGCGAGAGAATCCTTTGTCCAAGTCTTATCCTAAGTATCCCATTCATAACAGTCTCGGTCGGCACCTTGCCAAAATTTCAAATCTTGGTCCACTTCATCCCACCCCACCTTGCATGGTTCTTACTCGATCCCAGTACAACAAACAAATTGAAATGGCCAACTCATTTGATCACATTCTCCCACCACGTGATGGTGAAGAAGAGATTTCTCATGAAGAATTAGTGGCGCACATGCAAGATAGAAAATTCCAACGCATCGTAGAGAAGATGATCCTTGAAGACCCCCATAAGTATTTCCATCATCTTGCTAGTCTCGGAATCAAACTCCCCGCAGACTTTGACATTAGCTCCATCATGGAAAATGCAAACAATGATCATGAGAGGGGCACAAATGACACAGTCCCACATGTGCATGAGAGAGGTACAAATGACACGGTTCCCCATACAAATGAGAGAGGAAAGCAACCCGTAGATCCAACTACTCCTATGGCAGACATGAGACAACAAATCGAAAGTCTAAAGCTCGAGATATCCAACCTTAAGACCGGTACAAGTTCTAAGAACTACTCTTTGGAAGATATAGCACCGTACCCCTTTGACAGAAATTTGATCATGAAACCATTCCCCTATCAGTTCGGAGTTCCGAAATTTGACAAGTATAAAGGGAAGGGGGACCCTAGAGATCATATCAGGGAATTCACTGTAGCATGTTTAGAAGTAGCTCACAACGAGACCTACTTAATGAGACTATTCCCGCGATCTTTAGGTGGTCAAGCTATGGAGTGGTTCTCATGTCTCCCACCAGGAATCAAAACTTTTGATGAACTTGTCAATAAATTTATAACGCACTTCTCTTACAACATAGAACACGAGGTATCTATGCTAGATCTATGTAACACCAAACAGAAGGGTGGTGAGTCATTCGCCGCCTTCCTACAACGATGGAGACAGCTAGCTAGTAAGTGTTCTTACGACATGCCTGAGAAGCAGCTATTGGAAATGTTTGTCCACAACCTAAACACTGATCTTAGCTATCAGATTCAGATACAATGCCCTACCTCTTTCACCAAGGTCATTGAAATGGGCCTCTTCATTGAAAAAGCTATGATCACTAAAGGAACTCTCAAGCTCTACAAGGACACACCTCCTTCCAATTATACAACAGATAAATCAAAGTTTTGGACCAAGAACAAGAATGTGGTCAACGATGGAGTAGTGGATGCCAAGGCGGCAGCCCCTAAGCAACAACCTATATTCACTCTTAAGGGAGAAGCAAATACCAGTGCGCTCAACAAGCCACCCCCTCGGGATCCTAGACCTTGGTTCAATTCAAATCCAAGGAGAAAATTCACGCCGTTGGGGGAATCTCAAGAGTCTGCTCTCAGGAAGTTGTTGGCTAACAATGAAATTTCTCTACCGCCAACAAGTGACTATAGCCTATCGTCAAACCTCCCTATTGGAAGGACATAGATTATTGTGAGTATCATCGAGGATGGGGGCACACGACTAACAATTGCATCCGCCTCAAGAATGTCATACAGGATATACTAGATCAAAATCAGGGAGGGACACAACAGCATACCTCCAATGAATCTCATGTGGCCTATCGGGATCCTCTTCTAAACCACAACCGGCCGTATAACAATAATCGCAACAATGGCCACAACAGCAACGATGGTCACAACGGCAACAACTCCAATGGCCATAACAATAATGACAACAATCGCAACAGGCCAAACCAGAACAGTGGGTCGAGTAATGCTAACTATGCAAGCGTTCCCTTTGAGTACACCATTAACTGCATTTCTGAGCATGTTCCACAAGTCAACGTCATATCCCCCAACCAACAACCAGGACCTAACAGAACTGGTTGTAGTATAATTACCCACAGTGGTCAGGTCACGATCAACACCACTCCTCCAAGGTCGTCACCATCTCCGTCCAACTCCCGCCCATATAATGTCATCGACCAATTGCAAAAAACTCCGGCTCACATTTCTATATTGGAGCTCTTGTGTCTATCTCCTTCTCATAAGGAGATTCTTGAGAAAGCCTTAGTGGAAACTACTGTCCCCACTAACCTAGCCCAAGAAAAGTTTCAAACCATGGTGGGTAATTTGACATCCTCCACTTCCATCTCGTTTACAGAGCAAGATGACCTTTCCATATCTCAACCCCACAACACTCCTCTACACATTGTTGCATTCGTGCACAAGCACCGCATCAAGAGGGTTCTCATTGATGGGGGCGCCGGTCTAAATATTTGCACGTTGAAGCTAGTCCTTGCACTGGGGTTCTTCGAACAGGCAGTAGATCCAAGACGGAAAATTACTATCAAAGCCTATGACGAGGAGGAACGAACCACAAAGGGCACGGTTGTCCTACCCATTCAAGTGGGACCGGTAATTAAAGATGTGGTGTGCCAAGTCCTTGATCGGGAGCTTGCTTACAATATTCTACTAGGGAGACCATGGATCCACGCCATGAAGGCTGTCCCCTCCACCTACCATCAATGCATTAAGTTCCCACACGATGGCAAGCAGGTCACCATACAAGGCGACCCCGACCCCTACCAACATTGCAATTCATTCCAAGCAAAATCTAAATGCATCATTCCCAACAACAGAGCCTACATTTCCCCTACTCCGCAACAAGACCATACCACCGAGGCTTCCTCCTCGAGGCCCACACCGCTGAAACTTACCATAAAAGAAAATGGCGTGGGGGAGTACTCCATTGAGCACAGCCTCAACCTTGCCACCATGCCTTTGTCTCCTCGCTCCTTTGGCAAACCCAAGCATCAACCTAGGCATTTTCCAAAGCCATCTGCTCCTCCTATAACTCCCGCAAATCCCTTTGTAAAATGGGGGACCTTATCTGATGAGACAGAGGAGCGAGATCTCCTGCAATGGCTTTACGCTGAAGAGGAAAACACACCCCAAGAGCCGCCTAGACTCCCTACAGAACTCTATGGATAGGGTGAAACTATCTTGCACCGGATGGGGTACGAAGGACAAGGCCCCATAGGCCTCAGAAAGGAAGGAATCGTTGAACCTATCCAACCTTCTTCATCCTCTTCGGCTAGAAACACGACTGGCCTAGGGTACAAAGGTAAAGGTAAAGCCAAAGAAAATGCCTGCCTAGTGGAGACAATTCAAACACTCCAAGAGGATAGTGACGCAGATTCAGATGAGTCGAATGAGTATGAGTGGGACGAGCTGACAGAACACTCCTACGATGACAAGGAGATTGACACCATCCAAACTCTCAGCCCCTACCATGAGGGACAGACGCAATGGGACAGACCACTGGAGTCTGATTTGCCCCTCCCTGAGATTATGGCTTTCGAGGAAAGTTTCGATTCCATTGCGATAAACAACCTGGAAGAAAGTACCACCCAGAACACTACTCCCGCCAGTGCCCATAGCATTTCCATTCACAACATTAATGAATCAGATCTCTCATCCGACTCCCTTCCCCTCTTACACCCTGAGCTTATTGACTGGGACCTGCAAGGGACCCCTCAATTAGATGTGTTCCAGAATGATGATGCTTACATTGACTATATGGAACTTAGAGATCACTCACCAAGAGGAGATCATAAAGTTGGTTTCGCTATCAAACTCAATACTGTGGCTTACTTTGGGGAGGGTGCCAAGCCTTCTAGTCGCAAAAATATTAAAATAAAAAATGGATCTGACGGTGAAAACCGCCGTGCGACAGTGTCAGATCATAAAATAGTAAAAAGAAAGGACGTATCCGAAGGTGAAAACCCAACTGTGGCACCTGACGATGGAATGCTTGACACCCTCCCTAGTGATATGTACCAAGAACGGTCACAGATTGTGGTGGAGCCAACAGAGCCAGTGAATATTGGCACCGAAGAGCAGCCCAAGATTATCCACTTCGCAAAATCTCTCACACCACCTGAGAAAACCAGGTTTGTACCATTCTTTAAGAAGAAGAGAGGCAGCTTTGCTTGGTCATATGCTGACATGCCAGGTCTAGACCCTAACTTGATTTTGCATCATCTGCCATTGGATCCAGGGGTGAAGCCTGTAAAATAGAAACTAAGAAAGATGCATCCCCATATAGCCCTTTTGGTCAAGGAAGAACTCAAGAAATTGCTAGATGTGGGGTTCATTAGGGCCATAGATTACCCTGAATGGATATCAAACATCGTGCCAGTGTCTAAACCAGATGGCAGGGTTCGACTATGCAACAATTTTAGAGATTTAAACAAAGCATGCCGCAAGGATGACTTTCCATTGCCTAACATCGATATCATAGTCGACCTCACGGTAGGACATACAATGCTGTCACTCATGGATGGATTCTCAGGGTACAACCAAATCAAAATAGCACTAGAGTATCAGCACAAAACAGCTTTCACTTGTCCATGGGGTACCTTTTGCTGGAATGTCATGCCGTTTGGGCTGAAAAACGCAGGTGCTACATATCAGCGGGCCATGACAACCATATTCCATGACATGATGCATGTGACCATGGAGGATTATGTTGACGATATCTTAGCAAAATCTCTCACGAGGGACTCACACCTGGATATCCTAGAGAAAGTCTTCCAACGGTTGGATCAATTCCAAGTTAAATTGAACCCAAAGAAGTGTGTGTTTGGGGTAACATCAGGCAAGCTGCTAGGCTTCATCGTGTCAGCAAACGGCATAGAGGTAGACCCGGCCAAGGTCAAAGCAATAATGGACATGCCACCGCCCACGACTCTAACACAATTGAGATCCTTACAGGGCAAGCTGCAGGCCATCCGAAGGTTCATCTCACAGTTGGCAGACAAGTGCCAACCTTTTAGTCACCTCCTACATAAGAATATTCCATTTAAATGGGATGAGCGGTGCGAAGAGGCATTCAACAAGCTAAAGGAGTACCTTATGAACCCTCCTATACTCATGCCTCCGATCCAAGGAAAACCTTTGATTCTCTACATTTCTGCTACACCTACTACTCTTGGGGCTCTCCTAGCGCAGCAAGACTATGAGAACAAGGAAAGAGCTGTATACTACATCAGTCGAACCTTAGTGGGCTACGAGTTACAATACTCACAGGTCGAACGATCATGCCTTGCGGTGGTTTTTGCTTCACAAAAACTCTGACACTACATGTTGGCACATCCTGTCAAACTCATTGCCAAAATCGACCCACTAAAGTACCTTCTCAGCAAAGCAGCTCTCACAGGTCGACTAGCAAAGTGGGTTATGCTTCTTAGTGAATATGATATAGAATATGTGGACAGAAAAGCCATCAAAGGGCAAATCATAGCTGACCAACTGGCCGAGGCACCATTACAGGACACTTCACCAATGCAATTTGAGTTTCCCGATGAGTCTTTATTCACTCTGTCAACATCTCCTTGGAAACTCTACTTCGATGGGTCTTACACCAACCACGGATCGGGGGCAGGTATCCTGTTTATTACTGCCCAAGGCGACACAATTCCAAAGTCCTACAGGTTGTTATTTCCATGCACTAACAATATAGCGGAATATGAAGCCTTGGTAATTGGTCTCAAGATGGCCACTGAGTGGAAAATCCAAGCACTATGTGTCTACGGTGATTCTCATCTTATCATAAATCAGGTCAACGATGAATATCAAACCAAAGATGAGAAACTCATCCCATACAAACGGATGGTCGATGACCTCAAGGAACACCTTGGGACCATCTCCTTTGAACAAATACCCAAGATCGAGAACAAAGCAGCAGATGCAATGGCTACCATAGCCTCTCTTCTTGAAATACCTGAATACGAGTCACAGTATGAGTTCTTAGTAGAAACCATTCGGCAACCGGCTTATGATCTCCTCGAAACCCACTCCATTTGCCTCCTAGTAGAATCTGATTCACCTTGGTACGGTAAGACCTACACTTACCTCAAGGACAATATTCTTCCACCCGACCTCTCTTCCAACTAAAAGCGAACTTTCATCCGACAAGCCTCCCGTTACACCATCATAGCTAATACCCTTTACCGATGTGGTCTGGATGGTACTTTACTCCATTGTCTAGAACAAGAAGAATCCGTAACCGCCTTGCGAGACGTACACGAAGGGATCTGTGGAACACACTCCAGTGCTCCTTCCTTAGCTAAGAAACTCATGCGTTTGGGTTATTACTGGCCCAATATGGAAATGGATTCATATCAGTTCGTCAAAAAGTGCAAACAATGCTAGATACACGGGAACCTGATTCATGCACCTGCTCAGGAGTTGAGACCTTTAACGACACCCTGGCCCTTTTTCCAGTGGGGACTTGACCTTGTGGGAAAGATTCATCCACCTTCTTCCAACGGCCATAAATTCATCATAACTGCCACTGAGCACTTCACAAAGTGGATTGAAGTCGTTCCCCTAACCATCATCACAGGAAAACAAATTTCCTCGTTCATTCTGAATTACATTATCTGCCGATACGGCATCCCTTCATCCATCATAACGGATAATGGGAGAGCATTCAAAAATCAGAATGTCTAGGAACTTTGTGAGCTTTTCAAAATCCAACATCGTTTCTCCACTCCATACTACCCCCAAGGTAACGGCCAAGCTGAGGCATCGAATAAAACCATTCTGAAAATCCTAAAGAAGACTGTCAATGAAGCTGGTCGCGATTGGCACATCCAACTCAATCCCGCTCTGTGGGCCTACAGAACCAGTATACGCACTCCCATAGGAGCTACACCCTACGCCCTTGTCTATGGTTCCGAAGCCATCCTTCCCATTGAGGTCGAACTCCCATCCCTCAGGGTGTCGTTGAAAGGTCTCATATCAGATGAAGAATACAGAGTCTCCAGGCTACAAGAACTAGAGCTGCTAGAGGAAAGGCACCAGAAAGCTTTTGACCATCTCAAAGCCTATCAACAGATGATGTCAAGAAGCTACAACCACAAGGTTCGACCAAGATGCTTCAAGGTTGGGGACCTAGTTCTAAAAGAGAACCCTCGCAATCAACAGGACAGAGAAAAGAAAGGTAAGTTCGAGCCTAACTGGCTTGGGCCCTATGTGATTGTGGCTGCTTACGAATCGGGGGCATATCAGTTGGCCACTTCAGAGGGTGAGTTATTTGATGATCCAATCAATAGCATGCACCTTCGCCGGTTCTATACCTAGGAGAACCCCAGTGCAAAGGGGCACCATGAAATCAAAAAAAACAAAAAAAATTGAAAAGAGAATATACAAAAAAATACAAAAAATAGAAAGCATACAAAAAATCGTCCTTTGGTGAAAACCTGGCAAACAGGCGCCTTGGATAGGTATCGTGATGAAAACCTGGCAAACAGGCGTCATGTTACTCTCTCGCTTCTCGTGCAAATAAAAGCAAGTGATGAAAACCTGGTAAACAAGCGTTTCTTGTGATAAACCGCCTTCTCCATCTTTGAGAATCCAATCACCTTGAGTCCATCCTTCCTTTGCTCATTTTCCATTCGACCCATATCTACCCCACAATAAACACTTGACAGTTACCTATCATGGCTTGATACTCTCCTTGTGGCCTTGTCAACCAGGGTTTTGTCCCATACCGTCTCCTTCGTGTGAGCCTAGTGTAGTGTCCCTCGTCGGTGTCCATGGTCCAAGTCCGTGAACTACGTTGCCTCTGCGTCGTCACGTAGGCAAGGCCATTATTCTAATGCGCCCCCAAGGCTTCCATTTCTTCCCTTTGTCCCATTCGTCCCCTTTCTTGTCTTCATTCTTGTCGTCTTTCTTCTAGTCCATCCATGGTCCATTAGGGTTTACCCCGAACTACGTTGCCTCTGCATCGTCACGTAGGCAAGGCCATTTAGCAATGAGCCCCCAAGGCACTAGGTCAGTCCCTTAGGGTCCGTCTCCCCAATAAGGATTGAGCAATCTTCTCACCAAGCAAGCAAATGCAAGCAGAACCCGCGCCTCAAGCAGAAATCTTGACTATGAGCATCTTAACCTATCCAACGCAAAGCAAATACCCAAGGTCTTCTAAACGATTTTATGCAAATTAAGGCAAGAGCTAAACACATATCAACACAAATATGCTTTGTAGATCAGAAACATGGTTAACAGTTCGAGTCCTGATTTTTGCTATCATACCCTCCTATGCTACTCAAGGATGCCAAAAGCTAGAGATGCTATGATGGGGGCATGATTATTTTCTTTGTTTGCTATTTGGGGATTAAACTTTAGTAATGTGAAGCCTTGTCTTAGGACGTGATCGGCATAAGATCATCGAGGACATCAAAGGTCTAACATGAACGGGGGCAATCTTTGCTTGTTGAAACGCAAGAGGTACTCAGGTCATCTAGATTCAAATTTTGACTAGATGCTTGTATTAACTTGCTAAATCACAATCCATGTAAGTGATACTCAGGTCATCTCGGTTCAATTATACCTAGATGCTTGTATTCACTTACAACATTTCAGAAAAGTACCAAAAAAAAAAATGCCCAATGATGAAATAAAGCACTCCAATAGCAAAGCATCCATCCTATATCCATTTATACATCCATACCATACCCCATGTAATACAGATCCAACAATGCAGAGTATCAATACAAATAAAAGCTTGTGAATCTTTCTATCGAGTCTTTCTTCTATCAATCAGATTTCTATCTATCATCATATCTTTCATCCTTGTCTAGTCAATCTGAGCAATGATCCAAATGCAAGGTCCATCCTTAATCCATACCAATCAAGTCAAGTCAATCTTGCACAAATGATCCACTCACAATCAGTGGTCTTGATCCTTGTCTGGTCGTAAACCAACTCGATCAGTTAATCAATCAATTGTCTTATACAGGATGTTGCATTGTCAAAATCAAACCAATACACGCGTCTTACGTGACATGCTTCATTTCCTGGAACCAGACACTATCCTTCATGTTGCTCTAGGGATCCATCATTCCCCGCCATGACAACACACCTGCCGTGTTGGTCTAGGGATACATCGTTCCCCGCCATGACAACATTGTTGTATATCGTTATCAGTATATCGTTGGTTTACCGCTTGACAGGGGCAATACCTTGTTTGTTCTTGTGTCATTTGCGCATACTTGCTTGCTTGCTTGTGTGTGTCATCATTCCATCTTGCATCGCGTATCATTCGACTCTTTCTTCAACCGATTTCTTCATTCTAACCTATCCTAACCCCTTCGTCTTCGTGAGATTGTCCGCCTCTGAATCTTTCACCCTTTTCCCATCCAATCTCCTGAGGGGGCATCCTATCGTCATAACATGTACCAGGGGCAAACTGGGGCATATATC
This sequence comes from Cunninghamia lanceolata, assembly GCA_027924645.1. Classification (NCBI taxonomy): domain Eukaryota; kingdom Viridiplantae; phylum Streptophyta; class Pinopsida; order Cupressales; family Cupressaceae; genus Cunninghamia; species Cunninghamia lanceolata. Next base: position 14,584,808 of record BSBN01000803.1, read on the forward strand.
ACTGTCAGGCTATTTATTCTTTGAAGCAATGCTGTAAACTGCATTGCATCAAAGAGGGGCAAAATGTATACGTCTAAAAATGACACAAATCATCCTAAATAAATATTCTAAATATTTATTCCATTCTTCTATTAATTAAATAAATATTCTAAATTTATTTAATCGATTCATTGTTCCATAATTAAATAAATTCTATTTATTTAATTAAAATTCTTCTAAATGTCCTACACAATTAAATAATCATAAATTATTTAATTAATCTAAATTCCTCTATCCTAAGTTCTAAATTCAAAAATCCATCTCACCTTTTCCACCTCACCTTGTCCACCTCATCGGGTTGCACATGTAATTAAATATATTCAATATTTAATTACCTATTTTTCTCTCACCCACATGGCCTATTTCTTCTCAAATCAGAAGTTAGTTAACTAATCAATCAAATCTGTTAACTAATTAGTCATTTGAGTTCACTGGTCAATCTATTCTGTTGACTCCTCAATCAACCCAGTTCACTGGTCAATCAATTCAGTCAATCCCATAATCCACTCTTCTAACTGATCAATCAAGTCTGTTAACTGTTCAGTCAATGGAGTTAACTCTCCAATCAATTTTGTCACATCCCCTCTTTCATGATGGAGCTGGGACACTTGTCACATTTCTACTGGTTGCACATTCCTCAACCATCCTCAGCCATTGATCTTCATATCTTCTCTCAACCGTTGATTCTCATTCTTCCAAGTCTATAAATGAAGCTTCATTCTTCCATTCTAATCATCCAGGCTTTTGACATCGTTACTCTGCAGAAATACCACCAGCGCGCCTTTGGCACCCTTTTGTCATCCACAAGCTTGAGATCACATACTTGCATTGGAGCTCATCTTCATTGCATATCACCATAGCCGTTCACCGTCGACTTCCTACAAACAGCTAAAAAGATTGCACTCTCTGAGGGCTCATCTCATCTGCAAAAGGACGATCTGTGATAGGCGAACAACAGAAGTTTAGAAATGGGAGAGGTTTGCACTGTGTTTGTTCATTGCTTCGTTTATTGAATCCTTCTTGTTTCACTATTCTGTTGATGTCTGGGTCTTGTTTAATTCATTTCATTGATCACCATTTTACCCTTACAAATACGAATCGAAAGCTATAAATGATTGAAGTGACTTTTTCATTAATCTCCATCATGAGAACGATATCACTCATAGAGAGTATTGGACAGCTAGAAGAGAATAAGATCTTTCTTGGTATAATGTTATAGTGGTCAACCTGGTTAAGTAAGCTCGTTCTCATGGCCAAATGACTTGCATTTTTACATATTTTGTAGAGCGAGCTAATGTTAACAATAGATTCTCTGTAGGTAGCTAAACCCATACTGGCTTAACTCAGAGATGGCTAGAGTAACTATAATACGGCCTTAAGGAAAATTTATGCCATTTCGATACTGTGTCTCATAGTAAGCTTACATTGACTCGGTGTTCAAAGAAGACATTAACACTCTTAGCTTATGGTATAATCTTGTCAAAAACCCTGTGTAGAGCTGATCATGTGAATGCTGCTAGGTTATAGTCGTGGGCTTAACCTTAGTGTTAACAATTTTGTTTTCCTCTCCATGCTTTTGTTGAGAAGTTAAGAAATTCTTTTTAGAGCCTCTTAGCTATTGGGCTTCTCAAATTTAGTAGTTGTTGTCCATATTACCACCTCAACCTTAGAAATAGGAAATGTCCAGTAGATTGAAGCAAGTATTAATTAGATATCTGGATTTTGAACCCTCGCATTGGATAAATGGTATGAAGTCTTCAAAGTTAGTTTATAAATATATTTCGTGTTTATGTATAAAACGGTTACTATTGAAAGATGTCCAGTTATAATAACACAAAAACATCCTTCTTGTAATGAAGAAGAACTTGCATATCTTATTGAAACTTAAGTGGTTTAGTTACCTCATTTGTAATATTGGTAGATATTTCATGAATGATTTTATATTACTGTTGAAATTGATTCACTTGTCTAGTTAAGACAACTATTCCTTTAAAGAAACAAACACTGAGATTATTTGAATTAAATTTTTCCACATTATTAAGATGGACTTGATCAGGACACCCAACTAAACATAGGAGAAAACCCCATTAAGTCTTGGAGCATTGATGAGAACTACGATTAGATAATAAATGGGAAGATGCCTCTTAAATGGCTATATCGTTAGAATAAAGTTATATCCACGAAAAGATATTTGAATAATCCTATGCAGAAACTAGCATCAACAAAGATAAACCAATAACCTAGAATTCATAACTTACCACAAAGGAGGTAAAGACTCTAAGATTCTATCATATTCAATTATCATCAACCTCTATTATATATAATTATCGGCCTTGGGTAATGATGATATCGGCCTCTATAAAGGTTAATGGTTATTATATGATGAGATTGATTGATATCTCAATATGTTGAATATTTCTTTGGTAGGGTTAGAAGATATACAGATGCCCCAATGAGCAAGTTCACCACCTATTATGATTTCATTGATCTTTGTCTATATACCCTGACTATTTAAAATATTGTCATTTGGGCATGAGATTGTCGTTCCCAACTATTGATACTTTGATTTGATAAGCCTTTCGTAAGGTCATGTTACCTTCCATGATGATTTTCCCTCCCCAAATTATTGGAGTATATACTCTATGTTTTTCTTAGGATATCAATCTAAAAATGTCAGGTGGTTTTTAAAATGATAGGAAGACATTTTCCTGGGAAAAACTAGAAGGTTGTTTATAAGTTTTAAGAAAGATGGTAATGAGTGTTATAATGAAATTATATGAGTTTCATGGACTCACACTGCAATTATATTCTAGATCAAGGACTGATCTAAGTCAGTTTGACTAGAATGGATTACTGTTTAGACAAGTTTGTGTCTAGTATAACTAAATAAAAGGGTATGGACCCTAGTTATGTTTATTTGATCTCATCTATGAAAAGAGATAATTACCTTGACTATGATGCTTAACCTGGGTAAGGTAACCATTTTAGTTGTAATGAATCGAGTTAAACTCATTTAGAAGTCTATAAGTCCTGGATCTTGAGTTTTGCAAAGTTGCAATGAGAATCCTTGTATGGAAAGTTAGTCTGAAGAATTATAGAACCTATACAATATTTGGAAACCGGTTGAAGATAGCAAGATTGAATTAAAATTGATAAAAATATAAACATGGATTACCATATCCAGGATGACGTAACCTATTGGGATAATCATACTTAGCTAGATGGTATCTAGGGTTGTATGACCAATAGGGTTACATACACCACAAGTACCGATGGCAAATACCAAGGGTCATCCTAGGTCTATCCTCCTCATGCAGGGTAGGGCTACTTCTAGTTAGGAAAGGTGCGGGAGACCGACGGTCTGTGGATGGAGGTAAAGCTCTCCGAAGATGCCTTCTCTCTCATCAACCAGAGAGTAGCCGATGTCTATGACATGGAGGTCGACAAATGAGATGCAGTGATCTCTTGGTAAGTTTTATTTTGTAATTTTCCTTTAATGAACGGACTCTTTGTGTATCATAGTACCAACATGATTATTAAATAAGATGTTGATTAAACTTCGACATTTAAAAAAGTTAAAAAAAAATTCAACCTTTTTACCTCTTCAAATTTTTCTTCATGGCAACCTAGATTATAGTGTTAGATTCCATTTTGGTTATTACATATGGTATCAGAGTGAACCGGGTTCAACACATGGACCTATGGGCTCATTACGAGAAAACTCGTTAACATCTAGCATAATTGCTAATGTTTGAAAATTGGTTTTACGCCAAAAAAAAAAAAAAACCTATCAAGAAGACTATTTTCCCAACACTTAATCAAGTCAGTGTTTAAGAAAGAACCAGTTGAGGAATTAAAAACTCCAAGAGCAAAATAAGTCTGCTAAGGTTGTATAGTGGAAAGATTTTGGAGACTTTGACTAGGAAGGTAAAACCTTGGTCAGTTGCAGATCAGACTAAGAGCTCAGGTAGAGCAGTGTCTATATGAAAGCAAGAACTTAAGGATGGGAAGATCCTAGAATTATGTCTTAGATACAAGAATAGATCAGTTTTATTTTAACTCCTAGATGGCTTGGAATGAGCCAAGTGGAATAAAAGAGTCATTAAAGGACAAGAAGTAATATATTGGCATAAAATGTTGAGAAAAATAGTACAAGATTTGGAAATGTATATGTTTTGCTGCTTTTGCAAAATAACTCATAATAGAAGAAGCTTGTGATCCAACTATAATCTTTGTGTATTGCTATAGTATAATCTTATAATTTTAGTGATGAACAATAGATACTCCAGAAAAAAAAAAAAAAGAGTGAATATGATGTAACCATTTTATTTGCAAATTTGTGAGCATGATGAAAGTCTTAAGAGGCTTATATATTTGTCAAACTCTAATTCACTAAAAGTTTTTGGAAAATCTAGTGTAGTGTAGCAATCCACTTCTTTGTTAGTGACTTAGTCAGTCACGTAGTGCATAGTGAGTCTCTGGATTTTGACACTTCTTCAGATTTTTGGTAAAATTCCTTTTAACACCTGCAAGGATTTACATATTTTCTAATTATTTTGAAATAGTCTATCCACCAAATTTTGAAGATTGCTTATTTTATAACCAGTTGGTCAAAATTTGATTTATTGTCAAAATGAGTTGTTCTTTTGACTAATTATTGAAATTGAAATTGTTAATAATTTGATATCAATTTAAGTTATTGTGGTGGTTATACAATAATATTTTGGTTGTTCACTATGTTTTATGTAATATTCAACACTATCATGTCCTGGACGGGCCTCTGATGGATTGTGTAAGGAAGTAAATTGTAGAAAATGCACCTGGTATGTCCTTAACGTTGCAAAAGAAAGACACTTTGTATGGATAGAAATATGTTTCAAACCCTTTTTGGGTTTTTGATATATATGTATATATATAAGCTACCGGAAGGTCTTACATTGATATCATCTTTTGAATCTTGTGTTATTATATGTGGGCGGATGGGAAGTCCAGTAAGCCCAGATTAATAGTCTCTCCAAGTCGAGCAGGGTGATAAACTTGACTACATGACTTCATTTTGTCGTGTTGCGCTTAATTAAAAACCTTGGCCAAGGTGATGCTACTATCTAATAGTGTCAGTCAGTTTCTTGTCCCAGATACACATCCAGTCAGAGGTCATGCTAGTTAGGAGTTGCCTATAGTGCATGACTAACTAGGGATTGTGTAGGGTCAAACACCAGAGCTCAGATGGCAATTTAGAGAGTAGGACCACTTCTAGTCAGGAAGTGAGCGGAGAACTGCTTAAGTCCGTGATTGATGATGCTTCCTCGCTCATCAGTAGCATGCCAAGCCTTGGAGGATAGTTGAATCAGATAAGGAATTCTGATCTTTTCTCTTGTAGTTACTTAACAATTTCTATAATTCCACTATCAAGATGACTCCATTTGAAACATTGGACAGAAGAAGATGCCGAACTCCTATAAGCTGGTTAAGCTAGAAGATAGGATTAGCATTAGTCCAGAAATGTTGTCAGAAATGGATGAACAAAACAAACCAATTAAGAAATATTAGAGGAAGCTAATGAGTATGGAATGTATTCTAAATAAGTTCCTAGATATGAGAGACTCCTCAAAGCCCTCAAAGTTATTCATTCAATTTATTGATTACAAAATCATTTTATTTTGCTAGGAGGCACAATGCTTTCTATGATTATATTTGAAAAGTATATAACAAATGATAATTATATTTCTAGAATTTTTAATAGGAACAAGACCCAGGAGAGGTCGTGATCGGGCTTATAAAATGTTTCAGAATCACAACCTTTGCTTGTGAAACAAAAGAAAGTTTACTCATTGCAGGGTCCAGTGGGACAACGTACAGGAGGTAATATGACCTCGAGAAATTTACCATGATTTAACAGCAAGGATTTTATCCATTGTTTGCACTTTTGCAGGTTAAACAAATCCTATCTTATCACATTTTTGGACACACTAAATCGAGGACGATGATTCTTTAGGGGAAAGATATGTTACATCCCTCCTTTTGGACAAATTTTTACTATTTACTTTTACCTGTTTCATGGATAGAAATGGACATGAGAATACGTTTATGATCATGAGAAACAATATCATGATTAGAAGTATAGATTTTATGAAATCATAGTTTTATTTCTTGAATATGATCAATTCGATGATATGAATTAAAATGTCTTTCCAATATGGAAAAATGAAATGTTACGATTTTATTATGCTTGGATCGGGATGCCAGTACGTTGATCACAATATGTATGTGAGAATGTTTTGACAGGAACAGGTGAACTGAGTTCTCCGAGAAACAACAAGAGAGAAGGCATCTTCGGGGAAGGGGATAATAGACCCTGGAACACCAATGGGTATTTGCCACTGAGTACGTGCAATAGGCAGATAAACTTAGTCATCTTGAGGTAAGACTTGTTTATGATTAAATCAACATTACGTTGTTGTAGAAGTGCAACATTGTCATCCTAAATGTCGTTGTCACGACAAGTAAAGTCAACCGACATCCATGTCGTATGATATGTCATGCTAAGTTATTCGACGTAAAACATTGATAGTAGTTCGTAAAAGGGGGGGGCTAAGATTCGATCCCAAAAGGTCAACCGTATGCCTCGTCGCTGCAGATGCGAAATTGCCCCAAACATCGTTACCGTCGTAACACCTTACATGCGTGCAATGTAAATATTGTCAATTCCGTTATGGACATCATCGTGAAATAGGTTTCAATAACGTCTTAAGTCCATATGAACACCAAGTGTTATATCATCAATTATATTCGTAACGGTAAGGAATAAATAAAATATATTAATGTCTTCCATAATCACTGTGAGCAAGACAAAGATTATCAAGTATTGATAATAATCGAGCTTTAGCTTGAAGGAATTTGTTATAGATCATTATTTTATAATTCCACCTTATTCCATATCATGGCAATCATTTAAGCCTCTAATAAAGTGGTAAAGGGTCAAAAGTTATGCTTTAATCATGTGATATTAATAATTGTCATTCATCGATAAACCTCAATAAGGTTAACAATTATTAATACCTTTTCAATCATCAAGTCCGCCACCTTTCTAGCCATGACGGCCTATCCAACAGAATTATCGAAGCCTTTTTGCTATTGTTTGTACCATTTTTGATCTCTTATGGACCGAGCCATCTTGGAGCTTTCGGATAGACTCAGAAGGTAGTTAGGGTTTGGGGTAGTTTTTTCATCCTTTTAGATAAAGACATGGAGAGTTTTGTAGAAGACACAATTATTGGTATTGGGAATCGAGAATAGCACCCACACTGTAATCTGCATCGAAGAATCTTAAATAGCATACACAGTTCGCTGCATTAGAACCTGAAGAAATCCAAGGGACGAGCTTGTCAAAGAAGTTAGAAGACAACGAGGAACTGGTAGTGAAGCGAGGAGTTGAAGAAGCCGCAGCTCCATGACACAGGTTCCACGTCCTTCCCTTACTCTGTAACCATTCCAAAATCTATTTGCTTAGATTGCACAAGAAAAAGGAGAGTGAATGTTGTTCTTTATCTTGAAAATAATGCCATTGAACTTAATAGAGGAAGAACTATACGAATGACCTTGTGGCTTCAGCTTAACTCAGAAAACGTAGTCATATTCTGTTGCTTGCTAGTCTTTAAGTATCTTTATCAGAAAAAATAAATAAAATTCAGAGCCAGAAGAAATACCAATCGAAAGCTATAAATGATTGAAGTGCCCTTTTCATTAATCTCCATCATGAGAACGATATCACTCATAGAGAGTATTGGATAGCCAAAAGAGAATAAGATCTTTCTTGGTATAATGATATAGTGGTCAACCTGGTTAAGTAAGCTCGTTCTCATGGCCGAATGACTTGCATTTTTACATATTTTGTAGAGCGAGCTAATGTTAACAATAGATTCTCAGTAGGTAGCTAAACCCATACCGGCTTAACTCAGAGATGGCTAGAGTAACTATAATACAGCCTTAAGGAAAATTTATGCCATTTCGATACTGTCTCATAGTAAGCTTACATTGACTCGGTGTTCAAAGAAGACATTAACACTCTTAGCTTATGGTATAATCTTGTCAAAAACCCTGCGTAGAGCTGATCATGTGAATGCTGCTAGGTTATAGTCGTGGGCTTAACCTTAGTGTTAACAATTTTGTTTTCCTCTCCATGCTTTTGTTGAGAAGTTAAGAAATTCTTTTGAGAGCCTCTTAGCTGTCGAGCTTCTCAAATTTAGTAGTTGTTGTCCATATTACCACCTCGACCTTAGAAATAGGAAAAGAGCATAGTAAATGTCCAGTAGATTGAAGCAAGTATTAATTAGATATCTGGATTTTGAATCCTCGCATTGGATAAATGGTATGAAGTCTTCAAAGTTAGTTTATAAATATATTTCGTGTTTATGTATAAAACGGTTACTATTGAAAGATGTCCGGTTATAATAACACAAAAACATCCTTCTTGTGATGAAGAAGAACTTGCATATCTTATTGAAACTTAAGTGGTTTAGTTACCTCATTTGTAATATTGGTAGATATTTCATGAATGATTTTATATTCCTGTTGAAATTGATTCACTTGTCTAGTTAAGACAACTATTCCTTTAAAGAAACAAACACTAAGATGATTTGAATTAAATTTTTCCACATTATTAAGATGGACTTGATCAGGACACCCAACTAAACATAGGAGAAAACCCCATTAAGTCTTGGAGCATTGATGAGAACTACGATTGGATAATAAATGGGAAGATGCCTCTTAAATGGCTATATCGTTAGAATAAAGTTATATCCACGAAAAGATATTCGAATAATCCTATGCAGAAACTAGTATCAACAAAGATAAACCAATAACCTAGAATTCATAACTTACCACAAAGGAGGTAAAGACTCTAAGATTCTATCATATTCAATTATCATCAACCTCTATTATATATAATTATCGGCCTTGGGAAATGATGATATCGGCCTCTATAAAGGTTAATGGTTATTATATGATGAGATTGATTGATATTTCAATATGTTGAATATTTCTTTGGTAGGGTTAGTAGATATATGGATGCCCCAATGAGCAAGTTCACCACCTATTATGATTTCATTGATCTTTGTCTATATACCCTGACTATTTAAAATATTGTCATTTGGGCATGAGATTGTCGTTCCCAACTATTGATACTTTGATTTGATAAGCCTTTCGTAAGGTCATGTTACCTTCCATGATGATTTTCCCTCCCCAAATTATTGGAGTATATACTCTGTTTTTCTTAGGATATCGATCTAAAAATGTCAGGTGGTTTTTAAAATGATAGGAAGACATTTTCCTAGGAAAAACTAGAAGGTTGTTTATAAGTTTTAAGAAAGATGGTAATGAGTGTTATAATGAAATTATGAGTTTCATGGACTCACACTGCAATTATATTCTAGATCAAGGACTGATCTAAGTCAGTTTGACTGGAATGGATTACTGTTTAGACAAGTTTGTGTCTAGTATAACTAAATAAAAGGGTATGGACCCTAGTTATGTTTATTTGATCTCATCTGTGAAAAGAGATAATTACCTTGACTATGATGCTTAACCTGGGTAAGGTAACCATTTTAGTTGTAATGAATCGAGTTAAACTCATTTAGAAGTCGATAAGTCCTGGATCTTGAGTTTTGCAAAGTTGCAATGAGAATCCTTGTATGGAAAGTTAGTCTGAAGAATTATAGAACCTAGACAATATTTGGAAACCAGTTGAAGATCGAAAGATTGAATTAAAATTGATAAAAATATAAACATGGATTACCATATCCGGGATGACGTAACCTATTGGGATAATCATACTTAGCTAGATGGTATCTAGGGTTGTATGATCAATAGGGTTACATACACCACAGGTACTGATGGCAAATACCAAGGGTCATCCTAGGTCTATCCTCCTCATGCAGGGTAGGGCTACTTCCAGTTAGGAAGGGTGCGGGAGACCGACGGTCTGTGGATGGAGGTAAAGCTCTCCGAAGATGCCTTCTCTCTCATCAACCAGAGAGTAGCCGAGGTCTATGACATGGAGGTCGACAAATGAGATGCAGTGATCTCTTGGTAAGTTTTATTTTGTAATTTTCCTTTCATGAATGGACTCTTTGTGTATCATAGTACCAACATGATTATTAAATAAGATGTTGATTAAACTTCGACATTTAAAAAAGTTAAAAAAAAATTCAACCTTTTTACCTCTTCAAATTTTTCTTCATGGCAACCTAGATTATAGTGTTAGATTCCATTTTGGTTATTACATAAAAGGAGAGATAGAGGCGGGAGGGGCATGGAGAACTGTAATCTAGAAAGTTCAATGAGCAAGGGGAGTGATAAAATAATTAAAACATTGAAACATAAGAAGATACAAAGGATTGCAATACAAGACCATAATGAAATAAAAATGAATACATAAAGATAAAATGAAATATATATGATAGAATTAGTGTATGTTTATATATATATATAAATAAATAAGTATTAATATTTAAATATGATCAAATCATAAAGGCTGCATAAATCCAATAGTTTTGTCCCATACTACCTAATTCCCCCCTTTTTTCCTGTCTTGGGAGACCCCTCCCACTTTTAATTTTCTTCTTCCTCTAACCATAAAGGATTGTCTTTCACCCCCTCACTTTTAAGGTAAAGGGCCTAAATACTTGTTCTTGCGTTAAAGTCTAATTAAAATGATCTCACTAATGGCACTATAAACTAATATGTCATTTTTAAATGTTGCATATGGGTCCTCTGCCTAGATTCTTTTTCTTATAAGATTTTGAACCACAAGGTGCAAAGTAACACGCAACAAGGCATTATAAATTTTTCATCTATTATCTTCATTTATATGTATTGATTATTTGGGCCTCCTTTTTCTACCTGTATGATTCCTCCCCTTGATTCACTTACAAGAACTATCTCTCCCCTATGCCCATTGCCACTTTCTGTTAGCTCATTCCAAATCAAAACCTTCGTATAACCCTCAAAGTTCAGACCTTTGCAGCCATCATGCTCATGTGTTTCTACAAGGGCAATGATGTCCTCTCCTCCAAGGGTAATCTCTACAATTCCAACTTACCATTGTAAGGTGTTCCTAGGGGGAGAGGCAAGGGGCGCGACTTCCTATTTACTGTGTCAATTTGTCACTAAATTGAACTTTCCCTTTATATAGCCATGCTTCATTGCCTGCATTTCTTTTCGTTACAACTTTCTCTCATTCCCTCCTTCGCTCCTCTAGCAATGTTGGGGTGGTCAAATCCTCATTGTGTACCTTTGAGAAACCCCCCTTTGTTCAATGCAAAACTCTCAACTAAGCAATATAAGAGGAATGCAAACAACAATAGGGGACCATAAGTATGAGATAGATTCAAATGGGCACATGAGGGATTGAAACATCCTTGTGGTCAAAGGAGATGAATTCAGATGGGCACACAAGGATTGCAAGTGGGCAGCATAATTTGCAACAAATTACGAGATTTTTGAGAAGAAATTTAGTCTGCTAGGTACCAAGGATGGAAATTATGTGCTACCTTTGCTTGAAAGGCAAAATGTTTTCAAATTCTATGCCAGCGGTCACCGTTACTGCCACACTGGCCACTATGGATTTTTTTAGAAATGGTGAACAATGAGTAGTGAACCTTCGGGTCTATAGAAATGAGGGCAAACAGAATATTTTATTGAAGAACCTAGACGAATGGTCTCAAAAAAAACTAGAGGGTGAGAAATTAGTCTGTGGTTCGATACCATGTCAAGCCAGGAATTGGACTGCAAAAATAAATTGGAGATGCAAACCCAAAATTGTATTCACTGAAACGAGTTGCAAAGTACATATTTAATAAGAAATAATTGTAAGAATGACTGCTCAGATTCTACAAAAAATATTATATTTGTAATAATAACACTTATTTATAACCTAGAATTCTGTACATAATATTAACCAATTACATAAAAAAAGTTTAAGCAATTATTTCTGACTGTTATTCTTGTGAACAAATTTCAATTGCAGATTTTCTATATGGTTGTTGCAACTGCCAAGTTATGATATGTTTGTTAGATCAATAGTATGCTTTGCTGTGCTCTGCCAAGCAACTCCAATGGAGGACTAGAAAATATCCTTGCAATTATCAAGTACTTGATTCAACAACAATTGTTCGGTTGGAGGTGTGGTGCTAGCTTGTACCATATGTGCTTGGGATTGTCCTGAACTTCACTTTCACATTTCAATTAACCTTGCATTTAGAATAGGTTGAACATTTAACATGCACAAGTAGTTGTTATGCAATGTACATGAAACAATGCTACATGGAAGCCATGGAATTAAACCAAACCATTTTTCGAGATATTGTTACATGGTAGGTGGTGCTTTTATACATCATTTAGAGTATATTGGAACCAATGATTACAGCAATGAAATTGTACTCCTGCCTTGTTGCATGACAAAACAAATGACAATTTTCCAAGTTGAAAGTCCCAAATATCTCAATAGTCTCATTCCTAACATGTCAAATATTATGAGAGATAACTTCTGGCAAATGAATATTTAAAATATTTTTAGATTAAAGTTTTGGATCACACTTTGCAATCCATTGTTAAAATGAAAAAAATATGATGGATCACAGGGTGTGATCAAAACATTGATCAATAAACATTTTATGGGTTTTTTTTTTCTTTTCCAGAAGCTGTCTTTTATAATATGGACCATGAAATTTCACATCTCTAACATCAAATATTACTTGAAAAACAATAAATAGATTTATATAATTCAACATCAATATGTACAAAAATACATGCTGGGAATGAGAGTTTGCCTCTTGTATCTAGAAACAACCATAATATCCACTTATTTCCAGATAATTGTAATGAAATATTTACCTGTGGAAATCTCTAATATATAATTCCTCTTTCTAGCTAAGGATTTTATGAAGAAACTTCTTCCAATCGAAGATAATCATACATTACACCAGAAAAAGGGCTAGAGGGTTTTCTCTGTGTAAGATACAATGTATTCTCACCCTCCACCAATAGGTTTCCAGAAATCTCAATGTTAAATAGATGGTACAAACCATGGATGCCATGACGAGCAATAGCATTATCTTTCCCAAACTGCATAGTATCAAAATGTGGTTTGTATATATTTGGATCATTGAATCTAACCTGTGATGTCAAGGAATTTGTCAGTCTAGCAATTTAATTAAAAAAACCAAGCAATTTGTACTTGGCTCTGCATGCAGACAACTAGGATTAGAGAAAATGAAAAGCTTCATACCTGAATAGCTGCATTGGTTGATGATGCAATTGCCAAACGAAACTTATATAGACTATTTTGTTTCCAACTTTTCACCTGGAATTTGACTTGCCATGTTGAGGGATGCAAGCTTCCATCGCTTTTAATCCTAAAATTATTCAAAGGAAATCAATACATTGTATGTTTGCTCAAATCCTTAATATCTTGTAGATTAATTCTATCCGTGAATTGGATGTAGAAATCCAGAAAATATCATAATATAGGATTCAGAGAGAATCTTTAAACAGATTTTTGAATTTTTGGGGACATTACTAATTTTTTCAAACAAATGTAGTTTTTTCCATATTGAAATATAAACAAATTACAAAACCGCCATATTCTGCCGAGTTGCAGCTGATCCAAAAACAAGATACAAGTTTACCCATGACAGCAAAATCCGCTACTTGGCCAAATGAAGTTGTCATTGATCCCAATTCTTAACCATAACATTTACTATTGCCCACTACATAAATTCAATGTCTTTTATATGAGATAATTAAAACAATGTGATTGAGAGGCCATATTTTGACATGTATGATTTGAGTGGATACTGGAATGTCATCAATACTCAATCGCACAGAATTGATGGTTATTAGTGGGTTTTTGGGGTTAGGTCGCTGCATACTGCTATAAAAGAAGTAGGTTGTTCCCTTATTTCAATGCTACTAATCCCAGGAACGGGTTTGATATCATAGCATCACCCCTTGTAACGATCAAGACTGGTAAGTCCATTGCTCTGAATGGTCAAAAATATAGTTGGAACTTGTTAAGGAAACATTATCTAAGCATTCAATATTGGCTTCTAGGTTTGTGAATTAAAAGGAGTACCCACAGAGGAAATATAGTTGGACTTGTTAAGGAAACAATCTGGTAACTGGGAACTACCCACTTCATTATCTTGTCCTAATTGTACCGATACGTGCTTTAGCTTATATTCAGTAAGAAAATTCAATCTCAACGTTAGCTCAATCTGAACCTACAACATAGAAGCAGGCCTTTGGAAGGCCAATGAAATATTAATTATGTTAAAACCTAGTAATGAGTATAAAAGGAATCATGACGATCAAGGTATAAAATTTTAATAAAGGTATAAAGAAAACAATGTAAAGCAAGGGGCTCTTCTTATACTCAAGTGATTTGCATGTTTTTTTTTATTAAATTACTTATGTCAGTCTATCAAACCAAAAATAAATAAATAAGACACAGACATTACGATCTATTCCATTTTTTGTTCGTCCATGTTGTGCATGGTCTGTGAGAAAAAATAGGAAACTCATGGGGAGCATAGGCATAAAAGGAAATCAACCCTGAGAATATGGACTTAATCACACGGGCTTACAGTATTTTGAGGAGTGCCTTGAAAGTGTTTTTATACAGTGTTTCTTAAGCATTTCAGTATAGTACCCATCTCTTCATTTTCTAAGGGAGAAACTGTAGATTACGACAGGATTTCACAAAAAATGAGTGAAATAGGACTTGTTCTAGCCTGAACTTTGTCATTAGAATAATTTAGTATTATAGTATATCAATTGAATATGCCAAAAACCGTTACGGCTAAAATTTTCATTTCTGATCAATAAAATTACAATGCTGCAATGATATTAAGGTCACAAACTCATAATCACTTCAATGACATTCCTAGGCATGCTTGTAACCTACGAATTAATCCAAGCAATGAGCAATTAACTTAACACACCTGCACGTGTGTGCAAAGTACCAATCTCTTCTCCAGTCACTGACCCCAACAGTATAAATCAAATCATTGCTATTGTAGATCTCAGAATATCTTTCCCATAAGCCATATTGTCGGAACCTGTAGAAACAAGAAAGAAAGTAAATGAAATTATATTAATGTCCACTGATGACAGAGGTAGGTCCGTAGGAATCAAAAGTACAACAAATCACAACATCTAATCAGAAGTGAAAAGAGGAAGTCCAAAAACAAAAACAAAATATTATAAGCTAAAACCAGAAAGCAATGGTATCTATCTGCCAAGTACCAATGTGAACAAAGGGTTCAACATTCTACAAGATGCAGAGCTACCAGATTGAACTGAGACCAAATTTATTTGGTGAAGACTTTGAATTTCTTCTCATTAATCACTATATTGAACCATGAAACTTATAAAGACATTTAAACAAAGGCACGAGTTAGTAACATCCCTTATTTAAACAATTGTCTGATGTCCTCTGGCATGCCATAAAAGATTTGGAAAGAGAAATTGAATGGAAGTGCCATAAAAAGATTTGGAAAGAGAAATTGAATGAAAGTCTCACAACAATAGCCATTAGGCGGGATACACATGAAATTTAATTGGAATGGAAGCAATAGAAAGAAACAACGATCTGCAGATCATCAACACAATACAAGAAACGTGCAAGGCCCAAAACTTCTCTGTATATTCATTTGAAAAGGACATTTACATTTATAAGAAAATATTGCAAACTGAATGAGAAACTAACCTCTATCTAACTGCCAACTAAAAAAAAAACTGCCTCTTAACTATAACTAAACAAAAATATTCATTATTCTTTCATTCTCCCCCATAATGAACATTGGGAAGAACTCAAAGCAAATGTTGAAGTTTCTGAAAGCAAGCATGAGCTAGGGGCTTCGTGAATAGATCAGCGAACCAATCCTCCGTAGGGCAATATACAATCTCAACCAGTGCTTGCTAAACCAATTATTTGATATAGTGAAGCTAATTTTCAATATGTTTAGTCTTGTTGTGAAACACTGGATTTTTAGTCATTTGTATAGTACTCTGGTTATCACAGTACATCACGATGGGACTATTCTGTATTTGCTGCATATCCTCTAGCAATCTCCTAAAACATACTGCCTGGCAAGTTGTGAAAGTGACAGCTTTGCACTAAGCCTGTAATGTCCCAAACTAGAATATTGGAACACTTAGAAAATTTTCTATAACAATGCATAGATTCCTACACTTTCTGATCATCGAGATCTCGGGATAGGCAGGGTGAGAGCATACAGTAGTTGAAAATTGAATCAGATATGCATATTAACGGCAAGCCGCACAACTATACAATGAAATTATGAAAACTGAAAATGAACGAAATTCTAATTCTGGTGGCAAGCCTTCCAGAACATTTACAAAATATTAATATCAACTTTAAAATCAGTCTTATTTTCTAGCATAGAACCACATAGAATATTAATCCTCTTAATACTAGAAAAATAGCAGAAATTTTCAATACCCAACTAATCAATAACTGAAACCCAAATAATAATATAATGCAACAAGTGACACAGCTAGTTCCAAAGCTGATTAAATCTGAAAATACACAAAATGACTCACAATTGACTGCTTGCAGCTGTACATCTGCTGGAGGAATTAGATATAACTGAATGAGCAAATGGTACGGCAAACTTAACGCTTCCCATAGACTGTACAACACTCCTTATGATTGGTACAACCCCACTAAGGAATCACAACTCCTAATAAATGAGTTGCAGTTGATTAAAATGGATGCAACAGTTGGTACGGCTGCCAAATGAAATAATCACAACATTATTTTTAGTTGTACGACCTAGCTAAAGTGGTACTGCCAGGCAGATGGGATTGTACAATGACTTCAAAGTCTTCAAGTAAGGTGCCTAAACTATACAGTTGGGTTCTGAATAAATAAAATACTATTCACTGATCTTGTACAGCCCAGCAAGGATGGTACAACTCAACCAAAATGAGCCCAGCAATCTCAAATCTCAAAATCATTATATTTGTTATTGCACACCAAAGTAATATCACCAAACTGGAAAAACACAACTTTCACACAACACCAAAAATCTACAAACACACCAAACCACAACAAAATTTAGAAATCTTCAAAACATCAAAAACATTTGAAACTGGAAATACTTTTACAAATCTTCAACACAATGGTTATCCCTGAATGAAATCATTCTAATGGAGATGAAGGTTTTCATCCCCAAATCCAATCTTTGCAACACAGGGAATCCCTGGTTGAAATTACTCATATGGACAAGAGGGTTTTTGTCCTCGAATCCATTTATCAAAAAAGAGTTTGCGTCCTTAGACAAAAAGATAAACACAAAGGCTCAATCTCAAAAATGAAGGTTTGACTTCAAATGATAAATTTATCTCTTTGAGCCTTGACTCCCTTTTTATAGTGTAATGTCCCCATTTCCAGCATGATCACCTAACGAGAGTCTGGGTTAGCTGTAGCATGCTACCCCAATTTTTTGAAAATGTAAACAAGGATATTACAATGTTAGCACAATCATGCATGAACAACTAAATTGCCTCCACACTTCTGATCACCAAGATCCCAATCCGGGTGAGGTGAGAGCATAATGTGTCTTGGCTTACAGAGCTAAAAAAATGGCGCAACATCAAATTACATTCATCTGCTATGAGCAGGCATCCACTTATGCAGTGGGTATGAATACAAGAATGAAAATTACAAATCATCCACTTATCCAGTGGGTATTCGCCACTTATTCAGTGGGTAGAACAAGCATGAAAGAAAGATTTCAATTGCTCCTCACTGGCGGTTGAACCATCTAGGGGTTATTATGTGTTTGTGCATCATTAAGAAAATATACAAAACGCATCAGTTGCAGCTACAACAAATGAAATACATTATATCATCATAGTATCATTACATGAGTCTTGCATCACACTAATACCTTGCATAAGAAAGATGATCAGTTTGCACAAGATACATAAACCAGGCTAGAAATCACTGAATATAGTCACTGTGAACGGGTTTGAGTGTAATGTCCCCCATTTAGCCCATATGATCAGTCCATGGAGGTTAGCCTATCATTGGACTCCCGAAGGCTAATGCCAGTGGTTAGGAGGTCTAATTGGAGACTTACTATTTATAGTAAGTCAAGTTGGAGCAACTTGCTAATTATAGCAGGGCAGGTGCAGAGGATCCTAGCACAAGATTGATGGGTTCGAGATACCCGAAGCTTTGTTTGTCGAAATATAAGTTAAATTGAAGATTTAACTTATAATATTTAAAGGGGCAAAGTGACTTATGTTTAAAAGTGACTTTATTTTATAAAGTAAGTCACAACTTAAAGTTGTATTGCTAGGGAGATGGGCGCCCATATGGGGACTTGGGGACATAAGGTAATGAAATTAAAAATAATAAAATAATATCATCTTGGGGGTTGGAGGAGAAGGAGAATAAAGGAAAAAAGTGTGAGGCCATTTTGATTATTCATTCACTCTCTTGTTTTTGATATTGTCGTGCATTCTTAGAGCTTGAAGAGCTTTGAGGGTTTAGACTAGACCTGCTAAGACGAAAACCTTTGCAAGATCGCCTTCTTTGTGTGTGAAAGACCACATCAAGGACGAATATTAGAGGCTATATTCAGGAGCTTCATTTGGGCTACATTTTGATATATTTTGGTGGAGATTTGGATTGATAAGTAACACATCTTATTCAGATTTGAGGTGCCGCTGAGAGCAGAAGTTTAACTTGCAGTTTTTGATTGTTTTGTGGGAGATTTGAGACTGCAGAAACATATTCTTGCTGGCCGCACACTTTATGCTAGACGTACCTTGCTTTGCAAGCCGTACTGCACATTGTTGGAGTTTGGGAATGTGTTTAGGGACTGTTTTGAGTTCCTCAGCTGGACGTTGAAAGTCACAAAGGATCTGTAGAGTCTATGACATATTTCAAAGGATTCCATATCTTGTGTTTGCTGCAATTACCCACAGCTGGGCCGTACTACCTTGGAGGAGTCATGAGTTTTCTTAGTTGTGGTTCCTTGATCGTTTAGTGGCATCTATCCTCAATATCTTGGGCGTCTAGGGCCTTATTTGGCTTTGCTATTCACTGTGATCGAAAACCCCTTCATGAGTGGTGTTTAAAAGACATTCTCTAACGATTATATTGCTGGTCTAGATACGTCACAAATATGAAGTTGTAATCTGGCAAATGGGTATGTACTCATAGGGTACACGGGAACATGTCCCCACCTCGTCCAGCCCCGTCCCTGTCCCCTGTGACGTTTCCGGGATGGGGGGACGGGTGGGGACGTCCCCTTCAAATCACAAAAACAGGAAACGTCCCAGAAACGCCAGAAAAAACTCGGGGACGTCTTGCAAAGTACCAGGGACGTCTGGCCGTCCCCGTGACAGCCGGGGACGTCCAAAACACATTTTAATAAAAATTATAGAATCTAATTAAAACTTAGGTTTATAGTCTTAATTTTTAACGGAAAATAGAAATCCTATGAAAACATAAAGTTAAAGGCAAAGCTTAAAAAAAGAAAACAAAACTCAGTCGACGAAGGAAGGAAAAAGTGACGCAGGAGAAAGAAAAAAACGATGCAGAGGAAGGAAAAAATGACGCAGAGGAGAAAGAAACGCTGCCTGAAAACGAATCAAATGTGATTTTTCATTTTTCATTTTGATCATCCTTCACCTGGTCGGGATAGACAGCATTGTTGTCAGGAGCTCGGGATAGACAGAGACTAGTGGAGTTTTCGAGGGCAGCATAAGGAGTGACGATACGATAGGTTTTGTGACATAAGTTGAGCATTTCATTTCTGTTGTTTAAAATAGAGATTCAAATATCTGATTTATTTTTCATCCCAGGGCTGATTTGGAATATCAACTGTGTTTGCAGTTACCTCATTCTTTGTGTAGATTGAGGGTGAGGGCTTTGGGATATCAACCGTGTCTGCAGTTACCTTATTTGAAACGCTGCAAACCGTCAAACATTTGAAAACCCCTCAGCTTGCACAGGTACTTGTTTTTTTTTTTTATTATTTTTTTTTTGTTTTTCATTTTTTTTATTATTAGGGGTTTTTATATTGTATGGTGTTTTTTTCTGAGTTAAGTTTTCACTGTTTATTCATTGTTCAGCCTCTCAAAGCCAATTGTCAAACAAACACAAAGTCACAAACAAAAATTTAAAAATCAAAATGAGTAGCAATGAGGAAAATATGAATGAAGAGAGCAATGAAGAAGTTGAAGTTCAAATAATACGTCCTCAAACCCAAAACACATCTGCAAGTTCCATTGGAAGTGGAGACCATTTTAAATGCCCTTCATCCTCTCTTCAGGAATATGCAAAAGGACCCTTCAACCCCAGAAAACCCTTGCTTCAATTTGCCACCAATTTGACCGGTCCTAAGGCTAAAAATTCAGGGGGAACCAGGCATTGGTTGTCATATTTGCAACACTAATTATCATGGGAGCTACAGCAAGGTTGAACATCATTTATTGGGTGAGAGTGGCCATGGGGTTAGAGTTTGTGAAGATATAAAATTGGAAGAACAGGTTGAAATGCTAAAGTTGGTAGGGCAAAGTGAGGAAAAACATGCAGCTACTTCTACTAAAAGGAAGCGTTCAATGCAAATGCAATCTATTTCTAATGATGAACATTCCAATCTATCAGTTGGACAGGGACTTGGACAACATTGTGATAAAGGCAAGAAGAAGGCCACTTCTACCACAGCCACAGGTGAAAAAAACACAGTGATAGGGATGATGAATATGCAAAAGCGTGAGCTAGCTGATGATTCAATGGCAAAGTTTTTTTATGCCCATGCCATCCCTTTTCATTTGGCAAGGTCTCCTTATTTCAAAAACATGTTCAAAGATGCAATAGCAGTTGTTCCTCCTGGAGAGCATAGATTGCGTACCTCCCTCCTTGACAAACAATATTCAAAGGTGAACATAGTAATGGAGGAGATAAAACAAACATGGATTAGGACTGGTTGTTCCATTGTGATGGATGAGTGGACTGATATTCGACATCACTCGCTCATTAATATTATTGTTACATGTCCTTCTGGTTCATACTATCTTAGAGCGATTGATTGCTCTGGGAAACGTAAGGATGCTGATTTCCAGTTTGCCCTTTTGAAGGAGGCCATAGAGGAGGTTGGGTCTTCTAATGTTGTGCAGGTTGTGACAAATTCAGCTCATGTTTGTAAGTTGGTTGGATTGATGGTTGAGAGTGCTTACAAACACATTTTTTGGACTCCATGTTGTGTACATGCTTTGAATAATGCTTTGAAGGACATTGGCAAAATAGAATGGGTGAAGGTAGCAGTGGCCGAATCTAGATCAATACAAATGTTTATATGCAATCATCAAACTTCACTTGCATTATTCCGATCCTATTCAAATAAGGAATTCCTCAAACCAATTCAGACTAGATATGCTAGCTATTTTATTTTACTAGAGAGGATGCTGGAGGTGCAAGATGCTCTACAATCCATGGTGGTTGCTCGAGAGTGGAAAAAGTGGGCTCCATCAAATACAGAAGGACAGAAGGTGAGAGACATGGTGCTTAATGAGAGATGGTGGTCCAATATCAGGTAAGAAATATTTACTTCATATTTTTGAATTTTTCATTTTTGAGTTTCTAACTTTTTGCTTTGCTTTTTCTTTAAATTATTAGTATTACTCTTACTTAGTTACTAATAGTAATAGCTATATTACTAGTGTTAAATTCAAATTGTTAATGTCTTACTATTTTTAAATTTTGTTTGCAGATATATTTGCTCTATCATATCACCTGTTGTGAGTGTGATCAGGTATGCAGATACAAACTCTCCTAGCCTAGGAGAGATTTATGAGACTTTTGATAGCATGCTTGATCAAATGAGGCAAGCAATTCGTGCAAGGATCTTGAATTACAATTCTATGAGCAACATATTAGGCCTATTGTCACAAAGAGGT
The DNA here is from genome assembly GCA_027924645.1 of Cunninghamia lanceolata. Classification (NCBI taxonomy): domain Eukaryota; kingdom Viridiplantae; phylum Streptophyta; class Pinopsida; order Cupressales; family Cupressaceae; genus Cunninghamia; species Cunninghamia lanceolata. The sequence goes on from BSBN01000803.1 coordinate 14,606,846, forward strand.
GGAACACAATGAACACCCCTCTTCATATGGCTGCCTATGCTCTTAATCCGAAGTGGTATGCACCTAGACCTGGCCGAATGCTTCCTTCTGAGGATGATGAGGTAATGGAGGGGCTTATGGCAGCCCTTCGTAAGATGTATGGCACTAACCGTCCTTCGAGAGCAATGGCTTCAGTTTTGCGAACTTCAAGGTCTTACATTCAGCAAACCAGAGGCTAGGACGGATAGGGCCATTATTGCACAAAAAAACTCCATTGGATGGTGGAAATTTCATGGGAAGGACACCACAAAGTTGAAGCAACTTGCTATTCATTTGCTCTCATAGATTGCTAGTTCCTCTGCTGCAGAGAGGAATTGGTCCACCTATGGCTTCATCCACTCGATCAAGAGGAACAGGGTTACCTCAAAACGAGCAGAAAAACTAGTTGCAGTTCATAGTGCCTTGAGACTTCAGGATCGGCAAACTACTGAGTATCAACAGACTCCAGCAACACGTTGGGATGTTGATCCTAAAGATGTTAGGCAGATTGATGAGGAGGTGCAACCAGGAATGGTTGGAGTTCCATTGGATGATCCACTTCAGGAAGAGAGTGACAATGACACAAATAGTTCTTTTGATCATGATATTGATAGCCCGAATGATGCATAGATATTAGTCTTTAGATTGTTGTATTTTGAAGTTTGAGACTTTGGGTTAAACAGTTTGAGTTAACTAAAACTTTATCTTTAATTTTGAAGTTTGAAGTTTGAACTTTAATTTTAGAATTTGAACAACAAAATGCTTTAATATTGGTGTTATGAATCTTCAATCTCATGATTATCATTAAATTTTAATTCTATTGTTGTTTAGATTGCTTTTATACTAGTTTATTGAAGTTTATATTGTTGTTAGTATGTTACACTACTATTGTCACGATTTATTCACATATTGATATTGTTGTTAAGTTATTAACATATATGATATCTCTATTTCATATTGATATTTTGAAATATTCTTATATATATATATATATATATATATATATATATATATATATATATATATATATATATATATATATATATATATATATATATATATATATATATATATATTGAAAAATTCATATATCGCCGTCCCCTGCTGTCCCAAAAAATTGGCCCTCGGACTGCCATCCCCGAAACACGTCCCCTACCATCCCCGTCCCCCCGTCCCCGAAACGCCGTGAAACATAGATATTTTGCTATGTTGCCGGTTCTAGTGCGGGTTCGGGTTCAGGTTCGTGGGTTTGGCCAAAATTTTTTTGGGGGGTTGGGTTCGTTTTTATATATATATATATGCAAAAAAATTAAGCATAAAAGCAAGAATTAAGTGTAGAAATGCAAGAATAAAGTGTAGAACACCACATAGGATCATATAATCAACAAACCCACCATCAACTTGAATATCATAAAACATAAAGCTCGAACTTCAAGTTCAATAACAAGATTCAAAATAATAATATCATGTTCAACAATCAATTTTCATTGTTTCAATGTCAAATGACAAATGTCAATCATCATTCTATTTCATATAGTGTATGAAATTTAAACATAGAATTACATCCTTATTCTAAATCTTACATTTCTACAATTCGCCATTATATAGGATTTATATAATGTCTGTCAAATTCGCCATAATTTTATTTTTGTATCATTCTTAAGGCCAGTAAAAATAGAATTACATCACAATTCAAGTTTAAACATTCATATAATGTATGAAATTTGAATCAAAATATGAATCATATAATGAGGAACTGCACTTAATGAATTTACGAAATAGTTATCAAGTTACTTGAGACCAGTGCGATCACCAGGCCTCAAAGAAGGTGTTGAAAACAGACTGCAACTTCTAACCAAAATGCCAAAAGAAAATCAACGAACAGCAAGTAAACCTTTTGTGGCCAAATCTGATGAGCCACTAAAGTTTGAGACATAATAATAGTAAGGTTGCCCTCTAAATAAACTGCTCAAATTCTAGTATTCTCGATGGTTATCAATTATCACAGAATTCAATATATTTGGGTGCCCCATTGAATGTAAGTTGTAACAATAATTCTATTTGAGGTGAGAGAATCTTTCCAAAATATATTGTGTAGTTTCCAGTTGCCAATTGCATAGAATGAGTTTAGCTTTCATTAGTTAGCAAACAAGAAAAATTGATAAGCCACTCGAAAACAATGAATAACTCCATCTCAGATATTGAGTGAAAGCTTCAACTTGTACACCGGGATTCCAGAAATTTGATAATTTATTTATACCAGACCATGGAAACCTATTCCGTTTGTCTCATTCCTGTTATTTGTTGTATGACCAGGCTTCATTCCTGTTATTTGTTGTATGAAATTTATATAGGATTTATATTTCAATAAAAAAAAAATGAGTTTGGGCATTTTTAACGCCGGGTGCGCCTTGGGTTCGTCGCGGGTGCTTTTTTTGCACCCCGAGTTCGCACCCGGACAACTCGGGCGCGTCCTGGACGCACCCAACCCCTTCTCCACGCACCCTGCCCGCACCTGCAAAGGAATCGAACCGCACCCCGCACCCGAGGCGCATCGCACCCGGATCCGACACTGGGGCAGGCGAACCCTGCAACATAGATATTTTGCCATAATATAATCTGGGTATTCAATATTTTGTTGACATATGTTTTAGATTTTCTGGGTTTTCTTTATATGCATTCTATTCCATGTTTTCAATGCAAAGACCAAACATGCAAAACATATACATAAACCCTAAATAGAACAACAATTAATATCATTCAAAAAAGAAAAAAAAACTTGGCAAAGACAACCCAATCCGACGGTGTATGTTACAGTGGTATCAGAGACGAAGATTTTGCCATCTTGTGTGGTTAGATTGGACATGCAGAAGGGTTTTTGAGGCATGCAGTCAGGTACAAGCAAATTGGTGATAAATTTTACACCATCTCAAAATTTTTTAATAGCATACTCATTCAGGGGTTCACAGAGGAAATTCAGTTTCATAGATTCATTTTCAGTGACACTCGGACCCTGTCATGAGTCTCCAATAGTAATCCATGATTTTCAGTTGTTGGTAACACGAAGTTGTCAATAGGTGTAATGGTCTGCAGAGAGTGCTAAGAAGGCATGTAATGGTGGGGTCCCAAAGGAATGTGAAGGATTTTGTTTGGTGGGACATAATAGTTAAATTGTGCATATAAGATTATCATTGTTGCCAGTCCATTCAAATACCGAGATATAACTAAAATGAAGCTGTGAGTCATTCATAGAGGAACGCAACCAATGTATGAACTGGGCTACAGGCGCCAATATGTAAGGAAAACATCATCTAGAAAGAAGGCTCGAGCTTTTAAGATCAATAGCGTTGCCTATCAAAAGGTGGTGCTGGTTCTGTTTTAAAGCTTAATCATTAGTTCCTCAAAGGAGATGTCTACCATAGTTAAAGATTCCCACAAAAAGGGAGACATAGCCATATGAGATAATGGCGTTTAGACCAAAGTCTCTGCTAAGAGATTGGTGCTGCAAAGAGATGCACATGATAAATAAGGATCAGCCTATGTGTTGGAGGCATAGCCTCTGAAGAAGCAGATATAGATTGAGATCAATGTTCAAATAAGGAGCGGCTCCAAGTATTAAAGGCATGTCAACAATGAATGGGAGCAGCAAGACGCAAGAATCAAATGTCATTAGATGAATCTCACAGCCAAATCCAAAGAAGAACACAACAAATATACTATACAAGGCCCACATAATTTATATGGTTCGAGCTTTGGATCAAGGTAGAGTCTATGTGTTTAAAGGCGGTCTCCATTGGCAAAGCATGAGGAGTGACCTTTATGAGAGGCACAACATATAAGGATGAAAGACACAGCAAAGTGTAAACGCGATCTCTGAAAACAAATGTAACGCAGCCTAAAAAATCAAGATGTAGTCCCATACATGGCTCGCACTGTATGATGAAGCTTAGCTTCGTTCTATAGAAGCACAGTGAAGACATCATCCGAAGTGTTTTGCATCACCAATACACAAATAGGCATAGAATGCTCAAAGGTATAGGTGCATCTGCTTGAGGGAAGGCATCGATGCCATATGACAGTGAAGCATGGTCTTAAATAATGCAATTATAATAAAGGCACGATACATAAAGGTTCAGTCCTAGCCATTAGCAAGAAGACACAAATTTTAGGGTTTCAAATATGATGCATAGCAACCATTGAATACAGCAAAAGATCTAACGGCAGAGGCACAGTTGAAAGGACTCAAAGTCTGCCAGATGGAGGCACCCGAGCAGCTCACAAAGGCTCAAGAGACCACCAGAGTAGGCCACGTGTGGGCTGCAAGAGAAGCAAGTTAAAACGCAAAGGAAGATGCGGAGACTGCCAAATGGCAGAAGCTGAAGCAAAAAGAGAGCAGCTAAAGAATCAAGCGGAAACAAACACATGGAACAACCCGAAGGAAGGAAATGAAATTTTATTTCATTTTACTTAATGCATCATGATTCACGTGAGGCCTAAGAAGGCTATTTTTTTGTTAATATTGTCTCTTATAACATTGTGGGCCCCTCCTCTAAAAGTTAGATACTTATTAAATGTAAGAGTCACTTCTTAAACTAAGGCTACGGGTGAGGTAATAAAGATTAAATCTTTATTAAAATTGTGACACATGGTGGGTCCCAGCAGTATAAAGTAAATTTTATTAAAGACACTCATATGAATTACTTCTCACGGGAGACAAAAGTGAAACCCTAAAATATGAGCAGCCATTTTCATTTTCATGGCAAGCTACAGGAAGAGAAGTGGCAGGAGTTTTACTTTCTTCATGCTACAGGCTATTTTCAGCCATGGAAGTAACAGAAACCACAGTTCAGTTTCAAATAACAGTTTTGTGCCGGATTTGGTGCCGTATTTAAGGGAGTCAGTTGCAGATTTTCAGTTGAGGCCGTTGAGATATTTTTGTTTGGGTTTTCAGGCTATAAAATGCAAATCCGGATCAAATACAAGGGATATATACATAATTTTCAGATCAAAATTTTGGGGAGCAGCGAACAGATGTTTTTATTTTGCCTTTGCAATGGTTCTTTCATGAGAATGTAATATTTTACTTTGTGCAAATTCTTGCCTTTGTAACTGGTTTACATTCAAATAAAGAGTCAGTGTTCTGTGCATATCTGGGTGTCTCTGTTTTTCTTGTTCTTTAAATCTCTGTTTCTTTTTCCCTGTGATAGATCTATTTATAAATTGGGCATCAATCATGCATTTTGCTCTTTGATTCCAGTTAAATCATATAAAGTTATCATTGTGCAACTATTCGTTTCAAATCCGGCAGATCGCCTTAGATTTAGGCATTTATTTTCTGCAATCTAGTTTTTTTTCTAACTTTTTCCCAAAACAAGAACGGAAGAGCTAGCTTCCTTAAAACCTGAAGGTCACTCTGAGAAGCATTCCCACATTTCAGAGTTTCCAATGTTGCTACTGGATTAAACCCACAGATTTATGCATCAACAGTTTTTGGCACGCTCGGTGGGACTGGAATCAAAGACTTGGATCTTTGTTTTCAGTGAATCTTTGCCTTGTATTTTGTGGTTTTGATGGAAAATCACAAAAGTATCTACTCATAGGAGCATGAATCATCCATCTGGCGACTCTATTGGTGAATCTTTCTCAGATCTTTGCTCCTGCAGACTATGGCAGCCCCTGGTATATATGTGCATCTGAATATAGTCAAAGATCTACCTTTTGTAGCCTAGGATTCAAGTCCCCTTGTTTTTCAGCATCAGGATCAAGTTCCTGATACAGCCTAGAAGGCACTGCCTCACTTTCTTGGAGATGGCTCTGTTTGCCCTGCAGATCACATTCAAGATGTTGCAAGTTTATGCTCCATCCATAATGTCACAACTGAGAATCATGCTCTCCTGTTGTTGGCAACTTCCCTCAGAGGCAAAGCAAAAGAATGGTACAGAAGTTTGCAACCTGGTTCAATCACCAGATGGGATCAGCTTGGAGGGATCATCTACAATCAGTTCAGAGACAAGACAAATGTCAGCACACTTACCCAGAATCTCATCACCATCAAGAGGCATCCAATGGAGCCCATACATGATTTCAATTCAATATTTGACAAGGTATGGAAGAAATTCGCTGTTGATATCAGGCCTTCTCCAGTCTTCGCATTCTTGTATTATTTAAAAGCTTTAGACCCTGAGATCTCTATCATGATACAATCTTTAGGAGGTGAAACTCTGCCTCAGTCATATGATCTTGCCATTAAGGCTGAGAGTAGCCTTATATTGTCTGGTAAACTATCTACTCTGCCCTTAGAACAGCTGATGCCTCATGCAAATAACCTATCTCAAGTTCTTTCTCACAGTCAAATGTATACCTATTCTAATCCACCCACCCTCCCTGCTGATTTGCTGAATCATGAGGAAATGAGTGTAGTGAAAGAACTGATAAACACCCTCTCCTATTAGCTAAATGAGTTAAAATATCAAAATCTGTACCATGTTGATCCATGTTTAAAGCCTCAAGATCCTTATGAACAACAATATGAATATAGCCAAGGAATACCCAATAATCTTCAGAATTATGCATCACAAGGCTCTGTAGTTGCGAATCAGTCCATAGAGGTCACAGATCAGATTCTCTGTCACTTTGATATAAAAGAAGATTCAAATTTCAATGATCAAAATGAAGAAAGAGAGGTGGCCCCTGTATATTTAGTGTATTCTTATGATAAAGAGCATCAAGCACCTGTGGCAACATGTGATTCAAGATTTCATTCAAGTAATGAAGAAGATTCAGAAGATGCTAAGGAAGTGACACTTCTAGGAGCTGAAAAGTACTGGGTCAACAATGATGCACAGCTTGGACCTTATCTTGAGGAAGAGGATGTAAGAGAGTCTATTGCAGAGTCTATCAAAAGTGAGTGTCTTTATTTCTCCAATGAAGTTTCACATCTGGAGGAGGATACCTCAGAGGTACATGAGCAACATTTGGAACAGCAAGATGAGGATTCATTCTCAATTTTGCAACGAGATTATTAGATTCTTGATGCAGAGGATCCCGCTATTGAGCATATACATGGTTCATTTACAAAGCCTCTTATAGCAAATTATGAGGAAAATCTTAAAGAAAAGGTAGATGCAAGAGACGATCTGTTCTCCATTCTTGCAAATGGTTATTGTCTCCTTCTTGATGAAGTTTTGCCTCTACAAGATGATGAAATCTGGAGAGACATTTGCCACAATGCAGAGCCACACATGATGTCACAAACTGAGTTAGCTTCTACATCTTCTTTAAATTAAGAGGAATCCCGATCAGACTCAAGACTATTCTTGGCAGCTCTGTCACTTGCATGCTTGTTTTTAGTACTATCATGGGTTACCATTCTATACAATAGCCTGTAAGAGAGGTCACCAAAGAAGTTTTGTTGGCAGAATCTTTCAGATGCAAACAGAGGAAAGAGCTTCGATGTTTTATTTTCTCTCCCCGTTCTCCACTGAAGCAAGATCAAGATGTAAATCAGCATGACTGGTGTTTTGAAGCACAGAAGTACTCTCTGGAGTGCAAAAAAGTAAAAAGGTACAAAATATTGTTATATTTTTTCATACAGTTTGTCTCGTTCATTTTCAGTCTGATGAGGATAAATTGGAGCAACATAATCAAACATGGCAGTTATTTTGCTATCCCGGTGAATGGGCATGTCCCTGTGTGTTTCAGTTATTAGTAATTTAGTTGCAGTTTTAGAATAAGTTGCTACAACAGTAGCATTAGTTTTCAATTTTAGTTAGTTTGCTTTTCAGTAATTCTCTGCTGCTATGAAGATGAGGTCAGCTCTATGTCAATTTCTGAGTTTCAGTGGTCTCAATTGGTTTGGATACAAGGTTTCAGTTTTGGTTAAGTTACAGTTTGTATCAACCTCAGTAATGTTTTTGGGCAGCTTGTATTAGCCTAGTGCCACAGATGTTGGATAGTTTTATGAATGGTTGTTTCAGAGTTATGACTCTATGCCCAATGATCAAGGCATTATTTTTTGTGAGGCCAGAGATCCTGAGGTTCTCAATAGGCAGGCCTATCCTCCCAGCCAGTCGCCATGAACTGGTGATAAATTTTACACCATCTCAAAATTTTTTAATAGCATACTCATTCAGGGGTTCACAGAGGAAATTCAGTTTCAAAGATTCATTTTCAGTGACACTCGGACCCTGTCATGAGTCTCCAATAGTAATCCATGATTTTCAGTTGTTGGTAACACGAAGTTGTCAATAGGTGTAATGGTCTGCAGAGAGTGCTAAGAAGGCATGTAATGGTGAGGTCCCAAAGGAATATAAAGGATTTTGTTTGGTGGGACATAATAGTTAAATTGTGCATATGAGATTATCATTGTTGCCAGTCCATTCAAATACCAAGATATAACTAAAATGAAGCTGTGAGTCATTCATAGAGGAATGCAGCCAATGTATGAACTGGGCTACAAGCGCAACTATGTAAGGAAAACATCATGTAGAAAGAAGGCTCGAGCTTTTAAGATCAATAGCACTGCCTATCAAAAGGTGGTGCTGGTTCTGTTTTAAAGCTTAATCATTAGTTCTTCAAAGGAGACGTCTACCATAGTCAAAGATTCCCAGCAAACGGGAGAAGTAGCCATATGAGATAATGGCGTTTACACCAAAGTCTCTGATAAGAGATTGGTACTGCGAAGAGATGCACATGATAAATAAGGATCGGCCTATGTGTTAGAGGCATAGCCTCTGAAGAAGCAGATATAGACTGAGATCAGTGTTCAAATAAGGAGCGGCTCCAAGTATTAAAGGCATGTCAACAATGAATGGGAGTAGCAAGACGCAGGAATCAAATGTCATTAGATGAATCTCACAGCCAAATCCAAAGAAGAACACAGCAAATATACTATACAAGGCCCGCATAATTTATATGGTTCGAGCTTTGGATCAAGGTAGAGTCTATGTGTTTAGAGGTAGTCTCCATTGGCAAAGCATGAGGTGCGACCTTTATGAGAGGCGCGGCATATAAGGATGAAAGACACAGCAAAGTGTAAACGCGACCTCTGAAAACAAATGTAACGCAGCCTAAAAAATCAAGATGCAGTCCCATACAAGGCTCGCACTGTATGATGACGCTCAGCTTCGTTCTATAGAAGCACAGTGAATACATCATCCGGAGTGTTTTGCATCGCCAATACACAGATAGGCACAGAATGCTCAAAGATATAGGTGCATCTGCTTGAGGGAAGGCATCGATGCCATATGACAGTGAAGCACGGTCTTAAATAATGCAATTATAATAAAGGCACGATACATAAAGGTTCAGTCCTAGCCATTAGCAAGAAGACACAGATTTTAGGGTTTCAATTATGATGCATAGCAACCATTGAATACAGCAAAAGATCTAACGGCAGAGGCACAGTTGAAAGGACTCAGAGTCTGCCAGATGGAGGCACCCGAGCAGCTCACAAAGGCTCAAGAGACCACCAAAGTAGGCCACGTGCAGGCTGTGGGAGAAGCAAGTTAAAACGTAAAGGAAGATGCGGAGACTGCCAAATGGCAAAGGCGGAAGCAAAAAGAGAGCAGCTAAAGAATCAAGCGGAAACAAACACGTGGAACAACCTGAAGGAAGGAAATGAAATTTTATTTCATTTTACTTAATGCATCATGATTTACATGAGGCCTAAGAAGGCTGTGTTTTTTGTTAATATTGTGTCTCTTATAACATTGTGGGCCCCTCCTCTAAAAGTTAGATACTTATTAAATGTAAGAGTCACTTCTTAAACTAAGGCTACGAGTGAGGTAATAAAGATTAAATCTTTATTAAAATTGTGACACATGGTGGGTCCCAGCAGTATAAAGTAAATTTTATTAAAGACACTCATATGAATTACTTCTCACGGGAGACAAAAGTGAAACCCTAAAATATGAGCAGCCATTTTCATTTTCATGGCAAGCTACAGGTAGAGAAGCGGCAGGAGTTTTACTTTCTTCATGCTACAGGGTATTTTCAGCCATGGAAGTAACAGAAAGCCACAGTTCAGTTTCAAATAACAGATTTGGTGCCGTATTTAAGGGAGTCAGTTGCAGATTTTCAATTGAGGCCGTTGAGATATTTTTGTTTGGGTTTTCAGACTATAAAATGCAGATCCGGGTCAGATACAAGGGATATATACATAATTTTCAGATCAAAGTTTTGGGGAGCAGCGAACATATGTTTTTCTTTTGCCTTTGGAGTGGTTCTTTCATGAGAATGTAATATTTTACTTTGTGCAAATTCCTGCCTCTGTAACTGGTTAACATTCAAATAAAGAGTCAGTGTTTGAGGAGATATTAATGTTTATATGGCTTAAATGATATTAAATGTCATAAAGTGATATTATGAAGTTACAACTTAACTTTATAAAAAGTGGGGCCATTTTAATGTTAATGAGCAATTAATGCCTTTATGAAAAGGTACGCCATATCTTGAGGATACAATTGTAAAGTCAACAAAAAGCAAATATTTAAATGATTTAAAAAAAGCACAATTTGGATGGAATTGTTTGGGAGAAGTATAAATAGAGCATCAGAAGCAAATCAACCTCATTCTTGATGATTACTTGACTTTGTCATTTTGGTGTTCTTGGGATTTGACATGGAGACCAAGGGTTTCAGTCATCTTCAACCATTGGAGAACGAAAAACTCTTCAATGTATTAGCAATCTTGAGGCTATGAAAGATCAGCCGAATCATTGTCTGTGAGAGCTTCATTCAGGAGTTCTATTTGTGCTTCATCGAATCTACAGAGAGATTCAGGAATAAGGGTTTCATCAGCTTTTCAAGATCAGAAGATTGTTTCCGGGTATGAATGCTTCAATGTAGTTTCATGATATTAATAACTCTGGAATAATATTATATTTTGCTTCTGCATTACTTGTTCTGTAAATTTTATGCATTTCCCTGGCAAAAATCTTCAAAAACTTCAAACATCAAACCAGCATTTGCAAAAACTAGATTTAGGATGAACTAGGGCTCACTACAGTGGTATCAAAGCGGTTTCCTGCCATCCTGCATGGGAAATAAATTTTTACGAGCAAAAAAGAAATCTTCAAATTCCAGGGTTTGATAATGGCTTACATCTGGTTATTGTTGCAGAAGGAAGATTGAATATAAAAAAAAAATTATTTAATACTGAGACCTATTGATTTATTCTGTCGATTTATTTTCTTTTGGAGCCGCCACTTCATTAGGGTTGAAACCTTCATCGCGGGTCAAGGAAATTTAAGGATCGTATAGTCATGGTGGTTCGAATTTTTGGTGGCGTCAGCTTATAAGAAATAAAGTGCGGATTAAGACAGATGTAATCGCTCAGCTAGAAAGCGCGTGCTAAAGAAAGGAATTTCAATATTCCATTGTCTGCCGTGGAAGTAAGGAAGAAGACAAAAAATGTCTTATGCAAGCTTCAGATATTGTTAAAAAAGGGAGCCCGATAAAACTATCCTAGCCAGCACAGCTCACTAATATTGGTCAAAGCTTAGAATTGAAATGCGTTCCCTGCAGGTAGAAATTGTGGAAGCCTCTTGGTGAGGGGCGTCAATATTGTTAACACTTATTTCCATTCAGCTTTCCCTTATACAAATCGCGGTTGATATATCAGCAATAACTTCAAATTAGTGGCATTTTGGATATTTTATACCGCCCCAACATCTAACATTGGAACGCAGTATTATTTAATGTTAATTGGGAAGCTGGAAATGGGATTTCGTGGAGTCTTGAAGTAGCCACTGCTTGTATACCTATCAAGGGGTGTGCAAAATATAGGAAGGATGCGTGGCATTGTGAAGAGCCGTTTCTATTTGGGAGTTTATAAATCAAATATGATATATATAGAGACTGCCATACATGTTAAGGAGTGCTATATTATTTGAATAAGGGTTAATTGATTATTTGGAAGGAAATTATTAAAGAATTCTATATGACTGAATGGTAGTGGAGTGTGGCCCCCACAAACCATCCATATCATTCCCCAATTGCCAATCGAACCACAAGAAATAGGAGTGTTTCTCCGTTGAGGAAATCATAGAATATAAAGCAATTTGATTACATTGAATTCCTTGAAGACTTCAATCTTTGCTATAGAGGAGACAAAATCTGCCATGTGGGCCCCTCTGGTCTCTTATTGTCTGCTGAAGCAATATTAGAGGCTACGGTTAGTTCCTAAAGAGCTGGTTGCCATAAAAACTAAGGGGGCAAAACTCTGACAGAAGCTTATTATTATCTATATCATTAATCTCAGATTTGGATGTAATTTGGTCCACCGTGGCTGCCACATCATCTCTACAGATACAGTGAATTATACTAATGCATATAACTGTTGCATTTCTATACTGCAGATTAGAATAAGAAATTTTGTATTGGGTAGTGACATTGTATCAGCATTGTGTGAGGAAGTATTCATACTCAACACAATAGTCTGAAGTTTGAACAATAGTATACAGCTAGCCGGGACAGATTTGGGGTTATTACAGCCAGAAGTGATCATATCAGCAGTTGTGGAAGTGACCAACACCAATTTGGAAGAGTGTTGATTCCAAAATAAGAGGCTGATTAAGTCTATTTTGATTTGTAACAGCATTCACTGTCCATCCAACATCTCTGAGGGCAGAATTTGATTGTTTCAATCTGAGTTTGCAATTTTCAATTGCTGTCTCTTGGTATGTGCTCACTCCCAAGACTGTAATCTGAAATTTCTATGTAATCTGATCATAAACAGCAGCAGCTTGTGTTCAAATCTTTAATTTGAACATACTATCTATCTTTGTTGCCATCATTGTTATATCAGAACTAGATTTGTGCAGAAATATGTCGTTATGTGTATCAGCTGTTGTTACATCAGACTTATGGTGTTCCATGGATTGGAGTCATTTATCAAATAAATGAAGAAGGAGCATCACCGGATCTGAATAATAATGTAATCAGACCTGTTTCAGTTTGAATAAATCTTTATGCATTACAACATCATTCAAAATCAGAAAAACAAAGAAGAAAACCAAACAACAGGACTTCACCAGCTGAAACTACCTTGCAAGACAAACATTTGACGAAATGTCCAAGGCAACAAACTGAAAATTAAACAGCAGATATTGCAAGGAAATCAAAACCCCAAAAAGAAACAACAATCAGCATTATGGCTTCTAAATTTGTTGATGAGGTAATGGTTGCTTATGAGTATAGAGCACTTCCAGTTAAGGTCAAAGATCGTCTAGACTTCAAGCAATGTATGGAGTATCGGATGGATTGTGGCAAGCAAAAAAGAAAATCAAAGAAATGTGAGCAGCCAAGTGTTGAGAGCATCCTGGATAATATCCAGCAAAAACTTATGCTTTCACAACAAAGATTAGCCTGTAGCTTGTAGCAAAATGAAGATTGCATGCAAAGGTTAACCCATAACAGTTCTGATCTTTGCAACAGCAGTCCTATTTCCTCGTATCGTCATGTGACAGAAGCCATTTCACGCAAGGATGATAGAATTGTGGAGTCTTCTAATGTTGGTACCTCAGTTTCGAGTATCAATGATGCATTGGTTGATGAAGATTCATGCCATAATGAGTCTGATTTTTCAGATCAGACCTTAGAAAACAAGTTAGAAGAATCATTTGTTGGCATGGGATCCCAGGATCATGAGTTGGATGGTGATACAGTTACATTGGAAGTGGAAGTGTGTGAAGATACTATCATATCAGCAGCTTCTACCTTGCCAGTTGAGCCTTCCGATGAGGTGCTTAGCAGCAGTACCTTGGATGTTGATGTGTGCACTGATGATAGCACACATGTTGTTGCTGATCATGAGGTGAGTGATGTGGATACAGCCTCATATCACAGTGCAGACTTTGATTCAGAGAGCTTGCATGGGGGTCATGAGTTTCAGAGACCTCATCATTTGGTTGGGCAACTTAAGGTCAATGATAGTATGATTGCCATAGCCATAGAGCACTTTGACGTTGCTCGTCAGATGTTGGCTACGATTGGTTGGGGTACTCCTATGTCAGATGAGCACGGTGATAGTGGCCTTTCCCATGCAGAGTTCCATGCACTACGAGAAGCCATTGGAAAGATGAAACAGAATTACATGCAGTTACTAGCTAATAGAGATTATCTTCTCGAGTGGGATTGCATTTGTTATGATGCATTGAAGGGGAAGGAAGAGGAGGTTGATGAGCTCACTCATGAGCTTGAGGTGACCATGGACTCGTTGAAGAGCATCCAGTTGGCCCTTCATGAGTCTCAGTCACGGGTAGAGGAGCTTACCGTGGAGTTGAGTATGGCACAGTCTTCACCAGCTACAGATACAGTACAGTTTCCTACAACAGTAGTTGGTGAGGGTCAGATATCCATGGGTTGTAATGAGGATATGGTTACATCCATCCCAGATACAAGGGCAGTTGACTCAGTTGAGACGAGTACTTTGATTGAGAGTAGCAGAGAACCACATGTTGCGTCAGGTTCTCTTGAGGTCAATACTATGATAGATGATGCGGGTTAGATTGCTAATAGCTCTTGTGTGGCTATGGTGGATTCTCCAGAGAGTTGTGTGTTAGTACATGATGCTACTCCATCATCTTCACAGGGGATTCACAGGGTGTCATCTAGTTGGGAGTATGGCTCTCATGTTGATTTGTTTCCCTCTCTTTGAAGCAAATCTGTTACTTCATCTCATGCAACTGATTTTGGACGCCAGCTTCTTGTGTCTCAGAGTCAGAGTGATCAGCTGCAGGTTTCAGAGGATAAGGTTGATCCAGCCTTAATTCGTTTTTACCGCACTGATACATTTGCTGAGTACCTGTTTGAGAGTCGGAGTTTCAGGAGGGTCCGTTTGGGGTCACTAGGGATACTCTCATTCATGGTTCATGCACTATCAGACGTTTTGTGGTAGTCATTGTAGGTACTTTGACTACAATGTTTCCTCAGAGATTTTGTGGTTGGGTTTGCAAAGCAGGTTGCCAGAGGCCCTACCCAATCAGTGATTCGGGATCAGAGACTGGAGCCATCTCCTGATTCCAATATTGTATGTGATGAGCCATTGACCGATGTTGGAGCCTACTACCGTAATTACATAGTGGGGAACGCTCATCATTTTTCTTTTGATCCACACACGGAGGACTTGATGACGCATCGGTGTGGGTTGACTTCAGGGTTATACCATCCGTTGTGGGATGGGTATTAACCATCTTCAACAGATGGAATTAGTGGTTGCAAGTACCCGAGACTGTCTTTTGAGGGGGATTACTTGAAGAGTCAGCACATTCATGGGAGTTTAGCAGAGGATGGAGGTAGTTGTTGTGTTACAAACCCTTTCAGATGTTCATATCTCCACAGGACGGATGGATGTGTATATAGATTGCATTGGGATCCAGGTGGTGACAGAGTTAGTGTTGCAGTTTGGATGGGTCCCTTGGGTTTGCTTCACTATCTGCAGTATGGTGAAGTTGAGATCAGATTTGAGCAGTGGAAGTCTGAGGGCGTTTCTCATGGCAGACTTCTATTCTGGATTTGGTCGGGGTTCCAGTTTGGGTTCATTGGGGGAGTATTGCAGTATGTACATGGTGAGGATTACTTGCAGTTTTACCTTTGGTTCCCATATACATGATTCGTTTGAGATGCACAATTTCAAGGCGCAGGGATTGGACAGATGGTTTGGTGTTCATCTTTGCGTAGTTGTGGTTATGCCGATGTTGCGGCAGTTGTGCTTCAGTGTGGGACATTTCACAGTCTTCCTCTGGTTTTCCAGTGTAGTGGAGTTTCTTTGCAGTCATGATTGCTTGGGGACAAGCAATCTAAGGGAGGGCAGGCTGTAATGTCCCCATTTTTGTGAGCATCAGTTTTCAGAGGGATTAGCCTATTTCTTGACCCTCGTAGGCTAATAGTTATGGATAGAGGGTCCTCTGAGATAGTTACTTGGTCGATTGGTGACATTACTTCTCTCCAGTGCTTTGCTAGGTTCAGGATCTGGCCTTGACAGGGATTTGTGGACTCAAATTGACGTACTTACTATTTATAGTAAGTCACCTTGGCAGTTGAGCTTGAGGTCACTATTTTTAGCAGGGCACCTAGACACGTGGTGATTAGCGGTGTTGACTTCAGTTTCAGATGGCGTGGCAAAATAATGAGTATTTGAGGAGATATCAATGTTTATATGGCTTAAATGATATTAAATGTCATAAAGTGATATTATAAAGCTATGCTACCGGGTTCTTCCTGCAGGGTCCGGGTACCGGACCGAACGGGAGCGGGAGCGGGAGCGGCGACGGGCGGGCCGCTCCCTGCCCGCACCCGTCCGCTCCCACCCACTCCCACCCACGAAAAGCCAATTTTTTGGCGTTAAAACTAAAAAAAAATGACTTTAAAACTCATTTTTTAATGAAAAAAAACAAAAACAAAAACCCTAAAAAGGTCAATATAACTAAAACGCCCCTATTCACTTCTAATTTTTGCAACTCCTCCATTTCACAAGAGTTTTTCACAGTTTATTCATTTTTGCATTGTGGAGGGAATCCGGAATCGATTGCAAAGCACCAAGGAAGGATTGTAGCTTGCCCAAAGGTCATCTATTGATCTAAGGTAAGTAGTTTAACCTGTTTTTTCTAGTTTTTGTTGAATTTGTTCAAGTTTTTAATGGATTTTTAAATTTTTTCAAATTTTTTTTCAAAAATTTCAACTTTTTTTTTTGAAAAAAAAAACAAGTTTGAACAATTTTTAAACCTATTTTATTGTTTCTCTTGAATGTTTAGGTGTTTTATTAGTGTGTAGGGTTAGAATATTTTTATTATATTTCAATTTTTATTATTTTAATATAAATTTTGTAATTTTTTAAGCAGCAATCTATTTGAAAGTGAAATGGCTACGCCTACTAGTTCAAGTTCGGTGGGTCTTGAGAAGAGTAAACAATTAAAATATGATCAAGGATCTCCTCTTTGGAGACATGTCAACATGATTGAACAACTAGCAGGAGGTGGGGCTTTTGTTTGGGTTTGTAATGAGTGCAAAGTCACATTTAAGAGCTCATATACTCGATTGAAAGCTCACTTATGTGCCATAAGTGGAAAAGGAATAAAAATATGTGAAGGGCCAAACAAGAGGGGGTTGCCAAAAGCACAAACTATGGCATACATTAAAGAACAAGAAGAAGCTGATGAAAAGAGTGCAAGAGCAAAATCAAGAGCTCATCCTTTAACAAAGAAAACATCAATGAATCCACCTACAGAAGCTCCTTGTTCCAGGCCACAACATCCTTTCTTGGACTTGGATGTAAACCAAGATGATGAACCCTCTTCTTCCTGCAAAAGAGGTCCATTGGCAAAGGCATTTCAAAATGAAACGAGAGATATTGCAGATGAAAAAATTGCACGTTGCATTTATGCCAATGGTCTTCCTTTCAACTTGGTGAGATCACCATATTGGCGGGAAATGGTGGTAGCAATTAGTAATGCACCTTCTGATTATACAGGTCCTGGTTATGAAAAGGTGCGAACCACTTTATTGGCAAAAGAAAAAAGATATGTAGAGAAATCACTAAAACCAATTAGAGATTCATGGATTGAAACAGGAGTGTCCATTGTTTCTGATGGATGGAAAGATTGCAAAAACTGACCTTTAATAAATGTTATTGCTGTGTCCCCCAAAGGGGCAATGTTTTTGAAGTTGGTTGATTGTGAAGGGGAAATCAAGGATGCACAATTTATTTCTAAAATCCTCATTGAGTCCATAGAGATGGTGGGTGTTGATAATGTTGTCCAAGTCATTACAGACAATGCAAAAAATTGTAGGGCAGCAAGTGCTTTGGTTGAGGAAAGATACGCACACATATTTTGGACACCATGTACCGTACACTCCCTTAACTTGGTGATGCAAGCAATTGGCACTCAAATAGATTGGGTGAAAAATACATACAATGAGGGTGAGGAGATTCAAATGTTTGTGACAAACCATCATATGTCACAAGGCATCTTCAGGTCTTTCTCGCATTTGGAGTTGTTGAAGGTAAATTTAGTTTATTTTAATTTTAATTTATGCCATATTTTTATTTACTTGAGTTGCATGATTCATTGATTTAGATTCTTGATTTAGATTTTAATTTTTAATGTGTTATTAACTTGTTTTTTTACATAACATTAGGTTGCTGAGACCCGATTTGCATCACACACAATCGTTTTGAGACGACTTGTGAAGGTGAAAGAGGCATTAGGCTCCATGGTCACTAGCCACCAATGGAGTATATGGAAGACAGCTAATTCAGAAAGGGCTCAAAAGGTGAAGTCATTGATCCTAGCTGATGAGTTCTAGGAACGTGTGCAATATGTTTTGAGTTTCACGGAGCCTATCATGAGTATGCTTAGGTTTGCTGATACAGATCAGCCATGTTTGGGGGAAATCTATGATGGCATTGACTCCATGGTAGAAAAAATAAAGAGCATAATAACACAAAAGGACAATGACCCCAATGAAACATTTTTCCTAAGTGTCAAAAAAATCATTGATGACCCTTGGGACAAGATGAACACACCCTTGCACCTCCTTGCATATGCCTTGTCTCCCAAATATTATAGTACTGAGATACTTGCTTTGCCGGGGAGAACCGCACCATATAGAGATAGAGAAGTTGCTTCCGGCTGCATGAAAGCATTTCGAAGAATCTACTCCGATCCAGAAATGGTGAATGGTGTTAGGAAAGAGTTTGGCAAGTTCATACAAGGACGAGAGCATAGTATGTGTGCTATTGCAGACATGTACAAGGAAGATGCACATACATGGTGGTACCTCCATGGGCAAGATTATGTTTTGCTCCAGCCTCTTGCAATCAAAGTTCTATCACAAGTAAGCATGTTTTATTTTAACATTCTTAGTACTTACCATTTTTTGCATTTTAAAGTTGTATTGACTAGAGCTCTAATTTGAAATTTGAATAGGTTGCAAGTTCTTCTTCGGCTGAATGGAATTGGAGTACATACTCCTATATCCACTCAGTGAAGCGTAATCGATTGGCTGCTAAAAAAGCAGAAGACTTGGTCTATGTCCACTCCAACTTGCGTCTTCTATCACATAAGCAAGTTGAGTACAAGGACGGGGCAGCGAAGAATTGGGATATAGCCCCTGAGTGTGCCAACTTGGATGCATCTATTACAGAGCTTGCTACAATCACTGTAGATGATGAGGAGAATTTTCTACATGATGTACATAGTGCGAGTGGCAGTCCATATGTTGGTGTTTCAAACGATTTGCAACCAACCAATGATGATGACTTAGATCTAGATCCTTTTGATGAAGATTGAAGAGAGAGATTGACTTTTGAATCTTGATTATAGACTTATACTTATAGTATTTTACTATTTTGAAATTTCAAATTTTGTAATACAGTACTGACTACTGAGTATTTGTAATGATTTTCAATGTTTCATTGTTCATTGGTCATCTAAATTATCAATCAAGATTCAAATGTATTATGTATGTTCAATTCTATATATTTTTTAATTTTTTTGGTATATACAGTTATACTATATAAATAAATATATATATATATAATTTATATATATAGTACAGCTGTACCCAGCCGTACCCAGAGAAAAAAAATTTCGCCGTACCGTCGTACCAGAACCCCGCTCCCAAACCCGTTCTCGTACCAGAACCGGCAACTTAGTTATAAAGTTATAACTTAACTTTTTAAAAAGTGGGGCCATTTTAATGTTAATGAGCAATTAATGCCTTTATGAAAAGGTACACCATATCTTGAGGATATATTATAAAGTCAACAAAAAGCAAATATTTAAATGATTAAAAAAAGCACAATTTGGATGGAATTGTTTGGGAGAAGTAAAAATAGAGCATCAGAAGCAAATCAACCTCATTCTTGATGATTACTTGACTTTTTCATTTTGGTGTTCTTGGGATTTGACATGGAGACCAAGGGTTTCAGTCATCTTCAGCCATTGGAGAACGAAAAACTCTTCAATTTATTAGCAATATTGAGGCTATGAAAGATCAGCCGAATCATTGCCTGTGAGAGCTTCATTCAGGAGTTCTATTTGTCCTTCATCGAATCTACAGAGAGATTCAGGAATAAGGGTTTCATCAACTTTTCGAGATCAGAAGATTGTTTTCGAGTATGAATGCTTCAATGTAATTTCATGATATTAATAACTATGGAATAATATTATATTTTGCTTCTACATTACTTGTTCTATAAATTTTATGCATTTTCCTGGTAAAAATCTTCAAAAACTTCAAACATCAAACCAGCATTTGCAAAAACTAGATTCAGGATGAACTAGGGTTCACTACAATAGGGGAAGAAACAAGCACCAAATAACACCAAGAAACCCCTCAAAATGTAGTATGACGTGCCTGATAGAGGTACGGCCAGTGAGTACCAATATTAACAGTCCAAACTCCTCCAATCTCTACTCAAATCTACCTCTCTGAACTGTCCACTCAATCAGTCTATGAAGACTCTTCTAATCTTGCAAGAATATAGCTTGAAATTCCTCAAACCTACATCATACGAACGCCATTGAAGCACCAATGCAAATACTGGGTGTATCTGCCCTCAAAAGCACCTTTGGATGGTATTACACATCTATAAAATGCTGTTACTCGAGGAGGTTTTCGTCTCCAAGAGCCACCAAGGTTCAAATCCCTTCAAACCCTCAAGAAACCCTAGCAAAGCCAAAAGCAACAATTTCATAATATTCAAGCATAAAGAATGAACTCACTTTTCCACCTTTTATTTCTTCTCCAAGAAGGGCGTTGGCTTTTAGGAGGGAATATTATATTTTAAAATCACTTTATTCTTCCCAAGGGATGGCGCCCAAGTCACTTAAGTGACATCTTTTATTTTTGCTTCATTCAGGTCACTTCATAAAATATCACTAAAGTCCCAATTAAATAAATTAATTCATCTTTTGGACTTTAAAACGGGACCCAAGATGATATTGGAATCCATAGTGCCATAGCTCACCGGAAAGGTCTCGACGAGACGCATCCACTCCAAGTCTGAAAATCCCGAAATGGCACCATTCCCGAAATTACTAAAAATAGCAAGTATGGGCAATAAGCAGACAAAGCCATCTTTGGAAAGTGCCAACTGAATCCAATGAACCCAAACCACATCTACACCACTGAATAATCCATCCAAGGTCATGCTAAACATGGTTCCCTAACCAAAATTGTCAATTTACGGGAACCCACTGATAGACTAACTCTGACTAGAGAAAGGGGACATTACAGTCCGCCCCCCCTAAGATTGCTTGCCTCAAGCAATCTCAGATCAGGATGCGATAGAATCTACTTGCTCTCCCAAGTAGCATCCTCCACTAGCAGGGTTTTCCACTTGACCAAATACTCTTTGATGATCCTCCTCTGCAAGGTATGTTCCCTGGTATCAATAATAGCCTTGGGTACTAAAATCAATTTCCCCTCTTCATCAAGAGGCAACTCTGCAGAAGGTGTCACATTATGCCCAAGCGCCTTCTTGAGGCAAGAAACATGAAACACATTATGTACCCTACTTCCTGTCGGCAACTCCAATTCGTAAGCCACTTCCTCAACTTTCTTGGAGATCCTGAACGGTCCATAGTAGCATGGCTTAAGCTTCTCTGCTCCACTCTTTTAGAGAGTGGACTGTCTGTAGGGCTGCAGCATCAAATACACCATGTCACCAATTTCAAATGAGCGCTTAGTCCTATGCTGATCTACATACTGCTTCTGTTGATTCTGAACCTTTTGAATGTTTTCCTTCAAAGACCTCATGATATCCTGACTCTCATGTAAAAGGTCTTTGGCCTTAGGCACTCTGCTATCACCAAACAACAAATCCACAAAACTTGGTGCATCGTACCCATATAGTGCCATAAACGGTGACATCTGAATGGACATGTGATAAGTGGTGTTATAACAATATTCACCCATGTGAAGCCACTTTACCCATGCCTTTTGCTGCCCTGCCACATAATTACGAAGGCATCCTTCCACCCATTTATTAACTATCTCTGTCTGGCCATCTGTCTGTGGGTGGTAGCTGGTGCTGGAGGTGAGCTCTGTCCTTATCAACTTGAACAACTCCTGCCAGAAATTACTTAGGAACCTGTTGTCCCTATCACTAACAATGCTCCGTGGCAACCCATGAAAACAAAATACCTCTCTAAAGAACAACTCTACAACCTGTGCTGCAGTGTAGGTGGTTGGAATGGCAAAGAAGTGTGCAAACTTCGTCAATCTATCCACCAACACAAAGATACAATCCCTGCCTTGGACTTTTGGTAAACCTGTAATAAAGTCCATAAAGATACTATCCCACTTCCTCTCAGGTATGGGCACATGGAAAAGAGTGCTCCTGCTTATTCTGCTGACATGTCGGGCACTCCCTCACATATTTCAACACTTCGGTTTTGAGGCCCTTTCAAGTGAAACGCTCTCTCACCCGCCTATATGTTTTGAAGTAACCAGGGTGTCCGACCATAGGCAAGTCGTGGAATGCTCTCAAAACCTTATGTTTCATCTCTGATCCTGGCACTAGAAGAATCTTGTCTTTGTAAATGATCAAGTCATTTACCACTGTGTATTTGTCATCCCTGATAGTGCCATCTATGATCCCCGTAGCCCATTTATCCTTTGCATATTCTGCAAATATCACCTCTCTCCAATCCTCTGAAATAGCACCTAATGCGCACAAATGGGGCCTCCTGGATAAGGCATCAGCAACTATGTTTTTCTTTCCTTTGACGTAGATAATGTCAAAGTCATAGGCCTGAAGTTTGCTGACCCACTTCTGCTACCTATCATTCAAGTCCTATCCAAGAAAATATCTCAGACTGTTATGATCTGTTTTCACCACAAACTTACTCCCAACCAAGTACTGTCTGAACTTAGCCAACGCATGCATGATGGCTAACATCTCCTTGTCATAAATACTGTAGCTCTTCTCCACACCCCTCAACTTCCTGCTCTTAAACGCTATAGGGTGTTTATCCTGCATTAATACTACACCAATGCCTTCCCCTGAGGCATCACACTGTAACTCAAAAGGCCTGCTGAAATCTGGAATAGCCAACACAGGATAGGTACTCATCAACTCCTTAAACTTGTCAAAACACTCCTGTGCACCACCGACGCCCCCACCGGAGAATCCGAGGCCTTACGCAAACCCAACGGACATGTGGCCTCCGGGGCACATCACCCGCGTACCAATGAACAATGCAATAATGGAACTTCAAACCCACATCATACTTGCTTATTTGAAACCTTCAAATGTGAAATACAAAAATGATAAGTGGCTGATATGAATTTCAGTCAGTCTAATTTTATATCAGACCTTACTACATGCATAAAAAGTGTCCAAATACATCAAATCTTGCATAGGAACAAAGCCCAAACACTCTAGAACAAAGATAGCTATCCAATGATGTTATAACA
Organism: Cunninghamia lanceolata; assembly: GCA_027924645.1. Classification (NCBI taxonomy): domain Eukaryota; kingdom Viridiplantae; phylum Streptophyta; class Pinopsida; order Cupressales; family Cupressaceae; genus Cunninghamia; species Cunninghamia lanceolata. The sequence goes on from BSBN01000803.1 coordinate 14,630,290, forward strand.
GCCTTGAAAGTACATGAACAAATGACTGATATAAAACTTTTGTAGGCTGATATGACTGTTGAAAGTGATGATTTTGCCCAGCCAAGTTGTAGCAATGAAAAACTCATGAAAACCACTTCCAAACCCAAGCAATGGATGCCTAGTTTGGTCTTCTATCAAATGCAACTCCTCAAATGTGAAAGCCTTTGTCAAATCCACTTCAAAAACCCTGTAAGTGTCCAAACAATTCGCTTGGTAGTCACTCCAATACACCAAGGGTTCCATTATGATGTCAAATACTCTTCAAATCTTCACAAATAAACCAAATGATCATTAGTTGCAAATTGCAGTTCAAGAGCTCTATTTATCCTCTCCAAGGATAGGCGTCCCTTCTCTTTGTCAAATTGAAATGAAGCTTGGAATCCATCAATCACAATTGAGAGTCTTGAACAATAGTAAATGAATGACATCTATGAATGCAATCATTTAAAACAATCTTTAATTGTTTAAATGAATTACTTCTATCTTCCAAGTGAATCGATCCCCTTTGCATTGGAAACCTTCTCTAGCATGGACGACGACTATGAGTTGGAGCTAACAATCATTTACAAACTTCATTTAGCATTGATTTCCCCTTGCTTGCGGCGGCGGCTGATTGTATGCAATCACTTAATATTTTTATTTTGCAATGAATATCAATCCTTGGCTTGAACGAACCTCCTCATCATAGGCATTTGGCATTTAAAACCTTTTCAAAGCATGAAGTCGATGCATTGATGATTGCTCATTATCATTTAAAATCCTCTTCTTCATGGGCGGCGGTAGCAATTGCAATCATTTAATAAACAATACTTGCATTTAAAAACATCCTTCATAATCGGCGGCCAGCTATGAATCATATGCAAGCATTTAAAAATCACTAACAAACCTTTCAATGCAAATCGCTCAATGTGCGAATACTAAGCCATTGACTTCATGGGGACCACGATCCAATTCTCTTTGGCTCTTCAAACCAAACAAAACAATCTAATGTACAAGTCGATCATCTTCAAGGCAATCGTTGGCATTAGCTTAGACCTATAACTCCTTGGCGAACACATCACCCTTATTCATACATACAACTCCATAGAAATCGATTATAGAAAATGCAATTAAAGATTCCATTTTCTAAAATCCATCAAATGAAATGAAAATTAAATTTCAATATTGCATTTTCCAATTAACCACAAACTAGTTGAGCTAACATTCTGAATCTCCATGTATAGACACATACCAACTTTCCAGTTCTCCATGTATAGAAATAAGCTCAAACTAGAAATTCATCCCCTTACTAATGCATTAGCCTACAGGAATGGAAGATAGGCTAATCATCAACTCCATGTGAAGTCACTCCGGAAATCGGGACATGACACCAAGTACTGTCTAAACTTAGCCAATCATGCATGATGGCTAACATCTCCTTGTCATAAATATTGTAGCTCTTCTCCAAACCCCTCAACTTCCTGCTCTCGAACAATATAAGGTGTTTATCCTGCATTAATACCGCACCAATGCCTTCCCCTGAGGCATCACACTGTAACTCAAAAGGCCTGCTGAAATCTGGAATAGCCAACACAGGACAGGTACTCATCAACTCCTTAAACCTGTCAAAACACTCCTATGCACCACCTGACCAGCTGAAAACATCCTTCCGAGTCAAGTCTGTAAGGGGAGCCGCTGACTGTGAGAAACCCCTCACAAAACGGCGGTAATATCCACAAAGACCAAGGAATCCCTTGAGCTGAGAGAGATTCTTTGGTGGCGGCCAGTCAATGATTGCCCGAATCTTTTCCGAGTCCACCTTAACACTAGCAGCACTAATAATGTGACCTAAGTACAACAACTGGGTTATCACAAACTCACACTTCGACATCTTGGCGTATAATGACTCACACTCAAGAATGCTCAAGACAATGTCAATGTGCTTCAAATGTTCCTCCCAAGTCCTGCTGTATATCAATATGTCATCAAAAAATATCAACACAAATCTCCGTCGCTGCTCTCTGAACACCTTGTTCATACAGGACTGGAAAGTGGCTGGTGCATTGGTCAAACCGAAAGGCATGACCAGAAACTCAAAATGCCCATAATGACATCTAAATGTTGTCTTCTCAACATCTTCCTCCCTGACCCTATCTGGTGGTAACCGGATCTCAAATCTATCTTTGAGAAGTAGCATGCCCCGTGCAATTCATCTATAAGCTCATCAATGCGAGGTATGGGATACCTATTTTTGATAGTCTTCTTATTCAACTCTCTGTAGTCTATGCACATCCTAAGATTTCCATCCTTCTTCTTTACCAAGACCGCTCAAGAAGCAAATGGACTCTTACTCGGCCTTATGTGCCCCATTTCGAGAAGCTCTTTGATAGCCTTCTCAATCTCATCCTTATACCTCTTCAGGTGCCTGTATGGTGTGGTAATCACAGGTTTAGCACCCTCCTCGAGTTCTATGATGTGCTCAATACCCCTATCAGGGGGTCGACCTGGTGGAATATCACTAAACACTTTGGTGTGTTTAGTCAATAAAGCCTGAATCTAAGGAGGATGCGCATGCTTTTACTGATTTGTAGCTGCAGGCATCACCATCACCTCTGCTACCCACTAAACCTGATCATGCCATATCAACCGCTCCATCCTCTTGACTGAAACCACTCTCAATCCACCATCTGAAATTCCCCTGAGCACATGTCATCTCTCGTTCACCTCAAACTTCATTTCCATTGCCCACAAGTTGAGAGTGAACTCCCCAATGTCATGCAACCAACGCATGCCCAAAACAACATCCATCTTACCTATGCTAATGTAAGATACCCCACTATACTTAACCAAATTTTTGCTAACTTTTTCTTACTTCTTACTTCAATTAATCAACATCTAACATAAATGAAATCAACATGAATTGAACAAACAAAGAAGTTGAGATATCTTATTGTAATTATCAATACAACTTATTACATTCAACAGATGCTTAATAGCATCAATGTTTAGCTTATTACAATGATTACAAAAGATAGGCCTTAGCACCTAGATTGAACAATGATTGTCTTCAAACCACAAGTATCTTGTCTTCAAGTTGCTAGTGTCTTCAAGATGTAAGTAACTTCAGGTTGCAAGTAACGACTTCAATCCTGCACAATGATGATAACTGAATGTTAACACCTCTCAAAGGATAAGGGAGCATCACCTTATCAAGGTTGAGGGAGCATCACCCCAACAAGCATGAAATACGCGGATTTCATGAAAAGAGCATAAAGCTTACCAAGAAATATCAAATAGCCAAAGATACCAAATGAAGTCGTTCTCCTCCTTTTATAGTGTTCCTCCACAAGAGCAAAGAGGCAACCAAGGCACATTTTCCAATGAGCATATCCTAGAGGAATATTCCATTGGATGACTCACTCCTAAGTTGGAAGCCTTATCTGGTACGCCTCCCAAAGTCATTCTGGGACCCACTACTTGCATGCTTACTCCTCAAGTCTAGGCGCTAGAATGATGCTCTACAGGTGAGAAAATGCGCCCAACATCATAGTTGATCGTTTCATGGTTAGGCGCCCAAACAGGATCATAGGGATGTGAAAATGTGCCTTAGGAAGGTGTCTCAAGCTTAGGCGCCAATTTGGGTTTGTAGGAGCATGAATGTGTGCCTAGCTCATGGTGAAGTTTTGATGATTCCAGATGCTAGAAAACACTTGACAACGTTCAATGAAGACTCCCTAACTTGTATTGAAGATTCATTCTCCCAAGTGAAGTGAATTGAAGTACTCTCTTTGAGGCGCAGATTTGGACTTGTTGAGACAGGAAATGGCGCCTTGCTCTAGGGATAGATATCTTCAAGGTTCATCGTCTCCAGATGTTGTATCTTTGCTCCGGAAGAAGACTCTACTATCCAAACACCATCTTGACTTGAGGAATGAAGCTTTTCACCATTAGGCGCACAAATGAGGTCTCTGGAGTCTAGGCGCAATTTGGAGGTTGGAGAGATGAAGATTTGCGCCTAACTTGCTTAGGCACACTTTTGAGGTTGTAGAGACCAAGAAGTGCGCCTTCATCATCCTGGCCTACTTTTTGACACTTTAATGATCTCAGATCAGTGGACAATAACTGAGAATGATCCCCTTCTTCAAGATGATTGATGGTCACTCAATAATGCAAGTTGATATATCCTCCTTAAAGTGCAAATTTGGATTTCTAGGGAACGCGCATATTCATGGTTGAACAAGAGGAAAAGTGCGCCTCAACTTGCTTGATGATTTCTTGTCTAAGTCAATGGTTCCAATCAAATGCACGATTACTTGGAAGTATTTTACCTTATGGAGATCAAAGTTTAGGTTCCAATCTCTCTTTCTTGGTAAGGCGCACTTTTAAGGTTCTAGAGATATGAATTGGCACCTTGATTCTCTAGGCGCACATTTGAGTGTAGAGAAGCAAAATTGCGTCTAAGTCTCTTAGCTTATTCTTTTGGCATTTTGATGATTTCAATCACTTACAAACTTCCAAGGACTTCTCCTTATCACTGGGCGCTCAGCCTCATAGTTTCAACCTCTTAATATTCAAGGTGCCAAAAGTGATATGCAGAGACAAGTAAGTGCGCCTTGTTTTGAAGGCTCAAAGACATTGCTTGATAAAGGTCTTGACCTACAAAACTACAAGAGTCAGTTAGCCAAAACCAAATTCATTCCCTTATCATACGTATTAGCCCACAAGAATGATGAATAGGCTAATCCGTGTTCATTGTTGACTAGACCGGAAACGGGGACATGACAGTCTCCCCTTCCCGGGATTGCTTGTCCTCAAGCAATCGAAGGTTAGGATGCTCTAAAATCTTTTCTCCTTCCCACGTAGCATCCTCTAACGGCAAGCCTCTCCATCGAACCAAATATTCCCTGATGACTCCGCTACGCAATTTGCGTTCTCTCATATCAACGATGCCATCTGGCTCTAGAATCAACATTCCTTCTTCATCAAGAGGCAGAAGATCAGGAGAGGAAACCACATTCTGACCCAATGCCTTTTTGAGGCATGATACATGAAATACATTATGAATGCAGCTACCTGCTGGCAAATCCAATTCATAAGCTACTTCGCCAACTCTCCTTACAATTCTGTATGTCAGCTGGCCCATAAAACCTTGGCTTGAGTTTTTCTACACCACTCCTCTTCAAAGAACTTTGTCTATATGGTTGTAGATGCAGGAAAACCAAGTCATTCACTTCAAAAAATCTTTCCACTCGATGTCTATCTGCATACATCTTTTGTTGATTCTGAGCATGCTAAATGTTATCCTTAAGAACTCAAGGATATCCTGTGTGTCTTGCATCAACTCCTTAGCTCAAGGAGCTCTACTATCATCGAAAGCAAATCAACAAAGGAAAGAGCATCATATCCATACAATGCTCTAAATGGAGTCATGCCAATAGACATGTGATAGGTGGTATTGTAACAATACTCACCAAGGTATAACCATTTTACCCATGCACGTTGATGCTCAGCAACATAGTTGCGAAGGTATCCCTCAATCCACTTATTCACAATCTTTGTTTGACCATCCGTCTGAGGGTGATAACTAGTGCTAGGTGTTAGCTCAATGCCTATAAGTCGAAATAGTTCTTTCCAAAACATGCCAATGAATCTACTATCCCGATCACTCACAATTGTCTTTGGAAGGCCATGCAAACGGAATACTTCTCTGAAAAATAATTCTGCAATCTGCAAAGATGAATAATCCGTTGCAATAGGATAGAAATGTGCATACTTAGACAATCTATCAACAACAACATATATGCAATCTCTTCCATGTACCTTCAAAAGGCCTGTGATAAAATCCATTGAGATACTTTCCCACTTCTGCTCAGGAATAGGCAAAGGTTGAAGTAGACCAGCTGGAAAAGTATGCTCAGACTTGTTCTATTGACAAGTCAAACACTCTCTAACATGTTGTAGGACATCATCCTTGAGACCCTTCCAAGAGAATCTCTCACGAATCTGCCTGTAGGTTTTGAAAAACCGTGGATGCCCTACTAGGGGTGTGTCATGAATGGCTCGCAATATCTGTTGCTTGAGTTTAGACTCAGGCACTAGGAAAATTCTATCCTTATAATAAATTATATCATCAACGACCTTGTACTTGTCATCTTGTATGATACCATCGATGAGTTCGCATGCAAAAGTAGATTTAGAATAGTCAACTAAAAGTTGAGATTTCCAATCAGCTGAAATCTCACTCAAGGAACAAATAGTAGGCCTCCTAGAAAGAGCATCTGCAACAATAATTCTTTTTTCCTTTTATAAACTCTATATCAAAGTCATATGCTTGGATTTTTGAGACCCATTTCTGCTGTCGTTCATTCAAATCCTTTTGTTCCAAGAAGTATTTCAAACTATTGTGGTCGGTCCTAACCACAAATTTCGCACCTACCAAGTACTGACGAAACTTTGCCAAAACATGCATAATGGCAAGCATCTCCTTGTCATAGGTGGAATATAGGTGCTCCGTATCCTTCAATTTTCTGCTTTCATATGCAATAGGATGCCTATTCTGCATTAACACAACCCCTATTCCTTCTCCTGATGCATCACACTCAAGAATGAAGGACTGTGTAAAATTTGGTAGTGCTAGTACTGGAGTAGTACTCATTGCCTCCTTGAGCCGATCAAATGCTATCTATGTCTTAGGGGACCAAAGAAATGCCCCTTTCTTAGTGAGATCTGTCAATGGTGCTGCCAATTGTGAAAAGCCTTTAACAAATCTCCTGTAGTAACTGCAAAGTCCCAAGAAACCTCTCAACTCAGAAATGTTCCTTGGAATAGGCCACTCCTATATAGCCTTGATCTTCTCATCTTGTACTTTAACTCCTTTAGCACTAATCATATGCCCCAAGTAGAGAATCTCCTCCATCCCAAAATCACACTTGGAAGCCCTAGCATATAGTGATTGTGCCTCCATGACTTCAAGTACCTCATCAAGATGTCGAAGATGCTCATTCCATGTCTTACTGTAAATCAAAATGTCATCAAAGAAAACCAAAAGAAATTTACGCAACTGCTTATTGAATACATGATTCATGCAAGCTTGAAATGTAGCAGGTGCATTAGTAAGACCAAAGGGCATAACAAGGAATTCATAATGTCCATAGTGGCATCTAAATGTTGTCTTTGGAATGTCCTCCTCACGAACACAAATTTGATGGTAGCCTGAACAAAGATCAATCTTGGAGAAGTATACGACCCCGTGTAATTCATCCAACAACTCATCGAGCCTAGGTATTGGGTACCTGTTCTTGATTGTCTTCTTGTTCAGTGCCTTGTAATCAATACACATCCGCATAGTTCCATCTTTCTTCTTCACCAACACCACCGAAGAAGCAAATGGACTAGATGAAGGTCGAATGTGTCCCATATCAATCAACTCCTTAATAGTCTTCTCTATCTCAACCTTGAAGTGTCTAGGATGTCGATATGGTGTAATGTTGATGGGTTTTGTCCCATCCTCTAACTCTATCACATGCTCAAATCCACGATCAAGTGGTCTCCCAGGTGGAATATCTCCAAACACCTTACTATGTTTATCCAATACAGATTGGATGTCTACATGATACTCATTACTGGAAGAAGACTTAGATGATATTTCAACCTGAGCTGCCCATGCAATGTCATTATGACGAAATAAAGACTCCATGTGCCTAGTTGTAACAGTTCTAGGTGAACCATCTGATAAAGCTCTCAAAATGATCTTCTTCCCATTGTGAATGAACTCTATCTCCATCTTCTTCAAGTCTTGAATATATTTGCCAATTGAATGCAACCATTGCATTCCTAAGACAACATCAATACCTGAGAGTCCAACCATATAGAAATCATCTGTCAATCTATAATCACCCATTTGAATGCTAAGCTATGGCACCCTCTTTTGACAACTCATAGTAAACCCATCGGCAACTACAACTGTAAACCCTTCAAATTCCTCTGATTATAGACCACGCTTCATCACTAAATCCTCATCAATGAAATTATGAGTAGCTCCACTATCCACCAAACATGTGACCCGCTGCCCATTAAGAATTCCTTTAATCCTGAAAACATGAAATCTTGGAACTCCTGAAATAGTAGCAATAGTCACTGAATTGCCTATGTCATCTGTCTCAAGCTCTAGAGTAGGTTGGTCATCCTCATGTGTTGTATCAATATCCTCATGTATCTCACTCTCATCATCATCATCTGAATGAACCTCTATAAGATATGCCTTGCCTTTGCCTTTACACTTGTGTCCTGGTTCCCATGGTTGTTTGCAATCAAAACACAACTTCTTTCTCCTCAACTCATCATGTTCCATAGAAGTAGGATTAGATTTGATGGGCTGAAATGTTCTCCTTTGATGTGAACTTGAACCCTTACCAAAGTTTCTCGTTTGGCCTTGGAATGATGTAGGGTAAGTGTCAAGATCTAAAGCAAGCTCAATAGCCTCATCCAATGTCTTTGGCTTATGAACCTTCACCAATCCTCTCATTCTATCATTAAAGCCCTCAACAAACAACATAGTGACTCTCCTTTCCGGCATCTCAGGAACCATAACTGCAATCTTTTGAAACTCATTGATGTAAGAATCTACTTTGCCAATCTGTTTCAATTGTGCCAATTCCCTATAGTAGACCTCTATATCCTTCCTGTCAAACCTGTTAATGAGCCTACATGTAAGAGACCTTATTGTTTAAAACTGAAAATATCTATCAATTTTTAACACCAAAATTGAAATCCAATTCAACACACAATCAAATACATATGAAAGTATGATCAACCAATGGATAAATGATGAAAGGAGCTCCAAATAACTTTATTTATTTACTGTTGTTACAAAAATCAGTCACTCAGAGATTATGATGAGACCATTATACATCAAGCTTTCCACATCAAAATAACATCCAGTTAATCCCTTCTTCAAGTAGAATCATGTACAAATACTTGGCAATTGATTCCATGCCAAAGATTGAACAAAACAGCCTTAGAAATGAAGAAACAATTGACTGATATAAAATTTCAGTTTGCTGATATAACTGCTGTAGGTGCAACTTTTCGCCCAGCCAATGAAAATATGTCTCCAAACCCTCAAATCTTCACTCCTAAACTAAATGAAGGTGTTCCTATGCAATTCCCAGCCCTTGGAATCTTTGTGAAATGCTCAAAAAGCCCTGAAACAAAATGAATATTTCGCTGTTATGAAATTTCAGTCCTTGCAACATATAAAAATCTCACTCCAATGATGCAATCAGCCCAATTGCTACCTTGATAGTGACACCAATGGATCAAGGGCTTCAATACATCAATCAAATAGCTCCCAATACTTGTCTAAACCTGCAATATTAAGCTCAATGGTGAATATTAGAACAATATCACCTCACAAATTGTATAGGGTCATCACCATACATATACAAGGGGTCATCACCTTGCAAATTAGCATGAAAATCGGAATCTTTAACCAAAAAATCAATTAGAGAGAAAACATACCATAGCATCATAAGTTGCAAATTGATGTTCAAGTCCTCTATTTAACTCCTCCATGGTCCATCTCCTTGGCAATTTTGAATTGAAATTTGAATTCCACCAATGAGAATCAACGAACTTGAACAATTGTAAATGAATTACAATCAAACTCTTTCATTTAAAACAATCTTCAATTATTTTAAATGAATTACAACTCCTTCAAATGGATCGATCCAATAGCAATGTACTCTCCTTGCATAGGGGGTGGCAGCTTGTGTGCAATCATTAAATATTTTGATTTTGCATTGAAAATCATTCCTTGCCTTGGACGACCACTAACCACTTCATGAAATGCATTAAATAAACCAATCTATCCAACTGCAAGCATTTAATATCCTTCAAAGCATTTAAAATCTTGATCCTTGACATAACCGACTTGGCATTCAATTTATGAACTTGTATTTAAAATGCTCCTCTATTCTTGCATCGATCTACAACTACCTCATGTGCATGCATTAAATGATGATATTTGCATTTAATAAAAACCCTCAACCGCTCCAATGCAAATATTTAATAAATAAAATTTGCATTTAAAATCTTCTCAAAGCTCAATATCAAATTAAATGCAATCATTTAATTTCCACAAACCCAATCGCCCTCATATTCCATCGATCCAATGCAATCATTTAATAAATAAATGTTGCATTTAATATATCCTTCCTTCATGTTTGGCGGCCAGCTATGAATCATATGCAATCATTAAAAATCAAAACCAACCTCATAATTGAAAATACAATTCCAATATTGCATTTCCCATGTAGCTCAAAAACACACTAGTTGATCCAACTTTCCGGTTCTCCATGCATAGAACAAAATCAACTAGCAAATCACACTTAACTCATAATTTGGGACATTACACCACGAGTGAACTCATCATATGAAGTAATCATATCATGCCGTTGTGACACAAGTCCATGGTGCCACCAATCATAGGCCAAACCTTCCAAATGCATAGTAACAAACTGAATAGCCTTTTCTTCACTCAAGGGTTTGAGGGTGAGAAAAGTATCAAGCTTGTGAATCCATGCTCTAGCACTTAGTTTACCACTGCCATCAAAGTTGGGTAAAGGAACCTTGTTCAAAGCTTCTTTGTACTCTTTATGTTCCTTATCCTTTTGTGTTGGCCTTTTTTCCTTTTTCCTTATATTCTTTTCATTCCTTTGCGACATAAACTAATTGAAGTTGAGGTCTCGCCTAACATCAGGTGCGAGTATACGATATTCATCATGTGCAATCATAATATCATCCGTGAGATTAACATTTACCTCCTAATCCTCTAAAGATGTTTCCTCAATCACTGGCTCAAATCTTGGACGGAGTGATCTACCATCAACGATTGTGGTTGCTCTACTTGTAGGAGTAGGAGTAGGTTCTCTATGTGTATGTCTCCTTGCATCTCTACCTGCATTAAGGTTTGCTTCACCTGCAATGCTTGTCCTTCCACTATTTACACTCCTTGATCTCCTTGAACGTGTATCTCTTGCCCTATCAACAAAAGTGTCCAAACTGTTTTGAAATTGTTGAAACATTTGTTGCATAAACTCTTGTTGTTTGTCATGTCTCCATGTTAAGACATTGTTTAAATTAAAGATCTAAACATCATGGCGAGAAAGTCGTTTTCGTCAAATATGGAGTTGTCATCAACTAAATGATAATCGTGTTTAATAAACAATAATATTATTTTTATTTTATATTTATTGTATTTATAAATGATCATATAAATACAAAATAATATTATCAATATTATATATAATTATAAATATGAATAAAGATATTATATAATTATAATTATAATATTAATAATTAAGTATTATGATATATATTATTATATGATATAAATATATAAATATTTAGATATTTAATAAATATCTATATAATTATAAAGGTAATCTTAGTTGGTAGCGGATATATTCTACAAAGGAATATATAAGGAAATGCTGACCCATCTTCTTTAATAAATGAATATTAATAAAAGATATAGGGCAACGATTCCTATAGTAATAGTTGATAAGCATACAAATAGCAATGACTGTTAATATAAGTCAGCGCTTAATAAATGAAATTATATCAGCGTTGGCTAAGAGGACCGATTAAATTTAATGGTGCATACATAGAGTGATTTCCTTGTGATAAGAGAAGCGATCATTATATAAGGAAAAGTGATTTAATTAAGGCAACAAAGGAAGTCATGAGTACGTAGAAAGAGACTTAGAGAAGGATTAGTCACTGTCCAAAGATCACAGAAGTAATCACAATTAAAATTATATTGTAGCTATCTAAAATCAAGAGACATATCTTTGACAAAGAGACACACCCATCATCCCATCGTGGGTATAAAAGATGGCATAATTCAAACCTAAGGGGGAGGATATCAAGTTGGATTCAAGAAACCAAATACCAAAAAAAACATATGCAACTTTGAAACCTTATTCCATATCGGATGTAAGCCAGGAAGGCCGGTAGCGTTGAGATTCAGAAAAAGGAAATAAGAAGCGTCATTTAGAAAGATAATCCAGATTGAAACATTATTTAAGGGGGGCTGCTCTAGTTAGAAAATCAATGCCATAATCTGGCCGTCAAAGAGATACATCACAGATCTATATACGGGTCAGATTCCAAAGGTGTCAATCCTCTATTCATTGTCATCACAGAACGACTGGTAACAGCTAGTTACAGGTATGCATTTCCAATTCTTTACAACAGCCAAAGATGATGTATATGTATTTAGACTCAGACTCAAAACAATGAATGAATAATGGGCAATATTAATTATAGCTAACATTTACATATGAATTAGAAATAGGATAAGTGTTCATACCTGTGATCAATGAATAAATGTGAATTATACATATATCAAACTAAACTGAAACATGAATTCACAAACGTGTATAGATCGACATAAATTAATGTGCTTATTAATAAAAATTCAATAGTGTTAAAATGGAAAATGATCATGTGACATAAGGACAAGATGTCCTACTTATAAGGCATCATGTGAAATATCATTAAGGACTCAAGATCATAGGATTGTGCTACATCCAAGAAGAGGATTAGCCTCATTATTAATCGTCTCACCATCTTAGGTGTATGGGTAAGTTAGGAGAATGTTATTGGACCTAGGTAACCCCAAGAAAATGAAGTACCTCCAGGTGTGAGGCAAAGTCTCTTGGGCCAAGTGTCAAAGTACCTCCGGGTGTGAGGTGAAGCCTTGGGCCTATGGTATGATGAGCTCATCAATGTGATTTGTGCCCTACAGTAGGTGACTCTCCAATAGATGAGGTGGGAAGTCTTTGGAGCCGATTGGTGAGGTGGGAAGCCATCGGGCCTCCGTAAGGGATGGTTGTGTCTCCTTAACGAACCATGCCTATAGAATTAGAGATGGATTAATGATAGGGCGACATATGATCCTTCCAAAGATAGTACTTGAGGCCTATGAATATGAATATGAATATAAGTATGAATATGACTATGAATATAAATTATGTGATTATGGAATTATAAATCCTGGATAAATATGCAAAGAATAGGGATCTATGCTAATTATGATATGAAAAGAGAAAATTTGGAATACTAATGTTTCCTTTTGTAAGTTGAAATTGTGCAAGGTTGAGAACAATTTGAGCTTACTAGAAGGGGACATTACATTGTTGTTGAGCAAAAGTAGTCAAAAAGTCATTAACATTTGGTTGACCTTCTATGACTTTCATTACCACCACTACCACCTCCTTCATCCATGCTTGGTTGTGTACCTGTATTATGTTGTTGCCGAGTTGTCCTTGTATAATATCTGTGTGGACCAACTTCATGTGGATGCATAACCCAAAGGCTGGCAGGATTATGGCTCTGATACCACTGTAAGATACCCCACTATACTTAACCAAATTTTTGCTAACTTTTTCTTACTTCTTACTTCAATTAATCAACATCTAACATAAATGAAATCAACATGAATTGAACAAACAATGAAGTTGAGATATCTTATTGCAATTATCAATACAACTTCTTATTACATTCCACAGATGCTTAATAGCATCAATGTTTAGCTTATTACAATGATTACAAAAGATAGGTCTTAGCGCCTAGATTGAACAATGATTGTCTTCAAACCACAAGTATCTTGTCTTCAAGTTGCTAGTGTCTTCAAGATGTAAGTAACTTCAGGTTGCAAGTAACGACTTCAATCTTGCACAATGATGATAACTGAATGTTAACACCTCTCAAAAGATTAGACAGCATCACCTTATCAAGGTTGAGGGAGCATCACCCCAACAAGCATGAAATACGCAAATTTCATGAAAAGAGCATAAAGCTTACCAAGAAATATCAAATAGCCAAAGATACCAAATGAAGTCACTTTCCTTCTTTTATAGTGTTCCTCCACAAGAGCAAAGAGGCAACCAAGGCACGTTTTCCAATGAGCATATCCTAGAGGAATATTCCATTGGGTGACTCACTCCTAAGTTGGAAGCCTTATCCAGTACGCCTCCCAAAGTCATTCTGGGACCCACTACTTGCATGCTTACTCCTCAAGTCTAGGTGCTAGAATGATGCTCTACAGGTGAGGAAGTGCGCCCAACATCACAGTTGATCGTTTCATGGTTAGGCATCCAAACAGGATCGGATCATAGGGATGTGAAAATGCGCCTTAGGAAGGTGTCTCAAGCTTAGGTGCCAATTCGGGTTTGTAGGAGCATGAATGTGCGCCTAGCTCACATGGTGAAGTTTTGATGATTCCAGATGCTAGAAAGCACTTGACAACGTTCAATGAAGACTCCCTGACTTGTATTGAAGATTCATTCTCCCAAGTGAAGTGAATTGAAGTATTCTCTTTGAGGCGCAGATTTGGACTTGTAGAGACAGGAAATGGCGCCTTGCTCTAGGGATAGATATCGTCAAGGTTCATCGTCTCCAGATGTTTTATCTTTGCTCCAGAAGAAGACTCTACTATCCAAACACCATCTCGACTTGAGGAATGAAGCTTTTCACCATTAGGCGCACAAATGAGGTCTCTGGAGTCTAGGCGCAATTTGGAGGTTGGAGAGATGAAGATTTGCGTCTAACTTGCTTAGGCGCACTTTTGAGGTTGTAGAGACCAAGAAGTGCGCCTTCATCATCTTGGCCTACTTTTTGACACTTTAATGATCTCAGATCATTGGACAATAACTAAGAATGATCCCCTTCTTCAAGATGATCGATGATCACTCAATAATGCAAGTTGATATATCCTCCTTAAAGCGCAAATTTGGATTTCTAGGGAAGGCGCATATTCATGGTTGAACAAAAGGAAAAGTGCGCCTCAACTTGCTTGATGATTTCTTGTCTAAGTCAATGGTTCCAATCAAATGCACGATTACTTGGAAGTATTTTACCTTATGGAGATCAAAGCTTAGGTTCCTGTTGTGACCAAATCACACATCACCCCATTAGGAATAGGGGCCCCCCTTTTTTGGAGCTCTGTGCTTTGCATGAAGTTTTGATGATGTGCTGGGTTCTTTTCCTCTGCCAATCCAATAATGAGTCTCTCTCCTAGAAGATTTTTGCTTTATAACTGGAGGTCTCATCTGGTATATAAATTTGTAGTAATGAAGAATCTTGATCAAATCTCATCCAGTTCTTGAATATTGAGACCCATCCTGATGTATGTTTGAGATCCTGCAAATGACTAAGTCTGGTAGCCTGAAATCTTGAAAATCCTGAAAAATTGACTAAGTCTGAAATCTGGTGAATCCTCCAAATTCTAGATTTTGCATGTTAAATCCAGTGGATTCGAGACCTATCTCAAACATCCTGAAAGGTATATTGAAAAATATTAAAGTATAAGAAATTCAATCTCTCAACTTATACTTTAATATATTTTTCAATATACCTTTACCCTCAAGAACCCTGAAAAAATGACTAAGTACTGAGAGGGCACAAATTTCCCATCTAGTGCGACAAAAGCTAGAGGATCTCCGAACCTTGAACCGATGCGCCACCTTTTAGAGGATCTCTTACACCCTAACCGAAGCGCCCAAGGAAGGGGAAATCAAAATCTTGATCTCTTGCACCAAAACGGGGAGATGATTTGAAGAGGATATCAAAGGTGTCATCCAACGCGCCTAAACAAGAGGATCTTCAACCCCTTAACCGCCGCGCCACAACAAGAGGATCTTCAACCCTTGATCCAATGCGCCAACACCAAAAGGATGTGAAGGTCTATCTAGAGGAAACCAAAACATCCAACCATTGCGCCACCCTATGGAGGGGAGTAAAGTCAAGTTTTGAAAGCACGTTTCAAGAGGATTTCGAATTCCTCATCCAATGCGCCCTTGTAGAGGGATAAAGTAGAGGATTCCAAACACCCCAACTAATGCGACCACTTCAAGGAGGATCCAAAATCAAGGTCTAATGTGCTTGGAGGAGGGGTTTATTACAAATTTAGGTAAACATCAAGAGGAAATCAAGACCCCTGTCCAACGCGCCGCTAAGAAGAAGATGATTTAAAAATGCTAAGTTTTTAGAGGATTTCGAAATCCTTAACCAAAGCGCAAATCCCAGAGGATTCTAACATGGGTATCCAATGCGCTAAAACCTAGTGAGGAAGATCTCTAAGACCTCAACCGGCGCGCCAAAGGAGAAGGAGAGGATAAGGTTTTTTGGGAAGAATCAAAGACCCTCATCTAATGCGCTTGATGGAAAGTAAGTGAGAAGGAAAGGTTAAACATCAAGGAAGATCTCTAAGACCTCATCCAATGCGCCAAGAAAAGAGGCAGGTTTTAAAGTGTTAAAGTGCACATTTTACAATGTTTCTAGAAGAATTTGAACACCTTAACCGTTGCGCCACTTCCTAGAGGATCTCTTACACCTCAACCAATGCACCACATTTGAAAGAGGTTAAATTCCAGTTTTTTGAAAGATTTTATGGAAGAGGATTTCAAACACCTCATCTAATGCGCCAAAAGGGGTTAGTTTTGGTTGAAAATTCAAGAAGCTTTGGAGAAGATTCAAGTTCATCATCCACTTTTAGCATGGAGTTCAATTCAGATTTTGAAAGCTTTTAAGAAGAACTCACTTCCTTGATCCAAAGTGCCCAAGACAAAAGTGCTGAGTGTTTTGGAAGACTAAAAGAAGGGGATCTCAATACCTTAATCCAGTGCGCTAGTTATAGAAGAGATTGAAATTGCCATGATTGATATTTAGAAATTGACTAATTTGGCATCTAATGCACTTAAGGTTGGAAAGGTTAGAAATTGATTTATAATGATTATTTTGTAAGATTAAGGATTGATATTATTTCTTTCTTTGTGTTGCAGGAGCTAAGGTGTTATCATCAGGTTGGAGCATTTCATCTCCTACATCAAGTTCAAAGATGCATCTTCATTAGTCATAGCTTCAAGGCATCATGTAGCAGTTTCAAGGAACCTTTCATCATCCTTGTGTTGGAATTCTTTGGCATCATGATCATCTAGAAGACATCCATCCAGAGGAACCTCTCTTCATCATTAAAGACATCTCCAAAGCTTCAAGTACTTCTAGTGCATTCAAGTCTCTTTGAAGAGTCATCCACTCTACTTCAAGTTCCTTCAAGCTTCAAGATCATCTTCAAGGAAGCATTTCATCAACTACATCATGATCATCAAGAGCAAGTGCTTGAATCGCCTTCAAGTTGCAGAGGAAGCATCATTCCAAGAGATCTACATCAAGTTCAAGTATCCATCATCAAATGTTAGAAGCATTTCATCTATCCAAAGTTCAAGTAAAGTTTTCCCAATCTTCAAAGATTCATCAAGCTTCAAGTATCCTTGAAAGGCCATCTATACTACATCCAAGAAGGGTGTTATCATCAATATTTACATTCCAAGGGGTCACACCAAGGATCATCTTTCAAGATCACTTCATCAACTTCTACATCAAGCAAAGGCATTTGTCCATTTTATTTCGAATTCCATTCAACTTTCAAGTCTAAGAGAGATCTCCTACTCTTCATGAAGAAAGCAGCATCATCATCTCCTACTACTCTATATCAAGATACATCAAAGACGATCAGCAAGTATCCTACAAGAAGGAGAAACATTACAAAGTTAGTCAAGTGAAGCAACAAATATCATTCATCCAGTTTACAATTCAAGATCAAGGCAAGATCAATAAGATACATTTCCAGACATCTCAAGTATTCATCACCAAAAGCAATCACATTGAATCCATCATTACAAGATGATACAATTTAAAATATGCTGAAGTGGCACCTACATGGCAAACACGTCATCATCTAATCATATCAGCCACATCATCTTAAATGCATTAAATGTATCATTTAATAAAAGAAGCCAAGAGGACGCCTATGTGGAAGATATTTTAAATGCTTTCGTCTTATCCTTATCACATTGGAAAACGTGCCTTCATTGCCTCTCTCTTTGGTACTAAAATAGAAAGTTGTTGTAACTACCTACTGAGGTGGCATGATCTGAGCCCTTAGCCATCGAAATGATCTAAGCCATTCATTGTAATTTGGACTACTATATAAAGGCCTTGTTGCCTCATTTGTAAAAAATAGAGATTAAGTAGTCAGTAGGCAAGTAGGAGTAGAATAGGAGAGAGACTCAAAATTCTCTAAGAGGGCTTGAAATTGTTGTAAATATTTCTCAAGATTAATGCAAAGGACATTGGAGCTCGCTTGGTGTTTAAGTCTTGTCTTGTGGAATTACATGGTTTCTTGTACTTTGAATTGAGTGGAGAGATGTTTCAATTAGATTAGAAATAGATTAGAAGCTCTTTGATGTAATGTATGTATGTATTGGATATTTGATCAACTCCTAGCTCATGCTTTTAACATTCATTGCTGGTGAAGTGTTGTGTAAAGCTAGTCTGAGCCTTATAATTTGCATAAGTTCGATTATGGATGCTTGTTTGAGCTGCGCCGTCTTATGGGTGCTTGTATAAGTCTTCATGAGTTGAAAACCATTCGCGTAACCTTAGGAGATTGCACCAACTTCATGTAGTTGTAGGCATCCTTGGCGAAGTGAAGTTAGGTTAATTCAAGAGTTTGTCTATTCAAACATCATCATTGCTTCATTGACCTTAGATTAGTTTTCTAAACCCTTACCTTTTCTATTTCTTTATTATTGAAGTCTTGTATATATATCATCCACACTGAAAAGGAGAAATAAGCTAAGTGTATGGAGAAGTCTGCATAAGTCCCTTTGTGATTATCAGCAAGATCACATGTAATCACTGAGTTAATCCACTGCAAATCATAAGAAAAGGAACCTTGGAGTTACTTCACTGAATCACATAGTTCAGCGTTTGGAGGACTTTATTCAAGAGAGAGTGGGATACTCTAGTGTTTTACTCTATTGTTGACTTGTCTAAAAACAATCATCAACAGTTCCAATCTCTCTTTCTTGGTAAGGCGCACTTTTAAGGTTCTAGAGATATGAATTGGCGCCTTGATTCTCTAGGCGCACATTTGAGACTGTAGAGAAGCAAAATTGCGCCTAAGTCTCTTAGCTTATTCTTTTGGCATTTTGATGATTTCAATCACTTACAAACTTTCAAGGACTTCTCCTTATCACTGGGCGCTTAGCCTCATAGTTTCAACCTCTTAATATTCAAGGCGCCAAAAGTGATATGCAGAGACAAGTGCACCTTGTCTTTAAGGCTCAAAGATATTGCTTGATAAAGGTCTTGACCTGCAAAACTGCAAGAGTCAGTTAGCCAAAACCAAATTCATTCCCTTATCATACATATTAGCCCACATGAATGATGAATAGGCTAATCTGTGTTCATTGTTGACTAGGCTAGAAACGGGGACATGACAGCTAACCACATAGAAATCAGACTAGCAAGTGTAATCATTCAACAGAATAGTTAGATTGGGTATTCTCCTGGTACAAGTGAGTACAAATCCATCTGCTACTCTCACCTTGAACCCTTCAAATTCTTCAGTCTTAAGTCATCTCTTCGCAACCAAACCCTCATCTATGAAGTTGTGAGTAGCACCAATGTCTAAAAAGAATGATCACTCGCTGCCCACCAAGTACTCTCATCCTGAACGACCCCTCTCTGAATGCTAGAGAGATGTGTTGTCGGTAGGGCTGTCTGCTCCTCTGTATCAGATGCCTCAGATGCACCATATGTACCTGATTCATTGGCTTCTAATTGTTGTTATGAATGTGGCTCTGACTCCACGGACTCATCTGCTGAAAAATACTCCAACTATTTGGCCTTTCCTTGGGCAACACACTTGTGCTTAGGATCCCAAGGCTCTCGGCAATGAAAACAGAGTTTCTTCCTCCTAAGGTCATTCAACTGATCACTATGCAACCTGGTAGAACTCTTAGTTTGCTGTCCGGATTCCTTCTAAAAGTGTTTCCTATCTTTTATCTTTTTTGTGTATGAATCCTTTCGACTGAAATTTGCTCCTCCATGCCGAGGACTCCATGTCACGGGCCTTCTATATGGCCTCCTGTAATGATGATGGATCTAGACCCTTAATCCAACCACGCAAAGGATCTGATAGCCCATCAATGAACAACATCATCAACCTACGCTCTGAGATATTAGAGACCATAACAGATAGCTCCTGAAACTCTAAAATATAGGAATCCACTGAGCCAACCTGTCTAAGTTGAGCTAACTCCTTAAACTGCAACTCCGAATCTTTCTTATCAAACCTGTCTATTAATCTGGCAGTGAACTCGACATAAGATGTGATCTGGTCATGGCCCAAGGTTACCTTACCATTACTCCATTTATGAGCGCTACCCTCTAAGTGTAAGTCTGCATAAGTTATAGCATCTGCTTTTGGCATAGGGCTGATCTGTAAATAGCTATCCAATTTCTGGACCCAAGCTCTAGCGGTGGTTTTACCAGAACCATCAAAATAAGCAAAGGTCATTTTGCTAACTTTCTTTTGAAGCTCCTGATTGTGCTATTTGTTCCCCTGTGGGGTCGATGTTTCATCCTGAGATCAGAATACTCCCCCAAAGTCATTTCAGCTCTAAATTCTTCACTAAAAGCCTGCCAATCTCTCATAATCTCATCATGAAACTCAATCTGTGTAGCCTCCTATTCAGGAACATTGTTCCTAGGTGCAAATACAAGTATACCAGGTCTATCACCTGTTGTCAACTG
This sequence comes from Cunninghamia lanceolata, assembly GCA_027924645.1. Taxonomy (NCBI): domain Eukaryota; kingdom Viridiplantae; phylum Streptophyta; class Pinopsida; order Cupressales; family Cupressaceae; genus Cunninghamia; species Cunninghamia lanceolata. Next base: position 14,650,957 of record BSBN01000803.1, read on the forward strand.
GGAAGCTCTCCTGTTAGTGACTGACGCTTCACCCTCATCATCTTTGTCTCGATGTCTATCTTCATTGTTCCTGTCTCCATTGTGCCTGTCACCTCCATTGTTGACTTTGTTCCTGTCCCCGAAGTTATTTCGGTTCGTCCCATTATTGTTATTGTCCCTATTGTTCCTCGCATCACGAGGTATCAGTTGGGTAAGGATCTGAGCTAGTTCTGTTTGCAATTCTCGCATCGTTTCATTCATCCGAGTAAAACTCCTTTCTATATCCAGCTGACCCCTAGCCAACGAGTTCAGAATATCTCTCAAACTAGGTTCTTCATTATCTTTGTCACCCATGTTTTCTGTGATGGGTTCCTCTTCGCTGTAAATCACTACCGGTTGTTCCTCTGCGGCTATCACCTCTGTATCTGTATCAAAAGGATCTATCTATGGAACCTCTATATCAGTTCGTGATTTGTTCCGTCTGAGATAATATTTATGTGTACCAAGCTGCATGTCTCATTTTTCCATCTACATGTCTGAATCTGACCTCACAGGATGGTAAGAAGAGTTGTGCCCTAATACAACTGTAATGTGTCGTACCTGTTGGTTCTTTTTAAAGATCTTAATAGTGTTATTTTTAAATTTATTTGTGTTCTTTCAGACTAGACAGAAGATGCAGAAGGGGATTTTAGTTTTCTTGATATGTATTTGTTTTCTTGCCAAAATACATAGAGAATATAGCATGCAAGTGAAACCCAGAAAAGATACAATAGATGTGAGCAAAATATTGAATACCCAGATCATAAAATGTCATAATGAATTACTATCACATACCCACATGAAAATATGCAACTTCGTATCAGTGTTGTAGCTAGATCAACAACTGGGTATTACAGAATGGCTCCAAAATCACCAAGGAAAGATAATGCTATGCAAATAGAGGTTTGTGATGATCATTGAGGCTCTGAACACCACAGTAATTGAAGTGAAATGGCTGCTAGCAATAACAAATGAGTCTAAATAGACCCCACGTCCCTCCTGGAGATGTACGGCCAGGCTGGAGGTTCCCAACAATAGCAAACATCATCAAATCTCCTCGGAATACTTTTGTTTCTGATCTGCACTCAAGTCTGAAGCTAGGCAACTAGGATAGGGGAAGAAACAAGCACCAAATAACACCAAAAACCCCTCAAAATGTAGTACGACCTGCCTGATAGAGGTACAGCCAGCAAGTACCAATATTAACAATCCAAACTCCTCCAATCTCCACTCGAATCTGCCTCTCCGAACTGTCCACTCAATCAGTCTATGAAGACTCTTCTAATCTTGCAAGAATATAGCTTGAAACTCCTCAAACCTGCATCATACGAACTCCATTGAAGCACCAATGCAAATATTGGGTGTATCTGCCCTCAAAAGCACCTTTGGATGGTATTGCACATCTATAGAATGTTGTTACTCAGGGAGGTTTTCGTCTCCAAGAGCCACCAAGGTTCAAATCCCTTCAAAACCTCAAGAAACCCTAGCAGAGCCAAAAGCAACAATTTCATAATATTCAAGCATAAAGAATGAACTCACTTTTTCACCTTTTATTTCTTCTCCAAGAAGGGCGTTGACTTTTAGGAGGAATATTATATTTTAAAATCACTTTATTCTTCCCAAGGGATGGGCGTCCAAGTCACTTAAGTGACATTTAAAATAGGACCCAAGATGATATCGGAATCCATAGTGCCATAGCTCGCCGGAAAGGTCTTGACGAGACACATCCACTCCAAGTTTGAAAAACTCGAAACGGCACCATTCCCAAATTTACTAAAAATAGCAAGTATGGGCAATAAGCAGACAAAGTCATCTCTGGAAAGTGTCAACTGGATCCAATGAACCCAAACCACATCTTCACCACTGAATAACCCATCCAAGGTCATGCTAACCATGGTTCCCTAACCAAAATTGTCAGTCAACGGGAACCCACTAATAGACTAACTCTGACTAGAGAAAGGGGACATTACAGCATGTGAAAACAAAACTTCTAAAACCCAAGTAAAACATCCAGAAAACAAATCAGAAATTTCAGACCAGCAATCAAATTTTCAGTTCAGATCTAGACAGGGTTGTTACATTGTATTGCAAGTGTTGTCACAAGATTTGATGGAGTTTTGATAAGTTTTTGGACTCCAAACAAGCCGTACCATTCTGCAGACCTGGCCGTACCATTGGGGAGTAGTTTTGGGAGTTTAAAGTGGATTCTTCTTCTCCTTTTGGCATAGGGTCTGAGATTATTACTGCTGGAGTAAAAAACAGATTTTCTTTGACAGTTTTGAGGAGGGTCTTCTTGTTGTTGGCTGTTGTACCACACCCTTACAGGCCGTACCAGCACTTTGGAGAGCGGCGTGACTTCTTTAGACCCAAACGTCTAGGGTTTGGCCCCTAAATCTTCATCTTTGGAGGTGTCTCCATGTAATACACTGCTGTATACAATTTGTGTAGCTGTAAAATCAGTGTTTTGATTATGCTCTTGGGTTTCTACATCCTGGCTTGCTGTTACAGACCTATATTATTTCAAATCAGCAAATGGGTATGCTAGAAAATTGATGTTTTTGCTCTTTCTCATATGGGTATTGTTCATTGTTGTTATATCATGCATTTCCCACATAAATAAGCATCTGGGTAGTGTAGAATGCTTTGTTTCTTGAATATATGAATGCATGTAAAAAACCAATGTTATGTTCAAAACATAAAACGCACCAGGTTCAGCGAAACTCAGAGAAAATTGGGGTAGAACATTACATTTTTCCCAAGGGCATTTTCCATATTTTCTTCTATTTTTCATCCTCCAATTGGGTTGCTCCACCTTAGGGCAAATTATTTCATGAGTGATGACTACATCAAAATTACCACAAAATTATGCAAGTCATCCTCCATAACCATTTTGCCCTACAAAATTAGCCAAGTGTGAAAACTCAACAATTAGATTATTCCCTAAGCCCTCCAGCTTAGCCTACGGGAATGGAAATAGGCTAGCCTATTCCACTAGGTGATCACTCCGAAAATGGGGGCATTACATTGTGTTTGTCTTATTTGCCATACAAGTTCAAATAGGGAATCATATTAGCTGTTTGATATTTGTAGTGGGTCGATATCATATTCAGTGAGTTACAACATTAAGGGGACGATCTCTGACATAAATTTTGTTGGCCTGAAGTTTATCAACCTTTTTTTTGTGGGAGTATTGATTAGCTTTTCAGATGCCTATCGCACCCTTTTGAGATGTTTGGGTCTGTCGTACATCTGCAGTCTGGGAACCAAGTCTGACACAAGTTTACCGTTCGGTCTGCTTTACACATCAGGAAAATCGGCTTTATTGAAGAAAACAGCTTTGCTCAAGCCTGTCATACTATTTGGGATTGGTATCAATTTATTTGTAATTTTGCCTCCATTTCTGGGCTGTATCAGCAGTATACAGCAGCCATACAGCTGCAATAATCAGGGCTATCTTGTAAGTGTTTGTATTACTTCGGGTTATATCAAATTTGTTTAATATCTCTGCTGAATTTTACCTCAATAGTTGATCAAACAGTTTGGGATTGAATATACATCATTAATGGCTGATACACTTGATATGTTTGCTGACATAAATAACTTCAGAGGAGTTTGCTGCTGTCATATTTCAGAGTTATCCTTATAAATTCAAGTTTCCATGCATGATTGTTTATTTGTATAAATTGGATGGTTATCCACCAGTTAGAAATAGATTTGCAGCAGTTTGGATGGCCATGCCACCAAGACTCTTATTAATTCCATTCTCAATTATTAAAATTGGTTGAAATCATCACATTAGTGTATCATATTACTCCCTAAAAAAGTAATTATCCGTTGCATTGCCTTCACCTAAATGAATTGTCAAAAGCAATTGACCAAGAAATAGGGAAAGAACCTTTCAGGATGATTGAGGAAAAGCTTATTGATGTGGCATGGTTTAGGGTCTGGAATAAAGAATTCTGCAGCAGTGCGATCTGGTATGCCTATTTCCCATATTGTAGGACCATCTCTTGGAGGTTCATATATCAAAAGCCCAACATCAATCCTGCAACCTGTATCACATCCATTACACTATACTTATATGGAGATGGAAAGCTCAAACATTGTGTTTCAATTTAACATTTTTGCACAAATTGAAACTTGTTCACATATAATATTTTAATTCAAGGTACACAACCGTATAGATTATTGCAAATAATCCTGTGGCAAATTTTAGTGTTAATGGAATGTTTCAAACGCAATGAATAGAAACAACATGATATGATAAAATTTGGATTTTTAATAGTTTTAATTTTAAACAATAAATTTTGCACACAATAACATCTAGTCTTTACTGTAAAACAAAAGATGTTTCTACATTGATACAAATTATACACACATATGCCAAAAGGATGTTCTTCAACTTCATTGATTGGAATCTTTATAGTAGCTTCTCCATTTGCTAGTTGAGAATTGTTTTCAATTGCAAGAACCGGACTTTGTAAAAATATTCCTAAATAACTTAATATTTGCAGGATATGAGTCTAGACGAATGGATAATTGTAAAGCATTTGCAAATGACTATTCATACAAATGTATATCCTCATACACAGTAGCCATCTGTTGCTTGTACTAACAAATTAGTGCTCTATATCATTTAGCTTTGAATGTTGCACAATTCCACACATCTTATATCAATCTGCAACTTGACACTCAATGAACGAATATCTTGACAAATGTCAGTTCTGATATGAGTATCAAAAAGGTTGCATGGATGCATAAGTGTGGGGGTGCATAACATTCTGAAATGGAGCACCATGTGCAGGGCATTAAGAGTTAGCTATATAAATGTGAGGATACGAATGTGTTATATATAACTATTTAAAAATATATAAACATATGTGACTGCATTAAAATAACAATTAGATCCAACACTTCAATAATTTTTCTTATCTTTTATTTGTATTTTTTTTATTATTAATACTTCTTTTATTTTAAAGTTTACATTGTTTTCATTTTCATTTCTTTCTATGTGAAACCCCCATCAAGGATGACATGGGGAGGTTAACATGTGCATAAAAAGTAACCCCAGCACATCAAGTACATGAGAAATACAACCTGTAAACGCTTGAGACCTGCAACATTGAATTACCAGCATAACCCCTATACGGAGTTATCAGAAAACACCCTAGAGAGGTCTCACTCCTGCAGATGTTGTCCTCTGTGAGGGTATCCTCATGAAGAAGAAAAATGGTGAACTCCGTTCAGCCGACATAAACCTATGTAAAAAGTATTTTCAAGCATATCCAAATGAACCTCCAAAAACTCATTTATTTGCCCTTTCATTATTTGCCCTTTCAAACCCCACGCCCAAGTTGGGAAAATAAAACATTTTATTTTATTTTAAGCACCTTATGTCTCCCAAGAAGTGGCGCTCATCCTCAAAAAGCTTATATTTCATTTTCCACTTTATTTTATCCCTTAGGCGCCCCTTGTAATGTTCTCTTTTTCAACCTAGTCAGTTGTGGGCCCGATAGCCTATTTTCCAAAATCCCGATAGGCTATGAGGTATGGTAAGGGGTTCCCCTTTATGAAGATCTTTCGGTTCAATGATTCTTGTTGTTTTCTGATGGTGGATTTGAGCTCAATAATGTTTCTGGATGTCTATGCAACTTTCAGAAGTTGATTCAGCTTCTTGGATAGCTCTCCAAGATTCTTGGAGGAGCCGTCTATTTTTTGAAAGGTCATCCGGAAGGCATCGTTAGTCATCCCAAACCTTGTGGAGTTTGATGGTACCATTTATTTGGCAGTTTGGCGAAGTTTGGGATTTTCCGCAAAAAGTTGTATTTAAATGAGCTATCAATTAATATTATGCACTTGATCTTCTAAGTTGATAAATAACAATAAAGTGCGATGGTATAATAGCTCATTGGAAAGGGGAAAAGATAATCTTTTATTTAGACACATAAAAGTTTGGGCAAAAGTGGAGAAATATTGGAGTTTGTGGGGAAAAGTGTATTTCTCTATTTTATATTTCATTTTATTGTGCAAATCCTTAAAAGAGCCTATAAAAGGGAGTTGAGAGCTCATTTGGAGTGGGGGATGCTTGTTGAGATATTGTTATGCTACAAAAATGAACCTATAAGATCTTCATCCTTGAGAACGGAAACTCTCTTGAAGAAGTCTAGTTTTGGTGGTGAAATATCCACCCTAGCTGGAAAGAGAAGCTTCACTGGTAGGAATTGCACAAAGCCATCAATGGTGTTTGATATATTTTGATAAGTTTTTGGTTTGCAAGTGTTCGTTTCCAGTTTGTGTGGGTTTGTTGTTTTATTGGAGTGATAGTTTGGGTTTCTGGAAGCTGGTGCTGAGCCTCATACTGGGTCGTACCAAGTCTGGTCGTACATGTTGAAGTTTGCATCTTTATGTGATGTAGGACCGAGTTTTGCAAGAATATATTCCATGGGTTTTTCTAACCTGTTTGGGCGAGCATAGTGATAGGAATCTTGAGGTCTTTGATTGCAGTTTGTGAGTCCCTTTTGCAAGCCGTACCTCCATGTATGACATTTTTCTAACCTATTTGGGCGAGCAAAGTTGAAAAGATGTCTACAAACAAGTCTATATCTAAGTTGATGCAAGAACTGTTTAATCTAATGAAGGACCCAAACATTAAAATGACATACTCAAGGATTGTTGCAAAACCTAAACAGATGGATTCTTTTGTTGAAGAGAAGAATGTTCTAAAATCAGAAGATTGTTTGGTTGCCTTTCCAATTTACACACTAGAAGAGCATGAGAACTTGAATGGTCAAGATAGAAACTCAGAAGTTACCCTTGAAGAAGGGTTAGAGCAGGAAGAAGCTCTTGTTTGTGACTTGCAGCCTACAGGGGATCGTGGGGAAGATAAAAATCAGTCATCTATCACCACATCCGAAGAGAAATCTTCATTTGAGAGTGCAATTTTCAATCATGGGACAGATGTTGCAGCAGGTGATGAGATTGGATTTCAGTGTGATACACCTCATGGGTCAGCACCTAATGATGGGCATATTGTGAGTAGTTGTGTTGAAGCCTTCAAATCAGCTGATGATGACGGTTCAACATTCAATTTCAAAGATGTTGACATAGTTGGTGTTTGGTTTGAAACCCAAACTAAGCCTATGCAAGGGAGTGACAGTCATGATGCCCGTACTTGGAAGTTGGAGAAAAATTTGTTCACAAAGGACGCCGGTCATGAGGAATACAATGATCACTTTTTCCCTGAATAGAGCAAACAACATTTTAGCACGTGGGATCCGAGTGTGATGGCCCCTACATTTGACGTGAATCCTGCTTGGGTTGGATCTACTTTTGACCATACTGCAGTTCATGCGTCATCTACACAGTTGAGCATGAGGGATGACATTGGTGGCATTGGCGGTATAGTTATGAATGTTGATAATAAATCTGATTTTGTAATGCATGATGCTGATTTCAAATTAGAAAATTTGGATGAGGTTGATAGGTCTTAGGAGTCCTATCATTTGACATGACAGCTAAAGGTAAATGAAGTCCAAGTTATTGCAGCCATTAGACAATTTGATGACACCCTTAAGTTGATGGCGAAATGTTGTTGGAGGTCTTCAAGGGCACATATGGACCTTGATGGAGAACTTTCCCTTTTAGACTCTCAGGCGCTTAGAGAAGCATTAGTGGTAATGAAGTCATTTTACCTACAGCTACTCTCCGATAGAGATTACCTTCTCATGTTGGGTGAGATCTATTTTGATGCGCTGAAAGGGAAAGAGGAAGTTGACAAGCTTTCCAACGAGCTTGAGGTTACCAAAGATTTCTTGAAGAGCACTCATATGGCCCTTCAAGAATCAAAGATTCAAATTGATAAGCCTTGTGAGGAGATGGATTCCTTTGAGGATAGTGTGTTTGTTCATAACGCTGTCCCATCATTTTTACATCAGGATTGCAAGGCATCAACTGGTGAAAAAACTGATTTTGATGATGATATGGTTCCTACACACGAAAGTAAATCAGAAAATTTAGTGTATGCCAGCCCAAGTCCCTTTGATGAATTTGATCAAAGACCTTTAGCATTGCAAGATTTGAAGGACCAATTTGTGGTTACAGATGAGAAAATGGTGCAAGTGTTAACAAGGGCATGTGATTCTCACAAATACATTGAATAACTTATTTGGGAAGCTCAAATTGAGGAGAGGAAAAAGGGTGTTGCAAGTGGAGTCACTCTTACTCAATTATACACTATCAAAGAAGCATTGGAAATGATGAAATCAGATTACTTGCAATTGCTTATGGATGGGGATTTGGCTTTCAAGTATACGGAGGACAAAGACAAAGAAGCTAATGATATTTGCTTACAATTGAGTATGGCTCACTTTCCTTCATACAAAGCAGAAAATTTTATTCCTATTGTAGCCACATCCAAAGTACAAGAAAGTGACACAAGGATTATGGAGATCAAACAAATTGTTGAAGGGATTGTTGAACTCCATAAGGGAGAAATGTTGCATAATGATTTCAGCACTTCCCATATTGAAGAGGTTCAGTATGTTGATAAAGATTGGAACCTACTTGAGGATCAATTTTCGCATGAAGGGATAGCTTGCAGCCTTGGGATAGCAGATATAACAGGTAATGAGGGCAGATTTTAGCATGATACATCTTTGAAATTTGTAGATAATGATGAGCATTCAACATTGAGTGAAGGGGTGCATGAAACCTATGAAGACACCATTGAAAGTGAAGGAAGTGTGGATTCTATGAGTGTTAACAGCAGCCTATTGTCTTGGTATGGGCATGATATACTTCTAGAAAATGTGACTAATGATGACCATCTTGAAATGGGAGAAGGTATACATAAGATCCATGAAGACATCGATGAAAGGTTTCAACTGGTTGCTAATTCTTTGATTGAGAACAACAGATCATTATCTTCATATGATTTGATTCATTATGAGATGATAGATGAAGATTTTATGGATGACATTGGTAAAGTACCTCATCTTGTTGATATTCAAAATTTTATGGCTAAGCATGAAATGGTGTTTGTTGGCCCAAGTCATTCACGTGATATGATGCTTCATAATGGCCTTACTATTCCTTAGTTCATGAAAACACATAACAACAATGTAAGATGCTACCCCAATTTTTTCAAAATCACATACAAGGATATGACAATGTTAGCTCAAATGCATAACCAACTATTGCCTCACACTTTCTGGTCACCCAGATCCCAAGGTGGGCAAGGTGAGAGCATACAATGACTGGCTTACAATAGAAACATTTATGCAACAATGTAAATACAATTCATCCGCTGCGGCGGGCATCCACTTATATCGTGGGAATTCACCACTAATTAGTGGGTAAGAAAGCAAGCATGAAAGATTACAAAGCCATCCACTTCTTTAGTGGGTATTCTCCACTTATGCAGTGGGTAGAAACAATAAAGAAAGGTTCTTTCTCCACACTGGCGGTAAACCATCCAGGGGTAATTATGTGTATTGCATTAAGATTAGATTACAATGAAATTAGATACAATGATATTCAATAACACAAAATCAAAACTGGATAAGATACCCTTGAGGACCAAGAATGAAGAGGTCATACCCTGCATGCAATCACTCTGCGAGCACATAAGTTTCCATGACTAAAATGAGTTATGTCAATATCCAGACTGAACTGAAGTAAAAATCAAGCAATTCTGATGTACTACGGCTGCCCAGCTGAAGTACCTTGTGCACACTAACACCATACAAACCCACAAAACAACCTTCAATTCCAATCACATCAAGCATCATTGAATGTCATTCTGAAACTGCATATAATAAGGTTGATCAGAACTGATTTTTTGAAATTCCAAGTTTTTTGATCCCCTACAGGCCCGTACGACACAAGAGTACAGCATCTACACACAAAAATCAGAACTCACACCAAAATCTCAGCTAATCACTACCAAAAGGGTCGCCAAGGCATCACAATGAGATTGCAGACATCAAACATCACAAAAGATAAAACAATGAATTCATATTTGAATCGGCCCATTCCAAGCATGTACAACAAATTGGTATGGATGCCTTCACCTAGTCTCCAAAAATACATCAAAAACCTTTGCAATAAAGCCTGAAAGGAGTGGTCTAATCTAACAAACATATCCCATTGACTTTGCAAACAAATCTAACATGTATTTATTTCCTTGATCTCACGTACATTGCAGATGGTATGGTAATGGCAGGTACAGCCAGCATTAAAATTCATACAAACACAATAAAAACTCTTAAAACACTACAAAAAGGCATAATATATTTATTAGAACCTATGCAAACTGATCATAACACCAAACTTCACAAAACTCTCTTATCATCAATTAAGCTCCATGAAAGCTCAATGGCAAACTCTGTATGAGCTTGCTCCAATCTCCTCTTCAACACAATAGTAACTTCTGTATTGAAATCACACCCAATCTCAAGAGGGTTTTCGTCCTCAAGAGCATTCTACAAGAGGGTTTTCGTCCTCAAAAGAAAATGGAAGAACACACAGGTTCAATCCGACAGAGTAACAATATCAAAACCAAGCATGCTCAACAAATGAGCCCATCTCTTCCTTTTATAACTTTTTTGAGGGATATAAAATATTATTTCCTCTATCCCTTCATATTTCTCCTCAAAAGTATAAAAAATAATTCATTATGTGTGCACAACTTAAAGTCACCTTTTTAATTAAAACTCCCTTTAACTCAAAAGACCCCTTTATCAAAATAAAGGAAATATTTGATTCACAAGGTCCCAATATGATGCATCCATGATTGAGAGCTTTTTATCCCCTTTCCAACGAGCTATAACACTTAATGTTAAATGAACATTTCCCAACCTTTTTAACTTAAGTGCAATAATTAATTGTTTAGTTCATTAAATCAATTGTTTTACAGAAAATCCCAGATATCATCAAACTGCGAAATTAAGCATACCAACATACTCCATGATGTTTGGGAAGATGAATGATGCCTTCCGGGTGGCTTTCTAAAAATAGGCGGCCTCTCCAAGAATCTTGGAGAGTAAACTGGAAACCCGATCAAACATTAGAAAGCATCACAGCAATCCTGAACACCATCTGAGCTCAAAGCCATAACCAATTACTCTGTAAAACTGATCTGTGGCCATTCCAAGAACATTGGAGTTCTCCCAACAAAGCCGGATAGCCACTGAGACTAAGGACAAGCCAAAATGCTCACAATAATCAAGGTGCCAAAAATGGAACATTACAGTCCTCCCCGCTCAAGATTGCTTGTCCTCAAGCAATTCATGCTATCCAATTGAGATACCTGCATGATCAATAATAATATACCTGGATCGCAAATCAATTTGAAGAATGCACCACATCGCTTCTGCTGCACCACTCTGATATATCTGTGAACTGCACAGCTGTCACTATGTATAATCCTCTGAAACATTCTTCCAATCACACAACTATTTGGATCCCAAGCATCAATAAACCCAAAGAGGAAAGAGTTAGCAATCATCAATACAACTATCCAACATGAAACTACTGTTGGGAACCAAAATCTGAAATGTTCCTCCACGGAAGAACATAAATCAGCTTGATCACAAGCTGAAAACAATTCTGAACAGCCATGAATCAGCTGATTCTCACTCTCCAAAAGAGCATTAGTAACTGTAACACTTGTTCCTTTCAGCTGAATATGTCATGTCCCCGTTTCCGGCTTGATCATCAAGTGAAGAACGGATTAGCCTATCTATCATTCCCGGAGGCTAATACCAATGATAAGGGAATGAAATTGGTTTTTGACTAACTCAATGTTGTTCTTTTGCAGGAATAAGTCAAAAACTACTTCAAGGGAACTGTGACAAGACTAGGAAATTTGGCTAAGTCTGAGAGTCATTTCATCAACTCGAGTGGTCACATTGTCAAGTGATGTTATCATGATGTTTGGGCTCATTTCTAGGCAACTTAGGCTCATTATGGCACCTAGCTTTCAAGTTCATTTATAGCACTCAGTGAGGGATCTAACTTGAGGCGCTCCATGTAATTAACCTCCTCCAACCTAGCGCCTAGTACTGAGATAAGTGGAGTGGGTGTGGATGAAGTTTTCATGCTTGGGCGCAAATGTCATGATGAACCTACCAAATGTGCGCCTTGGGTTTTGAAGGATATAATCAAGAGAATGGAGTCATCTGAGGGTATGATGTGAATCTATTGAACTCGCAGGATCATCCAGTGTTGAGTTTCGAATCACTAAAGTGGTCTAGGTGAGTTAGGCGCACTTCCTAGCCTTCACAACACTCAAAGTGCGCCTAGTCCCTATACTGCGCCTAGACTCCTTTGCAAGTGGTGAATTCCTTCAAGGATTGATCAAGTGAAACCTCACCTTCAATAAGATCCAGTGGAATGATTGAATTGATCAAGTGATGACATATTCATCTCTAGGCGCATTTTTCCTCTGGCAACTTGTCAATGAGCACCTAGTATAAAAAGGGTCTCTTCTGGCGTTGGATAATGATTTTGAGATGAGGCGCTCAATTTAGCTAAGCCTCTTCACTAGGGCTCCTAGATGGATGATGAAGTTTGGGTAAGTATCTTGAGGTTTCAAGGCCTAGGCGCAGATACCAGTTAAGACTACCCCAAAAGTGCGCCTAAGGTAGATGTAAGACCTCAAAACCAGTTTGGATACAAGGCGCTCCATTAGGGGGCAAGATCATATCCATTTGAAGTCAAGTTGTTTTCAAATTGCCTTGAAAAGATGATGAGTTGGAACCTAGGTGCAAATTCCTAGCCAAACTAATAGTAAGTGCGCCTAGTTGAGAAAGAGACATCTTCAAAGGGGGAAATTGTTGGGCACTGATTTCATAGGAGTCAATCTAACACTTGGAAGTTTCAATCTGTGATCTAAGCTTGTGGAAATGTGTCAAAACTATCCCTAGGCACCAGATCTACTACAAATCCTCCAAATGTGTGCCTAAGTGGGAAGGTAGCTTCCAATCATTTCAATTAGTCAGGGCGCTTGGTGAGTTAGGTGTTTTACTTCACCACAAAGACTTCAAGTGTAAACCACCACATGCATAAAGGTGAATCCAATGCAAGGCGCTAGTCTCCTCCTACACAGACTCAGAAGTGAGCCTCAAGTAGTTTGACTTGGCGTTGGAGCTAGTAGACTTCCTCTGGAATGTGAAGACAACGCAAGCAATCATTTCCTAGTTACATCATCTCCTGTTGGCACCTAGTCTTCAGTTGGGCGCAATCACCAGTTCAAACCACCAAGATGTGCGCCTAGAACCCACAAGGCGCCATTTCACGAGCAAATCCACTTCAAGTGGCGTCTAGAAGAAGATAAGGTAGTTACAACTACCTAAATTCTCATTGGCCAGAGAGATAACATTGGGATCCTTACCGGTGCATTGGGTAAGGTTGCCACATCACACTGAGTTGTCAAGTTGAATATTCTCTTGAATATGCTTCTTGGGAAATGTGCCTTGGTTCCTCTTTATGCCTTGAAAAACGTCTTCATTGCCTTGGAAGGCCTATAAAAGGAGGAGCTCTCTCATTCATTTGACATCTTATCTTTTGGCGAATTTTCTCTATGCAAAGCTTTATGCTTATGACCTTGAGGCCTGTGAGTTTCAAGAGTTGGGGTGATGCTCCCTCAACTGACGGGGTGATGCTCCCTTGTTGCATTGTGGGGTGTTGACATCCAGTTGACATCATTGAGTTCAATTGAAGTGATCTACATCAACCAGTGAGATAGAGCTAGTTGTGAAGAAGTTGAAAGCATTGTATACATTTAGGCTTCAAGGCCTTTTCTTGTAATCATTTGAATAAGATTGTATAATCATGCCATTGTGGGCAATCATCATTGTAATAAGACATTTGCATTGAGTTGAATCAAGTAATAATACAAGTACCCAACTTCAAGTTGATTCATGCAAGTTGCCTTTGTTATCTTTTCATAAGTGATGTTAAGTAGACTAAGTAGTTGAAGAGTTAAGTGCAAATAAATCTAAGTAAGAAAAAAATTTAGTTAGTACTAGTTGGGTATCTTACAGAATACTTCTGTCATCTTCCCACAAAGAGCTTAAAGCAATAAAATGATCAATCTCATGGTTGCATAAGTCTGAAATAATCTCATGAAAATCAAATTTCAGTGATCTAAAAATGGGATAGCAACAACAAAACTGAAATCTTTTGAGAACAATAAGAAATCCATCTACAATCAGAATAAGTCAAAGTTATGACCAAAATTTCTCTCCAATCAATCATTATGTATGCAAATGAACATTTATGATGGTTGATTGGATGAAGGACAGCAAATTCGTGACATAAATTTGACTCCAAAATCATCCATAAAACAATCTTACCAACACCACTATCCTCCATAGAACTCTGCAAATAAACTCCATTATGAGAGTAAGCCATCACTGAACCCAATCCATTGCATACCTGAACCTTCTGCCCATCTTCAACAACTGATGAAAACTTCCAGTTGGTGAGGTTTTTGTGAAGAGTAACATTCCATGAGTGTTCCTCACCCAGATCCCATATCCTGTTACTATCTTCCTCCATGTTGCAAACTCCAATTTGGTCTTCATCATTCAACATGAGAAGTGAATTTTCATGTGTTAACTCAACTTCCGTCATAGAAACAGAATCATCAAATGATTGGAAGTTGTTTTCACCTTTTTGTTCACACAATTCATCAATTTGCTCCAACTCTACATCATCATACTTAGGACGATGTCCTAAATCATAACTTCCTTGGAGCAAATCAAACTCTTCAATTATCAGCGTGCCTTCATCTGCTCTAGCAGCTCCAACTTGCTCCTTGAATTGTAGTACATCAACAAACTGATTTACAGCTTCTAAGAGAGCCATTTGGGTACTCTCTAAGGAATCCATAGTTGTTTTAAGCTTAAATGTAAGCTTATCAATTTCAACATCTCTTCCCTTCAATGCTTCACCTAATCGATCAGCAAACTCAAGAACGTGATCTCTATCAGACAAGTTCAAATAATCTGATTTCAAAGTTTCCAATGCCTTCCTGACTATACACCAATCTTCAAGTGAAGCTCCTTTTTCCATGCCCATTTGTTTCCTTTCAACTTGAGCTCTCCAAATGTGATCTTCAACAAACTTGTGTGAGCTATCCAAATGTGTTAGAACTTGCACAACCTTGTCTTTGGTGACCAACAACTGATTCTTAAAATCCAAATCAACTGCACACAATAAATTTTCTGTCATATCCTTATAGGCATGATCCTTGAAATCAGCTACTTTTAAGTTTTCCTCTTCATGGCCACTTTGACTACAAGAAGTAACATCACTGAAATCCAATGTTAAATCAACCTTTGAGGCTGATCCAAGTTCTTTAACAAACTCCTCATCAAATGACTCTTCTAAAGAACACTTGGTTCTTCAATTTGCATGGGAGATGAGTCTTTTTCTTCTTCACTTTGATCCATAGTTACGAGACTCGGACTCGGCAAGCTGATTTTGGACTCGGACTCGGCACCTAGACTCGGTAAAAACTTGGCAAAGACTCGACAAATTGAAAAACCCAAGAAATTCAGAGATTTTTAAAGATTTAAGACTTATTTCATGCACCCTTTAATAAATAAACCTTAAAGACACAATAACATCATCAAATAGAAGTTAATTTGATCGCATACACAAGTATACATCGATCACATAAGTATAAACACAAATTGTAGCTGAAGGAAATTCAAATAACACACTTAGATATATAAATATTGTCAAATGTATACAAAAGTCATGGAATATGAAATCCATGGCATCAAAAGTTCCAAACAAATATCAAAACAAAAACTAGAAGTCTATGGCTCAGAGGAGCCTGCAAGTGCACCCTTCTTATGAAGGCATCTAAGATAGGTCTTGGATGATGATGCAGCCATAATATCTGCCTCTATCTCTGTGCCACCCACACCAACATGTAATGTGTCTGCTGACTCTACTCGTGCTCTAACCTCC
The DNA here is from genome assembly GCA_027924645.1 of Cunninghamia lanceolata. Taxonomy (NCBI): domain Eukaryota; kingdom Viridiplantae; phylum Streptophyta; class Pinopsida; order Cupressales; family Cupressaceae; genus Cunninghamia; species Cunninghamia lanceolata. The sequence goes on from BSBN01000803.1 coordinate 14,666,959, forward strand.
TCCTCTGCCATGGCTACAGCCTCAGTCTATCTATATGCCTGGTCAACCCAATCGAGGTCCTCATCACTAAAGATAGGATCCTCAGCCTCAGTGATCCAATCAGATTGTGGATCGACCTCCTCTAGCGTGATGGCGGTGGAGTCAGTGCCCAAAATTTGTCTGTGGCGAAAACGAAGGTTGTAATGAACAAAGACTAGATCATTCAACCTCTGCACAGACAGTCTATTGCGCTTCTTGGAGTGTATGTGCTCAAACATACTCAAATTGCGCTCACAACCCAAAGCACTGCATGGTTGGCTCAATATTTGAATTGCAATCTTCTAAAGATTTGGTACCTTAGCACCAAACATATCCCACCATGCATCTGAGATGAGAAAAAAAAAAAATCAATCTCATTATCCAACTTTAAGTTTCAACATTTAATAATAATATAAAAAGAGGAAAAGTTTATTAGATTTTTAAACTTAAATTATGCTCTTAATATAATTTTACCTGGCTGCAATATTGATCGAGTGTTTTTGCACATCTCATGAGAAAAGAGATCTCCTTGTGCAAGTCTAAAGGTCTCAAGCTTGTGGACTATCTGTGTTGAATTAGCCGACATCTGCTCTCTAACACTGTGTAGAGCCCACTCAGAACCTCCTCATCCGCCTTGAAATCAGGGCGGAATTGAAATGTCGGATTGAGGTAATAAGCAGCTGCGTGTAGGGGCTCGTGAAGCTGGTGGTGCCATCTCCTATCAATGATCTCCCAAATGGGACAATACTTACCCTCAACTCCCCCATAGATGGATCTAATGGCCTCCTTGGCCCTATCCATGCCCTCATATGTAGCCCATTGCGGGCTTCTCCCCATCAGCAACTCGTAAGAGAACTACTAAAGACTCAGTGACATGCAATTATTGTGAAACATTAACTTAAGTGTGAACAAAAATAGGCAAATAAAAAAAAAATATGAATAAAAATTAAAACATAATGTATAATTAGATTTTCATTTACCTTTACAATCTCCTCAACAGGTGTCCAAAATCTTGCCTCATCAAAGATCCAATTTGTTACTTCAGCCCCTGCATTGGTATTAGCATAGGATGAGGAAGTCCACTCCTCATCAACAAACATGCGCCTCAAAGATTTTTTTGACTGAAGCAAGGATTGTAATGTGATGCAATTTGTTGCAAATCGGGTTATGCCAGGACGAGCCAACTCCTTTTGCTACGTGAATTGCCTCATTAGGTTGAGGACCCATGTGTGATTGTATGAGAATTTACAAATATTTCTTGCCATTTCCACACATGTTTTGATCCATGGAATCTTGTCAATATCCTCCAATGTGAGGTCAAGCCAATGGGCAGCACATGGAGTCCAAAATAATGATGGGTGCCTCTCCATCAATAGTCTACCCGCAGCAACATAATTTGTTGCATTATCCGTCACCACTTGCACCACATTCTCCTCACCCACCTTAGCTATGACTTCCTCTATAGCTTCACAAAGGAATGTGGCATTTTTAACATGTCCTGAAGCATCAATAGATTTGATGAATACGGTGCCACCTGAAAAAGAAACAAAATCAATGATTCAATAAAGCATAAATTAAAAATATTAATCACTAAATCAATGCATTGTAGGAAGTAGAATCACCTGAGGAAGAAACAAGAAAATTTAGCAATGTCCTATTTCTTCTATCAGTCCAACCATCGGTCATGATGGTGCAACCCTTCATCCTCCATATCAACCGTTGCTCGTCTATTGTGGCTTTTACATCGGCCACCTTTTGTGTCAAAATTGGGCCCTTTATGTCATTTTCACTAGGGGCTTTGAACCCTGCCCCACAAATAGTAATGGCATCAACCATGTTTTGCCAATAAGGAGACCTAACACATGTCACAAATAAATTAAATTAAATAAGTATTGTAAAATGGAGAGTTTAAATTTGAATTCAACATATCTCTAAATATAAAAATTCAAGAGAAAGAATCAAGCTATAAATTTTAAAACAATCAAACAAAAAAGAATTACCTGCTGCATGGAATGGAATGGTGCAATAGTACCAAAAGTCTCCGGTTGCACGTTTAGTTGCATCATGTACATCATTGTTCCAACCCATGCTCTCAAGTGACGGTTGGGAACCTGGAGTGGTGCGTGGCAAAATATATGAATCAAGATTCCTAGATTTACGAACTCTAGGCCCAAGAACTGGCACTAGCAGTAGCAATAGCAGGTGTTCCACTTCCAACACTAGCACCACCAGGCCCAACAACTGGAGGACAAAATGGAGGCATGGAAGAAGACTCTCCAATACCACCAACACTTGCCATCTCCTCTATTTGCCTCTTCAATTCTTTTTTTTGCTCAAATATTTCTAGTTGCACTTTCACCTCTCGTATAAACTCAAGAGGCGCATCTCCGCACGGGCTAGCATCATGGACTGGTATTTGTGCAAGATGGTATTTCAATCTATTAATGCCTCCTCCACGAAAAATTGTTTTGCAATAAAAACATTTTACTTCTCCTATCTTTTGGCCAAGCATAATTTCAGCATGTTTCCAACAAGGGTCCCTTCTAACTGGCTCTTTGGACATTGTGATAAAGATGATTTGAAAATTTCAACACTGCTACAATAACATATAAAATTTATAAATACAAAAAAATTAACATTTGTGATTTATAATTATTAAAGTAATAAAAAAAATGTAGGGTTTGCTTACAAAAACACCTAGGGTTTAATAAAAAAAAAATCAAAACACCTAGGGTTCTTTCTTTGATCTACTAAAATAAAATAGAAAGAAGAAATGAAATGTAAAGAAAAATGCAATTTTTGGTTTTAAAAAAAAAAAAACCTTCAAAATAGAAACTTACCTCTTAAATCTAGCTTGAAATCAATAGAGAGCTCCTTCCAGTCCTTCGTAGACACCTTTAGATGCACCAAAAGTAGCTACGAAGCTGCCCCAATGCGATTCAACATTCGATTTTTGCTCTACCTCCTTGCCGGTTTCCCTACAATGCACTCCAAATTTTGCTCACAACTCTATTTTTTCCTTCCCCTTTGGCTTCAAAATGAAATGATATTACTTTTAGGGTGGAGGAAATATAAGTCCCAAAAAAAAACCTTCAAAATAGAAACTCACCTCTTAAATCTAGCTTGAAATCAATAGAGAGTTCCTTCCAATCCTTCGTAGACACCTCTAGATGCACCAAAAGTATAGCTACGAAGCTGCCCCAATGCAATTCAACAATCGATTTTTGCTCTACCTCCTTGTCAGTTTCCCTACAATACACTACAAATTTTGCTCACAACTCTCTTTTCTCCTTCCCCTTTGGCTTCAAAATGAAATGATGTTGCTTTTAGGGTGGACGAGGAAATATAAGTCCAAAAAAAAACAAGTTAAAGCAAGCATTTTATGTTTCTTTTCAACTTTTTAACGTCCTGTTGTGCATCCGAGTCTACCCATCAAGACTCGCCAAGTCTGGTGAGTTTGGCGAGTCTAACAAAACCGGCGAGTTTTTGAAAAAATCGGCCGAGTCCAGGTCCGAGTCCCCCAGACTCGGCCAGGGTGCCTCGCCTCGGACTCGCCGAGTTTTGGCGAGTCTGGGCAACTCTCATAACACTGCTTTGATCAAATGTTATGGTAGTATCAAATTCATCAATGACTAATTTAAAATCTTCATCAGCATACTCTTCATCCTGGATCTTTGAGGAATCAATCAGCTCTTCACTTGGCATGGGAATTTCCCACTCATAATCAGGACTACCATCACTGGAATGGTGGAATTGCTCTTCATTAGGTGTTGTTCTGAAATTTTCAACAGCATTAACTTCGTCAATTTCATTGTTTCCCATGTCCTCAAATAAACACTTCACTTCAATGCTCTCAAGCTCACTTGCACAGTCACCTTCAAGCAGTCTATTGATCATCTTCATCTCCTCAATTGTAGTGGCATCTTCAAGATCTTCATCAAATAGAGGACTTGCTAAGTACAACATTTCTGGTTCTTCGTCAAAGCAAGGCTCAACTTCACTAATTTCTGTTGTAAATTTCTCCAAATCAGCAAACTCCTCTATGCATGTCTCGTGATTTGTGACTTTGTCTTCATCATACAGAGGCTTAGACTCATTTCTAATCAAGACTTCATCTTCACCATTTTCGGATTTCACATCATTCCGAAAGAAAGAACATGTGGTGAAGGTTGCCGATTCATCTTCCTTTTTCTTGCATTGGTGGTTAGGCTCCCAAGAATCTTTGCATAGGAAACAAAGATTTTTTCTTCTAAGTTCATTCTTGTTGTTCTCATCCTTATTTGAAATGGGATAATTCTTCTTCTGTTGATTAGAAGGTGGTGACTTGGAGTAGTTTGTGATCTTCGACTTGGGTGATCCCAACTCTAACCTCCTTGATGTCACTTTCATCATCCGTTCTTCTTGACTTAGTTTAGGGGCCTCTAGCAATCCTTTATTGTGGACTCGGTCTTTCCGAGGTTTAGCCAAGTTCTTTATGGAGCAGTATTCAGCAAAAGACATAACAGCATGAGATTCAGAACCCAAAGACAACCATTCTTGCCAATTTCTCTCAGAATCCTCTTCCTTTCTTGAAATGAGAGAGTTCTGGTTCTGTCGGCTGGAAGATGATGTCTTGGCATTATAATTGGTCTTTGCCATCAAAGTAGATAGCTCAGGCTTCCATGAAGATATTCTCTTCTTCTCATCTTCATTCCTTGTCCTTCGGATGTAATCTACAAGACCCTTGTTGTTAGGATCCCCCTTGATTATTTCCAAGAAAGCATCCCCTAAAATATCAGGCTTAAAGTCATCAGATAGACCTTGATATTCATCAATGACTTTTAAGGCCTCTGGTTCATACCTCCTTCGATCCAACTTTTCTTGAACTGTTTTTTCTAATTCATCCTGACTTTGCCTAAGAAAATCAAACAGAACATCTGTCTCACTTCTCATAAGAGAGGCCATAATCTAACAATCACTGAATGACCTCTGTCAACTGCCACACACTGAACAACATGCAAGTGCTGATCACTCACATGCAAGGCTGGAAACTAACTTGCTGAACTGAAAGATTTGCAACAAATTAGCTCCCCAACAGACTAGCAAGAACATACCAGCTCTGATACCACTGTAAGATGCTACCCCATTTTTTTCAAAATCACATACAAGGATATGACAATGTTAGCTCAAATGCATAACCAACTATTGCCTCACACTTTCTGGTCACCCAGATCCCAAGGTGGGCAAGGTGAGAGCATATAGTGATTGGCTTACAACAGAAACATTTATACAACAATGTAAATACAATTCATCCGCTGCGGCGGGCATCCACTTATATCGTGGGAATTCACCACTAATTAGTGGGTAAGAAAGCAAGCATGAAAGATTACAAAGCCATCCACTTCTTCAATGGGTATTCTCCACTTATGCAGTGGGTAGAAACAATAAAGAAAGGTTATTTCTCCACACTGGCAGTAAACCATCTACGGGTAATTATGTGTATTGCATTAAGATTAGATTACAATGAAATTAGATACAATGATATTCAATAACACAAAATCAGAACTGGATAAGATACCCCTGAGGATCAAGAATGAAGAGGTCATACCCTGCATGCAATCACTCTGCGAACACATAAGTTTCCATGACTGAAATGAGTTATGTCAATATCCAGACTGAACTGAAGTAAAAATCAGGCAATTCTGATGTAGTACGGCTGCCCAGCTGAAGTACCTTGTGCACACTAACACCATAAAAGCCCACAAAACAACCTTCAATTCCAATCACATCAAGCATCATTGAATATCATGCTGAAACTACATATAATAAGGTTGATCAGAACTGATTTTCTTAAATTCCAAGTTTTTTGTCATGTCCCCATATTAAGGCACTGTTTAAAATTAAAGATTTAAACATCATGATAAGAAAACAGTGAGAAATAGTGAAATTGCCTTCGTAAACTATCAACTCGTGTAATGGAAATAATTACACATATTATATATTAAAATAATATTATTATATTAATATAATTAAATATAATATTAAATAAATGATATTGTATTGTATTATATTAATCAATATTATAATTAAAATATAATATATATTTAATGACAAATATAAGTATGAATATAAATATTATTGTTATATAAATATTATTTTAATATAATTAATATTTAATATTATATTAAATTGTTAGGGTAAATAGATTTTACCTTGCTTAAGTTTTACTTAGGCTTAAATAATTAGTTTGGGAAGGTATTCCCGTTAGGGTAGTGTTGTGACGTTTTCACACATCGCCCCATTGCAAATGGGGACCCCCTCTTTTGTTCGCTTTCGCCGTCATTTTTGCTTTGATCTTGCAGTTTCTTGCCCGAATCTATGAAGCTAGGAAAGAATGTCCAAGCAGTTAGCTCACAGGAAACATTAGGAATGCTTGAAATAGTGAATTTCCCTGAGGATAAGTGAAACCCTGACTATCATTCCTCGATCAAAACTGACCAATCCATGGCATAGGTCCATCATTCCATAGGAAAGCTCCAAGTCCTACACCCTCAGCATAAGACTCCTTGACGAATAAGAAGTTCCTTATCCAGGAATCCTGTTCCGAAAAATTCCTGTCCAGAATCCCGTTCCAAGGTCTATCCAAATTCTTGTTCCATAGTTCCAATCCATGTTTCAAACTTCAGAGTCTGGAGGTCCTTGTTCGCAATCCCATTCCGGTGGTCTTTGTCCTAAGTCCTTGTCTAGGGCCCTACTCCAAAACCCACCATGATTTATGTTCCAGGGTTCTAAATCCAAAGTCCGGGGTGCACCAAGGACTTGTCATTCCTTGCCGAAACTCATCAATCCCTGACTTGAAGTAATGGAAAATTCCAAAGATGACTACAGGGGTTCCATGATAAAAGAGGCAGTTCCTCGTTCCAAGGTATAAATCCTCATTCAAATATCAAGAAGCTTCATCCAGAGTGAATAGAAATTCCACACTTCAAGGCAGGAAAACCCAAGATCCTCGAGAAGGAATTCCTGAACTAGATATTCCTTGACAGGAAGGAATTCCTGAACTGGATATTCCTTGACAGGAAGGAATTCCTGCACTGGATTTTCCTTGACAGGAAGGAATTCCTGAATTGGATTTTCCTTGACAGGAACATTCCTGAACTGAACATTCCTTGACCCACTCCAAAAGGGCGACCCTCTACCTTGCAAGAGTTCCAGACAGGAAAATTCCTTCACTTAGTGAAATTTGAAAAACAAGGAATTCAAGGATCATTCCATTCCAAGACCCACCCTGAAGCTACGACTTTTTGCCTTGGAGGAATTCCTGACAGGTGGAAAATCCTGTTCCTGCAAGAATTTGCAACCTGGAAAATTCCTCCTTGACTGTCAGGAATTTGCGACCTGGAAAATTCCTCCTTGACCTACTAGATTTTGCGCCCTAGGACTGGAGGTGTCCAGTTCAGCCTCCTGACCTGTCTAGTCAATCCTGGCTTGAAAATCTGTCTCTGACTCCTCTGTGGATGCCTGAATCTTGGAAATCACAGTCAAGATGGAAGAAACGAAGGATGGAAGAAATGAAGGATGGATGAAACGAACTTCGTATCTCGCCATGGAAATGAGAGATTCCTCAAGGGGATGGAAGAAACGAAAGATGGAAGAGACGAAAGATGGAAGAAACGAACTCTAAATCTCGCCATGGAAATGAGATTCCTCGAGGGGATGGAAGAAATGAGGGATGGAAGAAATGAAAGTCCCGTGTTTCTGATCCCGTATCGATAACTGAACCTCCGTAAAAACAACTCAAAGTGTACCTGATGCAAAACTGAAATCCCACTCAAAATTGAAGAAAAGATATTTCCAAGGCCAAAATCTATGAAACTGGACAGGCAGGTCAAAAGCGCAGAATCCCTGACAAGATGAAGTGTGCGCTCCAGGACAATTTTTGTCCTTGGGCACAGAATCCCTGACCTGTTGGAAGTGCGCTCCAGGACAATTTTTGTCCTTGGGCGCAAAATCCCTGACCTACTGAAATTTGCGCTCAAGGACAATTTTTGTCCTTGGGCGCAAAATCCTTGATTGCTGGGAATGTGCGCTCCAGGACATTTTTTGTCCTTAGGCGCAAAATCCTGCACCAGTGGAAATTGCGCTCCTGGGGAACTTAGCCATTTTTCAGTGTCTCTTAGGGTAAAGGTATATTAAAAAATATATTTAAGTATTCTTATACTTCAAATATTTTTCAATATACCTTTCAGGATGTTTGAGATAGGTCTCGAATCCACCAGATTTAACATGCAAAATCTAGAATTTGGAGGATCCACCAGATTTCAGACTTAGTCAATTTTTCAGGATTTCAGGATTTCAGACTACCAGACTTAGCCAAATTTCAACAAAAAAGTTCCAGAATCACTCCAAGGGAGAAAATCTAGGACATCAGGAAATCTCCGACATTGGAAAATCCCCAACATTAGAAAATCTCCGACCTCAAGGAATCCCCGACCTGGGCAGCAGGAAATTCCTGTTGACAGTGAAAAATGCGACCTGGATAGGAAGGACTCCTGAACCAACTGGAAGTTGCTCCCTGACCTGGAATTTCCTCCTGTGCATGCCTGGTGACCCTGGAATGAAGGAAAAATGTGAAGAATGCCATAAAGTGAAGAAAATCTGTTGTTTATTCAGGAATTCATAAGTCAATTTGATCAATTATGCAAGTTTAGTTCTTGTTTTATCTTTTGATTGCATTGCATTTAAGGATCTTGTTCATCATGACTACTCAGAGTTTCCCTTATTTCGCAGGAATCCAGGACGAGAATGAGCTTCCATGAAGGCGGAGCTCAAGGATGATCAAGGATTATCTCAAGCATCATGAAGTTCCAACACCGGAGAGGAGGACTACTTCCAATGCCAGACAAGGAGACTACATGTGAATTCCACAAGAAGAATGGGAAAAATCACTTCAAGTTCCACATCAAGGACTTCAGTTCCGGATAGGAGGATCAATCCTTGGAGAGCCAAGAACAAAAGTACAGTTCACCATCCATCAGGGAGAACGGGAATCCACGCCAAGGATGAGGAATTCCAACCTAGGAATCCACGACAGGGAATTCTATTCCACGACAGGGAATTCCAACTCAGGAAGGAATTCCATTCCACGACCCTAAGGAAAGTGTGCCCCTGCTCAAGGATTCCTCCACATGAAAATCCTATTCACCCTGGAATCTATGCACAGGATAAAGGACTCCAGGACACCATGGAATTTGCGACCAAGGAGTAGGACAAACAGACAGTTGACTGGTCTCACCTACCAACCAAGCAGCTTAGTCAGTCTGGCATCCAGGACAAGTGGCGACTTTTCATCCAGGGCAGGTGGCGTCCAGGACAGGTGGCAACATCCCGTGGAGCCTATGACATTCATCCCTATCTCTTTAGGGTTTGCACGGATTTCGAGGAGATCTGATCTCCTCACCTCCTCTTTGTATTTTGCTTGCCTATATAAGGGCTGAGGGGCCTCATTTGAAAAGGTCTTCTTTCTTATTTCATTTCTTAGGCTCTTAGCGCAAGTAGTTAGTTAGCTGTTCCTTTCTGTTGCACTTCATTTCTGGAGCAAAGGAACTTTGAAGAATCAGCAAGATTGTTGTAAGACATTCCCAAATCAGTATATGGACATTGAAGATTGGTGTTCTTGATATTCTTTGGATTGTGGCATGGTTTTTTGACTTCTTTGAAGCAAATCATAAGCTCCAAGATCTAAGTTGTTTCATTTCTATTTTCTTTCAAAGCTCTTCATTAGTTAGAATGATGGAGATTATTACTGTTGAATGGTTGAATCTGTTTGTTCATACCATTGGTGATCTGTGACTTGCAAATCACCGTGCATGGTTAGCCTGAACTAATTCCAACTCTAACTTCGGTTATTCTGCATGTTTCAGTTCTATGTCCCTTGCAGGAGCAGTCTGAAAATCCTTACTCCCCCTCAGAAGATAGCACCATCCCTGCCTAGTTGTTGTCTCATGACGAAGCAGAGGACTGGTTCCTGTTTCCATCTTCAACAGCAATCATTTCCATTGATTAGATTCCTGAACCCTTACCCCATCTTTTGCATTTTCTTTTAGATTTTCGCTAGAATTAGTTTTCCAAAGCCTCATTGCCAAATCATCCGCCTCTTCAAGAGTGGAACCTAAGAATTCCAAGTTGTCCACTTGTGAAGGAATTCCATTCACCCACAAGTCCGAGTCCGAGGAGTAAGGAACCATTCCATGTCCACGAAGGAGTAATCCCACGTAAGTCCCCCTTGTGATTACCAGCAAATCACATCATTTCACTGAGTCTATCCCTATGCACGTCAAGACCTGACACAAAAGGAACCTTGGAGCAGTCTCATTCGATCACGTAGTTTAGCGTCTGAGAAGCTTTATTCAAGAGAGGATAGAATACTCTGTGTTTTATTCTAATGTTTGTTGCAGTCACAAAACACTCATCAACAGGTAGTTTTATCGGTTAAAAGTTTACCCGTCATATTTCTCTTGCCTTTAAATAGGCACATTTGTACATTTGTAAAAATCAATCTTAATCAATAATCATTTCTACATTGTTCTCACTTTATCTCCATTGCATATCTCTTGTGGCGTTCATCTTCTGGTTGGATCCTGGCTGCCCTATCCCAACATGGTATCAGAGCTGGCAACCTAGAACCCTCGCCCGTATCCGGAGAAGAACATTGGACTATGAGATCAATTGATCATTGTTGTATCAGAGATTCGAAGGGTTACTGACAGAATCATCAGGCCAAAATTCTCCATCACCATTCACAGTCATTGCTGAAGCATTGAAGAATTCAACACTTTGGAGTTTTCAGTTTTTCCAACCACGATCGCCCAAAGCCGCCTCTCACCATTCCTGCATTGCATTGAAAGTTTTTGTGTGGAGCGATCAGAAAGCGTTAGGGAATCATTAAAAAAAGGAGGGCGCACTGATCAACATAGTCCATCTGTATGTAGATCTGGAGGCTAGCAATAGCTCAAAACCTCTCCCGTGGCTTCTACTCATTCACGAAAGGAGGCTTGCAAACCAGCATTTTGACCGATTCTGATACACTAGAGCGGACTTTATACCAGCCCTCACGCATAATTTATATTCTCTAAAGTTTGCCATAAAATATTTGCTAGGGTTTTGGAGGTGGGCCCGTCTGTGCATGACTTTGGAGTGCCATTTGAGACAATTTGTCCCACATTTGCCCCGCGAAGGAGATATTTGCACTTTATACTCACCAACACTTGTATTGTGTTGTGAAGCTGTTGTAACATCTCATGGGCTTGGTGTCTGTGCAAGGTGCATCATATTTGTGATTAAATTCTGCAACAATCCACATTGCGTATTTTTTGCTCATTGCCATTAGGTGGTCACATGAGTGACCAAGGGTCAATCCACCCTAGGGCTTAATCTAGCTCCCTCATTCATGCATTGAGCACCATATCGGTGACATTCTTCCACGGAGGATATCTTGGGCATCCGGAGTCCGATTTCTGCGTTCCGCATATCAATGGAAAGCTAACTTCGCCAAGCTCGCAGTGGTGCAGGTCAATCCGCCTAATTTCGCCATTCATCATCATCTATTTGGAGTTTTTTGAAGGTACTATCTTTGTGTTTTGAAGAAATCATAGCTTAATGGGTTTTTCTTTGGAGAAAGGGAACTATGAGCAATGGAGTGAATACATCCTCACTTATCTTAGTGAGCTACATCTTTTGCCGTATTTGTATAATCAAGTTCCTATTCCTGGCACACCTCGTGAATATCATATTTGGAAAGGCTATAGGGCTAAAGTCGTTAGAGTTATTTTTGAGCATCTAGATGCTGACTTTTTGGAGTCTATTATCCATCTTGAATGCCCTTATGCTCTTTGGACCTATATTCGAGACTCATATGGAGACCATGATCCTCCACCATCTCTCGATGCTTCTCTTTCCAACTCCGATGTGCCTCATTATCCTTCAGAGAAGTTAGACCATGCTTGTGATCCTTTGGACATTTCTGAGACCTTAGATGTGGTTACAGTTGCTTCAGAGGTTGTTGATTCTTTGTCAGAGATAGTTGATCCACCTTCACATCTAGTGACTTCTTATCCAGAGTCATTGATTGAGACTTCCATCATTCGTGATCAACAGGACAATCATTGTCTTTCAAATTTGGTTGGAAGACATATTTCAGCATTTTCGTCTTTGGATAATGTTTAGAATTAGTTTCCACATAGTTCCAATTTGTCACCTTCTTTCTTGATTGGGGATGTACCTGATTGGATTGTGGCATCATCATTCTATCTGGACAAGGAGACACATGAGCATTTTTCGGAGACAACATCATCATAAAAATTCTTCATGCTTCCATCTTTCAAAGCATATCCTGAATGGGAAGCATACCTGCATCTATACATGGTTTTGTTTCTTCCTAAGCGGAGACAAGTGGTTTGTAAGTATTGGATTCTGTTTTGCCTTCAGACACTTACCATCTTTGCAGGACATTATTTATTATGGGGGGGGGCTATGTAGTCTCCTTCTTTCCTTCCTATGGGAGGACCATTGAATGTACACACATGATGTATGTAGTCCTTGGGGGGTATTAGTGAGTCCTCCATACATGCATTTTGTTTTCTTTTTTTCTCTCTTTTGGAGAGGAGTTTTCTCCCACAGGGTTTTTCTCCTTTTCTCCGGTTGTGAGAGATTGCATCACATTTTGCTTTGTAAATGGGTACCTAACATGGTTGTGTAGCCGGGACCCATATTGCATCTCATAATAATTATTCTCCCTAAGTTACACTTAAGGGGGGGTGTTATGGTAAATAGATTTTACCTTGCTTAAGTTTTACTTAGGCTTAAATAATTAGTTTGGGAAGGTATTCCCGTTAGGGTAGTTTTATCGGTTAAAAGTTTACCCGTCATATTTTTCTTGCCTTTAAATAGGCACATTTGTACATTTGTAAAAATCAATCTTAATCAATAATCATTTCTGCATTGTTCTCACTTTTTCTCCATTGCATTTCTCTTGTGGCGTTCATCTTCTAGTTGGATCCTGGCTGCCCTATCCCAACATAAATAATGTTAAGTAATGTGATTATATTAAATATAATATATTAACAAGAATATATGATTATATTTATAAATATAATCATTAACAATCTAAAATAAATATATATTAATAAATCATATAAAAATAGATATTAAATCAAATATACTTATTAATATGATAATAAGTGACTGATTGAATAGAGCTTGATTAAAGCTAAAACTTAAAGGTATTGTTAATATAAAAAGCAGCGGGTATAATAAGGAGACGCAGCCTTATAAATCATATTCGATTGGTATGTCATGTCCCTTGAGCAAATAGACCCCTTCGTGGGCTTTTTAAAGGGCAGCATTCCCTCCTCCATTGGATCGAATCATCCTACTCTTCCTAGAATCATCGAAGAACATTCCTTGTCTTGTATATCCAACAAATACCATTCAATATCCTTCAATTCATAACAGCAGATACAAAACCAATTAAGGGACAGCAATAGTATCTATTAGTATTGACAGCATTAAAGAATTATATCTGACATCATATCAGATCCGCCATCAAGATTATTGAAGCAAATACAGTCCGGAAGTTATATCAGCAAGTAAGCATCTATACATTATCATTCTTACTATATTCCTGATCGGACTGTCATAGTCATACAGGTATGAATGCATATTTACATTTCTTGCTTGTTATTAATTCATACATGTATCATTATGATATTATTGTGATTTATATGCAGCCATTGCTAGCAATGTAAAGTATAGACAGTCATATGCAATTATTCATAATAATGTATTTTGTATGCAATCAGCCATAACAATATGTGACCCATTAACCTCATATGGGAGAGTGAGAGTAAAGTGCCTAGAGGCCATTCATAGTGCAAAGGATATTAATCACATAGAGGCCTTGTCACATGTGGTATAAGGTACCCATAGTGCAAGGATTGTGAATTAATGGCTTTGGCTACCTTGATGTAAGGCATCATAAGAGTACCAAGGAGTCTCATAGAGGCCTTGACTCTAAGAGTATTAAGGATACTACTTGAGTCTAAGGATAGGAGACATTAGAGCCCCATGGTGGATAGCGGCAACTTATCTCTCTCATAGGCTATTAATGAGTGACATATGAAGAGATAGCAAGTATGCAATATATATTGATAAAGATCGTGAGTTAATAATAGATCATGTGAAATGTCATGATAGAGAATATGCAAGGCATTTTGATAATGATCATGAGAGTAACATGTGAAATATTAATGATATGCAAGGCATATGGATAGTGATCATATGAATAGCATGTGAAATATGAATGATAGCTAATGTGCACTGAGAGCAATCATAAGATTAGTAATAGTGATATGCATTAAAAGTAATCATAGATTGATGATAGTAATGTATATTGAAAGTAAACCAATGATGAACTATAGTTATGAGTTGGCATTTGATCATAGAAATGATAAAAGCAATGTAATTATGTAAATTATATATTTAAATACAAAATGTACTAATGTTCTCTTTTTGCAAGTTGAAATTTGTGAACAAGGTAAAGAGGTTTTGATTTGTGACAAGGGGACATTACATTTTTTGATCCCCTATAGGCCCGTACGGCACAAGAGTACGGCCTCTACACACAAAAGTCAGAACTCACCAAAATCTCAGCTAATCACAACCAAAAGGGTCGCCAAGCCATCACAATAAGATTGCATACATCAAACATCACAAAAAATAAAACAATGAATTCATATTTGAATCGGCCCATTCCAAGCATGTACAACAAATTGGTACGAATGTCTTCACCTAGTCTCCAAAAATACATCAAAAACCTTTGCAATAAAGCCTGAAAGGAGCGGTCTAATCTAACAAACATATCCCATTGACTTTGCAAACAAATCTAACATGTATTTATTTCCTTGATCTCACGTACATTGCAGATGGTACGGTAATGGCAGGTACAGCCAGCATTAAAATTATACAAACACAATAAAAACTCTTAAAACACTACAAAAAGGCATAATATATTTATTAGAACCTATGCAAATTGATCATAACACCAAACTTCACAAAACTCTCTTATCATCAATTAAGCTCCATAAAAGCTCAATGGCAAACTCTGTATGAGCTTGCTCCAATCTCTTCTTCAGCACAATGGTAATTTCTGTATTGAAATCACACCCAACCTCAAGAGGGTTTTCGTCCTCAAGAGTATTCTACAAGAGGGTTTTCGTCCTCAAGAGAAAATGGAAGAACACACAGGTTCAATCCGACAGAGTAACAATATCAAAACCAAGCATGCTCAACAAATGAGCCCATCTCTTCCTTTTATAACTTTTTTTAGGGATATAAAATATTATTTCCTCTATCCCTTCATATTTCTCCTCAAAAGTATAAAAAATAATTCATTATGTGTGCACAACTTAAAGTCACCTTTTTAATTAAAGCTCCCTTTAGCTCAAAAGACCCCTTTATCAAAATAAAGGAAATATTTGATTCAGAAGGTCCCAATATGATGCATCCATGATTTAGAGCTTTTTATCCCCTTTCCAACGAGCTATAACACTTGTGTTAAATGAACATTTTCCAACCTTTTTAACTTAAGTGCAATAATTAATTGTTTAGCTCATTAAATCATCTGATTTTACGGAAAATCCCAAATATCATGAAACTACGAAATTAAGCATACCAACATACTCCATGATGTTTGAGAAGATGAATGATGTCTTCCAGGTGGCTTTCTAAAAATAGGCAGCCTCTCCAAGAATCTTGGAGAGCAAACCGGAAACCCGATCAAACATCAAAAAGCATCACAGCAATCCTGAACACCATCTGAGCTCAAAGCCATAACCAATTACTCTGTAAAACTGATCTGTGGCCATTCCAAGAACATTGGAGTTCTCCCAACAAAGCCGGATAGCCACTAAGAGACTAAGGACAAGCCAAAATGCTCACAATAATCAATGCGCCAAAAATGGAACATTATAAACAAGGTGCATCAAATGGATGAAGAGTGTTCAGACATGGTTCTTTGGTTTCCAACTTACACATCTATGTTTAAAAGGTTGTTCTATGCTGCTGATTATGAAATTTTCAGACCTTGCATTGATAATAGCAGCTGATTGCATGGATTGGTGTGCGCGGATTTGTCTCTATAGCATTTGGAATGGGAATGCTAATGAAACATTATCAATTTATGACAATAGAAGTAATCCCGAGGTGATTATAGATCTAATTTTCAGACTTATCAGGACTGTCATCAGTTGTTGCAGCAGCCAAGAGGAGGTGTGTGTGAGTATGATTGATGGCAATCATGGGACTTGGGATCCAAGGACAGTTTTCAGGAGTGAGATGTTGATTCAGAATTGGAAAGGTGCACCTAACTCCGGAGTTGGTACCGCTGTCTACTTTCCAATCAGCCCACATAGGACAATGAATGATATCCTGTAGTTGAATTGGCCAACACCTCCAGCCCAACAGTGGAGTAATTCTCAGATGGTGTTAATTAGTAGAAGTAATGTGGTTATTGGAGGAGTTCCTTTCGTCATTCCCACATTCACATTTCCTATGTTTTCTATGGTAATCTTTTATGACCCTAGTATTTCAGCGTTGATTATGGCAACTTCAGTTTATGAGCGGATGGACTTCGAGTACTTACAGGCTTCTTGGCAGCATGTTGTGCGAGGGTTTACAAAGTTTCCCACCAATATGAGTGATGGTCACTGCAATCAGTTCGAGATGTTTATGGATATACCTACAGATATTACTGTAATGATTGCAGTCGATTGGATGAGTTGGTGTGCTCGATATGGGCAAGTTGACACTTGGAGATTAGGTGTCGGTGAGGGGTTATCAGTCTATGATCGGGATGGCATTGTCAGTGTCATGTCCCCATTTCCGGAGTGATCACTTGTGGAGATGTTAATTAGCCTATTCACCATTCCCATAGGCTAATGTTAGTGGTAAGGGAATGATTTTGGTTTGAGCTTGGTATAGAAGGATGGAAAACTATAATGTTGGCTCAACAGGTGATTTTATTTGGATTTTGGCTAAGTGTTATTTTGTGATATTTCTCATATAGCCAAAATATTGATATTTTCCAAGCCAAGGATGGGAAAAATAAATGTTGGTCAAATTGAAGATTGAAAAGGTGAGAAGATGGAAAATGCAATCTTTAATTGTATTTTCATTATTTTATTTATTTTTCCTATGGAGTTGACACCTAGAGGGAAAAAGGAGAAAATTAAAATAATAAATATTATTTTATTATTTTAATTACCAAATAGACGCCCAAGGAGGAATATTTAAAAAATAAAAAAAATATTATTTTGCTAAGGATCGCCACCCAAGGGAAGAAGGAAAAATAATAATAATAATTGTTTTATTTTGCTCAAGGAAAATTGGCACTTGAGGAGCAATTATTTAATAAAATAATATTTTTTTCAATTTTGGCGTCTAGAGGAGGTATAAGGAAAAATAATAAAATATTATTATTTTATTATTTTTAAATGTTGGTGGTTGATGAGTGCAATTCATTTAAAATTGTCAAGGTGAAAGTTGCATTTGATTGGTGGACTTGAAATTTTACATTATTTGGCCAAATTGGACTCCTAGTGTTGGGAAATAAGGTGGCTCAACCTTTGCAATTTCCTAGCATTATTTATTTATTTGTATAATTATATATTGCCTAATGTTGTAATTACTTGCACATTCAGTTTGGTCACATAGTTGTGGTGGCACGGTGACATGTCATCCCGCTTAGAATGTGACTTGAATGGTCAAGTCAAACCTACATGGATTTGGGCGTCCCATTTGAGGTCGCACTAATATGCCATGTGTCGGCATCTTGTGGTGTGTGGAAGACAATATTCCATATGACAGAATCTATGATGCGTAAGGGCCAAGTTTGGAGATTCCTATGACGAGTGATGACAAGTGTCATTGAATATCTTTGCATGAGGGAAAGGCATCTTTGGGCGCCCAAGTTGGGCTATGACATGTTGTAAAAGGAATATGATATATTTAGCATTGTATGACGGATTCTATTACAACATGCAAGATTGTTGTGTTGCAGAAATTTATGATAGTTGTTAGATGCATAAGAGCATTTGTCATAGTCTATTTTTAGCAGTGGAGCGATCTATCTTGGGAAGTCAAATCTGCCATGTTATGACGGATGTAAGAGGTGTATTTGCAACTTGGACAAGCGTCCTTTGATGTGGAAAAGTGGCCATGTGGCCAAGGTGGACGCCTATCCCAAGATGCTTCTAGAATTTGCCTTCTATCTCTATAAAATGTAAAGTTTTCGAGTTGTAGTTGCATAGTGTTTTTACAGGTATTGTTATGCTGCCGAAATTACTCTAGAAACGACATTTGAAGACTCTTGGAAGAACTTGCATTGCAAGTGTATTGTAAACCATTTCAATTTTGATAATACATTGTGCAGGTTTTAGAGTGTGGGGTTTCTTACCTGAAAAGGTTTTCCCCACGATACATCTTGTGTCTACTTCTCTCTATCTACATTCTTTGTGTTTGTGTTTGTTGCTGTAATATTTCTGATATATGCTTAATATTGCTGCAATTGTAAGGGTTAAAACCAAAATTTTGGGACGTGGGGACGGTTGGGGACGTCCCCTTGGCGTCCCTTAAGAAACGAAAATTTTGGAAACGTCCCCAAAACGCGTAAAAAAAATAGGGGACAACTGTAAGTGTATCGGGGACGGCCAGACGTCCCCGACGGTAATGCTTGGTAAAAACAAAAATTGAATGCCAAAAAACATCAAAACATCTTCCGCCCGCTATGATATAATAAAATACTATACAATGCGCCAAAAATTAAACACCAACATCATGATTCATTTAAATATTAAAAATTATACAAACTGAAGTCTAAAACCCTACAATGTAACAATACTAAAAAGTTTTGAAGTTAAAACGCAATACTCAACGCCACCGCCGAACAGAGGAAGAAGAAAACGTGACTGAGGAAGTATTTTGACTGAACCGCAGCGGCCTGTTATTTTGTTTGTTTGTTCAACTTCAAGCTTCAATGTTGTTTCAGTATTTTGTTAAAAACTTAAATGTTTAAGCCTGCTACTGCTAAGAGAACTGAATCAATGAATCATTGAACAGTGAACACTGAATAGTGAATAGCGAACACTGAAAAGAGGTGGAGGTGTTTGACAGAGTCTGAGAGTTCTGAGTTTGTTGAATGTTTGAAGATTGAAAGGTTGAGCAACAAACATTCAAAGTTGAATCCCTCAGTTTGCAAGCAACACTATAAGCCTTTATTCGCATATTGATATTGTTGTTAAGTTATAGTTATTAACATATATGATATCTCTATTTCATATTGGTATTTTGAAAAATTCATATATCGTCGTCCCCTACCGTCCCCCAAAATTGGCCCTCGGACTGCCATCCTCGAAACACGTCCCCTGTCGTCCCCGTCCCCGAAACGCCGTGAAACATAGGTTAAAACGAATTTGCATACCTCTCCCCTCATTGGATTAGTGTTGGAAGCATTTTCCGCATACCTAGCTTCCTTTCAGTTGGTATCAGAGCCTGACCAGTTTTGGTCCTAGCTGCTAGGTAGGGTTTTTTTCTACTGATCTTAGATTGAGTGGGAGTCTGTGCAGAGTATTATGTAATCTTGTTGCAAGAAGGAGATGGCAGGCACATCCGGAAGAATAGAGGTGGAAAAGTTTAATGGCATCAATTTTGAGTTGTGGAAACTCAAAATGGAAGATATGCTTGTTGATAGAGACCTATGGGAAGCAATTTCCGATGTAAAACCAACAACAATGTCGCAAGATTATTGGGATCTCAAAGATCGTAAAGCCAAAGGTCTTGTGAGACTCTGTTTGGATGATTATGTCATGTTAAATGTTCATGAAGAGAAGACCGCAAAAGACCTATGGAAGAAATTGGGAGATGTTTATCAGGCCAAATCCCTGGTGAACAAGTTATTCCTACGGAAGAAGATATATTCTCTGAGGATGGAAGATGGAGGATCTGTTGCTAATCACATGAATGCCTTTAATATGTTGGTTGCACAATTGGCATCCGTTGGTGTGAAGATGGAGGAGGAGGATCGTTGTATGACCTTGCTTTGTCCTTTACCGGATTCGTGGGATCATCTTGTAATGGCCATCGGAAGCACTACAACCACTTTCAAGAAGGATAAGGTAGTGTTTTTGCTGTTATCTGAAGAGATGCGGAGAAAGTCATTCAAGTCGGCCAAAGAAGCTCTTGCGGTTCGTGGAAGACCCAAAGAAAAAGGGAAAAAGAAGGACAAGAAAGCTGAGAAGGGTAGATCCAAATCTCCTAGAAAGTCCAAGGCACTGTGTTCGAACTGTGGGAAAACTAGGCATATCCAAAAGGAATGCAAAGAGGAGAAAAAGAAAAAGAAGAATGTCCCAGATTCAGATTCTGACAAGTCAAAAAGATGATGGTGATGCCTTCATTGCAGCCTTGGCCACCCACGCATCTGATGATGTGCAGCTGGTTGATTATGGTGCCTCTTTCCACATGACCTCGCATCAAGACTGGTTTACTAAGTATGAAGAGTTTGATAGTGGAAGAGTGTACCTGGGTGACGACTCTCATCTGAAGATAGTTGGCCGTGGAAGAGTCACAATACAATTCCCTGATGGACGAGTGAAGGGGATCTTTGGGGTTATGCACATCCCAGGCTTGGCACAGAACCTGCTTTCTGTAAGTAAATTGAATCATGCAGGTGTGCAAGTTGTCTTCTCGAAAGAAGGATGCAAGATGACTAGAGAAGCTATGGTGCTTGCGAAGGGCACTCAGAAAGGTACTCTATTTCAGCTAGAGGCATGTATTTCACAATGCAATAGTTCTTCTGACTCGAAGAAAAGACCTGCAGTCGCTTCATCACCACCATTGGAACCAACAGTGAAAAGATCTGTTGTATCAAATTCTGATGGCAGTGCATTTTGGGTACCTAAGGGTGCTCATGCTTTGGAAGTTCAGCTTCCTGCTGAGAAGACAATGTTATGGCATAAGAGACTTGGCCACATTGGTGAGAAGGGTCTTGGAACCCTGAAAAATAAAAACCTCGTTGAGGGGATAAATGATTGTAATCTCGATTTTGACTTTTGTGAACATTGTATATATGGAAAGCAAAACTGTGTTCAGTTTTACTCGAGTTCTCATAAGTCTTCTGGTGTTTTGGACCTTATTCATTCTGATGTGTTTGGTCCAGTTAATGTTCCTTCGATCTTTAAATCTGTATATTTTGTATCTTTCATAGATGATTAGAGTAGGACATGGATTTATTTTCTCAGAAGCAAATATGAAGTCTTTAGTCGGTTCAAAGAGTTTAAAGCTTTTGTTGAGAATCAGACTAGTAAAAAGATTAAGTGTTTGAGAATTGACAACGGTGATGAGTTATGTTCCACATAATTCGATAAGTTCTGCAAAGAACATGGGATTGAAAAACTGTCATGTCCCTATAATGATAATTTATAATTATATATAAATGACATTAAAATCCATATTGAATATTATAAAACAAATATATTTATTTAAATAATAAATTAAATATTATATAAATCATATATCCTTAATCAATATTATAAATTAATATAATTAAAATATAATATATAATATATTTATTTTAAATATATTATTAAATATAAATAACAAATATAACTATTAATATAAATATAAATATTAAATTAGATATTATTATAATAATATTAATTATAATATATATTATTATATTATATAAGAATAAACATAAATAAAATATTGTAAGTTAATTATTATAAATAAAGTCTATCATGTCCGGATATTAAGACATTGTTTAAATTAAAAATTTAAACAACATGATTAAAGTGGGTGAAATTGCTTTGGTAAAATATGGTATTTAGTCAATTTGTATATTTAAGTAAATATATATTATTAATATTTATTATCTAATAAATAATATTAAATAATATTATTATATTAATATTCTTTTATAATTAAAATATAATATATCTATTTTAATTGACAAGAGTCATAAATGTCAATAATAAATATAAATAATATTATTATTATCCCATACTATAATTATATAAACTAATATAAAGTGAGAAGTAGTTCCGTTGTGATCTTATATAGGCAATCAAATATAAATAAAAGTATGTATGCCGCATTATAATTACAACAATTATAAGACAAGTTTATTAACATGCACAAATTTGTAATGAAGACTTATGCAGCGATCACTAAAAGCCACGATCTTTGGTAAAAAAACCCTTGGAAATATATAAAAGGGCATAAAGGGGTATGATGGGGAAAGGGGGGGTGAACTACATATTATATAATATATAAACAGCAACAGCATACAATTAAAATCATATTAGTTATTCTATCAAAGAAGGAAAACATTGGAATATAGAAAGAAGACAGCAGCAATAGGTAAGGAGTCCGCGGTAAAGGTATAGCAAGTAAGTATTATATTCTATAATATTATAATGGATAAAGTGAATATGTTAAGCATTGCAAATATATGTATTTGAGAATAATAAAAGATACATAATATTATATAAAAGAAAGATTTAGACAAAATATATATATTAATAGTGATAATAATAATATTATTATAATAATGATATTATTATAATAACAATAATATTTGATATTGATAATAACAATATTTATTATATAATAATATAACAAATAATAATAATCATATATATAAATAAATAATAAATAATAATATATAAAAAGCAACAGCAATACAATTAAAATCATATTAGTCATTCCATCAAACAAGGAAAACATTGGAAAATAGAAAGAAGACAGCAGCAATAGGTAAGGAATCCGCAGTGAAGGTACAGCAGGTAAGTATTATATTCTATAATATTATAATGGATAAAGTGAATATGTTAAGCATTGCAAATATATATATTTGAGAATAATAAAAGATGCATAATATTATTTAAAAGAAAGATTTAGACAAAATATATATATTAATTTAGTGATAATAATAATATTATTATAATAATGATATTATTTGATATTGATAATAATAATATTTATTATATAATAATATAACAAATAATAATAATCATATATATCTAAGTATGCATAATCTAGAGTAGATCTATATACATGAGAATTGTCATTATCTAGTAATATAGATCCAGTTACTTTTTTGCCGTATGTTACATCTTTATGCATCCAAATGATACTTCCAAGAATGGTAAATGCATATAGATATTCCAATAGTAAATGCATATAGATAATTCAATAGTAAATGCACAAGTGACTGTCCAAAGATTGTCTTCTCAGTGTTTGTTACCCTATTAGGATGGGCGAAACATTTGCCAAGTGATTTGCCTAAAAACCCCACCCAGGTTCCACCCCACAGGCCCAAACCAAGGGTTGGGCATTCTGCCCCACACGCCCGAGGCAAGGGTTGGGTCAAGGAGGGGTGGGGGTCCCACAATGGATTATGCCCCGTAGGCCCGAGACAAGGGATTGGGCAATAGGACAGTGGTAGGCCTTAGGCCACTTGGTCTTTAAGGTTTCCCCTTCTCCTAATAGGGTGAGTGTCTTCCAAGGTACTGCACTGGGTAGAGAATGCAAGTACTAAGCCGCTAAGAAAGGAGGTTTGCGATGGACAACCTTCTATGCTTGGCATGAAGGGTTCAAGGCAGATCTACCCATGCATTCCTTTTGCTTGCTGCATTATTATTATGATTAGAAGATTACTAACCCTAAGTAGAAATATGGAAAATATATGAACATTGATATTGTTATTAATAAGTGGTTATTAACCCTAATTATGATATGTTGATATTATAAGAAAAAATTGATTACTAATGTTTCCTTTTACAAGTTGAAACTGGTGCAAGGTTGTGAAAATTTTGAATTGCTAGAAGGGGACATTACAGTGGTATCAGAGCAATATTCCGGCCATCCTGTGGATAATAGTTGACTTCCAATTCTCAAAAAATAAATAAATAAAGTGAAATAAAATAAAATAAAAATCTATAAAAAATTAAATTTATTACAAATATAATAAATAATGAGTAAATAAGGTAAAAAAATAAATAAAAATAAAACAACTCTTAATAACAATAAAATTACATTAAGTAAATATACTAAATGAAATAGTAAAATAAAATAATTAAAATATAATTTATAAATAAATATATATTAAGATATCTCTATTTAGTTCTTATAAAGTAATATATTTGACAAAGTTATTTTCATCTATGGGTAACCTACGAGGTGAAATGGCATGAGAAAAACAAATTAAAATATACATAAACAACTAGCCCAAAGTATTTATTGTGTACATAAACCTCAATAAAATATAGTTATAAAATAAATTATTTATAAAATAACATTTTCTATCTTCACCAAGGTTTGTAAATTTTGCATTAATCAAAACATATTTAATATAGTGCTGAAAATCTTAAAAGGTAAAGCCCTAATTTATAAAATATTATTTTAGGGCACTATATTAAACCCTATATTATTTATTTTGAGATGCTTTAAAAAATATATATCTAAGAGAACTAATTTCAATAACATTAATCAAAACATATATACAATAGTAAACCAATCAAACATTATTTACCATAAATTTATGGTACTATAGTTTATTAGCTATAGTCATTTGTTACATTTTATAGAGGTTATTTTATATTATTGGTGAGTGTAATGTTATTTTATATAAAAGGAACCTAATAAAATATAATGTTATAAAATATTATAGGATACCTAATTATAGTTGCTTAAGGACAAGCAAATCTTGAGTGGGGAGGGCTGTCATGTCCTTATAATGAGAATTTATAATTATATATGAATGACATTAAAATCCATATTGAAGATTATAAAACAAATATATTTATTTAAATAATTAATTAAATATTATATAAATCATATATCCTAAATCAATATTATAAATTAATATAATTAAAATATAATATATAATATATTTATTTTAAATATATTATTAAATATAAATAACAAATATAACTATTAATATAAATATAAATATTAAATTAGATATTATTATAATAATATTAATTATAATATATATTATTATATTATATAAGAATAAACATAAATAAAATATTATAAGTTAATTATTATAAATAAAGTCTATTATGTCCCGATATTAAGACATTGTTTAAATTAAAGATTTAAACATGATAAAAGTGGGTGAAATTGTTTTGGTAAAATATGGTATTTAGTCAATTTGTATATTTAAGTAAATATATATTATTAATATTTATTATCTAATAAATAATATTATTATATTAATATTCTTTTATAATTAAAATATAATATATCTATTTTAATTGACAAGAGTCATAAATAACAATGATAAATATAAATAATATTATTATTATCCCATACTATAATTATATAAACTAATATAAAGTGAGAAGTAGTTCCAGTGAAATTAAGTCAATGATCTTATATAAGGCAATCAAATATAAATAAAAGTATGTATGCCGCGATTACAATGTTAAACTAAAGTTAATTAATTCCTAATGGTCAATTCTTATCTCTTATCTCTTCTGCTTTTTTCCTTTGTGGCTATTTTTAGCCTTTGTACATTCTATATATACAGCTTCGCTGTTTATTGTAATATATCCTCTTCTGATCAATATATTCGTAGTTTTACATTCCTGTAATATGGCATCAGAGCGAGTCCCCTCTCGAGGCCTGTCCGCAAGTCGTGAGATTTGATCATTATGAGCTCGTGTTTTTTTTTTAATCCCAGAGGTCGACTCTCATTCTGGACATTTCTGGAGGCAGTTTTGGCGTTAGCATTTCTCTTCAGATTGAAGATTTCGGCGTTTTTCTATTTAAAGTCATGACTTTTGGTGACGTCTGGTTGCACAGCGATTCCGAGATCTGCAGAAAACCTCGCCAGTGATCGCGTGTTTTCTTATTTCCTGTGATTTGCGTTCTTTTGAAGCGGTTTTGTTTTTTTGGTTCCTGGGTTGCGCTCAGTAGTCGCGATTCTCTTGTGGGCTACCGTTTTCTGTATGAACGTGGTCGTGTTTATCTTTGCAGTCTCTGTTTTGGCGTTTCTTGAAATCATGGGCGAATTTCCAAATCGCGATTTCCTTTTCGTAGCTAGAAGTCCTTGATCATAGATTTCCAAATCGCGATTTCTCTCCCGCAGCTTCTTCAAATTGAATATATGGTTTTCTGTTGTGGGTTCGTTATGTTCACAGGTGTATGGATCACACCTAGAAAAGATGGTCCTATTTATTTCGAATTTTGTGCAGAAAATGTCTGATCTCAACAGACATTTTTTTCTTTTTATCTCAACAATTGTGTCCAGGCTTATACGTCAACCTTTTTGCCTCGACATTTGTGTTGTCTAGTGCTTATCCACCCTCAAGCATCTCGTTTTTTGTGTCTCGAAAAACGTGAAAATGGCATCTCTTAAGCAAAACGATTCTGCGGTCTCTGCCTTCATGGCCAAGCAACCTGCAGATCATGTCAAATCTTTTGCTTGGTACATTGACTTCGATGCCTCTCGACACTTCACACATCGACGAGATTGGTTTACGGAGTACACGCCTTTCAAGGATTCTGTCATCTTTGGTGGAGGCGAAGAATACACTGTTGTTGGAAAAGGCAACGTACAAATTCAGTCTAGCGGGAGAAATTTAATATTTCTCGATGTATATTTCGTACCTGGAATGGAGCTGAACCTCCTCTCTGTTAGTCAAATAATGTGACATTCACCTCATTTGGATGTCGTTTTTAGCATGCATACTTGCAGCATAATGGATCGTGAGACGCATACTGTTGTTGCCAAGGGTCTTGAGGATCATGGTCTTTATAGGCTCATGGACTCTGGTGATTCTCACAAGCATGCCATGGCAGCCAAGAATACCTCCATCAGCAAACTTTGGAATCAACGTTATGGGCATCTCAATATGTACTCTCTCTCAGCTCACTCGAGAGGGTCTGGTTGGTGGTCTTCCAGAAATTCAGACTCTAATTCCTAGTGTCTGTGATGCATGTCAGGCTGGCAAGCAACATCGTATTCCATTTCCAAATGGTGATAAATGGAGAACATCCAAGGATTTGCAGTTAGTTCACGCTGATGTCTGTGGACCAATGAATACTCCTTCAGTTACTAGATGCCGATATTTCTTGCTACTTGTTGATGATTTCAACAGAAAGATGTGAGTGTATTTCCTAAAAAGGAAATCAGATGTATTTAGTACATTTCAGCAGTTCAAGGCTTTGGTGGAAAAAGAGTCCGGCTGTCCAATAGTCACTCTTCAATCTGATAATGGAGGGGAGTTTTGTTCTTCTTCCTTCATTAATTTGTGTTGCACATGGTATTAAACGTCAGCTAACTACACCATACACACCTCAACAAAATGGTGTGGTTGAGTGTCGCAATCGCACTATTACAGAAATGGCACAGTCTATGTTGGAACATAAAAGTGTTCCTAAGAAATTCTAGGCTGAAGCAATCTACACTGCTGTCTATCTTTTGAACCAATCTCCCACCTATGTCGTTCGAAAGAAGACTCCTGAGGAAGCCTAGTCTGGCCGTAAGTCGTGTGTCAACCATCTGAAAATTTTTGGTTCCACTACTCATGTTTGAATCCCAGATGCCAAGCGCACTAAGCTGGGTTCCAAAAGTCAGAAACTCATGTTCACTGGGTATAGTGAAAATCATAAGGCTTACAAACTAATTGATATAGATACTGACCGTCTTATATTCAGTCATGATGTAGTCGTTGATGAGACTACTGGGCCCTTTCTTCTATCTGCTTCATCTATTCCTCTCGAGGATCAGCCTTTGATGGATTCAGATTTAGGTGTTTGCATTCCTCTAGCTTCATCTGATGGGAGGGCTCCGACAGTTTCGCCAGCATCTCAGCCTGGATCTCCATCTGCCTCTCCTCAGGATATTCTGGATCCTCCTGATCTTGTTTCGACTCCTTCAGATGATGATTCTGCAGTTCGTCTTTCAGATGCTGGTTCCTCTGCTCTCCGGCCGAAATGGTGGGCCGAAACCATTGGTAACCTTCATGATAATGAACTCCTCGAAGGAAGATCTGCTCGGAAGAAGAGCAAGCAGTCAAATTC
Organism: Cunninghamia lanceolata; assembly: GCA_027924645.1. NCBI lineage: Eukaryota > Viridiplantae > Streptophyta > Pinopsida > Cupressales > Cupressaceae > Cunninghamia > Cunninghamia lanceolata. The sequence continues at coordinate 14,695,099 of BSBN01000803.1, forward strand.
GGTCAATTTTGCCCTTATGGCCAATCTTCACAGCATTTCAAAGCCTCAAACTTATTCTGAGGCTCAAGGTGTACCTGAGTGGGAACAGGCTATGGATGCTGAGCATCAGAGTCTTTTGAAGAACAATACTTGGGTTTTGTCTGATCTCCCTCCTGAGAAGAAACCTGTTGGTTGTAAATGGGTATACAAAGTCAAGTACAAGGCCGATGGGACTCTTGATAAATATAAGGCTAGGTTGGTCGCCAAAGGTTACTCTCAAAAAGAAGGTGTTGACTATGAGGAGACTTTTGCTCCTACAGCAAAAATGAGCACCATCCAGCTTGTCCTTGCTATGGCAGCTCAATTTGGGTGGAAAGTCCATCAAATGGACGTCAAGAGTGCCTTCCTCAATGGAGAATTGCAGGAAGAAGTCTATATGACGCAACCTCCTGGTTTCAAGGTTGTTGGGAAAGAACATCAAATATGCAAACTGGTGAAAGCTCTCTATGGCCTCAAACAAGCTCCACGGGCATGGTATCTCAAGATTGATCAGTATCTTGTTGATCGTGGCTTTTAGCGGAGTCCATCTAATCCCAATCTATATGTCAATCAATATGCTGATGATAGACTCCTTATTGTTGTATATGTTGATGATTTGATCATTACTGGCAGCTCCGAATTGTTGATTCATCATATCAAACATGATCTCAGCCACAATTTTGACATGACACACCTGGGCCTCTTGCATTATTGCCTCAGTATTAACATATGGCAGCAATCTGACAGCATCTTTCTCTCTCAATCGAAGTATGCTCGGAGTCTGTTGGACAAATTCAGGATGACAGATTGCAAACCAGCTTCTACACCAATGGAGAGAGGCCTTGTAAGATACCCAACTAGTTGTAACTAAATCTTTTCCTTACTTAGATAAATTTACTTGCACTTAACTCATCAAATGACATACATCAAAGATAATAACTTGTATGAATCAATTTGAACCTGGGTACTTATATCATTACTTGATTCAACTTATTACAAATGTCTCATTACAATGATAATGCCTTCAAAGGCATGAATATATAGTTCTTATTCAATTTGATCACAAGAAATACTTTGAAGCCTTGATGTTTACAATGATTTCACAATTGATCAACTCTATTGAACTCAATGATGTCAACTGGATGTTAACACCTCACAATGCAACAAGGGAGCATCACCTTGTCAGTTGAGGGAGCATCACCCCAACACTTGAAACTCGCAGGCCTCAAGAGTACAAGCTTTAAGCTTTGCAGAGAGAAATTTTGCCAAAGATTAAGATATCAAATGAATGAAAGAGCTCCTCCTTTTATAGGCCTTCCAAAGGAAATGAAGGCACGTTTTCCAAGAAGCATATTTAGGAGAATATTCCTCTTGACAACTCATCCAAAGACTCTGACACGGATCCCAATGCTACCCTTTTGACCAATGAGACTTCAGGTAGTTGTAATTACCTTATCTTCTTCTAGGCGCCACTTGAAGTGGATTTGCTCATGAAATGGCGCCTTATGGGTTCTAGGCGCACATCTTGGTAGTTTTGAACTGGTGATTGTGACTAAGTGTCAACAGGGGATGATGTAACTAGGAAACGTTTCCTTGTGTTGTCTTCTCATTCCAGGGAAGTCTACCAGCTCCACGCCAACTCAACCTGCTTGAGGCGCACTTCTGAGTCAGTGCAGGAGGAGACTAGCGCCTTGTGTTGGATTCATCTTCATGCATGTGGTGGTTTACATTTGAAGACTTTGTGGTGAAGTGAGACACTTAACTCACCAAGCGCCTTGACTAATTGAAGTGATTGGAGGCTACCTTCCCACTTAGGCGCACATTTGAAGGATTTGTAGTAGATTTGGCGCCAAGGGATAGTCTGACATATTTCCACAAGTTTAGACCACAGACTAGAGTTTCCAAGAGTTAGATTAACTCCTATGAAATGAGCGCCCAACACTTCCCTCCTTTGAAGATGCTTCTTTATGAACTTGGCGCACTTACCATCAGTTTGGCTAGGAATTTGCGCCTAGGTTCCAACTGATCATCTTTTCAAGGTAAATTGAAAGCAACTTGACTTCAATTGGATTGATCTTGCCCCCTTGATAGAGCGCCTTGTATCTAGACTAGTCTTGACGACTTGCTCCCATCTTAGGCGCACTTTTGAGGTAGTTTCAACTGGTATTTGCACCTAGCATCTTTATGAGGATGTCCTATATTATTCAAACTTTTAGACATTTGTAATCAAACCTTTGGATGCTCTTTTAGTCTAGCGCCCTTATTCAAAGTATAAATCATCTTGCTTGGGTCTCCAACTTCATCTAGGCGCCATATGAGCTTTCCAAGGAAAGGCGCAATTGTGAGGTTCGGAATGAAGAATGATGCGCCTCAAACTCTCAACACTATTCTTTGACAAAGATGATGATTTCTACTGAAAGGATGATCCCTTGAATCAATTATGATGCAATTACCCCTTTTTAACTCACAATCTCACTTAGGCGCCCTTCAAGGGTTGTTCAAAAATGAACTAGTGCCTTAGGCGCATACTTGGGTTAGGCAAATCATGAAGTAACGCCTTACCTCCTTCACGCAAGTTTGGAGTCATGAGGCATCAAAATGGCACCATACAGTCTCCAGACCAGTGCCTTAGCAATTCAAAACACTCTTGATTCTTGAAACTCCTCCTTCAAGCTTGGGCGCCAGTTCAAGGTCCTGTACCCATGATTTAGCGCCTTGTTGCTCTAGGTGCCCATTCAGGATTGTGCAACTTGAGATTTGCGCCTAGAGTGAATAGGCTTTCATTCTGACTTAATTCACTAAGACAACTTCATTTTGAAGGCCAAAGAACTTTTCTTGCCAGAGCGCCTTGTTTGATGTGCTTCCTAACATGATACTTCTATACTAGGCGCCACTTGAGGCAGGTGGAGAGATAAAGTGCGCCTAACTTCACTTAGGCAATTTCTAAACTTCAAAAACCTTGATTTAGTGTGCTGAAAAGCTTTAAGAATGATAGGGTTATCATTTTGCACATTCAAATCCCGATAGAGGACTCCCAATCCTTAGGCGCCCATTTAGGAAATCTGATGTGAGATTGGCGCCTAGACTCCAAGAGTCAACTTCCTGCTTATTGGTCTTCCAGACTTAGCCAAATTTCAAGTTTCTGACTTTGTTCCTGCAAAACAATTAGGTTAAGTTAGTCAAAAACCAATTCATTCCCTCATCATTTAGAATTAGCCTTCGGGAATGAGGAATAGGCTAATCCATTCTTCACTTGACGATCAAGCCGGAAACGGGGACATGACAGGCCTGAAACTCTCTGCTCATTCAGACTGTCCTGTAGAAAATGAATCAGCATTTAGGCAATTAGTTGGCAGTCTCATCTATCTCACTGCCACTCGACCTGATCTTAGTTTTGCAGTCAGCTACATCTCTTGCTTCATGACAACTCCTAAAACTGAACACTGGGTTGCAGCCAAGCGTGTGTTACGGTATGTGCATGGCACTTCTGACTTCGGCATTTTGTATGGCAGGTGCAAAGATCCTCAACTGATCGGTTTTACAGATTCAGATTGGGCAGGTTCTGTGGATGATAGAAAATCTACCTCTGGTTATGTTTTTAGTTTGGGCACAGGTGTAGTCACTTGGACCAACAAGAAGCAGTAGGCAATGCTTCTCTCCTCCACAGAAGCTGAATATAGGGGAGCGGTTAAAGCCGCCTGTGAGGCAGTTTGGCTTTGAAGGATGCTTTCAGACATACACGTCTCCAGCATGCCCTTCACCTTTGTATTGTGACAATCAAGGGGTGCTGAAACTTGCCAAAAATCCTATCTTTCATGAGCGAACAAAGCATGCTGATCTTCATTGTCACTTTATTCGCCAGCTTGTTGAAGATGGCTCTGTTGTGTTGCAGTATGTTCCTACAGAGGACCAAACTGCCGATATTCTCATCAAGTCTCTGAGCTCGAATAAGTTTATCAAATTTAGGGGGCATCTTGGTGTTGTTGATCAATTGACCATTATGGGAGGGTGTTAAACTAGAGTTAGTTAATTCCTAATGGTCAATTCTTATCTCTTTTGCTTTTTTCCTTTGTGGCTATTTTTAGCCTTTGTACATTTTATATATACAACTTCGCTATATCTTGTAATATATCCTCTTCTGATCAATATATTCGTAGTTTTACATTCCTGTAATATATAATTACAACGATTATAAGACAAGTTTATTAATATGCACAAATTTGTAATGAAGACTTATGCAACGATCACTAAAAGCCACAATCTTTAGTAAAAAACCCTTGGAAATATATAAAAGGGCATAAAGGAGTATGATGGGGAAAGGGGGAAAATAGAAAGAAGACAGCAACAGTAGGTAAGGAATCCGAGGTAAAGGTACAATATGTAAGTATTATATTCTATAATATTATAATGGATAAAGTGAATATGTTAAGCATTGGAAATATATATATTTGATAATAATAAAAGACGCATAATATTATATAAAAGAAAGATCTAGACAAAATATATATATTAATAGTGATAATAATAATATTATTATAATAATGATATTATTATAATAACAATAATATTTGATATTGATATAAATAATATTTATTATATAATAATATAATAAATAATAATAATCATATATATAAATAAATAATAAATATTAATATACATATCTAAGTATGCATAATCTAGAGTAGATCTATATACATGAGAATTGTCATTATCGTAGTAATATAGATCCATTACTTTTTTGCGGTATGTTACATCTTCATGCATCCATATAATACTTCCAAGAATGGTAAATGCATATAGATATTCCAATAGTAAATGCATATAGATAATTCAATAGTAAATGCACAAGTGACTGTCCAAAGATTGTCTTCTCCGTGTTTGTTACCCTATTAGGATGGGCGAAACATTTGCCAAGTGGTTTGGCTAAAAACTCCACCCAGGTTCCACCCCACAGGCCCAAACCAAAGGTTGGGCATTCTGCCCCACAGGTCCGAGGCAAGGGTTGGATCAAGGAGGGGTGGGGGTCCCACATTGGATTATGCCCCATAGGCCCGAGACAAGGGATTGAGCAATAGGACAGTGGTAGGCCTTAGGCCACTTGGTCTTTAGGGTTTACCCTTCTCCTAATAGGGTGAGTGTCTTCCAAGGTATTGCACTGGGTAGAGAATGCAGATACTAAGCCGCTAAGAAAGGAGGTTTGCGATGGACAACCTTCCATGCTTGGCATGAAGGCTTCAGGGCGGATGTACCCATGGCATTCCTTTTGCTTGCTGCATTATTATTATGATTATAAGATTACTAACCCTAACTAGAAATATGGAAAATATATGAATATTGATATTGTTATTAATAAGTGGTTATTAACCCTAATTATGATATGTTGATATTATATGAAAAAATTGATTACTGATGTTTCCTTTTACAAGTTGAAACTGGTGCAAGGTTGTGAAAATTTTGAATTGCTAAAAGGAGACATTACAAAGACATAAGACAACTCCATACACCCCGCAACAAAATGGAGTTGCAGAGAAGATGAACAGGGCACTGATGGAGAAGGCTAAAAGTATGCTTAGTGGAGCTGGCCTCGAACAGAAGTTTTGGGCTGAAACTGTTGCCACTACTTGCTACCTGATAAACAGGTCTCCTACATCAGCTCTTGTTGGTAAGACACCGATTGAGGTGTGTTCTGGTAAGAAGCCTTCAATAAGACATCTTCATGTTTTTGGTTGTGAGGCATATGCTCATGTGCCTAGGGAGAAGAGGTCAAAATTGAAGAACATGGCTGTTAAGTGTATCTTCATTGGCTATGGTGTCAGTGTGAAAGGATACAAGCTTTGCGATCCTGTGGCCGAAAAAGTGTTATTTTCAGAGCGCTAACACCTTCTTCCACTGTTCTACAGCCAGAAGAGAAAGAAAAGAAAGAGTATGTGGTTCAGTTTCCCACTACCCCTAAGAAGACTGAACCAACAGACCCTGTGAGACCTAATGACGAGGAGAGCTCTAGCAGCTCTGAAAGCTCAGAAGAAGTAGAACCTCAACCTCAGCCTTTGAGGAGGTCTACACGAATCAGAAAGCAACCTGAGAGGTTTGGTTATACATTGCTTGATTCTAGTTGTGCTTATGCTTTGCTTACTAACACTGATGAGCCTACAACTATGTCAGAGGCTATGGGCATGAAAGATGCAGGTTCCTGGAAGGAGGCCATGGAAGATGAAATGGCTTCTTTGGAAAAGAATAAAACTTGGGACTTGGTGCCTTTGCCTGATGGACGGAAACTTGTTGGATGCAAATGGGTGTTCAAGAAGAAATTTGGTGCAGATGGCAGTGTTCAGAAGTATAAGGCCAGCCTGGTTGCGAAGGGGTACTCACAAATGGAGGGAATTGATTATGGTGAAATTTTCTCTGCCGTTGCAAAGCTGACATCTATTCGATTCCTGTTATCTCTTGCAACAACTTATGATTTAGAAGTGGAGCAGATGGATGCAAAGACAGCATTCCTTCATGGTGACTTGGAGGAAGAGATTTATATGTCACAGCCAGAGCATTACATAGAAAAAGGTAAAGAAAATTTGGTTTGCAAGTTAAAGAAGTCTTTGTATGGATTGAAACAATCCCCTAGGATGTGGTACTTGATGTTTGATGCCTTTGTGTTGTCAATTGGATTTCTGAGATCGAAATCAGATCATTGTGTGTATTACAAATTTGACAATGATCGTATTCTCATTATTGCACTATATGTTGCTGATTGGGAATGGTAAGAATATGATTTCTGATTTGAAGTCTCAATTGTCAACACAGTTTCAAATGAAAAAATTAGGGTTAGCAAGGTACATTCTGGGGATGGAGATCAGAAAAGACAAAGCAAACATAAAACTTTGGTTAACCCAAAGTAAGTATATGAAGACTGTGTTGGATAGATTCAACATGGTAGATTGCAAACCATTGTGTGTTCCTGTTTCATTGGGGACAGTTATTTGTGAATGATTGTCCAAAGTCTCCTTCTAAGATGGAGGATATGAGCAGAGTACCTTATGCTAGTGCAGTTGGCAGCTTGATGTATGCTATGGTTTGTACAAGACCAGACATTGCCCAAGCAGTGGGAGTCCTTAGTCGGTTTATGGCTAATCCTGGACGAGTACACTGGGATGCAGTAAAGAGAGTGTTTAGATATTTGCGGGGTACTTCCAAGTATTCCCTATATTATCATGGTCATCCTACAGGACCTCCGCATTCTGTATGTATTCATGGATTTGTTGATTCTGATTGCGCAGGTAACATTGACAGCAGGAGATCCACCAGTGCTTATGTGTTTACCATGTTCAGTGGTGCTATTAGTTGGATGAGTAAGCGACAACCTGTGGTTGCTTTGTCCACGACAAAAGCTGAGTATATGGCAGCTACTCATGCTTGTAAGGAAGCCATTTGGCTTAAGAGGTTGTGTTCAGATATTGGTGTTGATGCAAGACAGATTACTATCTGTTGTGATAGTCAGAGTGCGGTTTGCCTAGCAAAGAATCCTACTTTCCATGCCAGAACAAAGCACATTGATGTTCAGTTTCATTTTGTTCGAGATATGGTAGAAGATGGGAAGGTGATATTGGAGAAGGTATACACTTTGAAGAATGTTGCAGATGCATTGACGAAACCAGTGGGCACAGAGAAGTCCAGATGGTGTTCAGAGTCTATGGGCCTCTTGGCCCCTAGCAATTAAATCTTGTCATTTCTTTTGGCTCTTGCATGGTGTTCGACAAGTGGGAGAATGTTGGAAAATAAGGTGTCTCAACCTTTGCAATTTCCTAGCATTATTTATTTCTTTGTATATTTATTTATTGCCTAATGTTGTAATTACTTGCACATTCAGTTTGGTCACATAGCTGTAGTGACACGATGACATGTCATCCTGCTTGGAATGTAACTTGAATGGTGATGCAGGAGCATCCCTGGTAAAAGAGCAATCTTGCATCAACCAAAAACATTTGCATTTCAATTTGTTTGGATTTCACTTCTTTCATTTTCCAGTTCAATTCAGGTAGTTCAGTCAGAAGCAGTTTCAGCTTGTGGTCCGGTTTTGGCACTTCACATCTTGCGGATCTAGACTTAGCATTTACATTCATTCATCTACATCATATCAAGAATTCAGAACATTTGGATCAGTTACCGAAAAGATATTGCTATCAGAAGATCAACTATTTTCTCGGAACAGAGCATCCTGACAGTCTCAGACAAATCAGCTATAAGAGAAGGCTTGTAGATAGTTCCTTGACTTGCGGATCTTAATGACACATCATTCAACGTCCTGTGGTTCGTGGCTGACCTTCCCCAAGGGTCCGCATGCTGTATCATTCATTTGAGGAAGTGTTCTATGCATTTAGATCCAACCTATTTGTGAACACGTTACAACTCTTCATTGGAGTTTGTGACCTTCGCCGACGCGGAGGAATCTATTGGTCCGGAAATGATATATATTGATGTAATAGATCCTTAGGAAAGAAGCTACTGACATAAGATCTGATAGTTTAGATTTTGTGTGAAGGAGCTTCAAAGCTTTATCTTGCGCATGTATGAAATCAGGCCTTTGAGCCCAGTTGTAAGCCCACATGTTGCCGGCCAGATTGTATTTGAATTCTATGATATACTGAATGACTGAATCTGCATTTGTTCCATATTCTTGAGTTGTTTCCGTTGTGTTTACTCTTACTACACGGTCCGAACAGTTCATTCTGTGAACCCTCCTACCGTGACTGCACCAAGTGGTATCAGAGCGAAGGTTCGATTCTTTGGAGCAAAGTGGCGAAGGGGATTCCGTAAGATCTTGTTGTGAGCAGATTGTCGATCCGAGGCTGGTTACTTGTGCGCAACCGATCGCCGATTGTGAGGCAGTTGTCGCTTGTAACCCGATCGCCGAATTTGAGGCAGTTTGCACTTGATCTGAGGAAGATGTCGCCGCGGAGAGTTCCTCCTATTGGTACAATGGCTAATAGAATGGATGAGATGATGGAATTGATGAGAAAGATGCGAATTCATTTGGATGTTGTTGAAGAAGATAGGCGAAGAGGATTGACACCGAGACATAATGTTGAAAGTGATGATGAAGAAGAATTTCAATCTGTTGAACACACTAGCGAAACCCTAAAAGGTAATGAAGAAGAAGAATCAGATCAGATAAAGATGTTGCGAGCTATTTCAAAGATTAGAAAGAAACCTAGAGTTGTTGTGCCGAATTATACTGGTAATCTGAACCCTGAAGAATTGATTGACTAGATAAATGACATGGAAGAATACTTTGAATATGAGGAAATTGAAGATCCGGAGAAGGTAAAATTTGCAAAGACAAAGTTGAAAGGACATGCTGCTATATGGTGGAAAGAAGTTCAGTTGGAAAGAAACAGAAAAGGAAAAGAAAAGATTACAAAGTGGGACCAGATGGTGACAAAGTTGAAGAATCAGTTTATACCTGTTGACTATGAGTTGGAGCTGTTAAAAAGATTGCAAAACCTAAGACAAAAGGAGAAATCTGTAAAGGAGTACACTGAAGAATTTCATACAATGATCATAAGGATAGGACATAGTGAAGCAAGTAAGGAGAAAGTGGCTAGATACATCAATGGACTAAGATTGAACATTCAAGAAGAGCTAAGCTTGGTGAAGATGACATCTTTGGAAGAAGCATATCAGTTCGCCTTGAAAGTTGAAGAGAAGCTGAATAAGAAGCATGATCAGAAACAGAGAGGTAGAGGGGGTAAATTGTAGAGAGGAAGAACATTTTCCGAATATGATAGATCATTGGCAGAGCAGAACAAATTTGACAGCCCATTTAAAAAGGATGACAGAGATAACAATGCTTACCGGAGAGATGACAGAAATTTTTACAAGAGAGGAAACCCTAGTGCATACTGGAATGAAGGATACAGAAGGGAAGGAAGAGGATTTGATAAGAGGGCATTCAAAGGTACTTGTTTCAAGTGTGGAGGTGAAGGACATAGAGCATTTGAATGTAATCAGGGTAGTACAAGCAAGAGGACAGAAAATAGTGGAGGACCAGCCTATGTTGAAGAATCTGTTGAATCACCTAGTTCAGTTGGCAAACCTGAGAAAGGAGAATCATTGGTGATGAGGAGAGCACTATTTCAAACAAAAACTAACGAGGAACCATCACAGAGGAAAAGTCTATTCAGAACTAGATCCAAATCCAGAGGTAAGTGTTGTAAAGTTGTAATTGATAGTGGTAGTTCAGATAACCTAGTTTCAAAAGAGATGGTGACTAAGCTGAAGTTGGAAAGATTGAAACACCCTAAGCCCTATTAGATAGCATGGATTCAGGATGATCATAAGGTACTAGTGAGTGAACAATGTTTGGTGAAATTTCATATTGGATCTTATCATGATGAAGTCTTGTGTGATATTATGCCTATGGATGTTTGTCATTTCTTGTTGGGTAGACCTTGGCAGTATGATAGAAAAGCTATACATGATGGAAGAGTGAATACATATACTATAACAGCAAATTTAAAGAGAATTACTTTGATTCCTTTGGAGGATGATCCTAAGAGTGAAGTGTGTGGAAATGCTAGAATCTATTTGGTAGATGGAAGAAAATTTCTGGATGATTTGAGACATGAGAATGTGTTATGCCTTGATTCCTAAGAAGCCTGAAACCTTGAAGAGGAGACTGAAGAATCACAACCGGAGGAGATAAGGGAGTTGTTGACAGAGTATGAAGACATCATATCAGATAATGTGCCTGAAGGATTACCACCTATAAGGAGTATCAGTCATCACATGGATCTTATACTGGGAGCAAGTTTGCCTAACAAAGCAGCACATAGAATGACACCGACAGATAATGAAGAATTGAATAGACAGATACAAGAATTGCTGAGGAAAGGTTTGATCAGAGAAAGTTTGAGTCCTTGTGCAGTACCTGCAGTGCTTGCACCAAAGAAGGATGGAGAATGGAGAATGTGTACTGATTTCAGAGCAATAAACAAGATCATAGTTAAGTCTAGATTTCCTTTACCTAGGATGGATGATATTATGAATTGTTTGAGTGGAGCAAGATATTTTACAAAGATAGATTTGAAGAGTGGATACCATCAAATCAGAATCAGAGAAGGAGATGAATGGAAGACTGCTTTTAAGACAAATGAAGGATTGTATGAGTGGTTAGTGATGCCCTTTGGATTGACAAATGCACCGAGTACTTTCATGAGGTTGATGAATGAAGTCTTGAAGAAATTCTTGGGTAAGTTTGTGATTGTATACTTGGATGATATTCTGATTTTCAGTAAAACAAAAGAAGAACATTTGTGGCATATTGGACAAGTTTTGCAGAGACTAAGAGAAGAGAAATTGTTGATAAACATCAAGAAGTGTAGTTTCATGAAGGAAGAGGTGGTATATTTGGGATTTGTAATTTCTACGGAAGGATTGAAGATGGACCCTGAGAAAGTGAGAGCAATTATTGAATGGCCTACACCGGAGAACATTGGAGAAGTTAGATCATTTCATGGATTCGCTAGTTTCTACCAGTAGTTCATCAGAAATTTCAGTTCGGTTTGCAACCCTATGATAGAGACAATGAGAAGTAACAGAAAGGATTTCAAGTGGACATCAGGAGCAGATAAAAGTTTTGAGTTGTTGAAGCAGAAAGTGACAGAGCAACTTGTCTTGGCTTTACCGGATTTCAATAAGGTATTTCAAGTAGATTGTGATGCAAGTGGAAATGCGATTGGAGCAGTGTTGAGTCAAGAAGGTAGACCTGTAGCATATTTCAGTGAGAAGTTGAATGATGCAAGGAGAAGATATTCAGTTTATGATCAGAAGTTCTATGCCATAATTCAAGCCTTGAAGAAGTGGAGACATTACTTGTTGCTTAAGGAGTTTGTGTTGTATACAGATCATCAAGCTTTGCAGTATTTGAATAGTCAAGGTAAGTTGAATCATAGACATATGAGATGGGTAGAGTTCATGCAGAATTATACTTTTGTGTTGAAGCATAGGAGTGGAAAATCAAACAAAGTTGTTGATGCATTGAGTAGGAGAAGAAACTTGTTGACAGAGATGAGAGTTGAAGTGTTGGGTTTTGATGAATTGAAGAATATGTATGAGGGAGACACTGATTTTCCAGAACCTTGGAAAGCATGTAAGGAACCTGTTGTGACAGATAGGAGTAAGTGGTTGGGCTATTTCATTCAAGAAGATATGTTGTTCAAAGGAAGTCAGTTGTGCATACCTAGAAGTTCAATGAGGGATAATTTGATCAAGGAGAAGCATAGTGGTGGATTAGCAGGACATTTTGGCATTGACAAGACAGTGGCTTTGGTAAGTAAAAATAACTTTTGGCCTCAGATACATAAGGATGTTCGGAGATTTGTTCAGAGTCGTAGAGTTTGTCAAGTTGCAAAAGGGAGTAGTCAGAATACTGGATTGTATAAACCTTTGACAGTACCGAAAAGACCTTGGGAAAACATAAGCATGGATTTTGTAATGGGATTACCTAACACACAGAGAGGACATGATTCGATATTTGTAGTGGTTGACAGATTTTCAAAGATGGCTCATTTCATACCTTCTAAGAAGACAACTGATGCAGTGCATGTAGCTGACCTATTTTTCAAGGAGATTGTGAGATTGCATGGATTACCTAAGAGTATAGTTTCAGATAGAGATACAAAGTTTGTTGGTTACTTTTGGAAGACACTTTGGAAGAAGATGAAGACAGATTTGAAGTTCAGTTCGACTTTTCATCCACAGACAGAGGTAGTGAATAGGAGTTTGGGAAACTTGTTGAGATGTTTGGTTGGAGAAAAGATAGGAAGTTGGGATTTGATTCTTTCACAAGCAGAGTTTGCATACAATAATTCAGTAAATAGGAGTACCGGAAGAACACCTTTTGAGATTGTGACCGGAATAAATCCTAGAGTGGCAAAACTAAGGGATATCAGTATAGAAGAAAAGAGGAGTGCAGAAGCAGAAGAATTTGCAGACCATATAAAGACAGTGCATAACCAGGTGAAGAAACATTTGGAGGATATGAATAGTAAGTACAAAGAGAAGGCTGATGAGAAGAGAAGGCATAAGGAATTTGAAGTGGGAGATGAAGTAATGGTGTACTTGAGAAAAGAAAGATTTCCAGTTGGGACTTATAACAAGTTGAAGATGAAAAAGTTTGGACCTTGTAGGATACTCAGGAAATTCGATTCCGGAAATGCATATGAAGTAGAGACACCAGAAACATTGGGTATTTCACCTCTTTTCAACATTGCAGATCTTTATCAGTATCATGAAGCAGAGTTCAATGACAACATGGAAGAAGACTTGAAGAAACAGTTACCACAACAAAGACCGGAGCAGATCGACGACATTTTGGACAGCAGAGTTGGATGCAGCACTAGAGGAAAACAATACAAAGAATACCTTGTGAAGTGGAAAGGCAAACCGGAAGAAGATTCATCATGGATTTCTCAGGCTGAGGTGGACCGTCTTGGTTCTCCCCTAGCCCCAGCAAAGTGAGGGACTCACTTTTTCAATAACCCCGGATGTCTGATGCAGGGGCATCCCTGGTTCAAGAGCAATCTTGCATCAACCAACAACATTTGCATTTCAGTTTGTTTGCATTTCACTTCTTGCATTTTCCAGTTCAGTTCAGGCAGTTTAGTCAGAAGCAGTTTCAGCTTGTGGTCCGATTTTGGCATTTCACATCTTGCGGATCTGAACTTAGCATTTACATTCATTCATCTACATCATATCAAGAATTTAGAGCATTTTGATCAGTTACCGGAAAGATATCGCTATCAGAAGATCGACTGTTTTCTCAAAACAGAGCATCATGACAGTCTCAGACAAATTAGCTGTAGGAGAAAGCTTGCTGATCGTTCCTTGACTTGAGGATCTTAATGACACATCATTCAACATCCTGTGGTTCGTGGCCGACCTTCCCCAAGGGTCCGCGCGTTGTTTCATTCATTTGAGCAAGTGTTCTATGCATTTAGGTCCGACCTATCTGTGAACACATTACAGCTCTTCATTGGAGTTTGTGACCTTCCTTAGCCGACGCAGAGGAATCTATTGGTCCGCAAATCATATATATTGATGTAATAGATCCTTAGGAAAGTAGCTATTCACATAAGAAAGATTTGATAGTTTAGATTTTGTGCGAAGGAGCTTCAAAGCTTTATCTTGCGCATGTATGAAATCAGGCCTTTGAGCCTAGTTGTAAGTCCGCATGTTGCCAGCCAGATTGTATTTGAATTCTATGATATACTGAATGACTGAATCTGCATTTGTTCCATGTCCTTGAGTTGTTTCCATTGTGTTTACTCTTGCTGCACGGTCCGAACAGTTCATTTTGTGAACCCTCCTATCGTGACTGCACCAAATGGTCAAGTCAAACCTACATGGATTTGGGCGTCCCACTTGAGAGGGCACTAATATGCCATGTGTCGGCATCTTGTGGTGTGTGTAAGACAATATTCCATATGACAGAATCTATGACACGTAAGGGCTAAGTTTGGAGATTCCTATGACGAGTGATGACAAGTGTCGTTGACTATCTTTGCATGAGGGAAAGGCATCTTTGGGCGCCCAAGTTGGGCTATGACATGTTGTAAGAGGAATATGCTATATTTAGCATTGTATGACGGATTCTCTTACAACATGCAAGATTGTTGTGTTGCAGAAATTTATGACAGTTGTAAGATGCGTAAAAGCATCCATCATAGTCTATTTTTAGCAGTGGAGCACTCTATCTTGGGAAGTCAAATCTTCCATGTTATGACAAATGTAAGAGGTGTATTTGCAGCTTGGACAAGTGTCCTTTGATGCGGGAAAGTGGCCATGTGGCCAAGGTGGATGCCTATCCCAAGATGCTTCTAGAATTTGCCTTGTATCTCTACAAAATGTGAAGTTTTGGAGTTGTAGTTGCATAGTGTTTTTACACGTATTGTTATGCTGCCGGAATTACTTATTGTAAACCATTTCAGTTTTGATAATACATTATGCAGGTTTTAGAGTGGGGTTTTTTACCTGAAAAGGTTTTCCTCACGATACATCTTATGTCTACTTCGCTCTATCTACATTCTTTGTGTTTGTGTTTGTTGCTGTAATATCTCTGATATATGCTTTAATATTGCTACAATTGTAAGGGTTAAAACGAATTTGCATACCTTTCCCCTCATTAGATTAGTGTTGGAAGCGTTTTCCGCATACCTAGCTTCCTTTCACCTAAGAGGAGAATAGCATAAATAGAGGCATTTGGCTTCATTTTGCAACTATTGATCATTTGATAAACTTTGCATTTAAGAGTTTCTCTTGACTGAAATTGTATTTTCAGTTTGCTCAAGGTTGTGTTCCCTTGGCTTTTGTGGATTGGTGATGCTCCCTTTCCACCATCATAGGATGATATCATTTAGATTTCATCATAGAGCTTGAATTTGACATTTTAATGGAGCTATTATGCAAATTTGGCTTGTTTTTGTAGCTTATTTCATCATTGGTTGACATTGGAGGGTTTTTGGTTGGATCGCTTGGCACATTGGAGGGTTTTGATCATTTCCAGCGATCTTCATCATTCTCATTTTCAGGTACAATAGGTACAACAGGGTGTTATCTTCAGATCTAAGCAACATTGATCATCATTTGGAGGGTTTAAACACTTTGGAGGCTTCTAAACCCTAGTCGCTCTCATCCTAGGGCCTAGCACTTGCATTTGGAGTGGAATTTTGGCATAATTTTGATGATATCAACAATCAGGGTTTCATATCAGCAGGGTACAGTTTTGCATCAGTCATACATTCAGTGAATTGATCATATTTTATCAGCCCAGGGCTCAAACAGCTCAATTTCCAGCCCTATCGCTTCATATTTGAGAGGGTTTTACATGGTTTCAGCTTAGGGTTTGAAGGTAGATTGCATTTCAGTCATATCATGGTTTCTAATCAGTCATATCAGACCTATACAGTGCTACTACAATCATAAATCAATCAAGGATTGATGTCTTTTTCATCATAGCTTCCTAGGGTTTCAATCTCCTATCATTTGGCAAGGGTTTGCTATAATTTGTATTTTGGGCAATTCTCATAATGTATGTGATCTGATTTTCAAATCAGACTTGCTGATTGTATGCTACAGCCAATTACTTCATTGTAATCATCATTGTTCAATCAATAAGAAGCCATCAGCACTTTCTAGGTATGTCTTTTGCATGTTTTGATTGATATATTTTGAGTATAACTTCATCATTTGGTGTTTGTTTCATTTGAAGTTCAATTCAGCTAAGGAAAAAATTCAGTTAGAACTAGAAGGGTTCTTTACAGTCAGGATGTAAGATTCCAGGGATGGCACTATTGTTATTGGCTTCCAGTCAGGGACTAATTGGCATCACTTCTGGAATACTGTGAGGGGATATGCTGAGGGTTATTCTTTGAGGATGAGCAAATTATTTCTTTTCTTGACCAGGATCGAGTTAGGCAGTGGGATTTTAGATATGGACCTCACTGTGGCACCTTGGAAGGAGACTTTTCATGATATAGTTTTCAGCCCTCAGATATTTCAGTTTGGATGTTGATGATGATTACATTTTGGGGTTACTGGAGGAGAGAGCGCAGACTTGGTGCTATGGATTAACAGTTTTTATCAGAGTAGCGTAGCGACAACATGATGGATATTTCCATAGATTGATTTGGGACCCCGGGATCACTCTTGGGTTCAGTTTGGATCGGTCTGATGATTGTGAGATTGTTTTGGCATTGCTTGAGGACAAGCAATCTTTGGGGAGGGCGGATTGTAATGTCCCCATTTTCAGGTTCTCTTGCAGTGCAGTTGGCACTGACCTTGTGGGTTTGTGTCAACGTTATCAAAGGGGTTATTTAAGGACTACAATGAGTGCAGTTGATCTAGGACTCATATGCCACTTTCTGGGGTGATTTCCGACTTCTGGTGTGCTCTCCAAAAATCTTGGAGAGGGCGTCTATTTATAGTAAGTCGCCCAATTGGCTCTGATTATCATTATTCTTCATCGAGATCACTCCAGTGCAATTAGTTTTTGATTCCGATGCATTCCGGTCATTTCCGCAAAATGAGTGTATTAATGGCTTTATTTTAATTATTTTACTAAGGTTGCTATATATTATTTAAAATATTTTAAAAGCACCTTAGTGTTATAGCTCATCGGAACCGAAATGAAATGTTTTAAATTATGGATGCATTAAATAGGGACCTTGTGTGTCAAATTATCATTATTTTAATTAAAAGGTCTTTTTCAGAGCTAAAATGGAGTTTTAATTAAAAAGTGAATAAAGTCATAACTTTATGAGATGGGCGCCCAAGGCAAAAAAGAGAAATATTATTAAAAGTTTAATATCCCTAAAATGGTGCTGGAAAACAGGAGAGGAATAAAAGTGAAAAGTGAAGTCTTTTTTCATTATTCACTATTGCATACTTCATCTAAGTCTGAGCTTTGTTCATTGTGAGCAAGGGTTTGTACAGGCTGTTTTGGAGACAAAAATCTCCATGGTTGAGAACATCCACGGAGTTGAAAGACACTCCTAGGGTGTTATTTGAGTAGCTTCATTTCAGGGGTTACCAGTGAGCTTCATTGCGAATAGATAGCTTGTCACGGCAAAGATTTCAAGGATATATCTTCAGAGTTTTGGCATGATAATACAGGGAGGATATTAACAAATGCATTGTAGTTGATAGCCGTGGATTTGATGGTGATTTGAAGTGTTTTCCACCTCCTTGACTGGCCGTACCAGTCCCATATCAGGCCGTACCATACAGCAGGTGTTATAGTGTGTTTGTGGGCATTTTGGACTGAATATCATTTCCCAACTAGGCGTTGGATAGTTGCAGGTTTATTCCAGGTACAGTCACATTCTGTTGGGTTCTTCATGAGTTCATCCGGGACAACCCCACTGTCATCGGCATGTGCCCTGAGGGAATCCTCTAGAAAATTGGCCCCAAACCCAGACGGGGTATGAACTAGACAAGGATCTAGGCATGGCAGGGGACAAATCAATAACATAGCATTTGAGTAATCAACCTCTAGACCTATCATCTGGAAAATTTAACCAGTTACCAAGGAACCCATTATAGATGTAGACGCGAACTGATAACAGAGCGTGCACTGCATGACATTTTGCCTACTTAAAATGATCCATGATAATGTTTCATAGTCTATAAATGTTGAATAACTATTCTTATAATTTTCAAATGAATTTAAACTCATTTTCCCATAATCATTACAAAGATGCCAACATAAATATAGGCAGTAAGCACTAAAGTGGGATTAGAAAGAATAAGGAGAGTAACACATCATTTACTGACCTGGATATATGTTAATGGAGCCTTCTTTCATATAATCACCAAGAACACCAGGTACCCAGCCATACAGATTGTAATTACCAGGACAAACATTTTCTATGGTAAAATACCCATTGACATCAGCTTGGCTCCAAAATTGGTATCCCTTTTGAAACCAATTACAAGAAGTTAGACCCATATGCCCTATCATTCCAATTCTACTTGTGAAAATGTTACAACGAACAAAAAGATCAAAACAAAGGAAACTTTATACAATGCTTATAAGCATACATTTTCTGGATGAGTAGTGTGCACCTTACTGTCAATTTGCCAAGATCCTTTTGCCCCTGGTGCAGACAATCCCAGAAATGCATAACGAGCAGCTTGAATCTCCTCCACAGCATACCTGAAAGTAACA
The DNA here is from genome assembly GCA_027924645.1 of Cunninghamia lanceolata. Lineage (NCBI taxonomy): Eukaryota > Viridiplantae > Streptophyta > Pinopsida > Cupressales > Cupressaceae > Cunninghamia > Cunninghamia lanceolata. The sequence goes on from BSBN01000803.1 coordinate 14,713,835, forward strand.
AAATTATGTCACTAGAAAAAGATTATACAATTTTTTTTCTTAATGTTTAAGAAGTGGCATAAATAAACATTACTTATATTTATATTTACAAAGGAAGCATGAAACCACATGAAAGAAATTCTAACATGTATCAATAAGAATGAAAAATTATGAACAGAAACATCTGGAAGCAAAAAGAAGGATTTGACAGTAATTCCGTCCACTTCCTTATGTTGCAATATAAAAGACATTCGTCAACAAGAGCCACATGTTCTTCTGAAAAGATGTCATAATATTTCGAAACTTAACACATATTTAATATTATCAGCCAGGTAGATTATAAACACCTTTCAGGAAGAGGAAAAGAAATAAGAAAAAATAGTAAAAAATAATAATCGATACAAGATGCAATAGAACTAATTGATACAGAATGCAATAGAAAAACTTTATCAATACAAGATGCAATACCATTGACTTGATAAACTTTGTCATGCACCTTTTTTATTAAGTCATCATATGAGGACCCATGAGCCCATTTCCTTATTTCCCTGTGGGCAAGGGGTAAGTGCTAGGAAAATATTTTAATAAGGCGATCATAATTTATCAATTAATAATTATTTGAGTGAAGTTAGTGGGACATCTTTACTAAGATAAAAAGAACCGTGTATAAGAACATGTAAGAGGGAGTTATGATGACTAAATTGGGGGGTCTATTTTAGAGAGGATTCTAGATCAGAATAGCAATAATTCATAGGGGGCATTGGTATTTGAGCACTCAAGTTGGCTATAAATTGAGTGCTTAGGAGCTTATTCTCATCTCTTGTTTTCTTATAGTTTTTCTATTAGTTGGGCATTGTGCTTATCCATTGATTCAAGGACGAAAACCCTTGGATCCAGAGATCAAAGGACGAAACTTCTTTGGTTTCCTATGGGCAATCTCATTCAGGAATTGCTTTTGTGCTAAAAGGATTTTGTTTTCTTTATCAACAAGTGGTTCCACAGTAGAGCAACAACATACAACAACATCAAATTCGATTCATCTTCCACCAACATATTTGTATGTTGTTTATCTTTAATTTAATGTATTCCAGCATATTTGAATAATAAGATTCAGCTCCAATGTGTTTGTGAAAGATGTACATTGTTTATGCAATTTATTGTTCTATCTTCCACGCATCATTGTCTAAAAAATAAAATATAAAAAAGTAGTATTCATCCACCATATGCTCTCACCTCACCCTCACAGGATCTGGGTGATCAGAAAGCTCTCACCTGGCTCTTCCAAGATATTGGTGATTAGAAAATGGTGAAAATTTTATATTAAAATTGGCTGATGTAATGTCCCTAACTGTAATGTCCCCTTCCTGAGCAGCTCAGTTATGGGGTTAGTCTACTACTCGGGTTCTCGTAGACTAACGAGGATGGTTAGGGAACCCATGATGAATTGGTTCTTTTCGAGGCTCAATCAGCATTTTCGGAGGGATGGTTTGGACTCCTTTTGGCAGGATGTCACTCCTGGCTCTTTGTGGAGTGATTTTAGGCCATTAGGCCAAACTTTCTATTTTTAGCAAGGCCTCACGAGACTCGGAGCGAGTCGATGTAACGGTCTTGGCCTTCACTCAATTTCATTTGGCCAACCCGGCGGTGCTACGGAATTCATTTTCAAAGACCGTTTGGATTAATTTTAATTAATCATATATACCTAAGTTAAATTAAATATTTAACTTAGTGTTATTATTATAAAGTGACTTTATTAATATATGAAGACTTGAAATATATTAAGTTAATAAGTCATATATTTCCCTAAGTGTGGGCGCCCATGTCAAGAGGGAATAAAAGGTAATATTAAATTGTTTATTTCCCAAAAGCAAGGGTTGGAAAGTAAAGGAGAAATAAAAAGAAAAGTTGAACGCTCATTTTCATTCACCATTGCATATTTTCATGAAAAGAGAGTTTGTTTGGCTGAGCCAGGGGTTTCATTCTGCAACTTGTAAAGACGAAACCCTTCACAGTGTTGAACATCTGTGGGGGTGAAAGATCTCTCCAAGGTGTTGAAGGTGATCTTACTTCAGAGGTCACATTTGTGCTTACAAATCAGATTTGTAGACTTGTCGCGGAGGACTTGCACAATGAAAATCTTCTATTTCTTGGCATGATAATTCTAGAGACATGGCTGGAAATTTATTGCAGGTGATAGCATTGTTTTTGGAGAGTTTTTGTTGAGGGTTTTTGATCCCAAACAGGCCATACATTCCCAGCAGCAGGTCGTACCACTTGTGAAGGCACTTTGAGTGATTTTAAGGCATTTTAACTAGGTTTCCTTCATTCTTCTTGGGTGCATACATTGAAGATTAAGGTGCAGAAGATTAATAGAAGTTTGGACTGAAATCAGAGGGTTTTATTCGGTATTTATTGTTACTGCTCTCTACAGGCTGGGCCGTACCAGTTAGAGGAGGGACGTGGCTACCCTAGAGCCCAACGTCTTAGTTTCTATTGGTCCTATGACCTCCATTTGAGGCGTACTCTCTCATGTATTGCTGTGGCTTCATTGGTTGAATAAAGAACTTATGGTTTGATGCTTTTTGGAGGGATTCGATAGTACTAGCTGGCTGCAATATCCATTGTCAGAGATTTATAATATTGAACCAGCAAAATGGGTATGTTGATATTTTGATGTTTTGCTTATTTCTCCACCTGGGTATTGCTTATTGTTATCATATGGTGCATTTCCCACATAAATAAGTATCTGGGTATTATTAATATGTTTATTTTCTGAGTTTATAAATGCATGTAAAAAATCTATGTTATGTTCAAAAACACAAAACGTATCAGGTTCAACTAAACCACAGAAAACAATAAGGGGTGGGTTATTATTGTGGTATTAGAGCTGGTGTATCTTGCCAGCCTGTGTTGAAAGCCATTCATGAGTGTTTGGAAACATGTTTATACCAAGAATACCCATCAGTGGCAGCCCCCACAGGTTCCAGAAGGTGAAACCATATCAAGTATTTTGGGTATGCACAAAAATTCGTCCAATCACAGTGATAGTATTACAAGACATATTGCGGACAGAATAAAAGAGCAAAACAACCAGAGAGCCCAAATTCGAAAACGGAGAGGAAGTTTGATATTATGTGGGATATGATGTCTTAGCTATTAGCCAGAATGAATCAGAGTAATCCGACACCACAACCACATGCAACAAATGATGGCTAGGCAAGTGGTTCTAATGCCAATAATCACCAGCATGTTGGTCAGGGTAGTGGTCACAGCACTAGGACAACCCCAGGATCGGTTCCCAAGCCTCTACAGCCTACCTTTCCATGTAAAGAGGAGGCTCCCGTTATTCAAGAGCATGAGGTACAGATACCCATGGCAGAGGAGGTCAGGTTGCATCATGCAGAGTACATGACTCTTCCACCTGAAATTAGGGAGATGTTGTCTTTGGAGCAATTTATGAATCAGAAGAGGCAGAGAGTAGGTATGGGTGGTAGGATAGATCACAGGGCACAGCGTACCAATAGAGATTATAAGCATGCCTTGAGCAAGGTTTCTTTAGAGCATTTTGATGGGAGTGGCAAGATGACAGCTAGAGCATGGGTACAGAAGCTAGATAACTATTTAACTCTTAAGCCTATGCCGGAAGATGAAGCACTCAACTTTGCCACCATACATTTAGACGGAGCAGCCCATGAGTGGTGGTATCACGGTTTGGTCACCTTGGGTCATAACTTGATCATCACATATGATGAATTCACAAATTGGCTCATAGAGAGATTTGACAATAGGGATCCGGAACTACAATTCAGGGAGCTTGCACAGTTGAAACAGTACGGATCACTTGAGTCTTACATCATAGAGTTTCAAAGACTCTCGGTCATGGTTCCTAGCATTTCGGAGAGGAGACTTGTGATCTTTTTCAGTGAAGGACTAATGGAGCCACTTAGAGGGTGGGTTAAGGCTTTTGATCCACCTACACTACGGGAAACCATTAAGAAAGCACGGAGTATGGAGTTTGCTGTTCCGAAGAGTAAGTTCAGTTCTAAAACATTTCCTTCCAAGAAAGATAAAAGATACCATCATCGAGACATAGATCAGCAATAGAAACCAGCTATTAAACTTGATGATGTATTAAAATAATATTTAGAATGTTTTATTAATGGTCAATATTGTATAGTTTCTATTTTTTGTATTTTAGAATGTTTCTAAATCCTCTACTTTATTAGTTGTACATTATTTAGAAACATCTCCTTGTATTCTGTATATAAGAGCTTTGCTCTCTATTAATATATCATTTGATTATTTACCATCCTGTTTTTCATAATATGGTATCAGAGCCCAGGACGAAGGGAAAATATTTTTAGAAATTTTTCTCTCAAAATTTTCGTGCTCTGTCCGTACGCAGCCGTACTTTTTCATATGGCACCGTACCTATTTGGACTTTTTGCACTCTACAGGATTCGCCCTGGCTTTTCTTGGCGTTTTGATTTTTCTTTGCAGATCGTGCATCTTGAGGGCAAGATTTTTTTGTGGGCTTTGTTTTTCTGTTCTACCCTAGGCCAGTTTTTCTGATCGTGCCTTCTGTTTGAATCGCGACTTCTTCCCTCGGCAGATCTGTTACCAATCGTCATTCATCAATTCCTGAAACTGCGTGGAAAATCACAAGGGTGTCTCTGGCATTTTTATGATCACCGTTCTTTTTGATAATAGTCACTTGTTAAAGCTTCATCAGTGTGTTTTGATCCTCGTTTCAAGGTTCATGACCCTGTCGCAATTTTGAAGACTCGCAGCATTTTTTTTTCCACAATTTGAATCTGTTAAGGGTCGCGATTAAATTTTTTTTGGACGCGTTCTTTCTTTTTTCTCTATTCGTGGGTTCCAGATCGCGTCTCTGAGAATCGCGATCTGCACACACTGGCTTCTGTTTCTCCTCATTCTTTGACGGGTCACTTATTCTAATCCCAATTTCCGTTTTCTTCCCTGTGTCGGGTTTACTCTGCATTTTGTGCTCGTTCCAGTTTTCTATTTGTTTGATCGGCATCGAGTTCCTGAAAGTCACAGTATTGATTCTGGAGGTTTCTTTGATTGCATTTGTCTTCTAGTGCCCAGCGCCAGAATATTTGACCTTAGTTTACCGATTTAGCTTTTTGACTGTGGTTTATCTTTTAATCAACGGTATCACTTCTTCTCAGCATTCTTTTTAAGACTCTAGCGCCAGGTCACATCTTGACCTCAGTTTTGGCGCTCAGCACCTGCATGTGGTATTTATTTCACCTCCGAATTTGTACAGACCATGTCAGAACTCTGCAGGAATTTTTTGTCTCGAAATCTATGTTTGGATTTTTGAACCAATTTTCTTGTCTTGAGATTTTTGTCGTTTGTTTTTTGTCCATCCTCCGGTATCTCGTTTTTCGTGCCTCGAAAAGCGTGAAGATGTCTCTTGCGGAGCACACTGAGCAGAAGGAATCTGCGATCTATGCCTTTATGGCCAAGCGACCAATAGATCCTGTCAAATCTTCTACCTAGTATATTGATTCAAGTGCTTTTCAACATTTTACACATCGGCGAGATTGGTTCACAAAATACACGCCATTCAGAGATTCTGTCATCTTTGGAGGAAGCAAAGAGTATACTGTTGTCGAAAAGGGCAACGTGCAGATTCGGTCCGGTGGGAGAAAATTAATATTTCTCGATATATACTTTGTCCCTGGCATGGAGCTAAACCTTCTCTCAGTCAGTCAGATTATGAGGCACTCTGCTCATTTGGATGTTGTTTTCAACATGCAGCATAGTAGATCGTGCATGTTCCAGGAGTACATCCATCAGCAAACTCTGTCATCAGTCTTATGGGTACCTAAACATGCACTATCTCTCAGTGTTAGCTCGAGAGGGTCTGGTTGGTTGTCTTCCGGAGATTCAGACTCAAATTCCTGGTGTATGCGATGCATGTCAGGCTGCAAACAGCATCGGACTCCGTTTCCAGATGGAGATAAATGGAGAGCATCCAAGGTTTTGCAGTTGGTTCACGCTGATGTATGTGGACCAATGAACACTCCTTCAGTTACTAGATGCAAATATTTCTTGCTATTTGTTGATGATTTCCTCACGATGGTGTGGGTATATTTTTTGAAAAACAAATTAGATGTGTTTGGTACATTTCAGTATTTCAAGGCCTTGATTGAAAGAGTCAGGCTGTCCAACAGTCACTCTTAGGTCTGATAATGGGAGGGAGTTTTGTTCTTCTGACTTCTCTCGTTTGTGTGCTACACATGGCATCAAATGCCAGCTTACCACACCTTACACCCCTCAGCAGAATGGTGTCGTTAAGCATTGAAATCACACCATTACTGAGATGGCACGATCTATGCTGGAGCATTGAAGTGTTCCTAAGAAGTTCTAGGCTGAAGCAATCTACACTGCTGTGTATCTTCTGAACCGGTCTCCTACCTATGTTGTCAAGAAGATGACTCCTGAAGAAGCCTGGTCTGGATGTAAGCCTCAGGTCAACCATCTGAAAGTTTTTGGCTCCACTGCTCATGTTTGGATTCCAGATGCCAAGCGCATCAAGCTGGACTCCAAAAGCCAGAAACTCATGTTCACTGGTTACAGTGAAAAATAAGACATACAGACTGAATGATGTAGACAATGATCGTCTCATATTCAATCGTGATGTAGTGGTTGATGAGACTACTGGGCCCTTTCTTCTGTCTACTGTTATCTCTGAGGATCAACTTTTGAAGGCTTCAGATGTGGGTGTTCGCCTTCCCCTAGCTCCACCTGATAGGAGGGATTCTGTAGTTGTCCAAGCAACTCAGCCTGTTGTTCCACCACCCACCAGTCCTCAGGATATTCTAGATCCTCCTGATCTTGTTCCAACCACACCAAGTGATGCTGTTGCACCTATTTTAGATGTCGGTACAACCGTACATCTACTCTCAGACCTAAATGGTGGGCCAAAACCATTGGTGATCTTCATGATAATGAATTAATCGAGGGTAGATCTGCTCGGAAGAAGAGCAAGCAACAAAATACTGTCAATTTTGCTCTTATGGCCAACCTTCACAGCATCTCGGAGCCTCAGTCATATTCAGAGGCCAAAGGCGTACCTAAGTGGGAACAGGCTATGAAAGCTGAACACCATAGTCTTCTGAAGAACAACACTTGGGTCCTTTCTAATCTTCCCCCTGGGAAGAAGCCCATTGGCTACAAATGGGTGTACAAAGTTAAGTACAAGGCTGACAGAACCCTTGACAAGTATAAGGCTCAGTTGGTAGCCAAAGGGTTCTCACAAAAAGAGGGCATTGACTATGAGGAGACTTTTGCTCCCACAGCCAAAATGAGTACCATTCGGCTTGTCCTCGCTATGGCAGCACAGTTTGGATGGCAAGTCCATCAAATGGATGTCAAGAGTGCCATCCTCAATGGAGATTTGCAGGAAGAAGTTTACATGACGCAACCTCCTAGCTTCAAGGTTGCTGGTAAAGAACACCAGGTGTCCAAACTGGTGAAAGCTCTCTCCGGCCTAAAACAGGCACCACGGGCATGGTACATAAAGATTGATAAGTACCTCATGGATCATGGTTTTCAGCGGAGTCCTGATTCTAATTTGTATGTCAAACAATATGTTGATGATAGTCTTTACATCATTGTCTATGTTGATGATCTAATCATTACTGGCAGCTTGGAGCAGGTGATTGAGGACATCAAACATGATCTCAATCAAACATTTGACATGATAGATTTGGGACTTCTGCATTATTGCCTAGGTGTTGAGGTTTGGCAGACAGCTGATAGTATTTTCATCTCTCAATCCAAGTATGCTAGAAGTTTGTTGGACAAATTCCAGATGACAGATTGCAAAGCTGCATCCACACCTATGGAGAAAGGGCTGAAACTTTCAGCCAATTCAGACTCCCCTGTGGAGAATGAATCTGCATTCAGGCAACTAGTGGGCAGCCTCATCTATCTCACTGCCACTAGACCTGATCTTAGTTTTGTAGTGAGCTACATCTCTCGCTTCATGACAGCCCCTAAAGCTAAACATTGGGTTGCAGCGAAACGTGTGCTGAGATATGTGAAAGGCACTTCCGACTTTAGCATTCTGTATGGAAGGTGCAAAGATCCTACGCTGATAGGTTTTACAAATTCAGATTAGGCAGGTTCTATTGATGACAGAAAGTCTACTTGGAATATGAGACTAATGATATCGATTTGGCTCTTAGAGAGAGTCCTATATCAGTCCCGATTCTTCCCAATACCCAGCGCTCTCAATGTCAGCGATCTCCTAAGGATCCACCGTCAAATGATGCAAAGCACTCTATGCTATCGCTGCTATTGTGTGTGAAATTCTTAAGTATAGACGATGCTAGTGACTCCCTGTAACATTGGTGAAGAGGTCTTCAATTGGTGCGCTTGTGAAAACTGTGCAAATTCAACGCTCAATGAGAAAAGCTTCTCCACGATTAGCCTTATCAATCATCAAAATAAAAGAAGCCTTTATATGAAGAGTAATTCCTCACGCTAATGTGGCTAACAATCTTCTAAGTCTTCATTCGGTGACCAGATGTCTTTAATGAGCCACGACCTTCTTCAGGCTTTTAAAATGTTTTATGCCAGCAGATATGCCCATGCAATATTCTCTATCTCTCCTTGCGATATGCTTGAACATCTATTAACTTCTAATTATTTGCAGTGTAGTGATCGGCGGCCCCCACAAAGTATTTTTCAACACATACAATATATAAAACTTCATATCAAAATCAAACTGGAAGCTGCGATTAGAGAAGGCTTTCACACTGGGCCCACAGTCCACTATGAAAATCTGCAGAAAACTGTCAGAAGTTGTCTCCTTACAGCCAGCAATTAGGAATCTTAAATCACAAATTATACTGTATATAAACTTCAAGCACCAAAGATGCAAATATCAATTCAAATAGACAAATTTATATTGATTTATCAATCAATAAATTTGTAATAAAAACCCTTTGCATTTTATTATCAAATTTCCATATAATCTTCAATGACTTGCAAAATGGTCTCAGACAAATTATTGAAATTCCAAATACAATGAAGCCCAACTGAGAAACCTAAGTGATTTCTCCTCTACAATTCAGCAAATGCAAAGAAACCTCTCTTTGACATTGACTGGATACAAAACCTAAGTCATAGACTTAATACATCAGAAAAACCAAGACATAAGCATCTGAAAAACATGCTCAACAATGACTCTCAACAACCCTTTTAAACTTTCATCAATTAGGACAGGCCCTAATTTTATTAAATGAAAGTTTTTATGTACACAATCACACCTTACAATTTTAAATGCTTTTACACACTAACTTTTTAAATGCTTGTTTTTGTGTACACAACACTTTTTAATAAAGTGTTTTACTACTGACTTAAGTAACTTAAATAAAATATTAATTTTATAAAGCAAATAAAAATATTTTATAAAATTAATTTACAATTATAATATTTTAAGTTACTTAAAAAATGGGGACATGACAACCCTCCCTTCCCAACATTGCTTGTCCCCAAGCAATGGGAAGAAAAATTGAACTCAATCAATCCCTAGATCCCAAATCCATCGACGCTCCTCTAGCAAGCTGAACTGCATCTCCTCAAGGCTGCTAACGAAGAAGATCCTGGGAACGCTTCCGTTGTCGCACAATGTAGTAAACACAAATGTATCCAAGCTCTCATGAATCGGAACAGCAATATGCAATCTGAAAATGTCATTCAAAATGACATGCAAAGTATCATCTTCAATGTATGAAGATGGGGAATCATCATGAGACCAATTACCAACAAGAAAATACTAATTTTCATCACAACAAAGTCTCCCAAATACTGCTGTTCCAAAACTGAAGCCCCATGCTTCAATATCCAGCAATAAAGAAAAATCATCAACCCATGAAAAGTAGATTATTACATCATCCACATACTTCATTAAACAAACTTCATCACAATCATGAGTATGCTTATTTAGTTCACCAAATGGGACTAATACATCAAACAAAACTGAATCCTCTTCATCACTATTGTGATATTCATGCACATCATCATTGGCTGCCCCAAAATCATCAATTTGAGTTGATTGTAAAGGAATAGGACTGCTGTCCTCAAACAAATCAGGGATTATATCATGCCAATCAACTCCATCAAAGGCTGTTCCAAAGCAAGAAACTCCATATGTATCACCTATGTTTGTATGAAACCATTCATGACTCATAGTGATCATATACTTAGCTGTTATTTGATGAAACAAAGTATACTTGAGGGCTTTCATAACAACTTGTTTGCCATCATCTTGGAAAGTCAACTCCATAGCTTGTAGATCATGCATAACTCTTTGCAAAGAATGTAACCATTGCATACCAAGCACAATCTCATTATCCTTCAAATCAAGAACATAGAAGTCATCACAAAGAGTATACTCACCAAATTTGATACTAAGCTTGCTCACATTCTTCTTGCAAGGAATACTGAGTCCTCCTGCTATAGTCACATCAAAGCCTTCAAAATCATCACAAAGCATTCCTCTTTTGTTGACCAAGCCCTCATCAATATAGTTATGTGAAGCTCCACTATTAAGAAGTGCCAATACTTTGCAACCAAACAAATCGTTACATCCCGCTTGTGTCGTAATTATTTTGATGTGTTTTTACCATGTGATGTAATTATGCTACAATGTGTTCAATTATGATGTCATATTTGGATTATGAGATGATCTTAATTTTTAAAAAACATTTAGATGGAATTAATTGATCAAATGATATTTGGGATTAAATTATGTCTGTTTGGTTCAATTCAAATATGAAAAGACACATTTGGAATAATTCAATACAGGAGATATGTTATTGGCTAACTACTATCTTGTTTGAGTGACTACAGGATCGATCAACCCCAAGAAAAGGGGGAGGAAGATATCATCAGGAATGAGAAGTAAATAAGAGAATCTAATGCCATCCGAAATTGTCGGTGAATTGAAATTGACCTATTAAGTGCGTTCGGATGAGAGTGAGAAAATCTAGTGCTAAGTAAACCTTTTGCTACGAAAGGGTAAGTCATCCCAATTATCTTATTATCTCCATCCTTCTCCTTAGAGTGTAACTTAAACTCGACTCGCCAAAAACGAATTGAACTTTACCTTCCTTCCGTGTAAAAAATTAAACCTATATAAGTTCAATTCCTTCAATTGTAGTCATCTTGACCCCCAACTTTATTAGAGTCAATTCGTCTGAGATAGATTAATATAGGAGGGTTCATCCTAAGTTATATTTTTTTATGAAGACCAATTTCTTTATTAGTCCCTCCTAATCGACCTAGGTTTAAAACCTTGCTACTTCTATTTTTTTTTTTAAAGTCGAAACCACATTCTTTTCTTTTATCATGGAGGAATTGTAAGTAATGTTTTGGTCGGACTTTGTGATGTCGGCCTTCCCCGTCGATGATGAGATTTCGAACTTCGCGTGGAGACTTGAACCAACCACTAACGAATGGAAATTTTAAAACAACTTCACTTCATTGCCATCCGTCGACCTCAGGGGAGGAAAGAAACAAAAATAGGTTAAAACTGAAATCGCGAGCGGAGGCACTTATCTCGGGTGATGGACGCGAACTCTTTTTATGGGCAAAAAAAAAACTGTTTCCAGAGGGCATTCTTGGAAGTTCATTTCGGAAGGAAAGAAAACAAAAACCTGAGGATTAAAAATGCGTTTTGAGAGGGAGAGGCAACGAATAAGCATGTCGGTCTTCTGTGACGGGAATGGAGAACGGGGAATGTTGAAGTTTCAAGCGATAGAGTAGAAAGGAGCTGCGGGTGGTCGTTTTCAAGGAGTTGAAAGCTACCAGAGGAGCGAACCAGCTGCAAGAGGACATTTTGAAGGGTCACCGAAATTTGAAGGCATGTACCCTTCCGTCCTAGTAACTCTTAAACCCTCTTTCTTTACTGAGGCAATGCGTGAGTTTATGGAAGAAGCTCCACACCAAATGTTTTACTGAACAGTAGACAAAAAGAAAAGAGTCTTTTTATTTATCTTTGTGACGTATAATAAAGAAATACCCTTCATTTCATACAGACAACTTCAATAGGAGTTGCTTAGAAAACTACAAGAATGAACATTATCTTTCGCTGTTAGTTAAGAAGAACTTGTCTTTCGACTTACCTTCATGCAAACTATTATTTTGTTTTTAACAAGAAACCAGTTAAAGCGACGTCTGAAGAGAACACAATGGGTTTAAGATTGCCTTAGACGAATGGAACAGTTTTCCTTAATAGAAAAAAAACTTTCTTGGTATGGTGATTAGCTGTTCTTCATAGTAGTAGACTCATCTTGGTTAAAACACTTCTTTCAAGAAACATAAATGCTGGCACAAATCTATTTATCCAGAGTTACAGTCAGTCCTAAACCTCAATGCCTTTCTTTAGCTTAGATGGAACCGAAAGTGTCTCAGTAAGGAGAGCAGCCCTCTATAAATTGGTATTATAAACCGGAAACACTTTCTACTGAATCTATTCTGCCTAATTTTAGAAATGGTGTTGTCACATACCAAAAAAATAGAGGGTACGTCTATCCATGTGCAGTAGCACAAGTGATTTAAGCCGAAATAGGTTGTAACCAAGACCAAGCCGAGTAGGGTGACAACTGAACTACATGACCAGTTGAGTCGTGTTGCGCACATTTGCAAAACCTTGGCCGAGGTGACACTTGCATGTGAATTGGTGTCAGTCAATTTCTTTGCCCGAATACTTTTCTAGTCAGATGATCATACTAGTTAGAAGATTATCTATAGTGTATGATCGGCTAGGAAGTAGTAGGGTAACCACCAGTCTCAGATGCCATTGGATTCTCTTAATAAAACTTCTTGGCGGCGGGCCGGGTCATTTCAGCCGAAATGACGCGGGGGACTGAAAAGTCCGTGGTTGGGCGGATAAACGCCCTGATGATATCTTTCCTCTCCGACTTACTATGTGGAAAATAGAAGACAAACAAATATAAACGGGACAAACAAGCTTGAACATTGAACTATTCTTCCCCACGAATGAATACAGTACTCTTTTCCTTATCTTTTAATACTTTGAACTAAAATAAATGCAAGGAACATTTACTTATTATGCTGTTTTCCTAGTTATTCATATGATTTTACTTGTTAGTGTTGTAGTTCAGCATGAATTATGAAGTTTTATAAGTTTGTTACTTCCTTGAACATAAAGTCATATTCATGTTCTTATACAATGAATTGTGCTGAATCACTTAGAAGCTTTAATGTTATGTTGTAAGATATAAACTTTGTATTGATGTACCATTGTTATACCTTTGGTTAAAGTTAGTTTATATTTTTGGAAGTTGTTACATATGGTATCAGAGCTACCAGGTTCGACACTGAACCATGGGCTCATCACCAAGAGAAGCTTAGAACTGTTAGAACTGAAACAAGCATTTTGGTTTTGTACCAGGATGCGGGTATACACTGCAAAACGTAAGAGAACACAAGAACCAGGTACCATTCCGCAATGGAAAACAGCGAAGGAAACAAATGATTATCTATGTTGTACTGTACCCTTGGATAATGAAACATTAACTGATGCTGTCAAACGGCTTAAGGCCGAAAAACGAAACCAAGCTAAAACAAAACGAATACTGGTAGAAACTATCTCCATAGAGCTTAGAAAAATGACAGATGTCAAACGACTTGTAATACCAGATGGAAACATTAACATGTCCTTAACCATGAAGGAAACTCGGGTATCTACTCCGGGTTACTGGTTAATTCCTTATTCGGAATTTGACGGGCAGGAAGAGCCCATAACCGGTAGTGATGAAAGCTCTTAGATAAGGAGTTCCAAAAGAATTATGTAAATACTGTAAAAAGACAAATTTTGTAGTGCAAATTTTGTAGTGTGTTAATTAAAAAAAAAAAAAATTTGTTGTGTAAATCAAATAAATGTTGTTGTGTTCAATCTGCTGTATAATTAAGAGAAATTAAGTGGTAATATAGAAACTAAGAGCATAATTACTTTAACAGGTTTAATTGGTGAGGGAATGGCTCACTTATCTGAAGGAAGGGGGGAGACTGAATTTCCCGAGACCTCTACTGCAAAGTTAGATAGACTCTTGCAGATGATGCATGATACCCAGACTAGGCTCCAGCAGCTAGAGCAGAGAGAGAACAGAAGTAACAGGAACCAAGACGAGGAACATGAATCAAGAATTAAGGATAGAAACTCAGAAAATGTTCACACTCATCCAACTAGAAATGAAGAACACACCATAACTCAGCCTGATAAAAACAAGGTAATGCATGGTATTATCTCTGACGATATGAAGAAAGTAAAACCCCCGCAATATGATGGAGTAGAAGTAGGAGATGCAGCCGAAGCCTGGTTGACGGGTATGGAAAAGTATTTTGAAATAAGAGAATATACAAAAAACATGAAAGCGGTGTGGGGAGCTTATCAATTAACCGGAGAAGCCGCTGGATGGTGGGAGAATAAAAAGGCAGAACTGGGGTGGTCATCCGCGGATATGACTTGGGATCGGTTCGTGGAAGCCTTTAGCAACGATGGTTACCACAGCTATTTTATGAACAGAAGTTAACAGATTTTCAGGAATTAAGACAAGGTGAGCTCACAGTGCATGCATATTGGGAGAAGTTTACTCGTTTACTGAAGTATGTTCCCCAATTCCATAGGGATGAGAAGTATAAAGTAAGGAAATTTATCATCGGACTCAATAATCGCATTGGGGGATCAGTAGATGTTTTGGCACCTACCAGCATGAATGAAGCTTATGAGAAGGCTGTGAGACAGGAGCAGAAACTTAAGAAGGATGACTCCATAAGGGATAGAAACAGAAAACGGAGGAACTGGTCACAAAATTCTCAACCCTTCAAAAAGAAAGGAAGCAATTTTACCTACAGAAACAGGGATCCAAGAGGAAACAAAGGAAATCGCCCGGATCAGTCTAAGGACAGGAGAAGTTTTGACAAATTCAAGAGAAACAATGAAGAAAATAACAGGGGAGCAGAGAAAAGGGGACCCCCAAGAGGATGTTTTACTTGCGGGGGTGATCACTATGCTAACCAATGTCCTACCAGGAACCAAGGAGGGTTCCAGCAGAAGAACCCACTACCCAACCAGCAGACAGCTTTTCAACAAAGAATTCACGCAGTAGTGGACAACAGACAAGCAGAGTATCAATTCACACCTATAGAAGTTCCAGGTATGCTTTATGGGAATCCTATAACCATACTCATAGATACCGGGGCTACAGAGAATTTCATTTCACCTAAGTTATTGAGTAGATTTCCAAAAAGGGCAGGATACATGGCAACTCCTTGGATGGTCGAATATGCTAATCGATCGAGAGCTCGGGTAGAGAAATGTTTATTTGAAGCCAGGGTTGAACTTCCAGGCCTCACCTCTGAAATAAACCTATATGTGGCACCTCTAGGTTCATATGATCTCATCTTAGGCATGAGCTGGTTGGAGAAACACAAGGCCAAGGTGGATTGTTATAAAAAAACAATTGAGTGTGAAGATGATTTGGGAAATAAAGTTCAAATGCAAGGAGTTCCACATGAAGTCAAGTTACGACGACTCTCTGCCATGCAATTAAAACGAAGTGGAAGGAAAGGCTGCCAGATATTTGCAGTCAAAATGGAGAAAGTTAGCGGAGTAAGAGAAACCGATTGTAAGTCAGGAGAGGAGACACAAGAATCAATTGGAGAGAAATATCCCTATCTTCGAGACTATCAGGATGTATTTCCAGAAGAGTTGCCAGGTTTGCCTCCTAAGAGAGTATTTGATTTTTCTATAGAGTTAGTTCCTGGAGCAGCACCTGTATCAAAGGCCCCTTACCGCATGACAACTGTTGAACTTATGGAGTTGAAGGCCCAACTTCAGGAATTACTGGACAAAGGTTTGATTAGACCTAGCGTGTCACCATGGGGGGCACCCGTGATTTTTGTAAAGAAAAAGGATGGAACTCTACGTCTATGCATAGACTATAGGATGCTGAACAAACTGACTATCAGGAACAAATACCCTCTACCCCGCATAGATGATTTATTTGACCAAATGCGAGGAGCGTCAGTCTTTTCCAAAATAGACCTTCGCTCAGGATATCATCAGTTGAGGTTAAAGGAGGAAGATATTCATAAGACAGCCTTCAAAACTCGCTATGGGCATTACGAATTCACAGTACTACCTTTCGGACTAACTAACGCCCCAACTGCGTTTATGAATTTGATGAACAGTGTGTTCCATGACTGTTTGGATAGATTTGTTTTAGTTTTCCTGGATGATATTTTAATCTATTCAAGGAATCAAGAGGAACACTATCAGCATCTTCAACTTGTCTTGCAACGCCTGCGTGAAAACAAACTTTATGGAAAATTATCCAAATGTACTTTTTTCCAAAAAGAAGTCCAATATCTGGGACATATTATCTCTGAAAAGGGTATAGCAATTGATTCTGCAAAAATAAAAGCAATAACCGAATGGCCTGTCACCAAAAATGTTCAAGAAGTCCGAAGTTTTATGGGCTTAGCAGGCTATTATCGAAAGTTTGTAAAGGATTTTTCACGTATTGCCTATCCGATTACTTCATTGCAAAGAAAAGGTAAAAGTTTTGTTTGGTCAGAAAAATGTCAAAAGGCGTTTGATTTGCTTAAAGAGAAACTGATTTCTGCACCTGTATTAAAAATACCAGATCCCGAGGGAAAATTTGTTGTGGTAACCGATGCCTCAGGGGAAGGAATAGGTGGGGTACTCATGCAGAATGAACAAGTAATAGCATATGAATCTAGAAAACTAAAAACTATGAGCAAAACTATGCCCCCCATGATCTCGAATTAGCTGCTATTATTCATGCTTTACAAATGTGGTGGCATTATTTATTAGGAAAACCATTTGAACTCCGCTCTGATCACCAGGGATTAAGATACATATTTACCCAACCAAATCTAAATGCCAGACAAAGACGATGGCTAGAGTTGATTGTAGATTATGATTTTGAGATCAGTTATATCAAGGGAAAGGAAAACCGGGTAGCGGATGCTTTAAGCCGCAGAAGGCATGTCAACGCGCTAATCACAGTACACTTAGACTTCAGAGACCGAGTACTTCAACACTTGAAGAATGATTCACACTACCAGCAAGTAAGGCAAGGTCTTCAACTTGACCCATTGGATCCAAGGTACGAAGGATACAAAATAGAAGGTGATGGACTATTAAGATATTAGGGTAGAATGTACATACCCGAAGATACAAAGCTCAGAACTTTAATTTGGAAAGAAACACATTCAGCACCGTATTCAGGGCATCTCGGAGTTACCAAACTTATGGCAGATGTAAAACCTTTATATTTTTGGAAGGGAATGAAGAAAGACGCAGCCAGATTTGTAGCTAGTTGTCTTGAATGCCAAAGAGTCAAAGCGGAACACCAGCATCCAGCGGGACTATTACAACCTCATGCAGTACCTGACTAGAAGTGGCAGATAATCAGCATGGATTTTATCCAAGGATTACCCATGTCTAGTAATAAACATAACACCATCCTAGTAGTAGTTGACAGACTCACCAAGGTAGCACATTTTATACCAGGAAATTTAACCGACGGTGCTTCTACTATTGCTCACAAATTTGTTCGGGAAATATTTCGATTACATGGAATACCCGAGAAAATAATATCTGATAGGGACGCTAGAGTAACTTCCCGATTTTGGCAAACATTATTTTCAGCCTTGGGTACAAAATTGAACATTAGTTCTGCTTACCATCCTGAAACTGACGGCCAAACAGAAAGAGTTAATCAAATTTTAGAAGATCTTCTTCAGATGTATTGTATGGATCAACAGTACAAATGGGAAGAATACCTTCCTTTAGTGGAATTTGCTTACAATAATTCGTATCAATCATCCATAAAAATGGCACCATTTGAGGCACTGTATGGAAGGAGGTGTAGAACTCCTATCAGCTGGGATAAGCTGGAAGATAGGATAACCCTCGGCCCAGAAATGCTTTCCGAAATGGAAGAGCAAGTTAAGTTGATCAAGAAAAGGTTAGCAGAAGCTAACGATAGACAGAAAAGCTACGCTGATACCAAAAGAACTCCCAGACAATTTGAAGTTGGGGAGAAAGTGCTTTTGCGTGTCAAACCACATAAGAGTGCTATAAAATTTGGGAAATCCATCAAACTTGCACCTCGGTATGTCGAACCATTTGAGGTTCTGGAAATTATCAACCCGGTTGCCTATAAAATTGCTCTACCACCAGCCCTCGCTCGATTGCATAACGTCTTCCATGTTTCTTATCTAAAAAAATATATATCTGATTTTACACATATGATTGACTGGAACTCCTTACAGGTTCAGGACCCAGGGGTAATCATGATCGAGCCAGTCAAGGTGCTCGAGGTACGTAAGCGTAGCTTACGTAACAGAGAGGTGGCCCAATGTAAGGTCTAGTGGGACCAGTACTCAGAAGATAGTGCCACCTGGGAGGATTATACTGAAATGCAGCAGAAATTTCCACATTTGTTTAATGTATAAAATAGTTGAACTTTTTTTTTTTTAAAGTTGGTTGAACCACATGACTTTATGAATTTTAGATATCTTACAATCATCGAGGATGATGATTCACAAGGGGAAGGGTATGTTACATCCCGCTTGTGTCGTAATTATTTTGATGTGTTTTTACCATGTGATGTAATTATGCTACAATGTGTTCAATTATGATGTCATATTTGGATTATGAGATCTTAATTTTTAAAAAACATTTAGATGGAATTAATTGATCAAATGATATTTGGGATTAAATTATGTATGTTTGGTTCAATTCAAATATGAAAAGACGCATTTGGAATAATTAAATACAAGAGATATGTTATTGGCTAACTACTATCTTGTTTGAGTGACTACAGGATCGATCAACCCCAAGAAAAGGAGGGGGAAGATATCATCAAGAATGAGAAGTAAATAAGAGAATCTAATGCCATCCGAAATTGTTGGTGAATTGAAATTGACCTATTAAGTGCGTTCGGATGAGAGTGAGAAAATCTAGTGCTAAGTAAACCTTTTGCTACGAAAGGGTAAGTCATCCCAATTATCTTATTATCTCCATCCTTCTCCTTAGAGTGTAACTTAAACTCGACTCGCCAAAAACGAATTGAACTTTACCTTCCTTCCGTGTAAAAAATTAAACCTATATAAGTTCAATTCCTTCAATTGTAGTCATCTTGACCCCCAACTTTATTAGAGTCAATTCGTCTGAGATAGATTAATATAGGAGGGTTCATCCTAAGTTATATTTTTTTATGAAGACCAATTTCTTTATTAGTCCCTCCTAATCGACCTAGGTTTAAAACCTTGCTACTTCTATTTTTTTTTTAAAGTCGAAACCACATTCTTTTCTTTTATCATGGAGGAATTGTAAGTAATGTTTTGGTCGGACTTTGTGATGTCGGCCTTCCCGTCGATGATGAGATTTCGAACTTCGCGTGGAGACTTGAACCGACCACTAAAGAATGGAAATTTTAAAACAACTTCACTTCATTGCCATCTGTCGACCTCAGGTGAGGAAAGAAACAAAAATAGGTTAAAATTGAAATCGCGAGCGGAGGCACTTATCTCAGGTGATGGACGCAAACTCTTTTTATGGGCAAAAAAAAAACTGTTTCCAGAGAGCATTCTTGGAAGTTCATTTCGGGAGGAAAGAAAACAAAAACCTGAGGATTAAAAACGCGTTTTGAGAGGGAGAGGCAACGAATAAGCACGTCAGTCTTCTGTGACGGGAATGGAGAATGGGGAATGTTGAAGTTTCAGGCGATAGAGTAGAAAGGAGCTACGGGTGGTCGTTTTCAAGGAGTTGAAAGCTACCAGAGGAGTGAACTAGCTGCAAGAGGACATTTTGAAGAGTCACCGAAATCTGAAGGCATGTACCCTTTCGTCCTAGTAACTCTTAAACCCTCTTTCTTTACTGAGACAATGCGTGAGTTTATGGAAGAAGCTCCACACCAAATGTTTTACTGAACAGTAGACAAAAAGAAAAGAGTCTTTTTATTTATCTTTGTGACGTATAATAAAGAAATACCCTTCATTTCATACAGACAACTTCAATAGGAGTTGCTTAGAAAACTACAAGAATGAACATTATCTTTCGCTGTTAGTTAAGAAGAACTTGTCTTTCGACTTACCTTCATGCAAACTATTATTTTGTTTTTAACAAGAAACCAGTTAAAGCGACGTCTGAAGAGAACACAATGGGTTTAAGATTGCCTTAGACGAATGGAACAGTTTTCCTTAATAGAAAAAAAACTTTCTTGGTATGGTGACTAGCTGTTCTTCAAAGTAGTAGACTCATCTTGGTTAAAACACTTCTTTCAGGAAACATAAATGCTGGCACAAATCTATTTATCCAGAGTTACAGTCAGTCCTAAACCTCAATGCCTTTCTTTAGCTTAGATGGAACCGAAAGTGTCTCAGTAAGGAGAGCAGCCCTCTATAAATTGGTATTATAAACCGGAAACACTTTCTGCTGAATCTATTCTGCCTAATTTTAGAAATGGTGTTGTCACATACCAGAAAAACAGAGTGTAAGTCTATCCATGTGCAGTAGCACAAGTGATTTAAGCCGAAATAGGTTGTAACCACAACCAAGCCGAGTAGGGTGACAACTGAACTACATGACCAGTTGAGTCGTGTTGCGCACATTTGCAAAACCTTGGCCGAGGTGACGCTTGCATGTGAATTGGTGTCAATCAGTTTCTTTGCCCGGATACTTTTCCAGTCAGATGATCATACTAGTTAGAAGATTATCTATAGTGTATGATCGGCTAGGAAGTAGTAGGGTAACCACCAGTCTCAAATGGCATTGGATTCTCTTAATAAAACTTCTTGGCGGCGGGCCGGGTCATTTCAGCCGAAATGACGCGGGGGACTGAAAAGTCCGTGGTTGGGCGAATAAACGCCCTGATGATATCTTTCCTCTCCGACTTACCATGTGGAAAATAGAAGAAAAACAAATATAAATGGGACAAACAAGCTTGAACATTGAACTATTCTTCCCCACGAATGCATACGGTACTCTTTTCCTTATCTTTTATTACTTTGAACTAAAATAAATGCAAGGAACATTTACTTATTATGCTGTTTTCCTAGTTATTCATATGCTTTTACTTGTTAGTGTTGTAGTTCAGCATGAATTATGAAGTTTTATAAGTTTGTTACTTCCTTGAACATAGAGTCATATTCATGTTCTTATACAATGAATTGTGCTGAATCACTTAGAAGCTTTAATGTTATGTTGTAAGATATAAACTTTGTATTGATGTACCGTTGTTATACCTTTGGTTAAAGTTAGTTTATATTTTTGGAAGTTGTTACACAAAGTACCTTCAAAGATGAATGGAATGTACCTTGAAGCTCTTGAAAGATATGCAATCCTAGAACTCTTGTTATCCTCAATTGTAAGTTCTAGTGTGTCCTTCATCTTCATCCTCATCAAGCACCTCTATGTAATGCACCTTGCCTTTGCCAAGGCACCTATGACCAATCTCCCATGGCTGCTTGCAATTGTAGCACAACTTCTTCCTTCTCAATTCATCTCTTTCTTCATAACTCATCTTAGATGTTCCTTCACCTTTCTTTGGAGGAGTGGGCTGCTCATAAGATTTCCGACTTGCAACTTCATCTTTGAAGCTTTTCTTTTGAGGTGTGTATGTAGAAATGATATCCAAATCAAGTGCAAGATCAATGGCCTCATCAAGTGTACTTGGCCTATGCACCTTGACCAATCCTTTGATCCTATCATTCAGCCCTTCAATAAACAACATTGTTATCCTCTTA
The DNA here is from genome assembly GCA_027924645.1 of Cunninghamia lanceolata. Classification (NCBI taxonomy): domain Eukaryota; kingdom Viridiplantae; phylum Streptophyta; class Pinopsida; order Cupressales; family Cupressaceae; genus Cunninghamia; species Cunninghamia lanceolata. The sequence continues at coordinate 14,735,663 of BSBN01000803.1, forward strand.
TCGGACATGTCAGGTACCATGACTGCAATCTTTTGAAATTCATTCACATAAGCATCCACTCTTCCACTTTGCTTCAGCTATGCAAGCTCATAGTAGTAGACCTCCACATCTTTTCTATCAAACCTGTTAATGAGTTTTTGAACAAATTCATCATATGAAGTAATCCCGTTGTAATGTTGAGACACAAGTCCACAATGCCACCACTCATATGCCAATCCCTCCAAATGCATAGTAGCAAAATGTATGGCCTTTTCTTCACTCATGGGCTTGAGTGTAAGAAAGGTATCCAATTTGTTCACCCATGCTCTAGCACTTATCTTGCCACTACCATCAAAATTTGGAAGAGATATCTTGTTCAAAGCATCCTTGTACTCCTTCGGTTGAGCTCTTCTTTGCCTTCGTTGATTCACTCTACCTCTTCTAGTTTCACAGTTATGGTTCAAGAAGGTATTGATATTCACTCTATCTCGAACATGATCCGGAAGTGCATCATACTCATCAATCAAGGCTGTCAGATCATCAACATCTTCATCTTAAAAGGGTAACTCCTCAATTACCTCTTCTTCTCTAGGAAGAAAAGTAGGTTGCATAGGTCTCTCAAGGGTTGGTGTATGTGTCCTTCTTCTCCTTGATGATCCTGCAATGCTACATGTATCATCTTGATTTGCCCTGTTATTATTGTTCCTGTTATTACCCTCCAAAGTTCTACACAACCTATCAAGGCTTGCTTGTGTTTGTTGCTAACTATCTACCATTCTCCTTTGATTTTCAACCATCTCTCTAATCATTCGATCCATATCAACCTGTGGCTTACCTTGCTGCCTTCTATCACCCATTGGCCTTCTTCTATAATGATGCGGAAATGGATCTATGCAGTCATCACCCATAGGCTGGCAGGCCTATGGCTCTAATACCACTGTAATATCCCTAATAGATATTTTCTATATTTCTAATAATTTTGTTTTAATGAAGTTCTGATATTTTCTCTTATTCTGAATCTTGCAATGTGAACAATGAAGCTCTATGTCTGATCATGACAACATACACTTATGCACAAGAATAATGATTTATATGGCAACAAAGATAGATAGGATAGAATGTTCAAATTAAAGATTTGAAAACAGATATAGTCGATACACAGCTGTATATTTTCTGAGAATGCAATTTATAAATGGAGACTTCTCATACCAGCTATCTTGTTGATCTTTGCTGTAGCTTAATTGTTCTATCTCTGTCCTAGATATGTAGATTACTGTCTAATGGATGCCAGACTCTTGTGAATAGCTGTAATTCCTTTATCTGTGTTTTGTCTAGCTACGTCACACTTCATGCCCACGTCTCTCCTTCCCGATGGATTCCACGACTTTGCTACTACTCATGCAACTCGAATACTTCCTTCATTGAAAGTGACCAACTATAATATAATTCCTTTAAACACCAATTTGCCAGATTATATATATCGAACCTCTATTGCAAACAATCTTCAAACCATATGATACGGCGCTCTCATTCAAATCTTCCTAATGTGTGATGAAATCTGAGATGGTGGGGCTCACGATTCCTCTATTGGTGGTGCCACTTTCAACTATCAACTATGGTGTTGATTACTTCCTTCAAGAAATGTTTCAACTCCTCCTTGACTCCTTACGCCAACCTCAATATGATGTTTGGCACTTTTACGAACTAATTGGAATATGAGACTAATGATATCGATCTGGCTCTTAGAGAGAGTCTTGTATCAGTCCCGATTCCTCCCAATACCCAGTGCTCTCAATGTCAGTGATCTCCTAAGGATCCACGGTCAAATGATGCAAAGCACTCTATGCTATCGCTGCTGTTGTGTGTGAAATTCTGAAGTATAGACGATGCTAGTGACTCCCTATAACATTGGTGAAGAGGTCTTCAATTGGTGCGCTTGTGAAAACTGTGCAAATTCGACGCTCAATGAGAAAAGCTTCTCCACGATCAGCCTTATCAATCATCAAAATAAAACAAGCCTTTATATGAAGAGTAATTCCTCACGCTGATGTGGCTAACAATCTTCTAAGTCTTCATTCGGTGACTAGATGTCTTTAATGAGCCACTGTAATGTCCCCTTCTAGTAAGCTCAAATTGTTCACAACCTTGCACAATTTCAACTTACAAAAAGGAAACATTAGTACTCTAAATTTTTCTCTTTTCATATCATAGTTAATATAGATACATATTCTTTCCATATTTATCCTAGAACTTATAATTCCATAATCACATAATTCATATTCATAGTCATATTCATATTCCTATTCATTTTCATATTCATATTCATTTTCATATTTATATTCATAGGCCTCATGTGCTATCCTCAGGAGGATCATGTGTCGCCCTATCATTAACCCATCTCTAACTCCATAGGCATGGTTCGTTAAGGAGACACAACCATCCCATACGGAGGCCCGATGGCTTCCCACCTCACCAATCAGCTCCAAAGACTTCCCACCTCATCTTTCGAGAGTCACCTACCATAGGGCACAAATTACATTGATGAGCTCATCATACCATAGGCCCAAGGCTTCACGTCACACCCGAGGTACTTCGACACTTGGCCCAAGAGACTTCACCTCACACCCGGAGGTACTTCATCTTCTTGGGGTTACCTAGGTCCAATAACATTCTCCTAACTTACCCATACACCTAGGATGGCGAGATGATTAATGATGAGGCTAATCCTCTTCTCGGATATGGCACAATCCTATGATTTCTAAGTAATTATTAACATTTGGCACATGATGCCTTATAAATAGTACATCTTGGCCTTATATCATAATTGGCCAATCATATATCCACATGATCTTAATGCTTGATCATATTCCATTATCATCATCATTGATTCCTTATGCATAACCATTAATGATCACTATCATTCATTCATCTATGGTAATAATCATTCATATAAACATAACCATTCATTCTTGTATATTCATCTTATGAACAAAACCTTTCATTCCTACATATCTTTATTTATTTATTTTTATTCCTTTATGTTGACTGATTTAATTCCTTATTTTAGCATATATCTAACAAAATATATACCAAATGTTATTTTAATATGATATATTGAATATTACAAATACACTATGACAATGACATACCTGGTATAGCCTGCGTACTTACCTTGCTGCCTCTGTGTATTCCTTGTGCTGCATCTTGATCGCTGTTTGAAGTTCCTTAGACTGCTTATTCTCTTTTTCCTATGATTAATATTCAGTACTTGAATGATATTCGATGCTAGTTAATTGCCCATCGAATGCTTGCCTATGAATGGATTCTATGAATGTTTTATGAATGATTGATTACAGATCAAATGATGGAATGAATGATAATTCAATGAGTTATTTTTGCTTGCTGATTCGGTGATATGAAGAGATGACATATGATTCCTTTTTTCCTCTATCTTGGCGCTGGTCTGATCTTCATCCTGCAGATCGCTTTGATTGTAGAAGATGTATATGAATGAATTGTTGCATGGAATGCCTGATTGTATTAATTATTAATGCTCAATGGGCTGATGCTATGTAACGGCGATGAGGAGATTATAATTACTGCTGACTTTTTTTTCCCCATTTCTACCCAACTATCCTTTTATATACTTGGTCAAATGCTCTTCATCCATGGGTACCTTCCTTCAAGGTGGTCATTGTTCTTAAGAGACGCCACCTTTAACATCAGCGCTGCACTCTTTAAATGCTAATCATGGTCTTAACACTAATACTCCATGACAAATCACGTCCTTCGCTTTTCTTTTGGACACATCACAATCTTTTTCATATACCAATTGCTGCAATATACCCCGTATATGTATGGTTCTGATTTCATAGGTCTTTGATTTATCAAATCACTGCTTAAGATAGTTATTAACAAACGTCCGCTGCCTTATAACTTGTTTGCTGTCTATGTTAGGCAATGATCGATTGTCTTAAAGACAATCTTAACACAAACACAATATGAACACAAATCTGCAACAAATAACACAATGAATGCCTTGAATGCTCTTTTGCTCAAAAGCATAACCTTGTTATCATCAACTTGTTACAAAATGAATTCAAACACTTGTTTATATATGCTTTCCCGTTTAACTTTCGCAAATTAATTGAAAGAGCCGACAAGGAAGGACCCATTTAAAAGTCCTATGCCGACATCCTTAAATTTTACCCCGACCAATCAGGGTGGACTTGGGCGCGAGCACCCAAATCCCAAGGTGCCTTTTTGGTCGGGACCTAAGCATTAAATGGGCCCCTAGTTCCCATTTGACATGGGTTTCGGCGGATTTCTCATTGGGATGAATATTTTGCTTGTAGAATGTAAACACGGGGACCTAGAAGGTAAAAAGGCATGTGTCCACTTTTTACTCCATAACACCAACATACTACAAGCCCCTCAAGAGTGGATTTGGTTCAAAAAAAATCCTTGAGTTTGATGTTAAAAATTCGTTGGAAGAGGACCTTCCCTCCAATAGTAAGAGTAAACGCATGGAAGATGTAGATTTCATGGAGCAAAGATCCATGAATCATGGGGGGCAGTGGCAGGTGTCAAGGACAAAGATAATGTCATAATTAAAGAAGACGGTTTAATGACGTTATGCAAGCCATTATTTCAATAGAGGAAGAAATTGGCTATGGCAACTACAAATTGCAATATGCCTCTCTTTTCACGCATACCTCTCTAAATTTGAGCTTTTAATTGGATGTTTTATGCTGGAAAGCATTTCTTGGGTGATCAGGGAGGTCTTTAAAGCTAATTCTTCCCTATAGATGGGCTTTTTTTTTCTTTCTCATATCCTAATAAGTTACTGGAAATGCATTCTAATCAATTATATTTCAAATTGATGTATCTGACTTTCAGTTTTCCACGATCTTTGATTCTTTTGCATAAATAAATAGATATGTATGTACATGCATATTTCCATATATGTTGCACTCTAATTGTATCATAACCAAGATTTTCATGATTTTATTGTATTCATTTTGGATATCATCCAAATCTGTATTTGTATTTATATATAGTTATTTGATTGGATCATAGTTGGATATTTTTTGTTTCCTGCTAGCTCATAGTAAACCCCTCTAACCTATCCTAAAACATCCATAGAATGATATTCTAATCCATGTATGTCTAAAACCCCTACGTGCTTTGATACATTTACAATAATGTTGGCTAGAACTCATGTATGCTTTGATACATTTACAAACATCTAAACTTGACAAAATAGTAGTCTAAACTCTTTATTAAGTGATGCACGTGAGATCAAAAATGGTGTCTAACATCATGTTACATTTCAATAGTAGGAAGAATCTAACAACCCATTTACAAGAGGCAAGTTTGCAAAGATTAAAACTTAAATTCTTATATATATTTCACACTAACATCGTACCATCCAGAGATTAACTTTTAGTAATTGGTCAAATTGTATTTGCATGATATGGAAAGTATAAAATGTCAATACATGAATAGAAAAAATAAACAGTGATATAGAAGAATCCCCAAGATTCTTAATAGTGCTTGTAAACTTTTTGGAGTCTCCAAAATCAAAACTAGAAATGGTAATTGTCAACCATAGTATGACAACTATTCATAATTAACAGATACTAAATAATAATGAGATTTGGTTTTACATAACTAGGGAAAACAAATGGAACTTAAAATGTAATTGCATCACTTAATTAATTGTATGTCATATTGTATATAAAAAATATACATTTGCTTTGTACAGCTTCAACCTAACAATATGAAATAAATCCCACCTCTAGAAGCATACCTGTCTTGTACTAAAAGTTGTCCAATAATGCAACCTCGTTCAAATCGCTTGCGAAATAAGGGAGATTCAGGCCACTCATAGGGCCAACATTGCACCTCTTTTATCATCTACAAAAGGAAATGGCAGTAAGAGTTCAACAACAAAAAATCTAGGTATGTGCATCACCATATCTTTTTTATAACACAAATAGAATATGACCCATGATCTTGAAAATCATCCTTATCCTATGAGAATAGAATTATGTGCAGCATGGATAATGGTACCCTATAATTCAACATGCATTTAAGTAAGAACTACAAGATAAATATAGCACACAAATGATACAAACCAAAACATTTTGTTTGCACAATATAAGTTTTTTGATCTCAAAACTATACTCATTTACTGAACTTGAACAAGTATATTTCTATGCAATGACATTGAAATAATTGATTAAACAATGAAAGAAAGTGTTGGAAGAATGAATGCATGGAGTTTGAGAGAATTAGATGGAGCACACTTCAATGTGTGTATACTTGTATTTATTATAGAATGTGGAAGTTACATTGGTGGTTGTAACATACATTGTAATTATGATGTTTTATCACGATTCAACTGTATATTTTTTGAGTCAAACTCGTTGACCCATATTTCATGAGTAGTGATTCATCAAAGATGGGTCCATGTGGACCACTACTCATGAAATATGGGTCAACGTGGGCGATGCAATAAGCACTAAGTGGACAATTCATACTCATTAGAGATGGGTTCTGTTAGTGTAGGTTTTTATTTTCCTAGTGGGTTATTTATTTTCCCTCTTTCCTAGGTTTTTCCTACACTTTTATTAAACTTGTTTAGGTTAAATAAAGTGAGTTTAATTAGGTGAGTGGGTCATTTAAGGTGTCACCATCGTATGAGGGAGTTACATTTACTATGTTCAGGCCATTTGGTGGTCTCTCCCTATCGGTCGGTTTTGCCACCTCCACCCCTCTCCCTGGTCTATATAAACTCATTAACTAGCTTGTATTTTGCATCTTGTACGACAATTCTGCGAATCTGTTGTAACTTGTTCTTTGAGCTCGTAATGCAATTCTGTCATCTTGACATTTGCATATTTCTCGAAATTGTTGGTTTGCTTTTGTTTATGCATTTACAACTTTTGTACCTTAGAATCTCTCTGTAACAAGCAAAACCTACATACAATCGGACCTCTGCCTTTTATGAACCAGAATGTAATATCCTTCGGGTTCAGGCCTTGCATACTAGGAATGCATATTCCCTTGTATGTTTGATTGCATGTGCAAACATACAATCGCACATATATACAATTGGTGGGCCCCAGTTTTTGTATCTTGCCTTCACCTGCTTTGCATATTTCCTTGTATCTCTTCATTGTATGTCTGAATGTATATTGGGAACATGCAATCCCAATATACAACCCGCGGATTCCACCTTTTTCACAAATGCAGTTAACTCCTTGGTCGCGTCCGCCCTGCATCTATCTGCTTGTATATTTCCTTTGTATGCAGCGAATTTATATCACATATACAATGCAACTTGTATATAAAGTGGACCCCACCAATTGTATCTCCCCCTTTGTATGTTTGCATGCATCGGCCGTCGGGGAGACTGTTGCATGAGTCGCCGATGGATATTGTTTCACCAAAAGAACCTTTGTATGTCCCCCTTGTATGTGGCGAATGTATATGACCCTTGCATCTTTGCGATGTACATTCGCGCTTGTATCTTGGCGATGTATGTTTCCTTTGCATATCGCCATTGTATCTGCCCGTTGTATATCAAACATACATGCAAAATATACATGCAAACCCTTACATACAAGCATGGAATATTCCCAGAATCTACGATGGAATATTCGATGCACATGCAACCCGATATGCATACAACTAATTTTCCACTTTTCTGAAGCCGATTGCACATTATTTTCAGGCCCGCCAATGTATAACTGCACTTGCACATACAAATGCACATACAAACAGCAATGCATACACAAAGATACATGCATAAAAATGTGAAGGCCGACAGACTTAGGAATTTTGGAAAGTGCCTGTGAATTTAAATGCTTGAAATCTGAATTTTATGCAGGCACTAACAGGTCCCATACAAGATCATTTTAGCTAAAGTTGGTGCCTTCCCAGTTGAGGCGGCAGCATTGATTCGGCTTTTAGTATATCTGAAAAAAGTAGAGAACATGGAGGGATACCGTTGGCCCAAAATAGCAATGGAGGAAAAACTAAATAGAAGGAAGAATACTTGGATGAAGCAAAATGCCAAGTGGATGGTTAGATGGGGCATTAACATGCAAGAGTGCCCAAACACCAATGTGGAAATCAAAACGTATGTGAGAGATAAAGTCAAAGCTGCCATGTGGACAAAAGAACGCGGACAAAAAAGAGAGTATTATGTCAAGAATGTCAACCCCATGTGTGACCACGAGCAAAAACACTATATAGGAGCGGAAATAAAATGGAAAGCTAAAATGTTAATTGCCCAGTTGAAATTCACACCATCTTAGGTGCGAAATTGGGAGATGGAAAACACCCAAATAGGAATGGTCGGAAAGGGTTTGTCGCCTTTGCATGTCAGGATCAGTGGAAACGGAACAGCATTTCATCATGGAATGTATGGCATATGAAGACATAAGGAGCAAATACACGGATATTCTAAAAATTGAAGCTTTAACATCTCTATTTGAAGAGGAAAAGATAGCAAAAACTGCAGACTACTTGATTAAAATCCATAACAGAAGATCCAATATCAGCAAAGAAATAGAGGACAAACAGAAATAACAGTTGTGGTTGGTTTTTTTGGTGTCTAGCCGGTTGGTTTCACTCTCGGGTCCCATAGACTGCTTGGTATCATGGACATCATTAAAAACTTTCATTTCTTTTCAATTCAATTAGTAGGTAGATGGGATAGAAAGGGAAGTTCTTCAGACAGCATTTCAACTATCTATTAACTCCCAAACCAGGAAGAAGATATATGAGACATGTTGAAGGTGGAGGAGTTCAGTCTCTATGAGTACTGTCAGTCTCAGTCTCTTCAAATAGATAAATCAGTATTCTTCTATTCCCTTTCTGCATGCTATCAATGTTACACTGAGTTTTACGATATGAAGAATTACCAGTTCCAGGGAGTTATCCATTTAGTACCACAATATCAGTGATGTTCGTATTTTCAAAAGTTGTTTTATTGTAGGGCCAGATCATCTATTAATTTGATGACCCAAAAACTCAATATAAATTCAGAAGAAGATACAGAGAACTAGTCACATATCTTTTTAATTTTCTTTGTACTCTCTTCCCTTGTAACTACAGGTTACGATATGCAGCCTTCATGTTAAGTTCGCATCCATAACTCAATGCCTGGGCATGTTATAATTTATAATACATGTAACATTTGAAAGTTGAATTAAAACTATTTGAATATCTGTATCAGATTGTTAGGATAAAATTGTAGACGATCAAAAAGTAAGATGTAACTTTCTCAAAAAGTAATCTAATAAATCCTAACTTGAACCTTTACAAGAATTTAGAGTTTACTCCATCTTTCAATAACTGTTATAATATCACAACAAAATATTTGCCTGTTTTTGCAAATTTATACCCTGTTCTAAATCCTAAAGTGGATAAATAGATGTAGAAATGCTCAATTAACACAGTTGTCAAAAATGATGTAGTACTATAGAGACATAGGGGAGAAAGCAGGTCATCATGTACAATGTCAAAAACGATGTAGTACTATAGAGACATAGGGGAGAAAGCAGGTCATCATGTACAATGTAAGTACTTAGAATCGACACCCAGAAAAAAAGAATAAAAAGAGGGGACGGGGGGAGGAAATAAAGCAGAATGTGCTTTTTGTGAATTGCAAATGATGCTCTAATCCAAGCACAGATTTTTGTTGATTTATTGCAGTATATTAAATAAAACACTCACCTATTATTTATGCATGCACTATAGGTTCCACAATAAAATAAGTTTTACCTGTGCCTTTGCATCTTGCCACATAGAAAATGGATGAGTCCCTCTTGATGCATTATTAAGGTAAATAAAGACTGGTCCAAAAACCTTCTGCCATGCTTCACCTGAATGGAATTTAGGGCATAGCTCTTCACCAGCATAATGAGCACTATGAAACATCTGCATTGTCAACCCAGAATTAAAACACAATGATAAAACAAATTGTTTCTTAAATATGTTTAACAATTGCCTAGCTATTTTTCATGTGATCTGAAAATAAAATGCTAATATTTCATAGAGCTTTATTGCATTATCATGTGGTCTATGATGCATAATTCATGGCTGGAAACTTAAGCAATTGAAGTTGCAAGTTCTTGAATGCATTTACTATGAATCATGCAGTTCAACAATTTACTTTTTATTTAAAGTGAAATTTGACTATAACATAAACTAGCATCTTGATCAGATGCCCCATGTTTGCATTCCATTATCAAGATGCAAACCCCTCTGATATCAAACCCATGATCAAGAGATCTAAATAATTTCTAATACATCATTTTCTAGAAAAAGACCCAACAAACCACCTCATATCAACATCATGAATGACGTGATGGCAGCAGCACACAGTGGCTAAAATCTAGTGTGTATAATACAAGAGTATGCATTGTTGGTCATAGGGAGACAAACTATTAGGCTTATGCCTGATACAAGCAAGAAACCTATCAGTGTTTTAATTTGTCCCTTCCAGGACAACAGACAACAGAACAGCAGGTAAGCTAGAACCTTTCAGTTTCTTCGAATATTAAGGGGAAGCTCCATTTTTTAGAGCGGAGGAAATGATAATTTTCCCTTGCATGGAAAATTAAAATAAACCTAGAACTACTAGGGATTCCTTGAGCCTGCAATACAAATTAATTTAAAGGAAACCTATCTTTTTGTTCTCAGGCTAGGGCACAAAGCTATTCAGCACTTTCGCACAAAACAAGATTTTATGATTTTTGCGTAATACAGAAAACCAAAACAATTAGCAAACACACACTTTTCAGCTAAAGACGGAAATTAAAGCATGAGTACAACACAACGATTGAATTGAAATGAAGTCATGCACAGTTCAGTAAATTGAAATCAAGGAATTGTGTACAAAGCCCCCATCACCAATTATATGAAAACCTGCAATACAAAGCCTGCAAACTCAATAAAGCAATTCTATTTACCTAAACACACACACAAAATCTCACAAGTAAACTTTGAACAGCAATTTTAGCAACAAGTAGACATACCAAATTCAATTGAAAATCTAAGTGCCAATAGCATGTATTTATAAGTGTTTACAAGCTTTTTCACTTTTCACATATGATTTATTCAAGATAAATAAAAAGCATTCTGCAATTTCTACACTAAAAATAGTTTGCTTGCACACAAAGCAAGCCTTAAATATAAATTTGTCCACAAATACAAATCCTAAATCCTAAAATATAAAGTTTCTACATATAGACCCTCTAGAAGGTCATCTATAAACAGCTGATCCCAAAACAGTTGTGCTCCACAAATAGAGGTGATCCAAAAAATAGAGAGCTAAAAATAGCTACTCTAGAGCCCTACCCAACGGACCTAGCAAAGCAGTAGCAGTACCATCCTGGGCTTTTTGGAATCTGCCAAGGAACCCCTGAACTTCAAACTCATCTAGCGAAAGCATAGAATCCATCTAAAAGACCTAAACATATAAGGAATAGTTGCACTCTTACTGTAGGATCAACACCAGTCAAACCCTTCTCCCCTGCTTGAAATGCCTAGAAATGAAAGCCAACTTGTCCATATTTTCAAAGTGATGTGCTCTTCCAAGTGTGTCTTTCACTAATCCTTGAAATTCTGTTCCTACCTCATCACATTCAACTTCAATTTCATTCTCATCAGCAAGGCTACATGAAACCAAGGTCATAAAAGTAGCGATATGCTGCTCGATATCATCTAATCTAGATTTTTGATCCCTAAAAATTTGATGGAGGAGCATCCGGGTCACCCACAATCCTGTCATCTAAAAACAGTGGCTGTTCAATTTTAGCTTTTTGTTCTAATTTTTGAGTGTTTTCAGGTTCATTTTGTCTTTTGGTGGGCAATGCTGTCTTATGTAGGGTATGCCTCTAGGACGTGAACTTTGCTTTATCCCTAAGGACCAAGGTGTGTAATATATCTTTGTTCATTCAAAGCTGGAATCACATCTAGCTCTTCTACCCATGTGGCATTCCTTTTCAGACATATCTCAACTGTTGCTGGGGCCTGCTGGGCAGGCATTTCATCCGTTATGCTGGGCGATCCTATTATGGTTGTGGGTGTATCACCTGCAGTTCTGACAGCTCCTTATTGTTGAACATGTTTTATTGTTGAACATGATTACATGCAGTCTCTAAGCGATGGTTACCATTCGCTGCAGCCTTTGATAGGCATTTCACTCCGGACTGATCATGGTATTACCACTTACTACAGTTTGCTGGCAGGTTTCTTACTTCATTCACTCACTATTTCTGGTAGATCGCGGGTAGAGACTATTAATGGCTGACAGCAGTTACCTTTTATGGGTGGGAGATATATTATTGGCTGACGACTTTTCTATTCTGGGTAGTTTTCCTTATAAAGTCAAGCATATGTATGTGGATCAACAGGGTAAGGGAATCGCAAGAGTAAGAAGCTAAAAATCAATTCTTTTGCTGGCTTTCACTGGATTGTAATGACCAGGCAGAGTCCTTGAAAAAATTTTCAGTTAATTTTAATGCCCTGCTGCTGGGCTACATGCCTGTAAGCAAATTGTAATGTGGGTTCTGATCTATAATTTCTGAGTTGTTGTTACTTCCTTGTTGCATTTGTGAATTGGTTCGGTGTGTGGAGCTGCTAGGATCAGCTACCTTTCATTGGGCTCCCGATCCTTCTCTGCATTAAAATTGTGATAGCATCACCAAGGAAGCTGTATGAAGAACTTCTATTGTTCTGACAAACTAAAAGTAGGATCCTCTTCAACACTTTTTCTCAAACCCATTTCAACTAATTTCAGTGGACCAAGGATCTTAATTTATAGACTTTTTCCTATGTTACCAGGTTCTGCAGTATTGCCCCCAATACCCGTATGGGTCTGGTTTGGGGCCCAGTTCGGGGCCGGGAAAGCCTGGGGTTCAGGACCCACAGCGAACCTGGGGCGCCAAGGCAGACCCTGGCCAAACCCAGGCGTATCCAGGCAGAAGTTGAAGGAAAAATCGTCAAAATGTAATTTTTACAATTTTTTTTTAAAATAAAAAAGTATTTGTCAACCCTAACTTGGCCCTAAAATCAATCCTTTCACTGAAAATTCACCTCTCAAACCCTAGCTGTCATACAAATTTGCAATTTGAATATCTGAAACCCTGGGTCATGAAAACCTTGACCTATGGATGCTCAGATGATCATAAATGCATAAAAAAATATGCTAATCAAGCAAACAATCTTCAAACCCTGCAAAGACAAATTCCACTATAAACCTGCCTTAAACTGTTGTATATAACTGAAACTTTACTGAGCTACTTGTTGTGATGTAATCACACATCGCCCCATTGCAAATAGGGACCCCCTCTTTTTTTTTTTCTTGCTTTCTTTGTCTTGCTTTAGGTTTAATTTTCCTCTAAGCTTGTAGGATTTTGATAGTGTTGTGTATCCTAGTCTCAACAGTTTCTTGCCAAGAGGTTTATATGCCTTCATCCTGATGCATGTCACTAAAACCCTGAAAAAATGACTAAGTCTGAAATCGGGTGGATCCTCAAAAATCTAGAATCTGCATGCTAAATCCTATGGATCCAGGACCTATCTCAAACATCCTGGAAGTATATTGATAAATATTTAAAGTATTGACTTATACTTAAACATATTTTCAATATACTTCCATTCAGGAAATCCAAATTTGACTAAGGCAAGAAATTCCTCACTCCATGTGCAAACCCGCCCAACCTGGGCGGCCTCAGAGAGTTCTTCTGGATAGTGTCACCACTTTTAGGAGACTTTGTCCAGACACTGCCCCCAAAACCGCTCAGGGGTGTAGATGGCACAATTTGCAAGTTTACTTGATGAAAGATGAAGGAGGTGACACTCAAAAGGTGAAATGATCAGGTTGAAATTAATGAAATGTTTCAAGAGTGAAATTCCAAGCATGACCCTCAAAACCACCCTTCCTAGGCGGGCTCATGAGGTGTTCATGGACTGCATCTTCAACACATCAATCTCTCCAGACACAGCCTCCAAATCCGCCTAGGGAAAGTTAGGACATTTTTAGGATAAATTTGTCAATTGACGAGTTGGAGAGTAGTGATTGAGTCTGGAAATTAAAGAAGAAAAGCACATTTTAAGGCAAAATCTACATCACCCTCTCAAACCCGCCCTACCTAGGTGGCCTAAAAAGGGGGTCTTGGATACAGTGACAATCACATGCCTCTTGCCACATGATACTCATGAATTCGCCTAAGGAGAAAATTGATGAAGTTTGATGGAGAGATTGCAAGTTTTTAAGGTAAACAAAGAGCTTTTGAAGGTAAATTCCAAGCCTCCCCTCCAAACCCGCCCTTCCTAGGTGGCCTCAAGGTGCATTCAAGGACTGTGTCTTGTTCCAGGTGACACTCTCCAGACAGTACTTTCAAATCCGCCCTAGGAGAGAGTGAGCAAGTTTTGAAGTGTTTCAAACACAAAGCATTAGAAGATGATGAAATTCCAATGGAGACTTCAAGGTTTGAAGGCATCAAGTGAGTTTTAAGTTGAAATCGAAGGTTCACCTCTAAAGCCGCCCTACCTGGGCGGCCTCAAGAGGTCCTTGTGGATTGTATCACCTGACACATGAAGCACTCCAAACACTTACTCCAAAGCCGCCCAAGGTGAAGAACAACATAAATTGCAAAGTTTGTTTGATAAGTATGATCAAAATGACACCACAAGGATGAGATAGTCAAGTTGAAGGAGTAAGAGGATTCTAAGTGTTGAAAATCCAAGACCTACTCTCAAACCTGCCCTACCTGGGCGGCCTAGAGAGGTGAGCTTGGAGTTTTGGTGTCTAAGCATTGCAACTACTCTATCTTGACTCTCTAACTCATCATGATGCTTCACATCCTTGTGAGGATCATTCAAAGAGAGGGAAGTTTGAAAAAATTGACTAAGTCTTAAGGAAGTTGGAGAGAGAGATCTTCATGAGGAGAGGAATGAACCTTAAGTGAAGGAATCCACACCCTACCTTCCAAGCCGCCCATGCTAGGCGGCCTTGAGCACTACACTTGGACAACTCCACCTTCTCCACATCACACTCTCCAGACACCACCCTCAAACCCGCTCAAGGAGAAAACCTACTAAGTTTGCAATATTTTGAGTTGAAGTGCAAGGAGATCATGAAGATTTGATGAAAGTTCATAGGTTTGAATGTATTTTAAGACATTTTGAGGAATAGTCCAAAGGTAACCTCTAAACCCGCCCTACTTGGGCAGCCTCAAGATGTGTCCATGGACTGTGCCTTGTCCCACATGAAACATTCCATACACTGCCTCCAAAGCCGCTCAGAGTGAAGACAATGAAATTTGCAAGAAGAGATCAGTGAATTGATGAAAATGAAGCAGTGAATTGATGAAAATGAAGCACTTCATAGGTGAGGTAATCAGGTCTAGAAGGATTCAAAATGTTCTAAGTTGCAAAATCCAAGCAACACCTCCAATCCCGCCCTTCCTAGGCGGTTTTCACCATGACATGTGGACAATATCATTACTTAACATCTATGATGTGTCCTTCAACTTCAAAAAACACCTCAAAATTAGCTAAGTCTTAAGGAAGTTGGAGGGAAAGGTCTTCACAAGGAGAGGAATGAGCAATAAGTGAAGTTTAAGGGAAGAAATCCATGTATCATCCTCCAACCCGCCTATGCTAGGCGGCTTTCAACATCATGCTTGGACAACATTACCTTCTTCACAACTCTTTATCCATGCATACCCTTCAGGACCGCCTTGATAAGAGACTCCCACCATCATGCATGTCTTTCACATGAAACACTCCATACACTTACCCTACATCTGCCCATGCTTCTAAGAGTTTTACATGTCATTCAAGGAGGATAAACCATCAATAACACAAGTGAAGAGCTTCTATGTTGTCAAAACCAAGTTTAAAAATGCTTAAGTGATGAAATTCCTTACATCACCTCCAATCCCGCCCATGCTAGGCGGCTTTAAGCCCTTCATCTGGACAAGGTCATGTCATCACATGACACTCTCCACCTGCATGCACCCTTCAAACCCGCCCTAGGTGGGCGCTCTAAGCATCAAGGCATGGAAAACACTATAAAAACAACAATTTCTCCTGACTAGGCCGACCTGCATTGAGATAGGGCAGCGTTTGATATTAAAGGAGGTTTATTTCTGTTATTTTTCATCAAAATCAAATCAAATTCAATTCTGATTGCAGCAGAACAGACCTACTTCACCAAGGAGCAGCAGATTTTCAAGAGAAGAAATCAAAAAAAAAAATTCAAGTGTCTTTAGGAATTAATTCTTCCAAAGTTCTGATTTTATTCATAAAATCTGATTTTTCTAAGGTATGTTTTAAAATGCATTAATTTTTTATCCCACATGCATAAGAAGAATGTAATTTGTCATTGAAAATCTTTCTAAGTCCTAGTTTGATGTGTTTCCTTGTGTAGGTGAGTGGTGGGAGTGCGAAGTAAGGAAGAGTGTTGTTCTGAAGCTCATGAGAAAGACATCAACACCATGCGGAGGGGAGCTAGTCTATGATGATCAAGGTTACAAGTGTAGTTCATCATCAAGAGCATCATCCGTACGAGGCGAGGATCAGTGAAAGGTTGTCACTTCACCATGCACATCTTGAAGGAGGTCATCATCCAGAAGCTTACATTTCACGCGCCAAAAGGACAATCATCATGTAATCTACTCCAAGGACTCATGCACAACATATCTTCTACTTCATGCGGCTGTCCGAGGAATATCACTTCACCATGCATGAGGAGTCATCATCCAGAGTTGTCTATTTCATGTGCATCCATCATATGCAAGAAGTCACACACAAGACATCTTCCACCTCAACACTCCAAGAGTCCAGAGTCCTGCAAGAACAACATCACAAGATGAGAGATGAGCATGATCATCAAAGCGATCCATGAGTTACATCAAAGACAACAAGAAGAAAATATTCTAAGTGAACATGAGGTGAACCAGACTAGTTCGTTTGAAGATGCTGAGGTGGCACGTACACATCATCAAGCCAATCACATTCTGCCATGTCATTCATTCAAGAGGGCCCACCATAAAGATGCTTATCACATTGGGAAACGTGCCTTCATTGCCTCTTACATGTTCTAAAAATGGCAAATTTTGTAACAAACTGCCTTGTTGTCTCAATCTCAGCCATTGATTGCTAAATCAATCTTGGCCCTTCATGTAATTCTTGAGCTCTATATAAAGCTCACTTCTCTTATTTGTAAAGGGACATTAGAGGAGAGAATCATTAGAAGAAGATAGAGTAGGAGTAGATATTATGGCAATAGGAGTGGAGTAGAAAGAGCTTTTTGAAGTCATTGAAGAGATATATGAGATTGTTGTAAACAAAACACTTCCTAAATCAATACAAGCTCATTGTTGTTGTTCGCATGGTGATCTTGTACGATCAAGGAATGTTCGCATGGTTTCTTATTCTCCAAGATGGTTGAGATGTAGTTCCAAGTAGCTTAGATGATAAAGTAGATAGAGTTCATTGATGTAATGGATATATGCAATGATATTTGATAAGTTCTCGTTGGGTCATACTTTTCATGGCTTGTCGACGGTAAGTCATCATGTAAAGTTAGCCTGAACCACATCTTGCAAATAGTTCGATTGTTGATGCTCCTTCGAGTTGCGCCAACTGTGGGTACTTTGGAGTGTGTCAACAATATGAAAATCCTTGGTTTATCCTTTGGAGATTGCACCTATTTAATGTAGTTGTTGCTTGTCATGGCGAAGTGAAATTTGGTTTCTAAGGGAATTTGTCTACCATAGCATCGTTCATCACGTCATTGTCCTTAGAATAGCCTTCTTAACCCCTTCTCCTTTTTCATTTTCTTTTCATAGCTGATTGTAAAAGTTCCATTTCACAAGGAAAGAGTAGATATTTGAATGGAGTGATGAATAAATTCTGCATAAGTCCCTTTGTGTAAACAGCATTATCACATCATACCATCGAGGCTATCTATTGCAAATCATGTACAAGAAACCTTGGAGCGTTCTTGTTTGATCACGTAGTTCAGCATTCGAGACGCTTTGTTCAAGAGAGGATAGAGCACTTGGTGTTTTATTCTAATGTTGTTGTCAAGAAAACATCATCAACACTACTGTTGTAGATGAAGATTGCTAATGACAAAACACTGCTACTACTATGTGAATGAAACAAATCTACTAGAAATCAACACAAACATCCTATGGCACTCAAACAAAGACAAAATCCTCATGACCTTGATGGAACTGTTGTAGACACTTGAAATCTAAGTTACCAGATTCGCAGGGGCCTGGGGAACCAAGCGGATCTGGGTCCGTGATCCAGTCCGGTCCCCCTGTGACAGGTGTAGTCGGTCATAATTGTAGTTGGCCATAGTCGGCCAAGTAAATAATCATAAATTAATTAGTGTTGTTATGTTAGGAGTGTTATCGGGAATTAACCCCGACGGTTGGATAGTTATAGAGTCGTTGCCAACGGTTGGCATCTCAACCAACCTTGGCCAAGTTATATATTGGCTTAATACTTTGTAGTCGGGGGGACGCCACAGCATTGTAACATTGTAGTGTAATACTGATATATTCAATGAATGGGAACAATGCTTTATTCTGTGCAATGCTGTTATAATTTCATGCTCTGTGTTATGCACTATACTACTTAATTCTGTTTACTTCATATTCTGTGAAACACACCATATTGCAGTAAACATTTGGCGCCGTTGCTAGTTCGAAAACGGGTCGAGGGTGACAAGTCGATGACAAGTTGAGTCGTCCGATGCCATCGGGTGACAAGTCGATGACAAGTTGAGTCGTCCGATGCCATCGGGTGACAAGTTGATGACAAGTTGAGACCATTGGATGACAAGTTGGCTATCGATGACAAGTTGAGTCATCGGAAACCATCGGACAAGTGGCATCGTCAGAAACAAGCAAACCGTCGGGTGTAACCAGGTTCGAGAAAAAAAAAACACAATGAAGATGGCGTCGTGATGGGGCAGCCGACAGAAGAGCTAGTACAAGCAAACGAGGATCGGGAAGACGCTCTCAGACGAGAGATCCCTTAATCGGTCATCTGGGATCAATTGCACGTCGACCAAGAAGTCGACCATCTCCTCACCCGAGTAGTAATTAATGCCCATACAACTCAATAAGGATAAGAACCGAGTACCAAGTGGGCATGAAACACTAGAGGAAAGAACATGAAGATCATTGAGATTAAAGGAACAAGAAGAACGAAGGAAAACACTAAGACAAATTGTCAATGAACATCATCATGTCGACGAAGGAATTTTCAAGACACCGCTAACAAATAAAAAAAAAGGGAATGAAAATGAATTGACAGAAGAAATTGAAAACAGCATATGCCGCATCGGAGAGTTATCCATATCGGACGACGAAGGGCCGAGAGTTGGAAGATCTGAGCCTAAGACCCCAGGGCAGAGAGAGTATTAGAATGAACCCGAGGAGACTCAAGGTGTAGAGGACGCTGACAGAGGACGCAGGGAAGACTCAAACGTGGCCGAGAGTGCAAGTGACGCACCGGGACGTTGCGAGAGAACCAGTCCAGTCAGGTCCAACGCACAAGGAGGGCATCGGGGAAGGATGGTGACTCCGCCAGCCGAGAGGCAGAAGCTGCCAAAATTTACAGGGGATGGGTCAGAAGATCCAGTACGACACTGTAAGACGTGCGAGACAATTTGGATAGCCAATGGGCAAGATGATGTGGACTACTGGCTGAAAGCATTTCCAGCGACACTGAGAGATAGTGCCATCGACTGGTACACAGAGTTGGCCCAAGCACACAGGGCATCATGGAGATTACTTAAGAAGGCATTCCAAGACGAATTCAAACTTCTGAGGGATGACAGTGAAATTGTAGCGGAGATCTACAGTACGAAGCAAGGGAAGCACGAGAACGTGCGAACCTACAACCGGAGACTGAAAGAATTGTTGGGAAAACTGGAGACTCGGCCAGCCGACGGGCTGAAGAAGCGATGGTTCATCGAAGGGTTGCGTCCATCGCTGAGAAAGAAAATGAAAGTCGTGCCTCCGTCATCATACGATGAAGCGTACAATCGAGCGATGGATATAGAGAGTGAAAATAAAATATCCTTTCGAGGAAAAATGAAGACGGATGACGAGAGGAGTACGGATGACAACAGCGACAGTGAGTCCAAGACCGTACAAGCACTCAGGAAGGACATGATGAGAATGATGAAAGAATTGAAGGCCGACAAGGAGAGTATGAGGGAAGCCAGAGAACTATGGTGTACGGATTGCAAGGGGGAAGGTCACACAAAGGCAAACTGCCCGAAAAAGTTGTTCTGCGATATCTGCCAAGTGATGGGACATTCCATCAAGGAATGCCCATAGAATCTAAAAGCAAGGGGTACGCAAGTACTGTTCACTCAAGGAGAACCGTCAACCCCACCGAACACACCACCAAAGCCCCAGTACAATAGCCATGCATCCCCTGGAGGTTACCAAAGCAACAGAAGTCCGAGAAACAGATTGCAATATGACAGCAAGGGGCGACCTATGATACAGTGCCGGCAATGCAACGAGTGGGGACACTTTGCAAGAGAATGTCCGAACAACAATCAGAACACAATAAATGCATTATGCAAGTGGTGCGGGCCTGGAGATCACGAAGAAAAAGATTGCCCGAAGCAAAAAGGGATGAATATGATCAGTTTCAAGGAGAAGGATGAAGAGATCCTGGCGGTTACCCGAGCACAAGGAAAAAAAGCGATGTATCTAGATCCCCAGACCGAGAAGGAGAGACCGAGAAGGAAAGAAGTAGAGATGGCAATGGAAACAGAAGAAAAGAACATAAAAACAACTACCGTACGACCAGAGTTAGAAAAGAGCATCGTGAATCAGGTGCTACAAACCACGGTATCGGTTAAGATAGCGGATCTTTTACAGAGCACTTTCTTGAGGTGGTTAATTTGGGCACTTTCTTGAGGTGGTTTGTGTGCTTTGGGCCCGAACTTGCTATTTTTAGCAAATTAGGGTTTGTGTCATTTCGGGATTCTCAGTATTAGAGTTGATGCATCTCAACGAGACCTTTCCATCGAGCTTTAGAACACGGGATTCCGAGTATATCTTTGCCTCCGTTTTAAAGTTTGAAGATTAATTAAATTATTTAATTCGGAACTTTAGAAATATTAGAAGTCAAGTGACGGAAATAAAATTAAAAGGTCACTTTAACAGGAGTTGGGCGTCCACCTCGGAGACTCATAAAGTGAGTTTAAAGTAAAATATATTCCCTCCCAAATGCATCGACCCTCTTGGGGGAAATTATAAAAGGTGAAAAGAGCTTCATTTTGGATATGCGTTGATATTATGATATTGCTTGTTTTTGCTCTGCAAGGGTTTTGAGAGCGTTTGGAAAAGATTCGAACCCACGGCTGTTGGAAACGTAAACTTCCTACAGTGACAACATTCTACAGGCGTGAAAGAGGGTCCAAAAGTGCTAGTGAGGCAAATACATCCAGTGTTTGCATTTTGTGCTTCAATGGAATTCGTTTGATGAAGTTTCGTGGGCATATTGCATCTATCTTTGCAAATTTTGATTTTCAGCTGAGACTGAAGGGAATAGCTCAGATTTTGTTATCATTTGTGGAGTTTGAAGGTCTGCACAAACTTTCCTTGTTGGCCGTACCATCACACAGGCAAGCCGTACCTCATTGTGGTGTTTCTGACGAAGGTTTGGTGCATCATACTCCATCATGCATGGTCGCCTTGAGCATTCAACAACAAACAGAGATAATGGAGATATTGTGGAGGATTGAGGCCTTGGTTATTGACTGAAATCTGCTACAGCTAGGCCATACAGCAACTACCTAGGACGTGGTACCTTTGGAAGCTTGTTTAATCATCTTGGTCTTCAATACACATGAGACAAGGGCGCCTAGGGTTGTGATTATCACTGCAACTCTCTGTTTGATGGAGCATCTTCATTTGATGAGTATTTGTATGTTATTTCTACTACCCATATTGTCGGTCCACCTTCAGCAGTTGTACCGAGTTGGATATTTGGACATGGGTATGTAATGATAATTCATGTTATGTGATTTTATGATCTGGGTCTCATATTTTGCTCATATCTATTGTACTTTTTCTGGGTTTTCGTTACATGTTATATATTGCATTGTATCTAGCAACAACTACTCAAGAAAACAAAAACCCCTTCTGCATCTTCTGTCTAGTCTGAAAGATCACACAAAAAATTAATAAAATAACACTATTAAGATTAAACAAAGAACCAACAGGTGCGGCACATTTCAATGGTATCAGAGCAGTGCATCCTACCATCCTGTGAGGTTAAACATGACATGCAGAAGATGAACTGAGACATGCAGCCTGGTACACATCAGTATTATCTAAGACGAAACAGATCACAACGAGATATTCAGGTTCCCCATATAGATCCCTTTGCAGATACAGATATAGTTGTGGTAGCAGCTGAGGAACAACCGCTAGAGATTTATAGTGAAGAAGAACCCATTACAGAGAACATGGGTGATCGTGAGGGTAGGTCTAACAGAGACCAATATGACAAGGGGAGAGCAGATTTGACCAGCATGATGCATGCCTTGAATGATCTAGCTAGAGGACAGCGTGATATGGTAAACACGTTGGAAAGATCACAAACAGAACTAGCACTGATCCTTGCCCGTCTGATACCTGGTAATGCTGGGAACAACATCAATAACAATAATAATAATCAAAATGATAGGAACAAAAATAACATTGGAGGTGACAGGAACAATGGAGATAGGCACAAAGACAGGGATAATGAGGGAGAAGCATCTATCAATAATAGGGTAGCTACACAGTATACAGCTGGTGATAGACCCGATATACCTGTTTTTGCACCTAGGAACAATGTACCCGAATAGGAGCCTACACAGGTAGAATTCCAAGATGTGATTTTGAGGGATTGGCGGGCTTCTAGTGAGGAGTTACATGCTGAGATGACTTTCAGGGAGTATTCTGATCTAAGGATGAAACACTGACCCAACAGGGGTAATAGGCAGCACAATTAGGAGCTTCAAAAGAAAGTAAGATGACTTTGTCTTATTTTGATGGTTCAGGCAAAACCATTGCTAGAGCGTGAGTTTAGAAATTGGACAGTTATTTACAAATCAGCCCTATGCCTGAAACTGATGCAATCACATATGCAACTTTGCACTTAGAGGGCAACGCTCACAAATGGTGGAGTAGTGGTCAGACCACTTTGGGCCATGATCAAATCATTTCTTATGTTGAGTTCACTGCCAGATTGATTGACCGATTTGATAAGGATCCAGAGTTGCAGTTCAAGGAATTAGCCCAACTCAAATAAGTGGGCTCAATTAATTCATACATCACAGAGTTTTAGGAGTTATCTGTTATGGTCTCTGATATTTCAGAGCACAGATTGATGATCCTTTTCATTGATGGGATGTTCGACCCCTTGCGAGGATGGATAAAGGGCCTTGACCCACCTACTCTTCAGGAGGCCATGAAGAAGGCACGAGATATGGAATCCTCTGCATGGAGAAGCAAATTTCAGTCTAAGGGGTTCATTCACAAGAAAGATAAGGACAGAAGACATTTTCAGAAGGAACCTGGACAGTAACACAAGAGTTCTCCTAGGTTGGATAATGATCAACTTAATGACCTTAGGAGGAAGAAGCTGTGTTTTCATTGCCGAGAGCCATGGGATCCTAAGCACAAGTGTGCTGCCCAAGGGAAAGCAAAACAGTTGTACTTTTCTGCCGATTAGTTAGTGGAGTCAGAACAGCATTCGGATCAGCAATCAGAAGCCAATGATTTAGGTTCAGATGGGTCATCTGAGGCATCAGATAATGATGAACAAACTAGTCTACCCACGACACATCTCTCCAGCATTCAGAGAGAGGCATCAATCATGATTAGAGGAGTTCTTGGTGGGCAGAGAGTGATCACCCTATTGGACACTGGTGCTACTCATAATTTTATAGACGAGGGCTTGGTTGCTAAGAGGGGACTCAAGACAGAAGAGTTCGAGGGTTTTAAGGTGAGAGGGGCAGATGGATTTGTTCTCCCCTGTACCAGGAGAATACCCAACTATTCAGCTGAACGATTATACTTGCCAGTCAGATTTTTATGTGGTTAGTATGGGTGAGATGGATGTTGTTTTGGGCATGAAATGGCTACATGGCATTGGGGAGTTCACCCTCAACTTGCGTACCATGGAAATGAAGTTTGAGGTGAACAGTAGGAGACATGTGCTCAGAGGAATATCAGATGGTGGGCTAAGAGTGGTGTCACTTAAGAGGATGGAACGGATGATACGTCATGATCAAGTTCAGTGGGCAACAAAGGTGATGGTGATGCATGCAGTTACAGAGCAGCAGAAGCATGAGTATCCTCCAGACATTCAGGCTCTATTGACTAGACACACCAAAGTGTTTAGCGGCATACCACCAGGTAGACCCCCTAATAGGGGAATTGAGTACATTATTGAGCTCGAAGAGGGTGCCAAACCTGTTATCACAACACCATACAGACATCCAAAAAGATATAAGGACGAGATCGAGAAGGCTATTAAGGAGCTTCTCGAAATGGGGCACATCAGGCCAAGCAAGAGTCCATTTCCTTCTTTAGTTGTCCTAGTGAAGAAGAAGGATGGGACACTCAAGATGTGTATAGATTACAGAGAGTTGAATAAGAAGACAATCAAAAACAGATACCCCATTCCTCGTATCGACGAGCTCATTGATGAATTGCACGGAGCATGCTACTTCTCAAAGATTGATTTGAGATCCGATTATCATCAGATTCGGGTCAAGGAGGAGGACGTTGAGAAGACAGCATTCAGATGCCATTATGGGCATTTCGAGTTTCTGGTCATGCCTTTTGGTTTGACCAATGCACCAGCCACTTTCCAATCCTGCCAGAACAGGGTGTTCAAAGAGCAGTTGTGCAGGTCTGTGCTCATATTCTTTGATGATATACTTATATACAGCAGGACATGGGAGGAACACTTGAAGCACATAGACATTGTCTTGAGCATACTTGAGCATGAGTCATTATACGCCAAGATGTCGAAGTGTGACTTTGGGATGACCGAGTTGTTATACTTAGATCACATCATCAGTGCTGGTAGTGTTAAGGTAGATCTAGAGTAGATCCGGGCGATTACTGACTGGCCACCACCAAAGAAACTCTCTCAGCTTAAGGGATTCCTTCGTTTATGTGGGTATTACCGCCGCTTTGTGAGGGGTTTTTCACAGTCAGCTACCCCCCTTACAGATTTGACTTGGAAGGATGCATTTGGTTGGTCTAGTGATGCTCAGCAATGTTTTGACGGGTTTAAGGAGTTGAGTACATGTCCAGTATTGGCCATTCTAGATTTCAGCAGGCCTTTTGAGCTTCAGTGTGATGCCTCAGGTGAAGGCATTGTGCTACGCCCTTAATATTAGGTACATAGGGTTATGAATAGTTAGCTTATGGCTATCTTAACTCCTAATTAAGTCATGTTATCATTATTATATTATTATTTAGTTAGATAGGTCGGACTAGGTGTTATATAGGGGTGTGTCTATTCATCCTAAGCATAATTAGGTATATATAGGAGGATATGAGTCTTAATTCATCATATATTGTGAAGTGTGTTCTCATTGGAGATATTTGGAGGTTGCCCCCTCGAAGTGGCCTGTTATTCTCAGTTATTATAAAGTATTTACAAAATATTTCATATTATCTTCTTCCATTGTGCAAGTTATTTCATTACAAGTGGTATCAGAGCATGATCTTGGCACCGTAGAGACAATTTTTTTTCTCAACATTGGAGGCGATTTTGGGAAGAGCATAACTTTCAGATTTTAGCAAATTTTTTTTAAAAATTTAAAGGGTTTTTGAATACCATATTAAAGAAGCTACAGTCCAGATTTCAAAGGAATTGGAGTATATTTGAGCGAATTATTGCAGAATTACGATTTTTACACAATTTATTTCAGATCTACATATCTCTCACATCCTGATGAATTGGAGCATAATTGGTATTGGGTTTTTGAATACATAATAGAGGACCCTACAGTCCAAATCTTGGAGAAATTTAAGCAAAAATAAGAGAGTTATTGCAAAATTAGGGTTTCCAACAAATTCACTCTCAAGACAGCAAATTTGCTAATTTTTTAGAATTTTTTCTGGGTACATGGTATCTTGGCCCTAGTAAGTTACAGTAAAAATTTCAGAGAATTTACATTTCATTTGTGTGATTTATTTTAAAAATATTGGTTTCCATCATGACGGGGCCTGCAACAAGAGGCAAAAAGAATGCTGCCACACCGGGAAATCCTCTGATAAGGATGGGGAAACAATAGAGGATAGTAATCCCAATGAGGAAATAAGTAAGGTCAAGGAAGAGGTTTCCTCAATTAATAGGGATATGTGTGACTTAAGAGGAGATATATCAGATATACGAAGCATGTTAAGCGCCTATATGAATGAACCAAGAAAGGAGTTCTCAAGCAACCAAGGTGAAACCTTCAAGCCGGCTAATAATGACACAAATTTTAATACTCCTATGGGATCTAGGAATTTTTTTCCAAAGGTGGATATGCGCAAGTTTGATGGTAAGGATCCTCTAACATGGATAAACCAGATGGAAAATTTTTTTGAAGTAAATCAAATCCCATATGGACAAAGGGTCACGATGGCTTCCCTATATCTAGAACCAGATCAATTCATTTGGTATCGTTGGCTTTGTACTCATCGAAGGAAAAAGGGTCTCACCGTCTCATGGTCAATTTTTACAGAAGAACTCCAAGCACAATATAGCAATAGTGTGACAGACAACTTCTTCAACCAGCTTGCTAAACTTCAACAAACAGGATCAGTTAAGGATTATATTCAAAAATTCCAAAATCTATCCTTAAAAGTGGATACAATTTCAAAGGAGAACTTGAATGATTTATTCTTGGGTGGTCTCAAGGATCACATTCAACATGAGGTACGCATGTTTAGTCTTAGCTCGGTAAATGAGTCTTTTATCTTGGCACGCAGGGTAGAGGAGAAGTATTGGATTCCTAGAAAGCAAGGGGCTAATGTGACAAGAGAGAAAGGATATTCAACACCTTCTCTTCCTCAACCTACTAGGTTGACTCCACAGCAAATTGAGGAGAAAAGAGCAAAAGGGTTGTGTTTCAATTGTGATAGCAAATACAGTCGAGGACATAAATGTAGTGAAAAGAAATTGTTCTATATTGAAGGTCCAAGTGAGGAAGAAGAGGAGGAACCCATATTAGAGGAGGATAGGGAGTCAAGTGAGGAATCACATGATTCTCAACCAATCATTTCTTGTCATGCACTCTCAGGTTTTAGTACACCACAAACTCTCAAGGTAGTGGGTTTCTTAAAGAAGCAGAAAGTAACAATATTGATTGACTCAGGTAGTACTCATAATTTCATCAACAAAAAGTTGGCAACTCGTCTAAATTGTTTTATATATACCAGCAGCAGATATTGTTTTGGGAGTACAGTGGCTTACTACATTGGGAACAATTGAGATGAACTTCCAAGAACTATTCATGAGATTTCAATCAGAAGGAAAGGTAGTGGAGCTAAGGGGGTTGAAGGCAAAATCCCCACAGATGGTAAGCTCTCATCAAATGCAAAAGTTGCTTAAGAAAGGAGCGGATGGATTTGTGGCCCAGCTATGTTCATTAGAAGTCTCTCAATCTAATGCGCCTACTCATCCAGATTTACAAGCAATAATTGATCGTCACTCAGTGGTTCTTGGAGATATGCCTAAAGGACTTCCTCCTAAGAGGGATCATGACCATGCCATACAACTAGTTCCAGGGAGCCAACCACCAAACATCAGGCCTTATAGGTATCCACACATACAAAAAAGTGAGATAGAAAAAATTGTTGAGGAGATGCTAGGGGCAGGAATTATCAGGCATAGCCAAAGTGCTTACTCCTCGCCTGTGGTGATGGTGCGTAAGAAGGATGAAACTTGGCGCATGTGTCCAGATTATAGAGTGCTCAACATGTACACCATTAAAGATAAGTTTCCTATTCCAGTCATTGATGATTTGCTAGATGAATTGAATGGAGCTATGTATTTTACCAAGTTAGATCTTAGATCTGGTTATCACCAAATTCGGATTAAGGAGGAAGATATTTGTAAGACAGTGTTTCGAACTCATGAGGGTCATTATGAATTTTTGGTGATGCCATTCGGCCTTACCAATGCACCATCTACATTCCAAAGTTTGATGAATTCTATTTTTAAGAAGTTCTTGAGAAAGTTTGTGTTAGTGTTCTTTGATGATATATTGATTTATAGCAAGACTTGGGAAGAACATTTGCAACATGTAGATCAAGCATTACAATTACTCAAAGATCATCAACTCTATGCTAAGCCATCCAAGTGTGCTTTTGGTCTTAAGGAGGTGGAGTATTTGGGACACATAGTTTCACATGAAGGAGTAAAGGTGGACCCTAACAAAATTAAGGCTATCATGGAATGGCCTATTCCAAAAACCATTAAGAAACTAAGGGGTTTCTTGGGATTGACAGGGTACTATAGAAGATTTGTGAAGAATTATGGTCGTATAGCAGCACCCCTCACCACTCTATTAAAGAAGGATTCTTTTCATTGGAATGAGTCTGCTAATGTAGCATTTGAGCAATTGAAGGAGGCTATGTGTACAACTCCAGTGCTTGCCACTCCGGACTTCACCAAGGAATTCATTGTGGAATGTGATGCTTCTGGAAATGGGATAGGAGCAGTTTTCATGCAAGAAGGTCGACCAATTGCTTTTGAGAGTCGTCAATTAAAGGGTAAGAATCAGCTCAAACCTATTTATGAGAAGGAAATGCTAGCAATCCTTCACACAGTTAAACAATGGAGGCCTTATTTAATGGGTCGACACTTTAAGGTTAAGACAGATCATGATAGCCTAAAATATTTTTTGGAACAAAGACTATCATCTGAAGAGCAACAAAAATGGGTCACTAAGATGTTGGGATATGACTTTGAGTTGTATATAAGAAAGGGAAGGAAAATATTGTGGCCGATGCACTTTCTAGGAAGGATGAGAAAGATGAAGCCTTATTATGTGCCCTTTCAATATTACAAGCAAATTGGGTGGAAGAAGCCAAAGCAGAGTGGCAAAATGATGTTGCAACAAGTAATCTCATCCAACAAATAAAAAGTGATCCTAGTAGTTCAGATAAGTTTTGTTTGAAGGGGGATATTCTTTGGTATAAAGAGCGCTTGTATCTCTGCAAGAATTCCACTCTTAAACACAAGATTCTCACAAAGCTACATGAGTCCCCAATTGGTGGTCATTCAGGATTTTTGAAGACATATCATCGGGTCAAGCAAGATTTTTTTTGGGAAGGGCTAAAAGGTGATGTTCAAAAGTTGGTGGCTGAATGTTTGGTTTGTCAAAGAAATAAGGGGGAGACAATTAAGACACCAGGTCTCTTGCAGCCCTTATCTATTCCAAGCCAACGTTGGGAAGAGGTATCCATGGACTTCATCACAGGGCTTCCCAAATCTAAAGGTCATAATGTCATCATGGTAGTAGTTGATCGCCTCACTAAATATGCACATTTCATTGCATTATCACACCCTTTTACAGCAAGTGTAGTGGCAAAAGTTTTTTTGGAGAATATTCAAAAGCTACATGGTACACCTAAGGTTGTTGTCAGTGATCGTGATCCTATCTTTACTAGTCACTTTTGGAAAGATTTATTCTCATGTTTGGGTACTCAATTGGCTCATAGTTCTTCATACCATCCTCAATCAGATGGGCAAACTGAGGTTGTTAATAAATGTTTGGAAGGATATATACGTTGTTTCACTTCAGAGAAACAGTCTCAATGGGTAGATTGGCTACCACTTGCAGAATGGTGGTATAACACTTCTTTTCATAGCTCATCAAAAAATGTCTCCATTTTTGGCACTTTATGGATATCATCCTCCTTCCATCACATCATCATTAAAGGTGTCACCGAGAGTTCAGGCAGTAGAGGACCACTTGCTTCATCAACAACAGGTACTTTCAGGACTCAAGGAGAATTTAGCTATGGCACAAAATCGAATGAAACAACAGGCAGACCAACATCGTAGTGAAAGAAATTTTGAAGTTGGGGATTGGGTCTTCTTGAGATTGCAGCCTTATAAACAAATCTCACTGAAGCAACAAAAAAAGAATAATAAGTTGTCTCCAAGATATTATGGGCCATACCAAATCATGCAAAAGATTGGTAGTGTTGCCTACAAGCTAGAGTTGCCACCAACAACAAAGATACATCTAGTTTTTCATGTTTCTTGTTTGAAGAAGGTAATTGAGAAAAATATTCCTATTCAAACCATACTACCAGAGCTCGATGAAGAAGGAAGAATAATTTTGGAACCAGAGTACATTCTTCAAACACGTACGAAGAAGCTGAGGAATAGAACCCTCACTGAGTATCTCATCCAATGGAAGAATTTACTAGTGGAAGAGGCCACATGGGAGGATGAGGAGTTCATTCAAAAGAATCCACACTTGGTTAGCATTGAGGACAATGCTTCTTTGAAGAGAGGGGGCATGCTACGCCCTTAATATTAGGTACATAGGGTTATGAATAGTTAGCTTATGGCTATCTTAACTCCTAATTAAGTCATGTTATCATTATTATATTATTATTTAGTTAGATAGGTCGGACTAGGTGTTATATAGGGGTGTGTCTATTCATCCTAAGCATAATTAGGTATATATAGGAGGATATGAGTCTTAATTCATCATATATTGTGAAGTGTGTTCTCATTGGAGATATTTGGAGGTTGCCCCCTAGAAGTGGCCTGTTATTCTCAGTTATTATAAAGTATTTACAGAATATTTCATATTATCTTCTTCTATTGTGCAAGTTTTGATGCATGATAAACACCCCATCGCATTCGAGAGCAGGAAGTTGGGGGGTGTGGAGAAGAGCTATAGCATCTATGACAAGGAGATGTTAGCCATCATGCACACTTTGGCTAAGTTCAAGCAGTACCTAGTAGGGAGTAAGTTTGTGGTTAAAACATATCATAACAGCCTGAAGCATTTCCTTGGTGCAATATCCCGAATAAGGATATTTGCTAAACACTCTGATTTTTTAATGAACTCTAATATGAATCTTGCAAACCATGTCTAA
This sequence comes from Cunninghamia lanceolata, assembly GCA_027924645.1. NCBI lineage: Eukaryota > Viridiplantae > Streptophyta > Pinopsida > Cupressales > Cupressaceae > Cunninghamia > Cunninghamia lanceolata. The sequence continues at coordinate 14,766,841 of BSBN01000803.1, forward strand.
AGTCTCATCCAAACTCACAAAATTCTGAATTCCTTAAGGAAACATTACATCAAACAGTTTGTAGATAAAGAAAGTTGTTTCAAATTAAAGATTTGAAAACAGCTACAGATCAGATCTTACAATTTCATACACATACCAGCTTATGAAGATAATTTGGACAACATAAACATCTCTAGGATGATCGCAGAACATTAGTTCTCATATACTACTGCAATAATTCTCTGTATGAGTAGACCACAAGTGATTACATACCTGTAGAACACTATTCCATAACAGATTACTGTCTCAGAATGCACAATGATGTTCACTGATCATCAAAGGTTAATAGCCTGTCTTCTATTGATATATGCTGACCTTTGTATGATGAACATACCTTACACAATTTACTGCTTGTATTTTAGGAGACGGTACTGGGAGTGGATTCCCTCGGCTAAAACTCTTCAACGAATATAATACTATATCTGAGACTCCACAAAGCTCCTTTGATGGATGTTCACGGTTCCTTCAAGCTCCGGTATATCTTCAATATGCAACTGTTATTGATGTCGACGCCAATAGCCAGTGATTTCTGATTCCACGAACTCCTTAATAGGAAGCAACGGCGGTTATATTCTATGTTGATGCCTTAAATCACAAAGTTTAGCATTTGGGGAGTCTTTGATCAAGAGAGGATAGAATACTTGGTATTTTATTCAGAGTTTGCATGTGCATAAAAAACACATCAACAGTACCGTTTATGGAAAAAGCCATGACACAGTCTTACAAGTAATCTGCACGGTTTACTTAGGAAGTCCCAAAAGTTCTATTATGAATTAAAGAAAGCACCTTTATACTTGAAATTTGATTGTTTACATGTCCATCATCCAGATTCTTGTAATTAGTTGCAGCGACTATTTAGATTTACAAAAAACAATAGTAAGCACAGCAGGTATAACATGGGAAAATGGAAAGCAGAGGACACTACCAATAGAGAAATTACATGTAGACAAGTCCAGGGTTTATAAAGATGTCACCCATACAGCAAACATATAAACTATTGTCTGTGTGTAGCCATCTATCTTCTCTTTGAGTCTGCCTATAATGCCTGTATAGGTTGTTTTATTATCATATATACAGCATGCATTGATCTTGGGTAATCTGGCCTATAATTTCAGAGGCATACAAGTTACTAGGTCACTCCCTATTAAGCGCATAGTAATAAGGGGGGCAGGTTTTTAGCTTGCTTCTTGTGAGCTGCAACATTTTGTATCAGGTTAGCATGCCTCCAGACCTCTAACGAGGTCTGTTTACAAGTCCCAATTACCATAGAAGCAGATATCTTCAAAATATCCCGATATATTCCGATATATCTTTTCTCGACAAGGTTCCCGACATTTTCTTGATAATATCGCGAGTTTTTCAAAATATCTTTGACCATGACCAAAATTTTCACCAATATATTGCGAAATTATCAGTGATATATCACTAGTAATATCACAATAAATTAGTTTTTTTTTTCTATATAAGCATCAAACCTGCAATTTTTGGATCATTCTTCTCTGGGACTTTCATAAATGGGTTATACACCTTGAATGGTGTAAGTAGCTACTAAGATTTCATGTCATTACTGTATAGTAGTTAGATTTGTTGCAAAGGGGCAACGCCAATTATTGTTGTTGTTATTTCAAAAATGAACGTAGTTATGTACAATTGTGAAGACACTTGGTATAATCGTCTTTGAAAACCTTGTGAATAGGGAATGTGACTATCACTATTGTTATTGTGATTAGTGATAATTATTGTTGCCTTTGACAATAGCAAACACTTATGTCATTATTTATGATTCATGGGCATAATCATTACTAGACAAAACTGCCAAATGATTATGCTATCTTTTGACTTGTCATTATTATTGCATCACAGATGTTAGTGCTATCATTTGTGCTTATCAATGGATATTGTTGTCGTTATTTCATTTGTAAAATAGTTGTATTATTGAGGCAATTGTTTGGCAACTTTCATTATTACATTGTTGGTGTTGATAATGTTGTACCAGTTATGATTGTTGTCGTTATCATTGCCTTTTGACATAACTATCCCCTTGTGATTAGTAATCTTCTTATGATCACTAATCGGTAGCATTCTGTCATTATTGTGACCATAGTTGCAATACTTGCCGAGTTTCTAAAAACTCGCGGGTTTTTCCCGCACAAACTTGCCATAGCTATGTAATATACAACCCCAGATTTTTTTCAAAATTCATACAATGATATGAACAGTGTTAGCATAAACAACTAATTGCCTCACACTTTCTGATCACCCAGATCCCTGAGTGGGCAAGGTGAGAGCATACGGTGATTTGGCTTACAATGATCACTATGAAATCAAGAGCTATATTCATCCACTTTCGTGGGGATTCACCACTTTCCAGTGGGTATGAAAAAACAAGTAAGAAAAGATTACAATGCCATCCACTTGTTCAGTGGGAATACTCCACTTGTTTCAGTGGGTAGAAACAATAAAGGAAAGTTCATTTATCCTCTCTGGCAGTAAACCATCCAGGGGGTACTTAGCGTGAAGAAATCAAAAGAATAATTACAATGTAAGCAGCTGAATATGAAATTCAATGAGAACTATTTTTAACTTCATTCTTCAATGTGGTTTGCTTCACCATGATCCATGCATCTCAAGAAGATAATAAGCTTGATAAACATTTCAAAGACAAATCAGATCAGACCTCTGCTACACAGAATCTGGTGTTTTGGATTACTCTTCATAGGACAGCTACCAACTGGCAAGATTTTCATAGATCTTCTTCAATCTTTTATATCTCATCAACAATATCCTATGGGAAGCTTTCAATAGACTGTTTATTTGATACTTACAAACCAGACTTCCATAAACTGTAATCAGACTTAAATGACTCAGCCTCTAACCTGTACGGCAGCCATGAAGTCAACTGAGGACACATAAATTCATATACGACCAACTTCAACCCAAAACTACTATCAACCTGATCAAGATCCCCTACCAATTAATTCTGAGCACTTGCAACATTAAATACAATAAGATTCATACCACCAGCCATTGACTGTTCATGCACAGAGCCGTACTGCCCAGGAAGATATGGTAACTCACAACTCACTCAATACTAAGCCAACAATCCTCATATTACTCTTAAAATGAGTGTCTTGGGCAGATAAAAACATCACTAACAATAAAAATTCAAAAGGCATCAGCATTAATTTTTAACATCAATCGATCCTTCTATGCAGTGTACGGCACATGATGGTACGGCTGAGCATTAAAAATCAATCTTTGCACTTAAACTCTCAAAATGATCATGAATGGAGTTGCCTAGGCATAAGAAAGACAATACAACTCATTTAAAACTCATTTAATAGATAATGCATAGACAACGTAGGAAATGGCTTTCCAAGTGCCGTACGATCAGACCAGGTACGGATGCTTACTAAAATTCAAACAGTATAATAAATGCCACAAAACCACTATGAATTGTATCACCCTGGCAATACTATTGCTCTGCAATTAGAGTGGATCCAAAGAAACTTGCATTAATTTTACTTTTTTCAAAACTCAACTTCAACAGGTACGGCCATCATATGGTACGGACTTACTCATATAAAACCATCTGCATTAATATCACAAGAAATAACATTTGGATAGTGTCGCCTATGCCATGGTATATCAATGCAATAGAAATGGTATATCAATGCAATAGAAATCAAGTCATATAATCTCTTATTTGAATTTATTCCACCAAACACTCCAAGATGAGAGTACGGCCAGCAGTGGTACGGCCACAAGGAAAAACTCAAAGCAACAATACAATAAATAAACCCAAGTCACATACAATGTCTTCAAACTATCTATAAATCACACTACAAAGATTACAAAGACTATCACAACATAAACTTCAAATCCCTGATCAACTCTATGTGATTCCCTGAAGTAGAATCCACCAGTACTAGCTAGGGTAGATATCTCACTACCGAAACTGATCTTCTTCGAGTGGGTTTCCGTCCACAAGAAGGGAGAAGAAACGGAAGAACACGCAGGTTCAATCCAACAGAGTAACAATACAAATCCAAGCATGCCCTCCAAATGAGCTCTCCATCAGCATATAAAGGCATCTGGGAGTTACAAACTCCACTTTCTTGAAAATATAATCTTTTTTCCTCCTCAACTTATAAAGTTCTCCTATTCCAAAGTGGTGCTCACTTTAATAATAAATCTAGGAGAAATTATAAATATGTCCTCATCTCATACTTAAGTCACTTTATATAACACTATAACTTAAGTGCACCAAAATCCTGATTAATTATCAATTTTTCCTCCCATTATCAAAATTGATAATTAAATATTTACTCCAAAGATTTGGAATGAGGATAAGTGGCTTCAGGACGACTAGACTAAAAATGGGAACATTACAAGCTACTCGCCAAGTTTTTGGCGAAAACTCACCGAGTTTTGGCGAGTTTTCGCCAAAAACTCGTCGAGTCTGTAAAAAAAACTCGACAAAAGGGTTATTTTCGTTTAGCCTAAGTACTGTTCAATCATTGTATTCCTGGGTTTAGTGTAAGCTATGATCCATAGACTTCTATTTGTAGTAATTGTTTAATGTAAAATGAATTTCATTTAGATGTATTTGAAGTTTTGAACATGATAATATTAGATCTCAGTATTATGCAGATTGATACTTAGTCTATAGATAATTTTGGATCGCATTGTTTAGGATGGAGATGATCTTCCTATAAATATATTGCTGAAGCCTTGTAGGATACCCAACTAGTACTAACTGAAAACTTCACTATACTTAGTTAAATTTACTTGCACTTAACTTTTCAACTACTCAGTCTACTTAACATCACATATGAAAAGATAACAAGGCAAATTGCATGAATCAACTTGAAGTTGGGCACTTGTATTATCACTTGATTCAACTCAATGCAAATGTCTTATTACAATGATGATTGCCCACAATGGCATGAATATACAATCTCATTCAAATGATTACAAAAAAGGCCTTGAAGCCTAGATGTTTACAATGCTTTCAACTTCTTCACAACTAGATCTATCTCACTAGTTGATGTAGATCACTTCAATTGAACCCAATGATCTCAACTGGATGTCAACACCTCACAATGCAACAAGGGAGCATCACCTTGTCAGTTGAGGGAGCATCACCCCAACTCTTGAAACTCGCAGAGCATCACCTTGTCAGTTGAGGGAGCATCACCCCAACTCTTGAAACTCGCAGGCTTCAAATACAAGCACAAAGCTTATCAGAAAGAAAATTTGCCAAAGATGTAAGATAACAAATGAGGAGTGCTCTCCTCTTTTATAGTGCTCTTCAAAGGCAATGAAGGCACGTTTTTCAATGCACAAAGAGGTACCAAGGCACGTTTCCCAAGAAGCATATCCAGGGAATATTCCATCTGATGACTCATTCTGAGTTGGCAACCTTACCCAAATGAACAGGTACAGATCCCAATATCATCTTGTTGACCAATGAGAGCTCAGGGACTTGTAACTTACTCTAGGCACCCAACTAAGGTAGTTTGATCATGAACTTGCGCCTAACTGAAAAATAGGTGCCAATTGAAAGTCTTTCGAACCTTTGAATCAACTTGCTTACAAACTCATCGTAGGTATTGATCCTATCATGATGTTGAGAGACTAAGCCATGATGCCACCATTCATAAGCTAATCCTTCTAGGTGCATTGTAGCGAAGTGGATTGCCTTCTTCTCCGTCATAGGTTTGAGTGAGAGATAAGTATCCAGCTTATTCACCCAAACTCTAGCACTGATCTTACCACTTCCATCAAAGGTAGGAATAGGAACTCGATTCAAAGCTTCTTTATACTCCTTTGTATCATCATCCCTTCTAGGACGATAGCCTCTAGCTCTACCACGCCTGTCCCTATCTTCCCTTTTCTGTCGGCAATATTCATTAAAGGACATCATTTGCCGAACATGATCTAGTAATCTGGCATAGAGATTTGCAAAGAGTGCTACTTCATCTTCAAAGTTATTCTGCTCTTCCTCATCAAAATCTTCATCAGCTTCATTGCCTTGTTCAAGTGGTGGTGGAAGGAAAGTAGGTCTAATAGGCCTATCAACTATAGGAGTCCGTGTGCGAACTCTTCTGCCTGTTGCACTAGCAGCATCATCATCATCATGCCGCTCTTGTCTAGCATCATCTCTATGACCTTGTCCAACTACTTCACCTTGATTCATGTTTTAAAGGGATTGTAGGATTTGTTGCAATATTTGAGTTGTTTGTTGTCTGTTAGCAATGTTCCTGAACATCTCCCTTGCTTCACGTTCATTATCACCAGGTGGACTTCTACTTCTTTCACCCATGTCAGCCTGTCTAGTTGCAATTGCTCCTGAAAGAGTATCCTGTTGTGGGTAAGGATGAGTCCACTGGAACTGCCTTCTTTGATCACGCGCAATGTATCTCCTTGTTCTATCACTTTATTGATCACCTTCTTGAATGAAAACCCCAAAGGCTGGTAGGATCCAAGCTCTGATACCACTGTAAGATACCCAACTAGTACTAACTGAAAACTTCACTATACTTAGTTAAATTTACTTGCACTTAACTTTTCAACTACTTAGTCTACTTAACATCACATATGAAAAGATAACAAGGCAACTTGCATGAATCAACTTGAAGTTGGGCACTTGTATTATCACTTGATTCAACTCAATGCAAATGTCTTATTACAATGATGATTGCCCACAATGGCATGAATATACAACCTCGTTCAAATGATTACAAAAAAGGCCTTGAAGCCTAGATGTTTACAATGCTTTCAACTTCTTCACAACTAGATCTATCTCACTAGTTGATGTAGATCACTTCAATTGAACCCAATGATATTAACTGGATGTCAACACCTCACAATGCAACAAGGGAGCATCACCTTGTCAGTTGAGGGAGCATCACCCCAACTTTTGAAACACGCAGGCTTCAAATACAAGCACAAAGCTTATCAGAGAGAAAATTCGCCAAAGATGTAAGATAACAAATGAGGAGTGCTCTCCTCTTTAATAGTGCTCTTCAAAGGCAATGAAGGCACGTTTTTCAATGCACAAAGAGGTACCAAGGCATGTTTCCCAAGAAGCATATCCAAGGGAATATTCCATCTGATGACTCATTCTAAGTTGGCAACCTTACCCAAATGAACAAGTACAGATCCCAATATCCTCTTGTTGACCAATGAGCGCTCAGGTGCTTGTAGCTTACTCTAGGCGCCCAACTGAGGTAGTTTGATCATGAACTTGCGCCTAACTGAAAAAGAGGTGCCAATTGAAAGTGAGGCAACTAGAGAATGCTTCCTTGTTTTGTCTTCTTTCTCCGGAGGAAGTCTACTAGCTCCAATGTTAAGTCAGTCTACTTGAGGCGCATATTTAGTGTTCTAGAGACTTGGTATTGCGCCTAACACCTTTGTGATGGTTTTCTACTTTATTCAAGACTCCAAACATTTGTTTGTAGACCTTGTGATGCTTCTTTATCCAAGCGCCCATATCCAGAGTATTCAAAACCTTGTCTTAGTCCTCATCTTCACTTAGGCGCACTTGTTGGTAGGAAAAGTCTAGATTGGCGCCTTAGGAAAAGTATAGTCTTTCTTTGTTAAAACCTCCAACTCAAATCATTTCTAAGACAAGTTCATCATCTCCTATTAAGCGCCTTTCAACTTGAGTGGATTGAAAGCTCCATTCCTTCCTAGGTGCAATTTTTGGGAAATTGGCGCCTTGCTATGCCTAGGCGCACCAGACATGGCACATGAGATGGCAACTTGGGATCCTCTTAACATTGTCAAAGACTTCAATAAAACTCATCCATTTTGGTGCATTGGATGAGGCGCAAGAGATGAGGTATTCGCGTCATTCTTGAATGCTCTCAAAAACTTAACTTTGTCTCCTTGAAGATGGTGCATGGGTTGAGGCGCAAGGGATGAGGCGCAAGAGATGAGCATTTTGGGCTTCGAATGAATTCGCCTTTTTTTTCAATTAACAAACCTCCTACATTAGGCACACATTAAGATGTTGCATGGAGGAAGTTGCGCCCTAAGAATTTTGGAGAATTATCTTGCCCAAATTCAATTCCTGTAGCATTTGGAGTAACAAAAAATCATGTCTTGGTGAGCGCCTTGATGGGAAAACCCAAGTTCACTTCCTAGTCTTCATTCTTATCTAGGCACACATTTGGAGGATTTGATGTGGAATATGCGCCTAGGCTATACTTAGCCAATTTCCTCTGAAATTCGAAGTGTATGATGTTTTTAGAGGTCGATAACATCATCTCCAAAGGTAGCACCACTCCTTGGACTCACTGAAACCCCTGTTCCAAGCTAGGCACACATTCTTGGCTGGTCAATGTGACATTTGCGCCTAAACATGAAGACTCAATCAAACTCATCTGTTTGACAACTTGATGCTTGGATTGATGAAATGGTTCTTAGACTTAGCCAATTTAGGCCGAATCAATACAAACAACTGGAATGGTCTTTGACTTAATCCTGCAAAACTAAAACAATATGTTAGTCAAAACCCAAGTTCATTCCCTCAAGATTGGTATTAGCCTCCAGGAATGATGAGTAGGCTAAACCATCGTTCGATGTGGATCATTCCGGAAATGGGGACATGACAAGCCTGAGACACGAGACCACGAATCAGGAAACTTTATGCCTGATAAAAGCTAGATGAGTGAAGGTTGTTGCAATCTCAATCTCTAAATTTTGAGAAATAACTCTCAATGATAGATCACTTATTACCTTCTGATAAACTCCAAGGTTATCATGGTTTGAGGGTGTGGGGTATGAAGGATGTGGACATGGAACATGATTTAAGGAGAATATAACATATGAATTAAGGAGATTTTGCAACTTTCCATTCAACCTTCAAGGAATGTCTAATATCAGTATCAGCGCATTCCACATGAGGATGCCATTTTGTACCCAATTTGCTTTCAAATCAATCAAATACAACTAGACTCAGCTTGTTTCTTTTATGTACTCATTTATTGACTCATTGGATGCATCTTGTCATTGAATTTTGCAAAAAAAAAAATGTGTTTTTAATGGAATTTAAGCAAATTTTTAAGTTGCCAAGTTTTTGCCGAGTCGTGTTTTTTGGGCTTGGCGAGTTTTTCAACTATGATTGTGACCTATACATTCTTGATCAGTACGGTGTTTAGTAGCATCCTTATTAGTACTGTGGTCAATTAATATAGGCATGAATACTGCAGTCAACATTATAGGAAATATTACTGATGAAAATGATTAATATGAAACGTTGTTGAGATATGACATTGCTGTCCTGAAATGCTTGCCACTGCTGTAAATTTAACAGGTATTTGAAGAGGTTGGGGAGACTGTTGTTGTGAACTATACTTCATTTTGTGTATAGATTAGTCTCATTGACTTGATAGTTAAGGAGGACAATAAGGTTAACAGGTTGTATTGACACTAGTGTTCTATTGCATTAAGGGTTCATTATCATTTTGGCAGTTATTTACTAACATTGGTAAGGAGATTTATATTACATTATCTGTAATCAATGATCTCGAAATTAATGAAAAAAATCCATATTTCAAAATTCATGTTGTACACTCTCGTTTACTTTCATGCTCACTTTCTATGCAATTAGTATGACTTTAAATGTAAAAAACATCAATTATTTCTCTTTTTTTTTTTAAATTACTGCATTTTTTGGGTTTCCCGATTTTTTCCCGGTGTTTTTCCGATAATATCCCGAGAAATTGAAAATATCTTTATCTTTTGGGATGCTGAGATTTTCCCGAGAACGATATTTGCTTCTATGCCAATTACTAATTAACTTTTCTAGATTCTAATTAATCATCATATAGATGCTTATATATTTGTATTTTCAAACAATAAGTTCCTAGTGTGGCATAACTTTGACTAAGTCAAGCTTCAAAACCCTAATTTACCTCTACTTGCTATTCAGATTGAATTGTAAGAACCCTTGCACAAGTATATGACAAATAGAAACATTCACAAAACACAAACCATCTTTTTCTACAATATAGACATATATTAGTAATGAAAATGTCGGAAAGTAAATAAAAACAGATATAACCAAGGTTTCAATAGTAAAGAGATATAGAGATAATTACCAGGTTCTAATAGTATAAATGAATCAAGCATGTTTTACTAAGTTATGGCTATAACCATGCTAAAGAAAATGAGCATGAAAAGCAGAATCTATAATCAAACATTAAGAGAAATCAAAAGTATGCCAAAGAATAAGTAAATATATTAAATAGTTGTAATTTGCTTACTGCAAGTGATGTAGGTCCAACATGGGATGTCAAGTTTTGTTTCAATGGACCTCCATTACGGAATTCATCACTAGGAGTGATAACCCAGAACCCAATCATAGGATCAAAGCTAATCCATCCATGGACTCTATTCTCCCTATTGTCACAAGAGTACTGATATTTATCATCTACCTGCAAATATAATGGTATTAGAAGAATATCATCATATTCTCAATATTTATCAAACTTGCATTAGATTTGTTTGCAGCCTAGCTCCTAGATCTTGTTCTTAAAGATGTCAAAGAAGAAACACGGAAAACAAGCAAAATTTGTTCCAACGTAAAAGCAATTTACAAATACAAACACTAGTTCATTTCTATTTTGTATTTTACTTGTATAAACATCATGCCAAAGTATCTTTACCTAGAAAACAAGGTGTTGGGAAAGGTGTCTCAAACATGCATCCTAATGTTTCATATTTATTAATTATTTGTATTTATTTATTATTTTGTCCTCACATGGGAATTAAAGCATCCCACTTGGAGGTGGCACTCTTGGTCACGTGTTAGATATTTTGGGGAGTGTGTATGAAGTTGTAAAAGCATCCATGATATGTAAGAACATCTAATGACATTGTAAGATAGGAGTTACTTATGAGTTATGACGGATACTATGACATGTAAGAGCATGATTATGGGGTAATTGCATTGGAATCTTGATTGGCATTATGAAATTTATGGTGCATGTCATAGCACATCTTTGAATGGAGATTATGGATTCAAAAATGGAGCGCCCTATTTGAGGAGTCAATTATGAGTTATGACAACTTATGACAGGTGTAAGGAATCATCTATTTTTAGCACGGTGGACTCTTCACAAGTATGGAGCGTTGGAATTTGACTAGATTTGGACACCACATTTGTGGGTGGTATTTGCTCATAGTATTGGTTTTCCATTTGGTGGTTTCATGTATTATATCTTCTATAAATTGGGTGCTTGGGGATCAAGTTTTGCATGGGTGAATTGCAGGTACTATTATGCTGCCAAAAGTGCTCTAGAACCTAAATGCTAGTGATACTCCTGTAAAGGCATAGACTCTCCAAGTGTATTGTAACCATTCTTGTTGATGAATAATACATTGAGTTTGCTTTGGAGTCTGAGGTTTTCCTGCCGAAAGGGTTTTCCCCAAGTAATCACTATGTTATGGTATATTATTTTTCTTTGCAACTGTAAGACCAAATTGTTTTTGCACATATCTCCTCTCACAGATTAGTGTAGGAAGCATATTCTGCACCTCTTCTTCCTTTCACAGGGAAAATGAAACCAGATACCCCTTTTTCATTTTGTTGTCAGATATGTGTTGTTTACTTTGCATGTTCTACACCCCTTATAGACTGTACATCCTGCCACAATTGGGTGGTCTGGGGCATCACCTCAACTAGGGGTATGGGAAGTCAACAGCCTCCCATGAGGGGATTTGGGGTGGGAACCCCCAAGAAAAAGAATTTGGGCTCTTATAGGTGGGTTTGTGGCCCATGGTTTTATACCCTTGTATTGTAATAAATTAATAATGCTTAGCAGTCTCATATATTGATTTCCCTACAAATACTCACACATGGATTAGGGTTGAGCACAAAGTGCGAATATCTTATTATATTGTGAATAGTTGAGTTAATACAATAAGTGAATGTTGTTTTTGTTAGGTTTTTTCCCAAAAGGATTTGATAGGGTAAATTCTCTTGTTACACTATGAGTGTGCCATTATTTCTTTTTACTACATCTAAGATTCTGTTAGCATTGCTTCTCCTGCATAGGTTAATCACTTATTTTTCTATTCATCTATAAGACTGAATGAACTTTTTAACAAAATTTAATTGGAATAGACACAGAACAGCAACCCAGAAAATCACTTGTCAAAAACACTTTGGAAATAATTACATAAGAATCGTCATAAAATACATTAATTTCAAGAAAAGCAAAGGAAGTTCTAAGTGCAAGGCAAATCCATATTGATATTTTGCCATAAAGCAGTTTTATATGCTGTAGAAAAGCATACTAACAAAACCATACTACAAAATGAATCATGGATTGTGCAAGGCTGTATTATCAAACACCAAGTTGGCCCAATTGTATTTAACTCTCAAAGTGCCAATAGCAGGAAACAATCATGTCAATAAACTCTTGTCCTCTAATCTTTCCTTTAAGACATACATAAAGGAAATAGTAGATGTGTACTACGTCCTTAAATAGAAAACAAAGTACACATCCTTAAATAGAAAACAAACTGAGCCCACAAAGTATTGTAGCTTCCCTGCTGACTGGTGAGCTAACCAAGTCCCTATCAAATGCAAACCACCCAGATCCTCTCAACCAATGAGCTAACCAAGCCTCTCCCAAACAGCAAGTGAATTAAGCTTCCATCAGTTAGCTAATTTTATTTGACCAGAAAATACAACTCATAATCAGAAACTGGCAAATGCATTATTATTTTTTCCATTGTTGGATAGCACTACATATCCTTACCCATAGTATCAGAAATCACGAAAAAATTCCAATTCATCACAATAAATCACAACTCAGAGCACAAAACAATTTTTTAAACTGAAAAATCACAAGATTTTGAAACAATTGGCCGAAAAGATTTTTTGCCAATTTAATCCGATTAATCCCAATTAAATCACAATTCACCATAAAATCACGTTTCCTTGCAATTTTAGCATTTTTTTACTATATGTTGCTATTTTTGTTTCTCAAAAACCCTAACCCTGACCCGCTTTTTTTAGTTTTTGAAAACTCTAACCCTAACCCCATCTTTTAAGACTAAATCACAATTTTTTGAAAAAATCTTTTATCTTTTGGTTTTCTGATTTACTCCAAGAATGATTGTTATTACTATGTCCTCACTCGTACCCATTGCATGTCTTAGCTTCACACGCATTTTATAGAAAAGTTCCCAACATAGAACATTCTCACCACTTGTAGGCAGCAAAAGAGATCAACTAGACATGAATAGGGCCTGCAACAAGTTGACAAAGTATCCAAATTCTATAGGTGGGTTGGCTCTTGTTGTCCTCATAGTTTAACCATACTCATATTCAAAATTTCAAAACTTCAATCATGCAATCTGTCTTCACCATACTTCTTACAGTCAATTTGTTTCTCTTCAAAGTCTACCGTTTAATGATGAATGATCATTGTCCAAATTTACACCTCAAAGTGAGTCAGGGTCATAGATCCCTTTAGAAGATTCTAGGTTCTCAAGTTGATCGAAAAGAACTTAAGGACTTTGCAAGTTCTGAGTGTATCCAGAGTTGGTTGTACAGGCACAACCTTACAAGTGTATGCAATTTTGATCATTCATTCCACAAGTCCACAGGCTAACAAAGCTTGCAAATCACAGAGTTCCTTGACAGTTGTAATGTTCTACCCCAATTTTTTCAGATTTTTTCCAACACTAACAAACAGTGTTAGCAAATGAAATGCAACCATGTAACTCCTCCACACCTTCTAATCACCAAGCTCCCAAACAGGCAAGGTGAGAGCATACTGTAAATTCAAATCGAACTTTATAATCTCTAACTTAAATAACTTCTGAATGTTGGATATTGCAGACTTAATTTATTACTTTCTTTTGTTTTGCAGATGCAATTTCCACTTCATACACTTCCGATTTCTGTGTCTGTCCATGGTATTGCAGGGCAAAGACGTTGATATATATATGATTTATGGTAGGAGTCACATATGTGATAGACGTGACTCCTCAAGGAGTCACGCCTATTACAGGTGTGACTTCATCACCCTTTCTTTAGCAATCCCCGTTTTGATATTAATAATTACTAATCACCTTTTAAAATGCGGTTGGTGTTTATACTTTAGTAATGTGTCATTCGATCATAATGGATACGTTATCTGATCGAAGCTACAAACAACTTAACACATACAAGTGCTACGGAAAACAAATAAAATGAAGTGCAAATCAAATACAACTTCTGCTTATTCAGCGGGCATCCACTTATTCAGTGGGAGTGATGAAATAAAGAAACATAGGCACTTCCGCTTATTCAGCAGGAAGCCACATAATGAACCACTTATTCAGTGGGGTAAGTATTATAAACATGAATCTCATAGTCCACACTGGCGGTCATACCATCCAGGGGTTCAAACACAAAATAGTATTGTCTTTTTCAACACTTAAAACAAAATTGGATGACATCAATTAAATCAGATTAATAGCAGACCTAGCAAACCCCAAAATTTGTATTTTATCTTGCCACAAATCATCAAATTCTAAATAAGAAGAATGCTGATCCTGCACACACACTGTTAAGCATCAAAATACTCAGAAAATACCATCCACATCATGTGTTCCACAGGGTTTCGGGGACGGGGACGGCAGGGGATGCGTTTCGGGGACAGCAATCAAAAGATTATTTTTTGGGGACGGCGGGGGGACGGCGATATATGAATTTTTCAAAAATATATATATATATATATATATATGAATTTTTCAAAATGTATTATATAGAGAGAAAGAAAGATATGTCAATAACTGATAATTTTTCATTTCATGTCCTCTGCATTTATTATAATATTTATAGCCCTAGTCTTCCTCAGCTACACCCAAACGCTATGCAGCCTAAACAATTGTTCTCAGTAGCTGACCTATGCACCCCTCATTCCAAGTTCAGGTACTCTAAATCTGCACTCTTGCTTTCAAGTGACCAACATCTCAACACCCTTGGCCATATTGTTAATGTGCCTCAGTTACCCTCTCAGGCAGATACCAAGCATCTCCTTCTAGAGGTAGCTGGAATGCCCATCTGACATTAACTTTCCTTCCCCTTCTATCAAGTTACCTTCTAATCTGAAGGGCTCTGTAAGTACTCCCAAAAGTTTACTACGGATTGTCAAAGAGATAGGATCCAATGAATAAAGTGCAGCAATGAGTTCCATAACTTAAGACAGATTTGTTAAGATTTGTCACATACAGTTAGTTAGCAGCGGCTGTCATTCAACAAGAGGCAAAGGAAGTGAAGTATCTTGGAGAGTGCACAGATCTGTTACTGTAAGCTTTCTTGACATGTTGATACCCTTTCATGAACAAACCAAAGTTGAGGTTGCTAGTACAGTTTGTAGCATAGAATTCTGTCAAAATGGTCTTGAAACACATTCCGCTGTGATTATCATACTCTAGTGAGATCAGATTATTTATAAATTATAATTGAAGTAATATTTTTCTATTGAAACCCATTTTCTTGAAATTATTTACTGATATCTCACAAATTATGTAGTTTATCATTGACTCATAGTTCCTTGGTAGGGGCATATGTGAGATATTTCAGCTTATTAGAATGACTATGAAAGGAGAGCAGGCAATGCATATTCAAAAATCAGACAGTCAGATTTTCATTATATAAGAAGCTTGCACATCACCTCGCCCTGAAGGAGAGCATTTGCCGGCCTGGTGAGAAGCACTGCTTCTGGATATGCTAGTATTTTGCACTTGTCTGACATACGATCATCTGGTAACGGCATAAGTCTCTGCCTGTTATCTGCAATTGCCATGTACTGAAATCTAAATAAAAGGAAAACAAAAGGCACATTAGAGGATAAACTAGGAATCTAAAAGTGCTATTTTCATTTATATCTCTATGTGACCTTATTCAACACCCGTATTGATATGAGGAAGATATCTAAAAGTTACAGAAACCATGAGAGATAC
Source organism: Cunninghamia lanceolata (assembly GCA_027924645.1). NCBI lineage: Eukaryota > Viridiplantae > Streptophyta > Pinopsida > Cupressales > Cupressaceae > Cunninghamia > Cunninghamia lanceolata. The sequence goes on from BSBN01000803.1 coordinate 14,782,858, forward strand.
ACATACCTATCTTTCCGCAATTTGAATGTAACACGTGTTTGATTGAGATTGAAATCCGGCCACCCTGAGGGACGCTCATATATTGCATATGTGTAAAACCCGCTGCTCCCTCGAAGCAAAGAGAACCTTTGAAAAACATTACAGTCAATGATTGGCCATATATCAGCATTTGTAATGATGCAATAGTTATAGTAAAGCGTATATAAATGCTATGACAGTAGCACTGATATTAAAAAATTAAAAATTAAAGCCAAAAGGAAGATCTAAAAGCAAGGTGAGAGTGTGAAGTCTTTTCTACACTCAAAATTTCAGTATAATTCCAAATCTCTTGAGAGACGAATTTGTATCATATGTTAAAAAACCTTGGTCACGTTATGAATGTCGGTCATGTCGTGTATTTATGCATCAAATCTTCATTCACTCATGTGAGATGTCTCTCATAACTGCAAACTGAAAATCAGCAACAGCAGTTTGTAGTTGGATCCTGAAGTCAAAAACAGTAAACAGCAACTTGAAGGAGTTTAGATTAGATTGAAAACCAGTAACAGCAACTTAGGGAGGTGTCAAGTTGAAAACCCTTTCGGAGGAGAGCTTAGCTGGGACATCTTGGCATTTGCTGGGACATCAGCCACTGTGCAAGCCACCGCACAAGCATCATGTCATGTCCCCATTTCCGGATTGATCACTTGTGGAGATGTTGATTAACCTATTCACCATTCCCGTAGGCTAATGCTAGTGGTAAGAGAATGATTTTGGTTTGAGCTTGGTATTGAATGATGGAAAACTATAATGTTGGCTCAATACTTGTTTTATTTGGATTTTGGCTAAGTGTTATTTTATGATGTTTTTCATAAAGCCAAAATATTATGATTTTCAAGCCAAGGATGGGAAAAATAAACATTGGTCAACTTGAAGATTGAAAAGGTGAAAAGATGGAAAATGCAATATTTAATTGTATTTTCATTATTCTATTTATTTTTCCCAAGGAGTTGATGCCAAGGAGGAAATTAGAAAAATAAAAATAATAAAATATTATTTTTATGCCAAGATCACCGCCCAAGGGAGGATATTAAAAAATAATAAAATATATTATTTTATTTTTGTGAAATCGGCGCCCAAGAGGAGAAGGGAAAAAATAATAAAAAATATTATTATTTTATTGGAGAAAATCGGCACTTGAGGAGAAAAAATTAAATAAAATAATATTTTTTTATTATTGGCGTCTAGAGGAGAGATAAGGAAAATAATAAGATATTATTATTTTATTGTTTTTAAATGATGGTAGTTGAAAGGTGCAATTCTATTAAAATTGTCAAATTGAAAATTGCATTTCATTGGTGGATTTGAAAGTTTTCATAATTTGGCTAATTGGGACGCCTATGGGGAGAAGAGGATAAATAGAGGCATTTGGTTTCAATTTGCAACTATTGAATCTTTGGCAAATTTTCTCTTGGCTAGAATTGAATTTCAATTTGTTCAAGGTGGTGTTCCCTTGGCATTTTGTGGTTTAGTGATGCTCCCATTCCACCATGATGGGATGAATTCACATGGAGTTCTTCATGGAGCTTGAATTGAGTGTTCTCATGGAGTTTATTATGCGGATTTGGCTAACATATGGAGCTATTTTCATTTACAATTGATATTGTAGGGTTTATGGTTGGATCGCTTGACACATAGAGGGTTTTTATGATCATTCCCAGCCATCATATACATTCTGATTTTCTGGAGCAGCAGGTACAGCAGGGTTTCATCTTTAGATATGAGTGTTATTAGTCATCATTTGGAGGATTTGATCATAGAAGCTTCCAAACCCTAGTCGCTTTCATCCTAGGACTGGCCGATTGCATTTGGAGCTTTATTTTGGTATATTTTGATGATAATTGGAAATCAGGGTTTCATATCAGCAGGTTACAGGTTCATATCAGCACTTACAGTTGCAAAATCAGACTTCATTTGACTTGGTTTATCATTGGTTTTCATCATCAACTAGTTGGCAATTGTTGAGACTTCATTGGAGATCATTTGTACATGTTGGGATTGCATTTGGACTCAATTTTCAGTCATGTAATTGTCTGATTTTTATATCAGACCACCTGTTTTTTGTAATCAGCCAACTACTATTGAATAAAGAAGTCAAATTCTCCATCCGGGTATGTTCTTTCATGTTTTGGTACATTGTGCGATTGCTTAACATCTATGTTTCATATTCATTATGCTTTGAACCTTTCCATCTACATGATTTTCTAAACTCATTGGTGAAAACAGATCTTGACAATATTAAGTACATTGCAAGAAAAATAAATCAAAAAAATTTCAGACCAGCAAAGAAAAAAATTCAGTTAGAACAGGTTAGGGTTCTTACACATCAGTTGCCCTTCATGCTACCATGCATATCCTTGTGCTACTATGCACAGCAGCTGGCACAATTTGTGCAACACGCATCAACCATCCGCACAGTCTTCAGCTATGCACATGTATCACTTGTACACAACCTCATATGCAGGCCACATCTCTGGACGGTCAACCATCAAAAGCCAAACCATCAGCAATTGGAAGGTCAATTGACAACAGTTACGAGATGTGAACTGTTCTTGTAATTGTCTTCTTGTAGCATCCATGTAAATGATTGTCCATATAGAGGGTTAAACATTCAACTCTCAACACAAAAGAACAGAGGACAGAGATATAGAAGTCTGGGCAAACCAGTTTGATGTGTTAACCCCTTTCTGCTCACGAGAATCTTCATTCACATCCTTAATGTCTGTATTCATCTGTTGTACATTATTCATTCTTTCATTGAATAGAAGTATCACCAATTGATAAAGTTTTCCATGCTTGAATGTGTATCGGTTAATTCTGCATTTTGTTTTCCATTACATGTTCTATAATTCTATCTTCACTAGCTAGAGATACGATGGTCCCCGAACCACCTGGGATCCAGATCATACTCCTAAGGTTGTTTTTCTAAAGAGGCATTTTTTGGTGCTTTATAAGTGCACAAGGGAATTGATATATTGGCCTTAAATAATAGATTAATTAATTAATTAATCTATTAGCCATGAAATTTGTACTCCACAGATTATATATGGGATTTGCCATTTTAAAGCAGATTTAAAATATGCCTTTTACGGTCCTGGTGCATGCTGGTTGTCGTACGTAAAAGGATAAATAGGCCGCACATTTTGTTAAGCATGAGAGGATATTTTAAAAAGGGTTTGAGTATGTTGTTCAATTGAGAAGAATAATAAAAGAGCATGTTAAATGGCACTTTGACAAAATGCTTCACAACAGAGTGTATTTTGGTAAAGGTATTATTGCAGTTGCATATGAAACTTAGGTGCTTTTGATTTAATACACCTGGATTGTAGACCTCAGTTATTCATGTAGAGTGATGATAAAATTGAGATTTATTATTTTTATGTACTTAGAATCCCTCTATTGAGATTATTGCACAATCTTGATTGATATGATCCGATTTCTTTTTGGAGGTTGATAAGGGTTTTGGTGAAGCAATATTGTTTCAATGAACTATGGATGTTGGTATGGCAAGGGGAGATCTAATGTCCCATCCCAAATCTGAGACCAATTTTTTCAGTTTTCTGTGGTTAAGTTGATACCTGTTGCGTTTTGGTGTTTTGCATTTTGGAACATAACACACATGCACACATATATTTTCGAAAATACAAGGAAAGAGAAGTACCCAAATGCCTTATATTAATGGAAACGCATTACACAACATATAGAAGCAATACCCATATGATAGAAAGACAAAATATGAAGTCTTTTCACATACCCATTTTGCTGTCCATACAAATGCAAGTCTGATATACTGTGACGGCAGCTAGGTTGATGGATTCTTCCTTGATATTGCAAGAAACAATGCTGGTATAAACTCAGAAATGAAGAACAGCTGTATACAAGAAGGTTTTTGCTCATACAACAGCCACGAAGGGCAAGAAAGAGAATAGGAGTTGAGAACTACAAAGCCCACATCCTTCCTTGCTGGCTGGTACGGCCTGGCACACAGGTACAGCAGCTTATAAATGTTTATATCACACAAAATCTGTTCACAAACAGTCCAAAAGTCTTTGCAACTGAGGCGCCTAGGCTGTGAGAGGAATACCAGTCCAAGTCCAAGCTCAAACACTCTCCAAAACTCAAGAACCCCTCTTCACATGTACGGCCAAGTACTGCAGCAGTACGACCTGTATAGGGAGCATAAAGCACAACAAAACTTCACCAAACTCCCTGTTATAACTTGCAATCTGCTCCTCAATATGCCTTTGTAATTATCATGCTAAAAACTTGTAAATATCTTCCTGCAAAACCCTCCGTGACAATGCTCAATGTTTCCAATAAAGCTCAAAGTGACTCCTGGATGAAACCATGCCAAAACAGCATCCTTAGAGTGTCTTCCAACCCTGCAAATACTCTCATCAAAGGAGGTTTCCGTCTCCCATGAAGCTGGTGCAAACCCTTGTTCTCCACAAACAAGCTTAGACTCATAAAATTTGATATTCGTGAATGAATGAAATGAGCCTTCTTTTTTTCCTTTTTGTTTTCCTCCAACCCAACACCCACTTTGGATTATACAATATTTTATTATTTCATTTCACTTGGGCACCCAAACTTTGTGACTTTATGACTTAGAAAATATTTCATTAAAACATGTCCACTTTATAATAAAGTCACTTTGCCCCTTTTATTTCACTAAGTTAAATACTTTAATTTAACTTAGGCATTTAATATATCATTAAAATAAATTTCATTTGACCTTTGAATTGAGATCGATCAAATGAAAACCAATTAAGTCCAACAGATCTGCACCGACTCGCTCCGAGTCCCGAGCTCCCTGCTAAAAATAGTAAGTTTGGCCACGGGGTCCGAAACTACACCAAAAAAGGAAAACCCAACATGGGTCCCCTAACCATCCATGTTAGTCTACGGGAACTCGTTGATAAACTAACCCTAATCCTCCAAACCCCTTAGAAAGGGGACATTATAGGAGAGGTTTTACAATTTGTTTGTCGGTTCTATGTGAATAATAAGCAAGAGAGTTACCATCTGCAGATATAATTTCACGTAAGATGTTTATGCCTCAATGTTACAAATTAATGTTGGAGAATATAAGTACTGCTATACCTAGGTATAAAATTGGTAAATATTACAAATATATTTGGAAGGCAATGCTATGTTAGCGTTTTAATTCACACCTTTCAGTGCAAGACAAAATAGAACAAATGTGCAATAAAATTGTTCTTCAAATTAGAAGAGGAAGCTCCTTGTAAATTAAAACTAACCTAAAACTAGACAATTTACAGTCTTTACAATGATTTCTAGGGTGGTTCACATTCATGTTGAATAAAACGTAAATGCATATCTTTTTGGTTTTGCCTAGTGTAAAAGGTTGAAACGCTCGTTCAACACAAGGCAAAGGATTTTATGCTTTTTGATTGAAAATAAATCCTAAGACTAGATACTTGCGTTATTCAACTCAAAGCAAAGACTTACCAAAGCAAGTACACATAAGGATTAAATGACACCAAATGTTGTAAGCTATAAACAGTCGTTGCATTCAAAGCTACAAGAGACTAACCCACAATTATTGCAATAAAAAGCTTTTAGTAATTGTTAAGTGATATTTAACTCATAAAGGTACACTAACACAAAAGATAGAACACTTCAATAGTAATTTAAAAGCAAAGTAGGCATACTAAATCCCATTGGATAACAAATTATGGATTGACAGTAACACTAAATAGCAATTTCAACAATATGTAGTCATGAGAATTACCATTGATGAAACTAAGTGCAAAAAGGTGCTTATTTATACTGTTTACAAAACTAATGAAAATAAATGTAATAAATTGACTAGACTTCTCCCCTAGCTACAACTGATTTCAAATTCTCTGGTCTGTTAATTCTCGTATGACAGCCAGTTCAACTAATGATCAAAATTATTACAATTTATCCCTCAATGCTCACATCTCTCACGTGATGGGATAGACAATCTAACAATAGTCAACTCCAGGTTAAAAATAGAAAACACTAAAAATAGTAGAAGCTCTGGTTAAAAATTGCAAACTTTGAATATGCTTTTTTTCTTCAAAAATGGCAATGAACTATTTTTAGTGTGGGCTGAAAATAGATTTTCTTGAAAAGCAGCTATAGATATTTGGTGAAGCTTTCATCGTGAATCGTTTGTTCCGACGAAGTTTGGCAAAACCTTTTGGTGAAGCTCTAAAATTCTTCACAATTTATCAATCTTAACATATATTAAGTGAATTCATATACTACAGTACAAATCATATATTGGAGCGAATTCATATAATGCAATACATATCATATGTTGAAGTGAATTCATATATTTCGGTACATAGCATATATTAGGGTGATTTTATAAATTGCAATATATTCAATAAATTAATAATTTAACTTGAGTTGCCGAAAGTAATTTTATTTTATTAAAGCAACTTATGTTATATTACTAAAAAGCGTTTTTAAAAGAGGATCTAAAATGGTGTTATAAAGTGTTGCTAGGCATGGGGTACAAAGTAATATTATTTTAAAAGGTCCTTAAGTCACTTTATTTTATTATTGGAGAAAAAATTGAAAATAAAAGAAAATAATATTTTGTTGCCCTAAAAGTGTCTATAAAAGAAGGATTTGAGAGCAGAAAGGACTATTGTTTATTTTCATAAAACTATTGTTTCTCAAGATTGAACTTTATTCATCTTTTTCTCTGGAGGATGAAAACTCTCTTGGTGCAAAATCAAAGGATGAAAATCCTCATGGTTTCCAAAATGGATTGGAGGATAAAAACCCTTTGATTCGTAAAATTAATTCTGTCCACGAATTACCTATGTGCTGCAAGCTAGATTGGGGACAAAAAGCCTCAATTCTTTTAGAATGATTTCATGCAGGAATCACTAGTGGGCTAAAATGTTCCAATTCCTTTAGTATTTGATGTTTTGGTGTTGTGGTATTTCAGAATAAATACATATTGCAGTTTGGTTGAATTTTAGATTTGTGTTGTGTCCAAATTATTATTTGAGTGATTTTCTAGTTTGTGGATGAAGTTCCAGATTTAGTGTGTTGCTATTTCCAAGTGTGTGTGAGTTTCAGATCTACAGATGATAATATTATTAATTTGCTTGCAAATATTTAATCTATATTTGGTGAGAATGTTGCAGCTTTAACCGGCCATATAAACCTCTTACCATCCATATCATATTGTTGGTGGTTAAATTAACTAATAGGTTGTAACATCAAAGGAATGTTGGCCGCCCAACTTCTTGCTGCCATACATGATATGAAAGGAGGATGTGAGGTATTGTAGAGGAATCGCAGGCTTTTGGAGTTTTTAAGGGGTCATACAATTGATAGAAAATGTTGTACATACTCAAGGGAGTATTTAATGGTGTCTTGATGACCGTACACATTCTTGAAAGAGGCGTTTGAAGTTATGAAGGGAGTCGCACCATTTTAGGAGACTTGGGGATATCGTACCAAGTAATAAAAGAAGTCGTCCCATTTTTTATTGCATTTATTTGGTTTCAGTTGTGTTTCTAATTGGTCGCTGATTTTGGACAGAATTATGAGGGCCGTATAGCCATAAAGAGGTTAGCCACAAATCATATTAATTTGAAGAATTGTTGATTACTATTCAACTAATAATATCTTCTTACGTTGCTAATTAGACTGATATTTCAAGAAGATTTCTGTAGAAACTGTTCTGATAATTATTCAGTAAAAATATCTGATTGCTTATATTGTAATATCTGTGCAGTTTACCGCCAAATTGAAGTAACTAAATTTGTAAATCTGGATGGTTCAACCGCCAAATAATCATCTGCATTTGCATTTCATAACTATAAGAAGGTCCTAGTCGGTTCACTGCTAGACCCATTGCATTTGCATATTGTCCAATCCGTTTTGGCAATGATCAAGTATGCATTGATATCAACCAATTTGGCTCAATCAAACCTGTTGTAATTTGCCAATGGCTTTGTGCATACACACATACTTATCCGTCGAAGAGGTGTTGATCTGGTCGGCTATGCAGCGTATTTACTTTCCAAGCATTGAATTCTTCTTGATAGTGAACACCATATGCTCTCACCTTGCCCACATCAAGATCTGGGTGATCAAAGGTGCGAGGCTTGCATTTGCATCATTCAGATATTGTAAAAATTTCAAAAAAAATAGTTTGGGACATTACAATGCTACTCAAAGAATTTGTTGATGTGATGGACAGTGGAAATATCATGTCTATAACAGTCTATGACAGTTCCTTAAGAGTTTTAATTTCAGTGTTAGATCTGAGGTTAATATAGATCTTTCCAGTGACACTTATCACAGACTTTTCACTTAAATTTTACGGTCCAGATGGGGACTTTTAGCTGCCATCTACATGTATGATGTTATTAAACTTGAGACTACAACCCAGATTTGGAAATCCTCCAGATACAGGAGTGAATTTCATTGTTTCTCTTGTAGATCTTTTTTGAAATTAAAATAAACTTAGCCTTTTATTAAATTAAAAAAGGCTAGAACTCTGAAAATATATTGCATTTTTTGTAACTACAATTAACAAATATGTGATTTCAGTTCATCACTCTGTATCTCCAATATCATAAATCTTTACATATCAACAACTTCTGCCGAACTGAGAAATAATTTCACTTCATCTCCTGTTTTCTTTACCTTATTTGCTTTATGCTCTTTTAAACCAAGTAGATTCATCAGTACAACTAAAAATATTTCACCCTATCCAAAATTAACAAATACAATTTGAAAAATTACCTAGCTACCAAGATTTATTTTCGTCCTTTCCTACCAAGGGACTTGAAACCAGTTGGGGAAAGCAGAAGGTTGTTTTGACTCTCTCAAGTCTACTTATTGGAATGAACTTTACTAGAGTTAGACATTGTGAATCAAACAGCCTTAGAAATGTTTGTAAAACCATGCTTGAGATGCCAAGCTAACTAGACTTCATTTTTTCTTTAATACAATTTATGGCTTTGAATAAACCACCTTTTTCATATATGTACAAATTCTATAGAGTAATATAGTTTCCCTTCTGTCACAGAAGTTCCTACATTACCAACATTGTTGTCATACCCTCATGATAACATAGTATATGTTGAGAATTAATTACTGAGTTGACTTAAAATGAAGTAAATTAATAGAAGTGGTGGTGCTCAATTTTCTTTAGAGTCCTATAATTCGAAAAACTATTGACACCATACAAACAAGAAATGAGACAGAGAAAATGTCTTGTAAATAAAAAACAGGGAATAATTCTATAATAAATAAGCTTCTTATCACTTGATGCAATAAAGGTTCAAATAAACCTGATATGCAAGAGGGCCCAAGTAAGAGAAATGGGAACCATATTAGGTGGAAGGAGGGCAGAATTATTGACTTGGATAGAGTGATATGATCAAGGACCACTTGAAATTCCTAAGGGAAGACTGGAACGCTGTTAGTTCCTTGAAGGATCTCTCCTCAGCCGAGTTGTAGGCTTTGTGGAACTCCTGTTATTGTGCTGTCAATTTGCTGCCATCTGGTTTCTTGCCGTTGGCTTTAAGCTCTATTTCCTTTTTTACCTCATTGGTTGGTTGTGATCTTTTGATGCATGTAAGCTTCTAGCTTTCATACCTTGGTCATTGTAAAAGGGTTTGGGCCCTTTCCAAAATTCACTTTTACCCAATAATTAAAAAAAATTAGGTTCAAATCAGCTTTTTAATTCAACAAAAAAATCAAAGGCCGTGTCTGCCTTTTGCAAATAATGTCTACACAAGCACACTAAAAGATCTCCCCTTGAAAAAATTATGACAGCCTCAAGATTGAAAAGATACTCGACTAACCTTTTTTCTATATTCAATGGAACCATCTTCCAACTGCTTGAAGGGTTGTATGGCCTGATGAAAGCAACTTCAACCTTATCCTTATTGGCCTCAACCACGTTAAATGATGTGGCACTTGGCCTGCATACAATTATGATTCTCTTAGTGAATAAAGTTATCAATTTGATTATATTGAAGGAAACGATGATGCAGATATCAACAATAGTGCTTCTTAACAAAACTGTAAATGCAAATTTATCCAAAAATACAGCAAACTATGCATGCTAGTGAGCAGTCCTAGAAAATATACAAATTTCCAATCCAATTTCAATCACTTAAAAACATATTAAATAAACAATAGAAGAATTTCCAGGCTATGAAAGAAAGTGGCAACTAACAAACAGCATTGATATCTATTGAAGTCAGTAACAGCAAATGATAAAATCTGTGATAGATAATGTCAATGTAATGAAAAGCCAGAACAGTAATGCTCACTCAACTCAATGGAGTGGTATTAATGAAGAAGCATAACAACTATATTCTTGAGCATTCATAGAAGATCAGTTTCTCAACAGATAATGGAGGATCCGAACTTCCAACTGAATCTGGGTTATTAGACTCTGTAACATGTATGTAATATCCCTTTTAAATTTTCCTTATTCTCTTTAAATATAATAAAATCTGACTCACAATTATACCAGCACAATTAATTATAAATATGATATCAACTTCAGAAACTGTAGTTTTAACAGTTTATTTTAATTCAGATATAATATTTATAATAATTTCAAGAATGTAAGAACCCCTACCAATTATGATCCGGTTTTCACCCTGCTGTTCTGATTTTCTAATTTATTTTTGAGTGTTTTTGGCTTGTGTTTTTGTTGTTTCAATGCAGGTATGGTTTTGCAATGATATAGTAATGAAATTGCAACATAACAGCATTCAAATTACACAATATAGATGACTGAAAATGATAGGAACAGCTAATAAATCAATTTCAAATTAAAGAATATGAAATAGATATCTTTATTGACATACCCGAATGATGTTCCTTTGCCACTTACATTCATGAAATAAAGGCTGATTACAAACAGTCCAATCTGACTATAAAATCAGACTTGTGAATGCATACAAATATGAACCAATTATAAACAATTCAACCTCAAGCATGCAATGATGTCATCCTCCAATTGTAGCAGCCAATAATGATGAAGATACAATGGCAAATATAACTGAATCATGCTGTCCAAACATTGATTTCAGACCTGCAGATGACTGGTTACGAATCTGATCACAAAAACCATCCAAAACAAGCCCTAGAGAGTGGTGATTAGGCCTCCAAAGGCTAGCGCTCCATCATGGGTAAGATCGCTAGGGTTTTGTATGCAAAAAAATATGATCAATAACACCTTCAAACCCTCAAATACCCAGTCTGATCTGAAATTGCTGACGACTGATATGAATTTATGAATCCAAGGAGTTGAAATCCTTCACCAATGAAGCCATCAAATGATAACAAATCAATGCCAAACCCTAGCCACGGATGTATAAGATGAAAATATGTCAAATTATCCTTCAAATCTGAATTGTAATGCCTTCAATCTACAAACAAACTTCAAATCTAGCTGATTACAATTTCTCCTTTCAAACCGTAGCTGATTGAAGCTCCAAATCATCAAATAACCTGCAAATAATCTCAATAATGGATCCCGAATGAATCCATCTTTCAATGTGGGATGGGTTTTCGTCCAAACCACTAAGATCTAAGAGTTTTCATCCTTAGAACAAGCTGAAATGAAGTTGCAGCCAAGAAAAACTCTCCAATGTCCAAAATACCAAAAAACATGAATGATGAAAATGACCTCCAAACATCTCCTTTCATTTTTCCTCACTTGAGCGCCCAAATATAATATATTTTAATGCCTTTTGGAGTCCACCGTCATAAGCAAATGTTTTTATTTTTATTTATTTTTAATTTTCTCACTTTGGGCGGCCAACCTAGAGAGAGAAAATAATAATATAATAATGTAACGTCCCACCCTATGTAATGTCGCCCTTAATTTTTTCCTATGTATTTTTGCTTGCTTAAATAAACATCATATCAGCAATATAACAGCAATATGTGATAACATGAGAACATTGATTCGCAAAGCATAAACAAAAGACAAGCATAAACTGGAACAAGAGTTTTATTGATTCATTTTTCTAGTAAGTCTTTTACAAAATCATAAGTACAAATATTGAAATATTCAAAGAACAGCAATCTGATATATTTTCAGCCTGTCAGGACGAGTGTTGGGAACCACTGGAATGCTCACCAAATCCACACCGGGTCTCCAAATGATGTCAAATCAGTTGCAAATGACTCCTATGGCGTGGACGTCCAAACCCCAACACTAGAAAAATTGATTAGTCAAATACCCAGAATGATATCCTTCACCAATTTTCCGCTGCGAGTGAATCTTCAATTTCAGCAATACAAAAACCAGCAACACATAATTGATGAAAACCCACTGAAATCACACTGAAACTGAAAAATATTGATTACCCACCAAAACACTGCAAAGGGAAACATCAATTGAATTCTAAAATCTCCAATAAGCCCACATGAACCTCTGTATGAAGTTGCTCCGTAGAAATCAGCTAGGGGTTATCTTTCAAACCCGAAACCAATGTCAACCATCAGGGTTTTCATCCTCAAAGCCCTGAGATCAATAAGAACTCCAATAACATTTCAATATCAGCAATATCCAAAGCATAATCAAAAGAAAAGCCCTCACATCCTTTTATATTTTCTTCCTTGAAAGCTTTGGAAAACTTCCCAATATGGGCGCCACACATGAGAGGGAAACATTATTTAAAAAATTAGAAAAAAACATTTCTTTCCATCTTTTTCTAATCTTTCTTTTTTCACTTTTCCCTAGGATTAGAAAAAAACACTTTATTTCCTTTCTTTTTCTAACTTTCCCTAGGATTAGGAAAAAAAATACTTTATTTGCTTTCTTTTTCCCACTTTCCCTAGGCGTTCCCCTTTGGCATACTTTATTTTTAAATGCTCACATGGTCCCCCTTTTAAAACAACTTTAAGTTGTATCTCCTAGGCATAGGGGTACAACTTAACTTTATAATATTTAATTATGTCAAAGTTGCCTTTTAATAAATAAAATAATAAAGTGCCCATATTATATTATCCTTGTCAATTCCCAATCAAGAAATTGCCAAGGAAGACTTCACGCCATATTCTGCCATAAATCATGCTGCCCAAAAATAGTGCTCACTAAAAATAGTAAGCTCAAGAAAGTCCTCAGATGTCGATGCATGACATATCACCCTGAAGCTCTTTGAAAACCCAAAAGGAATCCAGTAATCAAACTGTCATACACTGACAAACAGATCCCTGAAAGCTCAAAAGAGATCACAACTGGAAACCCTAATTATTACCCCCGACTAGCCTACGGGCCTCCGAAATAGGCTAATGGTCATTCCTAAGTATCACTGACGAGAAGGGGACATTACAGTCCGCCCTCCCCAAGATTGCTTGCCCTCAAGCAATCGCAAATTAATCCGCTGCTCCACTCTGATATATATGCCATAAAACCACAAACTATGAAGCAACTCAATAGAATCCATGTGTAACAATGCACTCAATAAATCATACCTAGATCCCAAACGAAAATATAGAACCTGCTGTATGAGATGAGGAAGAAATATCTCAACCAAACACCATGAGACAACCATCCATGAAGAAAGTCCAACAAAAAGATGTATAAATGAACTGTCACATGCCAATACATCAACACCTGAAGTCTCTCAACATCGCTGATATAACCCAAGCCAGCGATAAGAATGATATCATAGGTGTCATCAAACCAATGAAAGCCAAAGAAATCTATCTCATACTCCATGTCCATCCAAAAGACATACCTCCACACACTCCTAGACCGCTGAATCACTGATGTAAACCATAAAAAATTAGGAGTGCTCTATGATTCCAACTAGGACAACCACTAATCCATGAGGAATCTATGAATATGAAGTCACCAATCAACAAATAGATTGCTGCCATGTCATGAGAAATAGGTGACAAACCCAAAGGTGTAGCATAGATGCCATCAACACTCATCAAAGACAACTCTTGAGTGGCTGGCTGATGCAGGGGCATCTTATTAACTTTCGAAAATTATTGTTGTCATTTGATTTTTGGTCTAAATGTATGGGTCGAATGACAGGAAGCATGAAGGAAGCTCCTGTCGCTTTGATTATTAGTTTCTAGAGAGTCAAATAATGGTGAAAGTAGTGATTATTGCTAAAATCAGTTACAATGTGCAAAATTGGCAGCAAGAAGGTTCGTTACGTATTTTGAGCAGGTGCCAACCACGATGTCATAACAGACAGAAGATGTGTTAGTGATGTTATAAGGAAAGATTCTTTTCTAAATGTGGAGCAACGGTTATGGAAGAGTGGTTAGAGCAGACCGCATGCAAATAGAAAGTGGATGACCGAGCAGTTTGCAAAATGAAGGCCGTTGGGGAAAAAGGCCCGATTTTGTGGAGAGAGGCCGATATAAAAGACAGGCCGATAATAATGCAGAGAGATTGATTGAGCAGCAGAAGACAAAGTGTGCAGACCGCAATCTGTAAATAAACATGAAGACCGACAGAGGAAGAGGCCGCCAGGCGAATAGTCGAGCAAGGAAAATCTGAAGACAATCAAAAGAGGCCAATGTCGTAAGGGAGGAGGTCGAATGCACCCAAATATTGAAGGGGTCGATTATAAACAAGGGGCGGTATAACAAATGGAGCAGGCCGCATGAATATAGAGGAAGAAGACTGAGTGCATCAAACGAGTAAGAATAAGGTGGAGACCGTGCAGAGAATAAAAGAATGTGTAGCCGATTCTGGAGCAAGCCGTAAGGCCAATAATCAATAACCAGAATAAAAGAATGGATACTATTATAATGAAAGGCGGCCAATATAAGGGGGCGCTGATCAAACAGAAAGTCCGATAAAAGAATTGAGCAAGGGCCGATATGAAGTAGGAAGTGGCCAAATCTCAGAAGAAAGAGGCGACACCAACTGGGAGAAACCGTTGGATGGAAGGAAAGTAACTGATCTGACAGAAATTCTACAATAGCGACAGAAAAAGGCAGAAAGATGGAATCTACAGAGCATAAATAGTGAAGAGGAAAGGATATAAGAAGTTTGGAGAGAGAAAAACAGAATACACCTCCAAGAGAGGTTTTTGGGAAGAGGAAATAAGAAGATAGAAGAGGTTAAATGCCTATGTGGAGGCTCAGAAGTAATCAGAGGAATGCTTGTGAAAGTTGAGGGCAGAGGAAGTCCTCTGTGGAGGGTAGTGGCCATTGAAGGCCAGTAGAATTATTATATTACAGATTTAATGTATGTTGTTGATTGGAATATAATAGACCTGGGTGATGTTGCATTATTTGTTTTGAGTCAATTAATGAATCATACTGGTTATTGTTCAATGTTTACTATGCATTTCTAATTTCTATTATTAACTCAATTTCAATAGAGTTGCTGTCATAGTTGTGACAGGGGATATGCGTAGGGTTGGTTATTGCTAAAGACTAAAATTGTGCCATGTCAATTGATGTCTTAACTTCTGAATTAGAGAGTGGTGCTATCACTAGCGCACTAGGAGTGTCCTCCACAAAATCATTATCACCATCAAGAAAATAATCAACAACTGAATTTTCTGAATTAGTCAACCTTTGATCATCATCATCTAAAGAATGGCGCATATCATGAATATGTTGGAGATGGAGCTTGGCTTGTTGAGCCAACAACTTGGCTTGCTTTGCCCTCTATAGCCAACCATCATTCAACATTTGGGACTGCTCTAAATCAACTGCTCCAAAGTGTTTAAAATCAGTCCTGAAGTGAGATGCATCATATAAATTACCATGACCAATGCATGCATCTTGTGTACCAACCAAAGTAGAAACAATATCACTCCTTTCCCAATGGTTAGAAGCTGCAACATAATTAGGAAGTAAGGATATATCCCTGCAGTTCAAAATCAGAAAATTAGGACTGAATTCTTCATTCTTATCCTTGCCTTTGAAGTCATCAATGTTAGAGCAAACAAACATGCTCTTAACTGTCCCATCCTTTGTCTCATTCTTTAGTGGCTTAAGCACAATGTGTTTACCCATGTGAGTAAACTCTAATATGATCTTGCTGAAGTCTTGGACAAATCTTCAACAAATTTCAACCATTGAATACCTGACACCACTTCATTCTCCTTAATGTTGAAAACATCATCTACAAACTCAGAATTAGAGAAATCCTGCTTCTCATCATGTATAGAGTGGTGTATGTAACAAGTTTCTTTGGACTGATTTATGGTTGTTGTTCTAAAGTAAACAAATTTAGTCCTCTTGGAAGAAGCAACATCAAAATAGCCATGCTTAACCAATGCATCATGTAAGCTATCGTTTGGAAACTCATTGTCACCAATTACTCCATGAATAGGGGTTGCAAGTTCATGTAAATGAGAGAGTATAACGCTGCTGTCCCCAACCAAAGATTTAGGACTGATTGTACCTTTTCTTTCATTACCCTGGAAAACTTCAATGCAAGAGCACACTTGCATACACTTGGCAGCCCAATCTTGTAGCATATCAAATCTTGAAGTTATGACATCCTTATACTCAATCAAAGTATCAACATCATAAGGGTGAGGAATCAACATACAAATTGATTTATGTTCTTTTCCCACTGCTGTTATAAATTCAAATTGTTGGCAAGTAGAAGTTCCCACCATCACCTCATGCTCATCTATCTTTTCATGAATGTCTACCATGCTACATTTCTTGTCACTGTTGTGACCTAATCACACATCACCCCATTGCAAATGGGGACCCCCTTTTTTGAGCTCCAATGCTTTGCTTAAGTCTTGGATGGTGTTTTTAAGATAGTTTCATGATGAAGTCAGTGGTAATGACAAAGTAAGTTGCACTTCAAACTACTGAATGACTCTTAGTGAGAAGGGAATCTTAGACAAAATCTCGACAAAATGCACTTCCAAACTTAGGCGCATTTTTGCCTTTCTTCAACCCTATTTTTGCGCCTAGGTAAAAATGTGATTGATTCCATGAATTTTGAGGAGCTTTCAGTATTATGACCTCTCTTAAAGCTTATGAAGTGATTTGGATTGTTAAAGGTTGAAGTGAACACTTGTTTTAGCTAGGGCGCATTTTCACACCTGAGCAATCACAAATATGTGCCTTGCTATGAAGGAAGCTTGGAACCCAAATTTGATCACCTCAAAAACTTCCTTAGGCTCTTAGCATTTGATTGGAATCCTTGAAGATCTTGAAGTAAACACCTATTTGCACTAGGGTGAATTTTTGCATGTGTAGAGTCCACTTTTGGCGCCTTGACGTAAAATGAAGTCTAAACTAATGATAAATTGCGCCTAAAAGAAAATGTTTGAGTTCATAAGTTTTAAAGTATGAGTATTGAGTCTCCTTCTTGAGCCTTCACAATGGTTTGAACTCCTTTAAGTTGAAGTAGGTACTTATCCATGCCAAGGCGCATTTTTCATCTCTTACCACCTTGGATTTGCACCTCAAGTGAAGTCACATTAACTCAAATTCACTAAGTAAATCTAGGCGCAAGATCTCTCTTTAACAACCACAAAGTGCGCCTAGCAATGAAGTGATTGGAACCACTAAATGTCAAAGAACTAGCCAAAGGTAGTCTAGGCACATATCTTCATCCCTACAAACCAATTTCAGCGCCTAGAGAGTATCAAGTTTGAAACCATGAATCCTAGCGCCTAGTGACAAGGAGGTCTCCTGAGAGTTTGAACATGAGATGAAACCCTTAAATACCAAGAATTAGCCCAAAGAGAGTAGGCACACTTCTTCACTTTTTCAACCCCAAAAGTGCGCCTAAGTTAAAATACCTTTGATTTCATAAGTTTTGAGGTCTTGGACTTCTCCTTAAGCTTGTATAATGTTTTGATTGATGAAAGATGAAGTAGACACATCTAGGTGCACCTTACCACTAGTACAAACCTCAAACTGCGCCTAGAGTAGGAGTATGATTGCCTCAAGGAATCAAGGCGCCCATTTCCCCTTGTGTAACCTCACATTTGCACCTAGGAAGAAATCAACTTGAATCTACAAGTTTTGAGGGTTGTTGGCTTTGGTGAGATCTTTAAGAACATCCACAATGATTTGAACACATGAAAAGTGAAGGAAACACTTATCTAGACTTAGGCGCAAACTCACATTCAAAGAGTCATCAAAGTGCGCCTAAGTGATAGAAGAAGGCTAGGAACCTTGAGTTTCGATATCACTTTGGAGTAAGAGGTTTTCTAAACATCAATACTTTGGCTTGAGATCATCATAAATGCCCAAAAACAAGCCAAAATGTGCTAGGTGCAATTTCTTGTCTCCACAGACCATTTTTGGCGCCTTGGCAATAAAGTGAATGTAAACATGGGAATGAGCACCTAAAGATGAAATAATCTCCTAAGGATGTAAACAAGTGTTGGAAGCCTCAAAGTGCCAAAAAACTAGTTAAGTGTATCAAGGCGCACATTTTCACCAATGCAACCTAATTCTAGCGCCTAGCCTTGAAAGGCATGATTCATTGGTGAAAGGTCTTTACCTGGTCAAAATAAACATCTTTAAGCATCAACAAAAATCATGAAATTGCAATAGGAATGTTAGGCGCAACTTTGCACCTCCAGAACCTTAAATGTGCGCCTAGATTGGAAAAGGGTTATTTAAATGTTTAAAGTGATTTCTTTGTGTTATAAAGAGATTGATATTGTTTCTTTGTTGTGTTGCAGGAGCATGGATGGGATTAAAAGTCATCTAAGGAGCAAGCGCCTGGAGCCACCTTCATGCAAGGAGTAAAGTGAAGATAGAAGATAGCCACTCCAAAGGAACACTTCAAGATCATCTTGCTAGAGCATTTCATCATTTGCATCCAAAGAAGACATTCATCCATAAACCTTCAAGTTCTTTCAACTTCAAGTCTCTAAGAAGCCTCTTACTTCATAGCATCATCATCTATACTACTCTCCATCAAGATGCATTCACAAAGAAGATCTACACCCTACCAAGAGAAGGTATCACAAAGTTAGACAAATGAGCAACATGCATCATACATATCCTACTCACGAAAGAACAAGGTGAGGTCAACAAGGATACATTCCCAAGCATTCAAATTCAAAGTAATCATGTTCGAAGACATCACACAGATGATGCAATTTGGGAATATGTCAAAAGCAAATTGAATAAACTGATGGAATCCATGAGTTGCTGAGATGGCACCTACGTGGCAGATACACATCATCAAGCCAATCATATTTTACCACAACATTTCACTACAAGCTTATCTTCTTGGAAAACGTGCCTTCATTGCCTCTCTTATGTACTGAAAATAGCAAATTGTTGTAACTAATTACTGAGATGGCATGATCTGGGCCCTTGGCTACTTGAATTGACCCAGGCCATTCATTGTAATTCTGGATCTCTATATAAAGGCCTTGTTGCCTCGTTTGTAAAGTTAGTAGTTTTTGATAGAGTAGAGTAGAGTAGGAGACTCTCGAAATTATCTGAGAGTACTGGAAGTTGTAAATATTTCTCAAGATTAATGCAGACATTGGAGTTCACTTGGTGTTAAGTGTTGTCTTGTGGAATAACATGGTTTCTTGTATCTTGATGAAATGAAGAGATGTTTCTAAGTAGAGTAGTAGCTCATTGATGTAATGCATGTATGTATTGAATATTTGATCAACTCCTAGCTCATGCTTTTGACATTCATCGTTGGTGAAGTGTTGTGTAAAGCTAGTCTAAGCTTCATTGTAATTTGCGTAAGTTCGATTGTGAATGCTTGTTTGAGCTACACCGTTTAATGGGTGCTTATATGAGCTTTCATAATTTGAAAACCTTTCGCTATCCTTAGGAGATTGCACCAACTCCATGTAGTTGTAGGCATCCTTGGCGAAGTGGAGTTAGGTTGATTAAGGAGTTTGTCTATGCATGCATCATCATTGCTTCATTGACCTTAGATTAGTTTCTCTGAACTCTTATCTTTTTTCCTTTTTTTTCCATAGTACATGCATTATCCACACTGAAAGGAGAAATAAGCTAAATGAAGCAAGAAGTCTACGTAAGTCCCTTTGTGATTACGAACAAGATCACATTAAATCACTGAGTTTATCCACTACAATCACGAATAAGGAACCTTGAAGTTGTCTCACTAGATCACATAGCTTAGCCTTTGAGAGACTTTATTCAAGAAAGAATACGATACTTAGTGTTTTATTCTATTGTTGTTGTTGGCACAAAAACATCATCAACAGTCACCACCATCTAGCTTGGATTCATGATCATGTGATGTCAAAAGATTGCTGTCCCATTTTCTAATCCATACCATCACCTCCATAACTGATATGTTTTCCCTTACTAGCAAACTCCAAAGTGTAGTATGCAGGGCAAACTAAACATTATCAAAATGCAAGATCTTCTTAGTAAGCAACCTCTTAGTCTCCCTAATCAGCTCTCTAAGACAAAATGCTTCATATGATCTTAACAATTGTCCTTCCATTTTAGATGATGCATGACTAACCAAATTGAAATCAATAAAGTTCCATTCCACACAAATGGATACAACACTTGTGGCTGATCCATCAAGTGTGTGACCAATATCATCATTGTTTTGAGCCTTCAAATAGCTCTCTAAAAGAGGAAAGTCATAGACCTCATGATGCAAAGTAGATGCCCAAACTGAATTTCCTAAATCATTCCTCCTTTCTTCTTCACACAACTCAACATGCTCTTCTTGTGAGCTTACCTCAAGAAGTTCTTCCCTTGTATACTCAACATCCACACATTCTGCTTTTGAAAGAAATAAGGATCTAATGTGTGATTCTCTGTCTTCTTGCATTATCTATCAGATTGCATCCTTCCTTGACTTCTTGTAAGTCTTGCTTGGGCAGCAAGCATCTTGGCCTTCTTAGCTCTTAGAGACCACCCATAACACAACCTTTGTGTCCTTTTAACATCTTCCACAATATGGTGAACAAAATCAGGACCTTTGTAGCTTGAATTCACAATATATATCTCGTGTGTAACATTCTCAACTTGAGTCCCAACATAGGAAGACTCACTAACACTATTACCTTCATGTGAAATGGATGCTACCTCAAGATTAGAACTGCTGTTGCAAAAGTCAGAATAGGTGTCATACCTTGGTGTCATGTTTACAACATCTCTAATGGGATGATCCATGACTGTAATCTCTTCCACTGTGTGATCAACATGAAGGCTCAATGGTGTACTATGTGTCTCCTCTTGATCCAAAGTTTTTTCATCTTTAAGACTCCTGCATGATAACTGATTTGCATTGATTGTGTTCACTTATAGGCTGCAAATTACAAACAAGTAATTCCTCTTTTTTTCCTTGTTCTTGCACCTTTAGCTCTTCGTTTTTCCCATTGCTTTCTTTGCTATCTTTTGATTTTTTCTTCCTTTCTTTGCTACTGATCAAGTCACCTTCATCCTCATCCGATATACCCAGAAATTGTGTGAATGAAAATATATCTTGTATCTTTTGAGGAAGAGAGCGATGTTTATCATAGCTAGCCATAATGGCTTTATTTGTTGGCAAGGCATGAGAACTCTTAGCTGTTCTTGTAGATGGAGATGAACCATTAAAGTACCTAATTTTCCTTGAAAGTGAATCTTCTAAATGATGCAATTCCCGAATGATCTTATATTGTGTTTTTTCAAACTCTTTCCATGCCTGTTTATTGTTAGACCACCCTGCCATGATGATTATTTTCTGAATCTTGCAATTTTTCAGTTAAACCCTAGGACTGAGTTCTGATTATATTTCTGAACCTCTGATTTTTACCTGTTTGTTCTTTCAATTTGTCTTCAAACAACATGAAATATAGAGCAACTTATGCCAAAGTATACATCTATCTTCTTGAAATGAACTACACCATGCAATTACACATAATGCTTTAAATGGTAAAGATTAACTGAATTAGATCACTGTTATAATGAACTCAATTAGATCGCTGCTATAATGAATTTCAGTTCATTCAAATCTTCAATTACATCACAATGGAGGGCTTTATCACAGCCAAATTTAGATACCACTGCTGCTACAGAATCACATGCAAATGATGAATGCTAACATACCAAGAATTGATATCAAATGGACCACAATGAGTGATGAACCTCAGCAACACAAGTCTGTTGTGATGATTGTCTTCATATGATGCCAATTCTGTTGATGCACCTCCTACAATGCTGATTGCTGCCTCCACAAGTCCGTTACAGTCTTTCTTGCAAAGTCGTTGCTTCTAGTGATGTTCGCTGCCTATAAAGAGTTGATGAAACTTCAAGTTGTTGTACTTCATATGCTGAGTGGTATGATATTCGACTTAGCTCAAACACAACTATCTAATACCCTCAACCTCAACTCTGACATGCAACTTGTTGAATCGCTGAATGCTCACATGCAACTACTGCTTGGGCCATGAAACTAACATGCAAGCATCTGGGTAGTTTCAAAACTGACATGCAAGTACTGGGTACTAACATGCAACTGAAATTTCTGACATGCAACTCTACACAAAGTAGTAATCCAACAGGCTGGTAGGAAAACCAGCTCTGATACCACTGTAATGTCCCCCTTAATTTTTTCCTATTTATTTTTATTTTTGCTTGCTTAAATAAACATCATATCAGCAATATAACAGCAATATGTGATAACATGGGAACATTGATTCGCAAAGCATAAACTGGAACAAGAGCTTTATTGATTCATTTCCCCAATAAGTCTTTTACAAAATCAGAAGTACAAATATTGAAATATTCAAAGAACAGCAATCTGATATATTTTCAGCCTATCAAGACAAGTGCTGGGAATCACTGGAATGCTCACCAAATCCATACCAGATCTTCGAATGACGTCAAATCAGTTGCAAATGACTCCTATGGCCTAGACATCCAAACCCCAACACTAGAAAACTGCTAAAAGTGGCACGTTATTTTATGCACAAAACCCAACGTACATGCTGGAGGGGCCATACTTCACAAGGAGGGCGATTTGATGTGAAAAATCAGAAACTTCGCCAAAGACCATGAAAATGCAAGAATAGGGTCACCTTGGGGTGAGGAATTGATTAGTCAAATACCCAAAATAATATCCTTCACCGATTTTCCGCTGCGAGTGAATCTTCAATTTCAGCAATACAAAAACCAGCAACACAAAATTGATGAAAACACTGTAAAGGGAAACATCAACTAACTTCTAAAATCTCCAATAAGCCCACATGCAACCTCTGTATGAAGCTGCTCCGTAGAAATTAACTAGGGGTTATCTTTCAAACCCGAAACCAATGTCAACCATGAGGGTTTTCGTCCTCAAAGCCCTGAGATCAATAAGAACTCCAATAACATTTCAATATCAGCAATATCCAAAGCATAATCAAAAGAAAAGCCCTCACATCCTTTTATATTTTCTTCCTTAAAAGCTTTGGGAAACTTCCCCAATATGGGCGCCACACATGAGAGGGAAATATTCTTTAAAAAATTAAAAGAAAACATTTCTTTCCATCCTTTTCTAATCTTTCTTTTTTCACTTTTCCCTAGGATTAGAAAAAAAACACTTTATTTCCTTTCTTTTTTTAACTTTCCTTAGGATTAGGAAAAAACACTTTATTTTCATTCTTTTTCCCACTTTCCCTAGGCGTTCCCCTTTGGCATAAATAATTTATTTATTTTTAAATGCTCACATGGTCCCCCCTTTTAAAACAACTTTAAGTTGTGTCTCCTAGGCATAGGGGTACAACTTAACTTTATAATATTTAATTATGTCAAAGTTGCTTTTTAATAAATAAAATAATAAAATGCCCATATTATATTATCCTTGTCAATTCCCAATCAAGAAACTGCCAAGGAAGACTTCACGCCATATTCTGCCATAAATTATGCTACCCAAAAATAGTGCTTACTAAAAATAGTAAGCTCAAGAAAGTCTTCGGATACCGATGCATGACATATCACCCTAAAGCTCTATGAAAACCCAGAAGGAATCCAGTAATCAAACTGCCATACACTGACAAACAGATCCTTGAAAGCTTAGAAGAGATCACTACATAGCTGGAAAGCCTAATTATTACCTCCGACTAGCCTACGAGCCTCCGGAATAGGCTAACCATCAATCCTAGGTATCACTGACGAAAAGGGGACATTACACCCTGTTTGTATTTTTTTGGTTCTAATTTTTTTGTTTTTTGTTGTTGTTGTTTAGGGCTTGCATGTGGGTTTTTGCTTGCATAAAGTTGAGATATAACATTAAAGAAGCATTTCTAATAATACCCAGAAGCTTATATAAATTGAAACCACTAGGAACATAAATCAGCGATACCCATTTGTTAGGAAACCCTAGAAAATCATATATTTCAACACCCTAGTTGTTGTCATTGTTAGGCGTACTTTACATAGTTTAGTACTTTTGGCAAAATATGTTTTGTTAGTGGTTTCGGGAAGTATGTTTATGTTTTCGTTTCGGCGAGTAGTTACTCCCGATCGGTACGTTGGTTGGAGACGGTTGGCAACCGTCGGACAAACTATATATGTACTTGTCACGCCATTGTATGGGCATGGAGTTTTTGGATTGTTATTGTACTTACTGTTCTGAATTAATATATGCAGTTGATATTTTGAGTACAAATTCTATTTGTTATTCTCGTACAATGTAATGCATTTCCGTACACTGTGATAGTGCAAATATCTTTCTCGTTTACTCTGCATGGAAATAATTAGACCACTTAGGCAGTAAACATTTTGGCGCCGTTGCCTAAGTGAATCCGGTGAACATCCAAATGGGAGAATGGCAGCATAATGGGGCAACCGGTCGATACTGACGGGGAAGTACAAGATAGAAGGCACGTAGAAGAGATAGTACGCGAAATCCAAGAAGAACGCCAAGGAAGCGACCGAGAAGAAAATGAACCAAGAAGTCAAGTAGATGAGGTAACTCAGGAATTAGTCAAATTGTGGTTATTATCAGTCGGACAATACGTACGAGACGAATCCATCCGTAGAGAGGTTCCAGAGGAGATTATTTCAGAAAACCTGCGTGTCAACAGCGAGGTGGACAACCTTCTGAACCGCATTCCTCGACTTCTGGCGAGGAACTTGATAACCTTTCAAGACCTTTGAGAAGAAAGAGAAAGGGAAGTACGACGGCAACAAATACTCAGGAGGTATGAAGAACGACTGAAATAAGAGAAAGAGGAACGTGACACCGATCGCCGCCGCACGCCGTCCAACTAAGGACACACATTCACACACTATAACTCAGTTGGATGGACGATCGAGTAATCTCTACCAAGGCGGGCTATGGACGCTCGCTCGCAGTGAGGCTCTGCTCGAGTGGAATTCTACAAACCCGTCGAGGCTATCGATGCTCGTTGGCAGCGAGGCAATGTCCAAGTAGTTCATGAGGTGTGTACTAATCACTTAGCTTAATGTAAAGGAGCTTAGATGACCTTAGTTGCCGATGGATGGGAATGAACGCATGTGCGCACACTTGTATCCTTGAAATATGGATAGTCATGCTGGCAATTGGTTTTGATTCCTTGATCATGTAGTTGTGCTTATTCGGTCTAGTGTGTGGGTGTACATGGAAATTTTTAAACCTGACTTTTGTTTATCTTTGGAATGCTTAAGAACCCTGTTTTAATTGAAATCAATCTTTACCCACACAACAGAAGATGAAGTGTCTTGATCCAATTTATGATTCTTTTCCTTTTCGAGTACGTCTTCTAACTAGTTGATAAGTTTGGGAGGAATTATCCGAAGGTTCTGAGTATGGATTGAGTCTTTTTTTTTATAATGTTTAGGAACATTAATTCGGATTGGCGCTAGATGTTGTGAGGTAATCACATCGCCCCATTGCAAATGGGGATCCCCTCTTTTTTTTTCGCTTTCTGTCGTAGGTTTGCTTTAGTATTCAATTTTTCTTTGAGTTTGTATGTCTGGAAGTGTTGTCTGACCTAGTCTCTTCCATGAAACAAAGAATGAGCCCTGAAATCCTGAAATTGACAGAGTTTGATGTCTTGAAGTCTGATGTCCTGAGATCCTGAAAAACTAAGTCTGAAATCTGGTGGATCCTCAAAAATCTAGAATCTACATGTTAAATCCCATGGATCTGAGACCTATCTCAAACATCCTGGAAGTATATTTCAAAATATTTAAAGTGAGCATATACTTAAATATATTTTTAAATATACTTCCACCCAGGACACTTCAAAATCGGGCAGAAAAAAAATGAAGTCTTGGACCTTGAGCGGAAATTCCCTTCACAGAGGGAGAATGCGCCTAAGATGAGCGGAAAATCCTCACTCATGAGGAGAATGCGCCCATTTTGAGATTTCAATTTTGCATTATGAAAAATCAAAAAATCAACTTTAGAACATTGAAATCATCCTTGGAAAATCGTTGAAGAGCTATTAGAAGAAGTTTGAAGTTGGCGCAAATGTTGATGACACAAGGAAAAATCGCAAATTCCTCACCCATGAGGAGAATGTGCCAAAACAAGAAGGAGAAGTCACAAATTCCTCTCACCTAAGGAATTTGCGCTCAATAAGGGTTTGTGATTTTGGCCAAGATAAGAAATGAAGATCCAATGTTAAAAACTTGAAAAATTCTCCAAGGAAAGTGAACATTTGAAGACAAGAACAGAAAATCCTTGCACTTGTGGAAAATCCGCCCAAGTTTTGTGAAAAATCCACAAAGGCATGCAATATGCGCCCTAGTGAAAGTCCTAATCATGAAATATGCGCACTACTAGAGATGAACCCTCAAAGACATCGGAAGTGTGCTATTTATAAGATGCTATCTTGGGACAAAATTCAAAGTTAAACAACATCATGAAAGTCGCAAATTCCTTCACAGGAAGGAGAATGCGCCCACACCCAAAGGAGAATCCTTGTCTATGAGGATAGTCCGCCCTCTCTTATTTCACCCGAATTAACAAACCTTGCAAGTGGATGCGCTTTACAGAGAGCTAATGCCAAAGACTTGAAAGATAAAAAACGACAAGTTCAAGTGAAGAAAGTCGCAAAATCCCTACCAATGAGGATTATGCGCCAAGGAATGAGGGAAAATCCTCATGAACAAGGAAAACGCACTATTTCTACTCCCCCTCCTTTTTTAAGGAAATCTGCTCAATTCAGTAACCTTTGAAGGAGAGGTCAATTTCATCAAGGTTTAATGAAGATCCAATGCAAAATTTGATAAATTCGCCAAATAAAGAAGTTGGAGTTTGAAAGAAAAATGCCAAGGCAAAGTCGGAAAATCCTCATACATGAGGAATTTGCGCTCAAAATCAAGGAAAATCCAATGCTATGAGGAATATGCGCCATCTTAAATTACCCTTTGCAAGTCAAAATTCGCCCAACTTAGAAGGAAGTCGACCTAGTGAAGGAGAAGGGGGAATTAAATCCTTCTTTCCAATCATAAATTCCTAAAGAACAAATGCAAATCAGAATCAGATTTAAAGCAAAAAGGAAAAAGGAATGGTTAAAAGGTTCCAAAAGAAAATGATGAAGTGTGTCTAAAACAAGGGCGCAAAATCCTCATGCAGATGGAAAATGCGCTCACTCCATAAAAGAAATGTAAATTCCCTATACATATACAATATGCGCTCATGAAGAATCAAGATGTGAGGTCGGCCTTAGTGGATAGGAAAATCAAGTTTTAAAAAGGAAAATACATTAATCTTGAAGGAGGCCGACCTGCACTAGAAGGTGAAGTTGAAACATTATATAAGAAGGGTGTAATCCTTATTCTTCACATTCAATTTCAAAACCAAATAAGCAGATAAACAGAGCAAATTAGCAGCAGCGAATTCTCAAGGAGGAGGGCGAATTCATTATCAACAATAAAAGCAGAATTTCCATTTGAGAAGGGCGAACTCCATACTTAAGAAGAAGTGGATTTCATATAGTAGAGCAGAATTCTTATCAGCTGAGGTAAATTTCCTATCTAGAAGGGCGAATTCCACAAGAACAAAGGCGAATTTGATTAGAGGAAGTGAATCCTTAGAAGAGAAGTGGCGAATTATATAAAGGAAAGGTGAATTTCACTTAAAAGAAGAGCAGAATTTCGATTTCATCAGCAAGAAGTAGTAGATTTCATTAGAAAGAAGCAAGTTTCCGAACAAGGAGAAAAGAAAATTTCCTAAGACAAAAAGCGAAATTGCCTAAGGGAGAGATGAATTTTCCTAAGGAAGAGGACAAATCGTTGTTGTGTGCAAGTGTCATTATTTCTTATTCTTCTTCACAAGTTAGGAAATGTATTATTTAGCATATGAATTCTTTGCATTTGAAGTGAATTCTTATTGAAATACTCTTGGTTCTCAATTAGATTACTCTCATTTTGTAGGTAATTGGTGAATGCGAAAAGGGGATTCACTTCAGGAGCGAAGGACAATGTCATAAAGGTGTTCGAGGAGAACTTCATCACCGGAGTGGGAGAAGAACTTCATCATCCACCTTGTAAGCTCAATCATCCGAAAATGAAGATCACTCCACCTTGCATGTCCAAGAATCCGGCATCACAAGAGGAACCTCCATCCAAAGGTTCATTTCAAGGGATTAACGCATGAAACATCTTCTACTTCCTACACCCTCTAGAGCCAGAATCCTGCACAAGAACAAACGTCACCAGATGAAGAATGAGCATAAGCATCAAGAAAGTCCATCAATTACATGAAGAAATTCAAAAATTCCCAAGTTTCAAGTTCAAGCAGCTAAGTTCCAGAGGTGAAAATCCAAGTTCGAAGACTATTTTAAGAAAAATCCGAAATTTGGGAAATATTCCAAACAGTGTGAACACAAAGAAGATCAAACCAATTTGCAAGATGCTAAGGTGGCATGTGCACGTCACCAATCCAATCACAGCCAGCCACATCATTCGTCCAAGTTCAATGAATATACAAGCAAGAGGCTAAAGAAAGCTCCTATCTAGAAGATTCTAAAGATTCCATGTCATACTTATCACCTTGGAAAACGTGCCTTCATTGCCTATGAGTTTTTATGTACACAAGTTGTGTCAACTTTTATTTTTGCTAAAAATAGCAAGTTGTTGTAACTAATTGTGAATGTGGCAAGATCTTGGCCATTGATTTGCAAATCAATCCTGGCCATTCATGTAATTTTTGAAGTCTATAAAAGGCTCACTTCTCTCATTTGTAAGACATTAGAAGTAAGAAGAATAGCAAGTAGAGTAGAGGAGACTCTTCAAAATCATTGAAGGGACATGCGAAATTGTTGTGAAAGACTTCCAAAATCAATACAAGTTCATTGTTGTTCTCATGGTGATTTGTGTGGTTATGGAATATTAACATGGTTTCTAAATTCTTGAATATGATGGAGATGTGTTTCCAAGTAGCTTAGTTGATAGATTAGAAGTTCATTGATGTAATGTTTATATGTTAAGATATTTGATGAATTCCTTCTTGGTTCATACTTTTCGTGGATTGTCGAAGGCAACTCACCTTGTAAAGTTAGCCTAAACCTTCATATGCTTTAGTTCGATTGTGAAGATTGTTCAAGCTGCACCAGCTGTGGGTGTTTGGATGTGTATTTCACAATATGAAAATCATTGGATTACCTTAGGAGATTGCTTCGGCTTCGTGTAATTGTTGGTTCTCATGGTGAAGCGGAGTTTGGTTTCGCGAGGAATTTGTCTATCCTTGAATATTTCATTATTTCATTGTCCTTAGATTAGATTTCTCTTAACCTTCTCTCTTTTGCCTTTTCTTTTAAGTTTGATTGAAGAAGTTCCATTCACTCACATCCAAGGAGTAAAGAATTTCATCCATGTTCGTGAAGGAGGAATTTAGCGTAAGTCCCTTTGTGATTACCAGCAAGATCACATCAAATCACTGAGTCTATTCGTTGCAAATCTCGTATAAGGAACCTTTGAGCGCTCTTGTTTGATCACATAGTTCAGCATTCGAGAGGCTTTGTTCAAGAGAAGATAGAGCACTTGGTGTTTTATTCTTGTTGTCACAAAAACATCATCAACTAGTCCAAGTGTTGGAGACATCTTGAATGGCTTTACCCAAATAAGGCGAGATCTTATGCAGTCACAACAGAGTTTAGCTCATAGCTTGTAGCAGTATAAAGATTCCCTATCAAGGCAATCTAGGCACTATAGCAACTCATCCACATCTACAAATGAAATATCTAGAAGTCTCTATGATGAGTTTGACAAGAAGAATGGTGAATCAGCAATCATTGATCAGCCTATAGGTGAACAAGGTTCTCGAACATTCATTAAAGACGAGCATGTTGAAACTATCCCAGTGGTAAAAGAAGTGCTTCCTTGCAATCAGCCACCAAAAGACATGAGTCTTACTAATGATCCATCTTTTGAGCACAGCATTTCCGCATTATCTCCACAACACAGTGACAAGGAAGATGTTGAACAAAATGACTTGGGTATAGAGGATCAAATCCCTTTTGCATGGCATGATGGAAATGTTCAATCTGGGATTGAGAAAGATGGAGATGGCTGCGTGGAAAAGATCATTATTTCAGATTTGAAGGAAGAGCTAATCCATCAAGAAGAATTCAAGGAACTTGCTGGTGATGATGTAGTTCTAGTTTCAAAACAGAAATTGGATGAAGATGGCCAATCAGGGAAACAGTATCTATGGCCGTCACACCTATTAGGTGGTTTTCACATGAAAAGGCAGATTTCAGTTGTCAGATGGAGGATACAACTTTTGGAACAGTCAATAAGGGTATGTATGAAAGGATGTTCATGAGGCAGAGCTACATACCTATCACATTTGACGATTATCCTGGCAATTTTCGCATTTATGCTTGGCATTTGCTTTGCATGTTCTTCCAAGGACGAAAACCCTTGCGAAGATTGGTGTGTTGGACAAAAACCCAATCACATCACTAAGGCAGATTCATGCAGAGTTCGCATTTGCACTTCATCAAAGATATTGTTTGAGTTTCATTGCTTCATCCTCGATTTTGGTCGGAGACCATTTGATTCAGAATTGATTGCATTGGAGACAATCGCTGGTTCGAAATCATTGAAGACATTGTTTTACATATTCATTGAGCGTTGAGACGTCACAACACTTCCTAATACATCTAATGCCCATCATTGAAGGTTCCGTATTGAAGAGAATCAAACTTATTTGAGCGCCCATTGTATCGGAGACCATTATCGTCGTGGGAGGAATTATTCATTGTAGACACATCGAGTATCTTTCTTGGAGATCACAGATCTGACCATATCCTGTTGTACGCCAATTTGAAGAATTGAAGATTGAATAAAAGGTTGACGCATATTGGTGAAGACTTATCCCGATCTGTATTTCCGTGGATCACAATAAGGTAGCGTAACATCATCAAGGTGGCAGACTTCATAGTACTCGGCGTTCAAGGAATTGCATCTACAGTCTCTGCTAACATATCATCAACCCTTGGTCGGACCGTTGACATTGTCATTGTTCATTGCATATCTTGAAGGAGTCATCAAGGAGGGATCTGTTGCAAGTTTGAGGATCGGTTTCCAGCTGAGAGATTCCCATACTATCCATCACCATGGACTTGAAGTCGCTTGCATTAATTCGGTCGTAGTTGCACAGTGAGCGTGGAGCTGGCAAAGCATCATACGAATCAAGGAGTAACATGTATCGACGAATCATCATAAAGGGAGAAGCAACTTATCTGTGTGGCAGCGACTAACCTAGAGTAGATCAATCAACATTGAAGGTCCCTTTTGTACTAGACATCATTCATTGCGACACCATTGAAAGCTATCTCAACAACAACAAGCAACGTAAGCATATTCACCTTGACTTCATTCTACCTCAACACGATCTGCAAAGCATCAGCAATCTTTTCAAGGGGATATCTGCATGGTATTTGGCATCCTAACGTGCATAGATGCAAGACTCGCCATATACTTGCCGAGTTTTGAAAAACTCGCGAGTTTTTTCAGACGAGTAATTGAAGCAAAAACTCACCAAAAAAAAACCTGAGTCTTTCAGAAAAACTCACGAGTCCGTGAAAAAACTCGCCTGCGTGAAAAAAGCGTGACTTGACAGCATTTAAAGGTGTTTTGTCACTTGTTTTTGGTCATTCTACTTGCTCCGAATGAGAAAAAAACCCCTCCCAGGCATTTGACACCTATTTGCAGCAATTTGGCGTCGATCAAACAAGATTTGAGGCAGATTCGAATCGAATTTGAAAGGCAAATCAGATTTCCAGGTAGGTTTTTGTTTTTTTTCTTTCTCTTTCTTTTTTTGAAATTTCTTCTTCATTTTTGAAGCATCTAAGTTTAAAAAACATCATGAATGTAGTATAAATGGATTTGTATTGATCCAAACAAGATTTATATTAATAAAAACAAGATTCATCACTGTTTTGTTTGCATTTTTTCTGATTTTTTCATTTTTTTCACATTTTTTTCATTTTTTTTCATTTTTCTTCGTTCTTATTTCAATCCAATTTTTTTTTGTTTAAGCCTTAGATTAGTTTGCATTTTTAGTAATTTGGAGTAATGTTTTTATTTCTTCATTGTTTTCATATTTTTTCCAAACCCTAGTTAATTTTTTTTTTGTTGAATCCTTTTTTTTTGGAACAAAATGTTTAACTTTAGAATTTTACGTTAGTTTAAATTTAATCTATCAAGTAGAAATCTAATTTAGGTTGTTTTTTAATTTTCTATTAAAAAACTAACAACTTGTGCTTTCTCTTTGTATGTGCAAGTTAATTTATAATGGCAGATAGAGATGCTTCTATATCCGGTTCAGCCTCAGGGCCTGTTGCATCATCATCATTTGTAGGCAAACGTCCTCCAGGAGCTAGAGATCCTGCGTGGAAATATGCCTATCTAGGACCGTACCCTGGCTCAGTTTTTTGCATCAAATGCGAAAACGTATACCGTGGAGGCATTAACCGCCTCAAATACCATCTTGCAGGCATCAGTCGTTGTGATGTGAAGGCCTATACTAAAACCACGGAAGAAATAAAAAGACAAATGAATGCCATACTTGCAGCCGCAGAAGAAAGAAAATTACAAAGGGAGAAGGCAAAGGCAGCCATGCAAGCATCCATAGCTTCTTCTCAAGGTGCTCCAGTCAACCTTGAGTCGGATGATGATGCACTTCAAGGCATAGTGGGCTCTCTTCGTGGTCCACGTAACCGAAGGCAACCCACCACCACTGCGAGCCCTTCATCTACTTCCAGTAGAGCACCAGGATCAGCTCCTACACGCACAGTAGATAGTTTTTTTGTGCCTAGAAACACACCTGGATCACAAACTTCCTTAGAGGCAACTGGGTGGAATAAGGAGGTGCATGAGCATGCATACATTGCTTGTGTCAATTTTTGGTATTTCAACAACATCCCTTTCAATGTCGCAAATTCTCCTTATTGGCATAATTTGGTTACTGCACTGACGGTTGCAGGAAAGGACTTTAAAGCACCTTCTCGCACAGAATTGAGTGGGAGGTTAGTTAATTTAATCTTTTACATTTTAAGTTTTTGATAAATTTATGTTCTTTAATTTATAGAAATTTATGATGAATTTAAGCTATTTTTTGTTTACAAACAAAATTTTTGTACTTAATTTCACTTTGTACTTGTAAGTTGCTTACAAATGCAAGGGATAGGGCAAGGGCAGTGGTGGAAGACCAAAGAAATGAATGGAAAAAATATGGCTGCTCTATTCTTTCCGATAGGTGGACGGATGGTAAAAACCGCACCATCATTAATTTTTTGGTAGCTTGCAAGAATGAAGTGGTGTTCTTGAAATCAGTGGATGCCTCCAACATAGTGAAAAATGCAGAAAATTTGGCTAAAATGTTGGAGCAAGTTTGCATGGAGGTTGGGATTGAAAATGTTGTGCAAATAATTACTGACAATGCAGCAGCATATGTGGCAGCTGGTAGAATCCTCCAAGAGAGACACCACACAATTTTTTGGACACCTTGTGCAGCAAATGTCCTTGACCTTCTTTTGGAGGACATAGGCAAGCTTGATTGGGTCACACCGATTGTAGAGGATGCAAGGAGGATCACAAAATTTATCTACAATCACCCTTGTGTTCTTCACATGATGAGAGATTACACCCAAGGGAAAGAGTTAGTGAGATCCGGTGTGACAAGGTTTGCAACGGTTTTCTTAACGTTGCAAAGCATTCTTGGTGCATTGGGGGCTTTGAAACAAATGTTTGTGTGCCCAAAATGGACAGAATCATCTTATGCGAAGAAGCCAGAAGGAGACAAGGTTGCATGTATTATCTTTGACAAAGTATTTGTAGAAAGAGCTACAAAGATTGTGAAGGTAACTTCAAAACTTCGAATTTAAATTCAAATTGAATATTTATTTATTTTTAATATGTCTTTCATTGTAATTAGTACCTTTAATCTTTTTGCATTTTTATATTGTAGGTGTCGGAGCCCTTGGTTAGAGTCCTCCGCTTGGTAGATGGGGATAAAACCCCAATGGGGTATCTTATGAGGCCATGGATAGGGCCAAGGAAGCTATAAAAACTTTTTATAAGGGGGACAGCCTCAAATTTGATCCCATATGGGAGATTATTGATAGGAGGTGGAACAATCAACTCCACCAACCCATCCATGCAGCAGGGTACTTTTTGAACCCCCGTTTCTTCCATTCAGGCACCTTCTCAGATCCTACTGGAGAGGTTATGGAGGGCCTCACTTCTTGCATTCAGAGGATGACACCCCAAGCTGAGGTGGCAGACCTCATTGTTGATGAATTGCAAGCTTATAGGGAAAGAAGGGGTAGGCTCTTTTCTTCAGACCTGGCTACACGAGCAATAAACAATCAGTCACCAGGTATAAAATTTCAAATTTACAAGTTACAAACTTACAAGTTACAACTATTGATAATTTGATATTTAACATGTTTTGAACTTTTCACTTTCCTTTCTAAGTTTCTAACTCTTCAATATTTTTTTGTAGAGGTTTGGTGGACAAATTGGGGTGGAATACCCCAAATCTCCAGAGATTTGCCCTCCGTGTCTTATGCCAACCATGTAGTTCATCCAATTGTGAGCGCAACTGGAGCTTATTTCAGGCCATCCACACAAAGAAGAGGAACAAGCTAGCTCAGAAACGCCTCAATGACCTTGTCTATGTGCAATATAATCTTCGGCTGCGCACAAGAAGGGTAGAGGAAATATCAGATGATCCAATTGATTTGGATGAGATAGATCCTTACAGTGATTGGACAGGGCAGGATGAGCAGCCTTCATTGTTTTCTGAGGATGAGATCTATGATTTGGAAAGACAGGCAATGGAGGAGGGGGCTGCCGCTGGAATTGATGGATTGGGATTCTCATTGGATGACATTGAGGATGAGGAGGATGAGGAGACATTGCCACCAGGACCACTACCAGCATCTACATCCAGGATGGAGGTTGAGCCACGGTTTGTCATGCCAAGGAGGGAGGAGCCACAGCAGATTCCTAGGACTAGACCTAGTTCTACCACTCCCCTAGTTTTCAGTAGACTTGGGAAGGGGAAGGGGAAGGGGAAGGGGAAGATGTAGTATTTAGTATTTACTTTCAGTTTCAGTTTTACAAAAACAATTTGCTATTTCCATTTTGTTTCAGACTATCAGTATCAGCGCATTCCTCATGAGGATGCCATTTTGTATCCAATTTACTTTGAAATCAATCAAATACAACTAGACTCAGCTTGTTTCTCATTTATTGACTTATTGGATGCATCTAATCATCGAATTTTGCAAAAAAAATGTGTTTTTAATGAAATTTAAACAATATTTTAAGTTGCCGAGTTTTTGCGAGTTTTTTGCCAAGTTTTTGCGAGTTTTTTGCCGAGTCAAATTTTTCAGGCTTGGCGGGTTTTTGCTTTTGGCGAGTTTTTCAACTATGCTAACGGGTATGTAAGATCTCTGTTTAGGTAGCAGCAGCATAAGCATTCTAATTAGCTATCATAGGGCCATATCGGCTAATGTAATTGAATGAGTGGATAGGCTAAATTGCAGGCAGTGAGATCTAATTTACATTGCTATCTTGTGTCTTGCATTTTCCTGAGATTGTAATGCCATCGAAGTCATTAAGGACTGAACAGAATATTATATCTTGTAATTGCAAAGTCATACTGTATCTATTTGTCATAGACTTGCTAGTCATAGAATTTGTGTTGGAGACATTGTAATTGGTAAAGATTAAATCAGTTTCATTGCATAATTGAAAAGAACATAAAAATATCACATCACACCAAGAACGGCACATGACAACAATACCATCAAACTCAATTGATAAATACCAAATCAAAAATACCACAAAACACCATGAAAGCTCGATGTGATTCCTGAGTGAAATCACCATTTTCAGCTAGGGTGGATATCTCACCACCGAAACTAATCATCTTCAAGAGGGTTTTCGTCCTCAAGAAGGAATGGAAGAACTCACAGGTTCAATCCAACAAAGTAACAATACAAATCCAAAAGCATCCCTCCAAATGAGCTCTCATTCCCTTTTTATAACTTTTTGAGAGGAATATAATATTATTTTCATTTTAACTCTTCATATCTCTTCTCTCAAAAAGACCTTTTTAGAAATAATAATAATAATATATCATGTGTGAGGCCCCCTTTTTTAAGTGTCTATTATTTAGAACACTTGATAACCTTTCCAATGAGCTATAACACTTAGGTACTTTTTAATTATTTTCACCCTTAGGAACTTAAGTGAAAATAATAATTAAAATAGCTCATTAAATATTACTTTTTGCGGAAAATTCCAAACTTCATCCAACTGCCAAATAAACTAAACCAATATGCTCTGTAGGGTTTGGGATGCGAAACGATGCCTTCCAGGTGACTTTCCAGAAATAGACGACTCCTCCAAGAATCTTGGAGAGCAATCCGAAAGCCCAATCAGACTTCTGAAACCATCACTATAAACCTGAACAACCGCTGAGCTCAATGTCAAGGCAAAACATCACAAATAACTGAACCTGTGTTCTTTACAACAAACAAAGCTCCCTAACCAACCCAGATAGCCTACAAAAGCTCAAGAGAATAGGCTATTGGTCACAAACTTGGCTAAACGCCAAATGGGGACATTACAATTTGACAGGAAAGATGTGAAAGTCTACTACAAGGATTTGGCTCAATTGAAACAAGTTGGTAGAGTGTACTCCTATGTCAATGAGTTCCAAAAAATAGCGGTGATGGTTCCTCATATGTCGGAGAGGAGAGTGACTATGCTCTTTGTTGAGGGATTGAATGACAGGTTGAGAGGCTTGGTTAAGGTTCATAAGCCTAGGACACTTGATGATGCTATTGAGCTTGCACTTGACTTAGACATTGCTCTTTCATTTCAGCCCCAAAAGAAGAACAAGAATGAAAATTCAGATCAGCAATTTCATGGGCAGCCCACTCCTACAAAAATTGAAGGTGCATCAAAGACAGATTTTGAGACCAAGAATGACCTTCAAAGAAAAAAGTTGTGTTTTTCTTGCAAAGTGTAAGAGGCCTGGTGCCTCTAAAACCCCAAATTCTGATCTGCTGAAAGTACTTGCTTTGAAAATGATTTTTTGTACTAATTTTTTTGTTTTTGAAACATGTGCTTTTTTTTTGTATTTTTTGGTTTTGAAAGAAGAGCACAGGAAATTGAAATTGCAACAATAATTTGAAAAAAACTATGATCTAAATTTGCAATCTAAGGCTAGAAATTGCTCAACTAGATAATAGATGTACTAACAATTATGAGGGTTGCACATGCACACCTAGAAAGAATAGAAGATTGTCATAATTTAGATCTGGAATTTTTATATTAGACCCCCTGGAAATTCAATTTCTTGCAAATATCTCCTCATATACTGAAATCTCCCCAAATTTTATTGATGTTGGAAATTCCTCTAACCCAGCCGCCCACATTAGAAAAGATTTGGAGTCACTTTGAGGAGCGATTTGCCCTAGAGGTGGGACGTCCCTGCCTGTAATGTCCCTTCCTTAGATCGCCTAGAGTTCAGCAGAGGTTGACCTCCTATTGGGTTTCCGTAGGTCAATAGGTTGGTTAGGGAACCCGACCGAGGGTGTTGGAGCTTTGCAGGGAACCTTCCGAGACCTTCAGTTTGATGTTAGATGATGCTTTCAACAGTTGAAGTGAAAACACTAAAGGTTTGCCTTGATGTGAATAGTGAAAGTGAACAGTAACAGCAAATTAGAAGGAGAATAGTGAAAAGGTTCCATCCCTAGTAGTAATAATGTTGTTTTTAAAAGATGGTGTTTCTTTTTCATGAGAAGGTGACCCTCAAGGTGGGTGTACCCTTTAGTGGGATTATTTTATTGTTATTTTATGGAAAATGGAGATGGAATCTATAAAGCAATGAATGGGGCTATCTTTTGGTCATTCATTCATCATTTTCTAAAAATACAAGTGCAGGTTTGGAGCTCTGGATAGAGTTTCAGCAGGTTGCAGCTCTTTTGAGGACGAAAACCCTTAGAGGACAGTGGATTGGACGACAACCCAATTCACATTACAGGGAAATCTACACTGGGTTTCCGTTTAGACGTTATTGGACTTATTTACAGGTTGTAATTACAGCTGGAGTGATTGCAGCAGTGGATTAATAGGGTATAAGTGCAGATTGGGTCTATTTATCAGCATATATCCTCATTCCAGTACCTATACTAGCTGGCCGTACAAAACAGGTATCATATTCACTCAAATTTTCGCTGGAAATTGGGGTTTCAGCAACTACATATTCCATAAAGTATGCGTTGGTTCCCGGGTATGTGATTATCATTGGGATAGTTTAATATTGCATTTCATAGAAGTCTTTTGGTTGCTGTTATAGTCTGATTTAGTGGAAATCAGACCTCTGAATTTGTAATCAGATCTGATATAATCAGTTTAAAGGTGTTCTTTTGGTGTGCAAGTGTTCTCTTTAATTTATGCAATAGTTCTCTTCCATGTTTCTATGGTTTCCTTATGATTTGGTCCTAAAATAAACAAACATTTAGACTCAAACATCAAGCAAATCAGCACTCAAGCAAAAACACCAACATACACTTCGCTAGTCAAAGACAAAAATTGAAACAAACAAATCAGCAGTTTCAAAAAAATCAGAAAATTCATATCAGAATTGGTTAGGGATCTTTGAAAATTGTTTTCAAAAACAACTAAAAATGGATGAAAATTGATCACAATAGTTTGCCATTAATTTCTTTGATCTCATTCCATCAATTTCTTCTTGATTTCCTCAGAAAATCTCTGCAATTTCTTGATCATATGTGTTTCAAATTTGATAATTTAAACCCAACAACTTTAGTGGATCTTGCACCACTTCAGATTGCCATTAAACCTGAAGATTCCTCAATCTCCAAGCCCAAAACCCTTGAATTCTCCAACGCCAAGCTCTCGGACCAATTTCACACAAATATCAAATGCTCATTTCATTATGAGGTCGATTTTTGTGAAGAGACTTATATATTTCCATTGGAAATTCAATTTGTTTCTCAAATGCATAATTCAAATTATATTTGCTTTTATTGTTTCTCTCAAACTTTGGTTTATGTGCCAAATATAAAATAAATCCATTTAAGTGACACTTAATGAGGGTATTGGCCTCATGGGCCCCCTTACTAATTTATAAAGTGTAATTATAACATAAGTTATAATATAACACTTTATTAATTAACTCCATTAGAAAAATATGAACTCCCCATGAAATCAATCCACCAAGTCACCAAATAAATATGGAAGTCCAATCGACTAGTGCCCTGCCTGAAATAGCAACCCTCAGCATCCGACCTTCTAAAAATAGTAAGTGCCTCCAAACATGACCAATGCCAAGAGTAGAAGCCACAACATGATACCAACTGAGCACTGATGATGTCCAATGTCCCGAACTGGCAAATGAATGACGAGAAAGAGACCCTCTATCCATTGAACTAGCCCACGAGGGTCGCCATGATGGGCTAATCTCATAACCACTGACATCCATCAAAGAGGGGACATTACACAAAGAACCTTGGGAACCGGGTCATAGATGTCTTAGAAAGGGTAAGGTGCATTACATAGAGGTAATTGATGTTGAGGATGCTGATACTAGTTCGGAAAGTGAACATGGACAGCCAACACCAAACATTGTAAGTGATGGTAACAAAGGAACTAGAATCTCTTATCTTTCAGGAGCTCCAATGTATAATCCATTTCTATTTGAGGGCACATTGTTTGGATGCAAGGTCATGGCACTTCTTGATAGTGGAGCTACACATAATGTCATGTCCCCATTTCCGAAGTGATCCACATCGAACAATGGTTTAGCCTACTCATCATTCCCGGAGGCTAATACCAATCTTGAGGGAATGAACTTGGTTTTTGGCTAACATATTGTTTTAGTTTTGCAGGATTAAGTCAAAGACCATTCCAGTTGTCTGTATTGATTCTGGCTAAATTGGCTAAGTCTGAGAACCATTTCATCAATCCAAGCATCAAGTTGTCAAGAGATGAGTTTTGATTGTCTTCATGTTTAGGCACAAATGTCACATTGACCAGCCAAGAATGTGCGCCTAGCTTGGAACAGGGGTTTCAATGACTCCAAGGAGTGGCATTACCTTTGGAGATGATGTTATCAACCTCTAAAAACATCATACATTTCAAATTTCGGAGGAAATTGGCTAAGTATAGCCTAGGCGCATATTCCACATCAAATCCTCCAAATGTGCGCCTAGATAAGAATGAAGACTAGGAAGTGAACTTGGGTTTTCCCATCAAGGCGCTCACCAAGACATGATTGTTTGTTACTCCAAATGCTACAAGAATTGAAGATTTGGCAAGATAATCCTTCAAAATTCTCAGGGCGCAACTTCCTCCTTGCAACACCTTAATGTGCGCCTAGTGGTAGCTACTCAAATATGCGCCTAAACGGAGAAATGGCCTCTAATCTTCTCATTCAGTCAAGGCGCTCATTTGGAATGATGTTCTAACTCACCTCAATGACTTCAGATGTGAGCATTTGCATGGAAGATGATCATCTCAAGTATAGGCGCAAATTCACTCTTGTCCAAACCCAAAAGTGCGCCTAACCTAGAAGATGCTTCCAATCCACTTGGATCTGAGGTGTTTGGGAAAGTAGAGATGACATGTTGTCTAAAAGAGACAAGGTTAGGTGTTAAAGGAGTAAAAATCATCTTAGGCGCCAAATTGTGATCAAACAACATTGAATGTGCGCCTAGGCATAGCAAGGCGCCAATTCTTGATTCCAACTTCCCAAAATTGCGCCTAGGAAGGAATGGAGCTTTCAATCCACTCAAGTTGAAAGGCACTTAGTAGGAGATGGTGAACTTGTCTTAGAAATGATTTGAGTTGGAGGTTTTAACAAAGAAAGACTATACTTTTCCTAAGGCGCCAATCTAGACTTTTCCTACCAATAAGTGCGCCTAAGTGAAGATGAGGACTAAGACAAGGTTTTGAATACTCTGGATATGGGCGCTTGGATAAAGAAGCATCATAAGGTCTACTAACAAATGTTTGGAGTCTTGAATAGAGTAGAAAATCATCACAAAGGTGTTAGGCGCAATACCAAG
The DNA here is from genome assembly GCA_027924645.1 of Cunninghamia lanceolata. Lineage (NCBI taxonomy): Eukaryota > Viridiplantae > Streptophyta > Pinopsida > Cupressales > Cupressaceae > Cunninghamia > Cunninghamia lanceolata. The sequence continues at coordinate 14,824,356 of BSBN01000803.1, forward strand.
TCTCTAGAACACTAAATATGCGCCTCATGTAGACTGACTTAACATTGGAGCTAGTAGACTTCCTCCGGAGAAAGAAGACAAAACAAGGAAGCATTCTCTAGTTGCCTCACTTTCAATTGGCACCTAATTCTCAGTTAGGCGCAAGTTCATGATCAAACTACCTCAGTTGGGCGCCTAGAGTAAGTTACAAGCCCCTGAGCTCTCATTGGTCAACAAGATGATATTGGGATCTGTACCTGTCCATTGGGTTAAGGTTGCCAACTCAGAATGAGTCATCAGATGGAATATTCCCGTGGATATGCTTCTTGGGAAACGTGCCTTGGTACCTCTTTGTGAATTGAAAAACGTGCCTTCATTGCCTTTGAAGAGCACTATAAAAAGAGGAGAGCACTCCTCATTTGGTATCTTACATCTTTGGCGAATTTTCTCTCTGCAAAGCTTTATGCTTGTGATCTTGAGGCCTGCGAGTTTCAAGTAGTTGGGGTGATGCTCCCTCAACAGTGATAAGGTGATGCTCCCTTGTCAAGTTGTGAGGTGTTGACAGACAGTTGACATCGTTGTGTTCAAGAGAAGTTCATGTGTGAAGTCATTGTATACATCTAGGCTTCCAGGCCTTTCTTTGTAATTAATTGAATAAGATCGTATATTCATGCCATTGGGGGCATCATCTATTGTAATAAGACAATTGTATCGATTTGAATCAAACAATAATACAAGTGCCCAACTTCAAGTTGATTCATGCAAGTTGGCATCGTTATCTTTCATGAATGATGTTAAGTAGATTGAGTAATTGAAGAGTTAAGTGCAAGTAAATTTGTCTAAGTAAGGAAACTTTTAGTTAAGTATAGTTGGGTATCTTACACATAACTACATTGATGAAGGTTTGGTGAACAAAAGAGGTTTGCATTGTGATGATTTTGAGGGCTTTGATGTGACTATAGCAGGTGGACTCACTATTCTATGCAAGAAGAAAGTCAACAAGCTCAGCATTCTATTTGGTGAGTATACACTTTGTGATGACTTTTATGTTCTTGACTTGAAGGGCAATGAAATTGTGCTTGGTACGCAATGGCTACATTCACTACAAAGAGTCATCCAAGATTTACAAGCTATGGAGTTGAGTTTCCAACATGAAGGGTAACAAATTACAATAAAAGCACTCAAATACACGCTGCCACATCAAATCACAGCCAACTCTATGATAGTTATGGACAAGGAATCATCTCATGAAGACATCTATGAGGATTTTTCATCTTATATCAATATGGGATAGCAAGGACATGATGGAGAATTTGGCAAATTGGGTGCATACTTGAGGAGAATTGTGGCACTTTTGGCAAGTAAGTTGCCTAAGCTTCATTTTGCCAACATTGAGCAGCTTGGTATGATACATATGAGACCATTCAAAAGGCCCAGATTGATTTGGGATCCGGGAATTGATTGGCATGATTGATCCTAATGCAGATTTGATATTTGTGATTGCTTGAAGGCAAGCAATCTTGGGGTGGGAGGACTTGTAATGTCCCCTTTTTGAGCTAAAGTAATTTCAAGCTTGGAAAAAGGAAAGTTGGCAAATAACTTGAAGCTTGGAGAATGGAAAGTGGGTTTTTAGTGGCAAAAATGATTTTTCCTTGGCAAAATGAAGTTTGGAGATGATTTTTTATATTTTAATAATATTTGTGGAAAAATCAAAATTAATTAAATATTTAGCCAAGGAGAAAAATGAAAATTAATTAAATATTATGCCAAGAGGAAAAACGACCCAGGAGGAAAGATGGAAAAATGACTTAAAGATGGAAAAATGGAATATCGGAGTGAAGAATAAATTATAATATTTTATTATTAATAAATCCCACAAAATCGGCGCTCAAGGAGGAAAAAGCAAAAATTATAAAATAATAATATTTTATTAATATTTTCTCTCTCCTAGCCACCGCCCTCTTGGAGAAAAAGAAAATAAATTAATAAAAAATACTCGAGGTGTTTTTTATGTCAGCTATGGACTTGAAAAATATTATATTTCATTGCAATTGGGCGCCCAAGGTGAAAAGGTTATAAGGAGGTCATTTGGCATCATTTTGCATCATTCTATCATTTGGCTTTTTCCCTATTTGGAGAGTTTCTCTTGGCTATAACAGAGTTTCAGCATTATCTAAGGACGAAAACCCTTAGATTTGAGTGGTTTGGATGAAAACTCATCCCACTATGAGAGGTGGATTCACCTAGAATCCATTATTGAGCATATTGCAGGTTTTTGAGGAGACAAAGACTTCAAATCAGCTAGGGTTTCAATGGAGTTTATTGGTTTAGCTAGGGTTTGAAGACATCAAGCATATTGGAGGCTTTTATATCCAGGTTTGAAGGCAATTTGAGGATGATTTCACTATTGGTATTCATGGCTATGTTGTGTTGATGATATTTCATGTTTTAGTGGCTTCATTGGAGGTGGAATCACATATCTTGCAATCTGAAATTCATATCAGACCGCTGTAACTTCGTATCAGACCTCAGATCGGTGCATTTCCAGCCATGTTTTGATGTGGGTTTGTCATATTTCATCATAGGAGGATAGCACTTCAACTTAGCATCATTGGGCTAGGGTTTGGTGGAGTTTCCAACATATTTTTGTGAAGATTTGTGCGTCAGATTTCATATCAGCACCTACAGTTTGCAAATCAGTCCTTGCATTTTGGTTTTGGCTTCATTTCTTCATCCGGATTGAGCATATATAAGGCGGCCAGCATTGGAGGATGACATTGCATCATTGTTATATCATTGTTGAATGTTTTGATTCATGATTTGATCACTTAAGCATGCCTCTGTAAGTCTGATATAAAAATCAGACCTTCATCATTTGTAATCAGCCAACATTTTAAATAAAGTAGCCAATCTTTCATCCGAGTATGTTCTAATGTGTTTTTTAATATGTATGTGTTTTGATTAATTTCAGTCATCATTGCATGTTATTTGAATATCATATTGCAACCTTTCCATCTACATATCATATCAAACACATTGGTGAAAACAAAACATCAAAACCCTAAGTGAAACTTCAGAAAAACAAATCAAAAATTTCAGGACAGCAGAGTTATTTTCAGTTCAGATCTAGACAGGGTTCCTACAGTGGTATAAACTCCATTGAAACCCTAGCTGATTTGAAGCCTTTGTCTCCTCAAAAACCTACAATATGCTCAATAATGGATTCTAGGTGAATCCATCTCTCATAGTGGGATGGGTTTTCGTCCAAACCACTCAAATCCAAGGGTTTTCGTCCTTAAATAATGTTGAAACTCTATTGCAGCCAAGAGAAACTCTCCAAATAGTGAAAAAGTCAAATGATAGAATGATGCCAAATGACCTCCTTATAACCTTTTCACCTTGGGCGCCCAATTGCAATGAAATATAATATTTTTTCAAGTCCATAGTTGACATAAAAACCACCTCAAATATTTTTTATTAATTTATTTTCTTTTTCTCCAAGAGGGCAGCAGCTAGGAGAGAGAAAATATTAATAAAATATTATTATTTTATAATTTTTGTTTTTTCCTCCTTGAGCGTTGATTTTGTGGGATTTATTAATTGAAATGATTATTGATATTCATAATTGTGTATTTACAAATGGAGAGAAGAAATCCTTATAAAGGAAATTACAAGACGATGTTTCTAAAAAGAAACCATCGTTATCTAAAACAAAAATAGAATGATGTTAAAACAGCTAAAACAGAAGTTACTAAAAAACAACTAAGATAACTAAGTAACTAAAACTAAGATGACCATTAATATTACAATTAATATTTTAATACCCTTCCTTAATGGTCATCGTACAAACAAAAAACTAAGTCAACCCATAATCAGATGGTGTGTTGGTCCTCAAAATGCAAAATATGCAGACTCCTCCTCAGTATACGCCGCCACTTGAGCACTTTGCTAAGACTCTTCCTGATTGGACTTCTCATCGGCCAACCGCTTTCTGCAAAACTTCTTGATATGACCAATCTTCCCACAGTAATGGCAAGTAAAAGACTTCTTGGAGCCCTCCTCCAAATCGCCTTGTCCTTTTTGCTGAGTGGACTTACCTTTGCCAAACTGCTTCCTCCACCTATCCTGTTGCAAAAGCTTGTTGCACAACTCATCAAACTTCAAGACAACATTGGTGGATGTAATGTTGAGTGTTTCGATGAAGTGCTCATAGGAATGTGGCAAATTTTTCAAAGTGATCACGTAATGTGCCATACCTATTGGTTCTTTGTTTAATCTTAATAGTGTTATTTAATTAATTTTTTGTGTGATCTTTCAGACTAGACAAAAGATGCAAAAGGGGTTTTATTTTGCATGTGTCTGTTTTTGCTAGATACAATAGAAAATGAAGCATGCAAATGAAACCCAGAAAAAGTACAATAGATATGAACAAAATAACAACCCAGATGCTGATATGGCTCAAGATGAATTACTATGACATACCCACATTGATTTCTGCAACTTAATACATTCATTGTGTATGGGCCAGCAACATGCACATGAGAAATTGCGTTCAATACATAATAATGCCGGAGTCTTTGACAATAAACAATAACAACAGCTCCCAAGGCCCAAATCGACTCCAAATGACAAGGAAGAAGCAGCACAATGTGTGGTATTTGGACTGGTTACAGGCCCACGTCCCTTGTTGAGGTGTACGGCTCAGCTGGGTGTTTCAGCAACAAAGAAATACCTTCAAACTAGTGCCAATCTGACTCAGGAATATAGCGAATATCTGCAGCTCCAATAACATCTTACATAGCTCCAAACAAGTGCAAAGAACTTCATCAAAAACCCAAAATGATTCCACAAAGAGTACAGCCAGGTTTTGGAGAAGTACGGCCAGCTAGAAGAAATTGCAGTCCTCATCAAAATGCCACAAAACCATCAATATGAGCCACTAAAACATTTGTATTTCGCTGTCCACCAATCTGCTCAAGATATACACCGAAATCCATGAAGATGTGATCAATGTTTCCTCAAATCCTCAACCAATGAATCCCATTGAAGCTCAAATGCAAACACTGGATGTATTTGCCTCCATAGCACCTTTGGACGTGTTGTGATGTAATCACACATCGCCCCATTGCAAATGGGGACCCCCCCCTTTTTTTTTTGCTTTCTCACTTCGTTTTGCTCTAGGTTTAGTTTTCCTCTGAGCTTGTATGATTTTGATAGTGTTGTGTATGCAAGTCTCAACAGTTTCCTGCCAAGAGGTCTATATGCCTTCATCCTGATGCATGTCACTGAGACCCTGAAAATGACTAAGTCTGATATCCTGAAAATCCTGAAAAAATGACTAAGTCTGAAATCTGGTGGATCCTCAGAAATCTAGAATCTGCATGCTAAATCCTATGGATCCAGGACCTATCTCAAACATCCTGGAAGTATATTGATAAATATTTAAAGTATAAGAAACTCAATATCTGACTTATACTTAAACATATTTTCAATATACTTCCATTCGGGAAATCCAAAATTTGACTAAGGCAAGAAATCCAAGGGTACTGTCCAAACCCGCCCAGACTGGGCGGCCTCACAAGGTCCTCTTGGACAGTGTCTTCACCATCAGGAGAGCTTGTCCAAACAACACCTTCAAACCCGCCCAGGGAAAGTTGGGATGTTTTCACAAGTTTTTGCTGACTGAAGGAAGTTAGGGAGTGATGATGGAGTCTAAAACTAAGATTTTGATGAAACTTCCATGCCTCACCTCCAAACCCGCCCAGACTGGGCGGCCTTGGCATGAGGTCATGGATTCAGCATCCTGTAGATGCATTTGTCCAGACAGAACCATCAAATCCGCCTTAGAAGAAAATGGTTAAGTTTAGAAGGTTTTCAAGCACAAGGCACTGAGAAATGATGAATTTCAAGCAAGGTTGGAAAGTTGGAGGGAAGTTAAGTAGTTTACAAGCAACGTTCCATGCATCATCTCCAAACCAAGCATTACTTAAACTCCTCCCAACAAGGATGAATCAATTGGAAAGAATGATAAAAGATCACTAAGCCTGATGTCCTGAAATCCTGAAAATTGGCTAAGTCTGAAATCTGGTGGATCCTCCAAAATCTAGAATTTGCATGTTAAATCCTATGGATCCAAGACCTATCTCAAACATCCTGGAAGTGTATTGATAAATATTTAAAGTATAAGAAACTCAATATCTGACTTATACTTAAACATATTTTCAATATACTTCCATTCAGGACATTTCCGATATGGCGACAAGACTTGCATTCCAAGCACACCTTCTAAACCCGCCCTACCTAGGCGGCCTTGGCATGGGGTCTTGGATTCAAGGTTGTGATCACGCACATTCTCCAGACTTAGTCTCCAAATCCGCCCTAGGAGAGAGGTTGCAAGTTTTTAAGAGCTTTTCAAGGTAAATTCCATGCATCACCTCTCAACCCGCCCATGTTGGGCGGCCTCATGAGGGAGTGATGGACAATGTCTCCTGCCACATCAATTCCTCCACACACTGCTCTCAAACCCGCCCTAGGAGGAAAATGGTTAAGTGTTGAAGTTTTTGCATGCATAGAGCACTGAGATGTGATGGTTTGTAGGCAAGGATTGAGTTCAAGTAAGTTTCAAGTCAAAATCCATGGGTCATGTCCAAACCCGCCCTACTTGGGCGGCCTCAAGAGGGGGTCTTGGACAATGTCACCTGTCACATGAAACTCTCCACCTGCTGCCTCCAGGACCGCCCAGGGGTTTAGATGACATGCTTTGTAAGTTTTCTTAAGGAAGGATGTAGATAACATTTAGGAGGTGAAACGATGTAGATTGACATGAATGAAATGCTTTAAGTGTGAAAATCCAAGGGGCATGTCCAAACCCGCCCTTCCTGGGCGGTTTCACGTGGTGGTCTTGGACAGTGTCTCCTGCACATCAATCTCTCCACACACTACATCCAATCCCGCCCTAGGTGAGAATGATCAAATTTTGAAGGGTTTTTAAGTATAAAGCACTAGAGGGTGAAGATATTTCAATGGAAACTTGAAAGTTTAGGAGGATTAATTGAGTTTGAATGAAAATTCAAGGGGTACCCTCAAACCCGCCCTACTTGGGCGGCCTCAAGAGGTTCCTGTGGACAATTTCACCTCCTCCACATCAATCACCCCAGACAGTTCCTCCAATCCCGCCCTAGGTAAGATTGTGCAAATTTCAAAGTGTTTCAACACAAAACATTAGAAGGTGATTAAGTTGGATGGAGATTTGAAGGTTTTTTGAAGGCATTAAGTAAGTTTGGAATGAAAATCCAAAGGTCACCCTTAAACCCGCCCTTCCTGGGCGGCCTTAAGAGGTCCTTGTGGACTATGTCACCTGACACATGAAGTAATCCAAACACTTGCTTCAAAACCGCCCAGGGAGAAGAATCATGCAATAAGCAAGGTTTGTGTGCTAAGTATAGCCAAGATGATATCACAAGGAAAGGAGATAGTCAAGTTTAAGGCATGAGAGGTGTCTAAGTGCCAAAATCCAAGACCTACTTCCAAACCCGCCCTACCTGGGCGGCCTAGGGAGGTCAGTTTGGAATTTTGATGTTAAAGCAATGCAAATACTCTTCTTGACTTCCTAAATCATCATGAAGCTTCACATGTTTGAGAAAATCATCCTAGAGAGACAAACTTGGAGACATGATTGCAACTTACCTCACATCTTAGAGAGAGAGTCATTCCAAAAGGAGTGAAGTTTGAAAAGTTGACTAAGTCTTAAGAAGCAAGGAGAGGGAGACATCTCCATGAGGAGAAGGCTTCAAATGACAAAATACAGACATCTTCTCCAAACCCGCTCATGTAAGGCGGCCTTGACCTCTATGCTTGGACAACTTCACCTCTTGCACAACACACTCTCTAGACATCAACCTTAAACCCGCTCAAGGAGAAAACCCATCCAATTTGCAATGTTTTGAGTTGAAATATAGTGATATCATGTAAATTAGAAGAAATTGCATAAGATTGAATGCTTTTTGAGGCATTTTTGAAGGATAATCCAAGGGGTACCCTCAAACCCACCCTACTTGGGCGGCCTCAAGGGGTGTCTGTGGATTATACCTTCTTCCACATGAAATATTCCATACATTGCCTCTAAATCCGCCATCCACTTGGAGACATGTAAGTTAACTTAGAAGAAGATGAGATTGTCAAGGAGGAAACAAGCATCAAATGAAGGTTAGAGTTGAAGAATCCAAGCCTACCCTTGAAACCCGCCCTTCCTAGGCGGCTTTAGAACCTTCACGTGGACAGAGTCATCTCCTTCACATGAAATACTCCGCCTAGACCCTTGAAATCCACCCTTCCTCTCATGGCTTTCCATTGCATTCAAAGAAGTCAAGTTATCAATCAAACAAGTGTAAAAGGTTTTAGACTATCAAAACTAAGCAAAAAATCACTAAGTCGTGAAAAATCCAAGCCTACCCTTGAAACCCGCCCTTCCTAGGCGGCTTTAGACCCTCCATTCGGACAATCTCATGTCTTCACATGACATCCTCCATGCACTAACCTCAAACCCGCCCAGGAGAAATGACATGAAAAATTACAGGTTTTGAGAGTCAAATCCACACATCACCTTCAAGGTTGCTCATCATAGGCGGTCTCCACCATTGCACATGGAGAATACCTCAAATGCCATTCCTATCACTTCTTGACTTCACTCAAATGAAGGTAATTTACATGAAGAACATGAAGAGAACACTAAGTCATGCTAAAGAGTCATCAAAAGAACATCGAATGAAGTCTAAGTGATGAAATCCACTCACCACCTCCTAGCCCGCCCTTCCTAGGCGGCCTTCACCACCTTGCATGGACTTCATGTCATTCACAAGACACTCTCCGAATGACACCCCTAAACCCGCCCAGCCTGGGCGGATTTCACACCTTGACATGGAATTCTCATCAAATAATCCATAATGCCCCTCTAAACCCACCTAGGCACTTAGGCATGGATTTCATGCGAAAGGATATGTTTTGAAATGTCATTTTTTAATCCCACATGCATAACATGAATGTAATTTGTTATTGAAAATCCTTCATATCAAGTCTTAATTTGATGTGTTTCTTCTTGTAGGTGATGGAGGATCCAAAGAGGTGAATGGCAAAAGCTCATACATGAGAAGTTTGGAAGGCACAGGAAGATTGCTCAAGTTCATCATCACCACATGGAGGAGAGCTCCAACATCAAGTTTATCTTACTTCGAAGACTTCGTATGTCTGCATGAGGAAGACATCAACGCCATGCGAAGGGGAGCTAGTCTATGATGATCAAGGTTACAGGTGTAGTTCATCATCAAGAGCATCATCCGTTCGAGGCGAGGATCAGTGGAAGGTTGTCACTTCACCACGCACATCTTGAAGGAGGTCATCATCCAGAAGCTCACATATCATGTGCCAGACAAGAAGAACTCTCATCAGGCACTAGTCTACTCCATGAGTCCATGCAACTGTCCAGAGGCATGATCCTGCACAAGCACAACATCACAAGATGAGAGATGATCATGATCATCAAAGCAATCCATGAGTTACATCAAGACAACAAGAAGAAAATATTCTAAGTAAAGTGAACATGAAGTGAATCACACTAGTTCATTCAAAGATGCTGAGGTGGCGCGTACACATCATCAAGCCAATAGCATTTTGCTATGTAAGAGGGCCCACCATAAAGATGCTCCAGAGATGCTTATCACATTGGGAAATGTGCCTTCATTGCCTCTTTCATGTTCTAAAAATAGCAAATTTTGTAACAAACTACCTTGTTGTCTCGATCTCAGCCGTTGATTGTCAAATCAATCCTGGCCCTTCATGTAATTTCTGGTGTCTATAAAAGGCTCATTCTTCTCATTTGTAAGACAATAGATATAGAGAGGAGATTAGGAGTAGAGTTGTTGTAGGAGAGTAGAATAGCAAGTAGAGTAGAGGAAACTCTTCGATGTCATTGAAGAGATATTGTGAAATTGTTGTAAAAACACTTCCTGGATCAATACAAGCTCATTGTTGATTTTTCATGGTGATTTGTGTGGTTGTGGGATGTTGGCATGGTTTCAAATTCTCGCGGATGATTGAGAAATGTTTCCAAGTAGAGTTAGATTAGAAGTTCATTGATGTGATGCCCATATGTTAAGATATTTGATGAATTCCTTAATGGTTCATACTTTTTGTGGATTGTCGATGGCAACTCACTTTGCAAAGTTAGCCTGAACCTTTACATGCTTTAGTTCGGTTGTGAAGATTGTTCAAGCTGCGCCAGTTGTGGGTGTTTGGGTGAATGCTTTGCAATTTGAAAATCTTTGAAGTACCTTAGAAGATTGCACCGAACTTTGTGTAGTTGTTGGTCCTCATGGCGAAGCGGAGTTGGGTTATATGAGGGATTTGTCTATCTTGACATCATCCATCACTTCATTGTCCTTAGATTAGCTTCTTAAACTCTTGCCTTTTGCCTTGTCTTTTCATAATTGACCAGAAGTTCCATTTCACAAGGAAAGAGTACATAGTTGAATGAAGTAAGGAGCATATTCAGCGTAAGTCCCTTTGTGATTACCAGCAAATCACATCACACCACCGAGGCTATCCGTTGCAAATCACGTACAAGGAACCTTGGAGCGTTCTTGTTTGATCACGTAATTTAGCATTCAAGACGCTTTGTTCAAGAGAGGATAGAGCACTTGGTGTTTTATTCTAATGTTGTTGTTGTCAAGAAAACATCATCAACAGGACGGTCTTTCACGCCTGTAGAATGTTGTTACTGTAGGAAGTTTACGTTTCCAACAACCCCTGGGTTCAAATCTCTTCCAAACCCTCTCAAACCCTTGCAGAGCAAAGTCAAGCAATTTCACAATATCAACACATAACAAATGAGCCACTTTTTTGCTCTTTTATTTCTCCAAAGGGGGTCGATGCTCTTTTTGGGGAAATTTTTTTATTTTAAATCACTTTATAACCCCCATGAGGTGGGCACCCAAAATCTCTTAAGTGACATTTTAAAATTACTTCATTATGTCACATAATTTTAATATTTCTAAAGTCCCGCATTTAAATAATTTAATTAACTTTCGGAATTTAAAACGGAGACCAAGATATACTCGCAAACCAATGTTCTATAGCTCGTTGGAAAGGTCTCGTCGAGACGCATCAACTCCAACACTAAGAATCCCGAAATGGCACAAACCCTAATTTGCTAAAAATAGCAAGTCGGGGCCAAAAGCAAACGAACCACCTCTAGAAAGTGCCAACTGGAAATCCAACTAAACCCAAGCCAACATCCCATCAACTGACCAACTCATCCAAGTCTCTGCCAACCATGGTTCCCTAACCAGACTAGTTAGTCTATGGGAACTCGCTAGTAGACTAACTTTGTATAGAGAAAGGGGACATTATAGTCCACCCTCCCTAAGATTGCTTGCCTCAAGCAATCTCAAATCAGGATGCGATAAAATCTACTTGCTCTCCCAAGTAGCATCCTCAACTGGCAAGTTTTTCCATTTGACTAGATCTTCCCTGATGACCCTCCTTCACAAAGTTCGTTCTCTGGTATCAATGATGGCCTCAGGTGCTAAGATCAACTTCCCCTCTTCATCAAGAGGAGGTAGCTCTGCCGAAGGAACCACATTGTGTCCTAACGCCTTCTTGAGGCGAGACACATGGAATACAATGTACATTATGTACTCTGCTACCTGCCGACAACTCTAACTCATAAGCCACTTCTCCAACCTTCTTGGAGATCCTAAAAGGCCCGTAGTATCGTGGCTTAAGCTTCTTTGCACCACTCTTCTTGAGAGTGGACTGTCTGTAGGGCTACAGCATCAAATACATGTCACCAACCTCAAAAGAGCGCTCAATCCTGTGCTGATCTGCATACTGCTTCTGTTGGTTTTGTGCCTTTTGAATGTTCTCCCTCAAAGACCTCATAATATCCTGACTCTCCTGCAGAAGGTCTTTGGCCTTAAGTACTCTGCTATCACCAAATAACAAATTCACAAAGTTCGGTGCCTCGTACCCATTGTAATATCCCTATCTAGGATAAATGCTAAAACACATATCAACACTTGCAATTGATTTACAAACTTAGTTCGCTAATTCACCAGCAGGTTGTAGATATATAGAATGATTCAAATTAAAGATTTGAATGATCTTATTGCAATCACAAAATTCTTGGTTCAATCTCACAACCAGTTCAATGCAAAGACAATCTGCTGCAAACAAACCTCCTGTAGCTGATATGATAGGAAGTCAGGATACCTGTAAAAACCGTATCAAAGTTCCTGTAACTATTCCTTTCAATGATGTTGGGCAGATTCTTAATGAAACCCTTGATCTGAAAATAGATTTCAAAAGGCTAAACCTCCACTCTCAGGGCTAGTTGGAACAGTGATTACAAACTGATGTAGATTATCTTGAAAGATGCAAGTAGATGATGCCACAATTCCAAAGACTAATCACTTCCCTCAAATTATGATTGCCCTTCCTTTGCAAGGTGAAATGATGTGAAAATATGTTCAAATGCAGTACGATGACGACATGCTAGAGTCTATATCAAATCTATGATCAGCATACAACATTCCTCTTCATATACAGCTGATAGAAAGTACTGACTGTTCCACTATCAAATGAAATTATGTTTATCACAATATAGGCCAAATTCTCCAACATGAAATCGCTGAAGCCTTTCACAATGGAATGAACACTATGCGTCGACTGATGCAGAGGCTCACTACACAAAGAGCACAAAGGATCACAAACAACCACACAAGAGGAAGAGGATACAAGGGATGGCAGGGCAAACAACTCTTCTAGGCCCTAATGGACCAAACTACAACATTTGATTTCAAAACTGGACATGACTATCCACTCATTCTCCATGGATTCAACACTACATAATAACACCATCTTTGGGTTTGCATACATGGGAGCTTTCCCACACATTCTAGGGACCCTAGACCTTCTAGGTTTGACTGTCCCAAGCTTACAAAACTAACAAATTTCTCAGGAGGCACCTTCTTGTACCATTTCCTTCATAGGCCGACCTATCTCCTTGTAGCCCTGTTTTCAAGGTTTTTGGAGCATAACTTTCAAAAGGCTTGACAAACCCACAAACAAAATACCTTTTTGAGTACCCATTATGGAGTTACACAACATACTGAACATGCAAGGTAGGTTGTTTTGTAACATACAACTCAAAATTAGACTGTTCCTGCTGTCCTAGAGAGCAATTAGCCCTGTTTTACAAAGGAAGTACACAAAATCTTTAGCCCACAACCAAAATTCCACTTTGATGAGCTTAAACACATCCCAAATAGACCAATTTCATAGGTTTTATGGGTTTAAGATCATTTCAACTCATTTGATGATCAAATCTTCACTCCAACTAGGCTAGTTTGCCAAATTCATGTCACAAAGAGGCTCAATGGCTCAAATCTTCACCTTAAACTTGTCCTCTGCTCCTGCACACAAAACCCATTTGAAAACTCACCATTCTACACTCATTCCACCCATTTTGGGGTTCTAACACAGCAATTTAAGTTGGGAAAACCAAAAACCTCTCTAAAACCCCCAAATCAAGTGTTTGCTGGAATGACACAGGCAGTCTTAGAAAAAAGGCAATATCTCCTTCTAGAAATTGAATCAAGACCTTAGACCAGAACCATTGGAAAGGTATCTCAACCCTCTTTCCAGAAATATATGGCTTGCCCCTATATCTATCCGTACAGAGGAGTGCAATGGCCGGGAACAGGACTGTTGCAGTCAAAAAGACAGGGTTTTAGACAATTTTTAGCAAAAACATGATAACTTTCACAAAAATTAATGAAATGACCTCAAACCAATGGCATTGGATAGTTAACTCACCCCTCTATCACATCCAATTAGTTTCATGGCATAACTATTCCATACAAGTTCGTGGTACGGTCTGCAACAGCAAAATTGCAGGAAAAAAAGAAAAACAAAAATAAGGGACAACAAACTATATTTTCTTCATTTCCTTCTCTTGAACTTCATCCAAATTACAATACCATATCAATGAGAGAGGTCTCTCCTATATGCTCACCACGAATTCCTTCTTTTTCCTCCTTCCCAAAGGTGGGAAAAGGCTAAAAATAGCCTCACACTGACTGCTTTTTCAAAAAAGACTGTTTTTTCCCAAAAAAAAAAACTAAATGTCTAAACATAGACTGTCACATACTTAAAAGGACTACAGACCACTAAGGATAATGACTATTTTTCAATCTCCACTACATGTTTATGCCTTTCAAGGCTTTATTACATTTTTCAAATCTCCATTTAGTCTTTTAACACTAAAATTTCAATTATTTGACTTAAAACTTATTCTAGGTGCACTGCACCATCGGCTAAGGTTATAACTCTTTCCAGAAAGATTGATGCACAAATCTAAATACAAACAACCTCCTCAATGCTATAGTACGGATCTAGTATGTCTCCCAATGCTTACGCATAGAACCAAGTTGAAAACCGGCGATATCTTCAATTCAATCACTGCTAAAACTCCATTCAATATCCAAATAGCGAATTCAATTAAGCTCAGCGACTCCGCAACTCAGACGGAAGTCTTCAGCGCTTTCCTTGTTGTATTTGAAGAATACCAAAAGACATGGCTTCCCTGAGTTCATATAAGCGATGACTTGAAATGAAACTTTCCAATTTCATATGCCACGATTTCCTCCACATACATATTATTTATTTGTTCTAGACTTCACAAAATCCTTTGGCAGCGTATTAGTCTTCCACAATTTCAATAGCAAAGAATTGAAATCATAAAATATGCATTCACAACCATATACGTGGGACCTGTTGATGATTGTTTTTCAACAAGTCAACAATTAGAGTAAAATACTGAGTATCTGACTCCCTCTTGAGCAAAGCCTCTCGGATGCTGAACTAGGTGATCAAACGAGATGACTCCAAGGTTCCTTCTGAAGATTTTGGTTAGAGACAGCTCAGCGACTAAGTATGATTTCGCTGTTAAACACAAAGAGACTTACATAGACTCTTCTCCTTTCATTCGACTTATTCCTCCTTTGATGTGGATGATGTATATACAAGGTTTCTATGATAAAGAAAATGAAAAAAGGGGTAAGGGTTTAGAAGGCTAATCTAAGGACAATGAGATAATGAAACATGTAAAGATAGACAAACTCCTCATGAAACCAGACTTCTCTTCGCCATGAGAACCAACAACTACACGAAGCCGGTGCAATCTTCTAAGGAAACTCAAGGATTTTCATGTTGTAAATCTCCATCCAAACACCCACAGCTGGCGCAATTTGAACAAGCATTCACAACCGAACTAAAGAAAATGAAGGTTCAGTCTAACTTTGCAAAGTGGGTTGCCTTCGACAATACACGAAAAGTATGAACCAGAAGAATCCATCAAATATCTTTACGCATATTCATTACATCAATGCACTTCTAATCTATTTCTAAGCTATTTGAAACATCTCTTAATTCCATCAAGATTCAGGAAACCATGTTACTCCACAAGATAATACTTAACACCAAACAAGTAGCTCCAATGTCTTTTGCATTAACCTTGAGGAATATTTACAACAATTTCAAGTCCTCTCAGAGAATTTTGAGAGTCTCTTCTATTCTACTCTTAAAATCTACTCTCTACTACTACTAATGATCTACTACTCTATATCTATTACAAATGAGGCAACAAGGCCTTTATATAGTGCTCCGGTTTTACAATGAATGGCTGAGATCAATTTGATAGCCAAGGGTCTAGATCGTGCCACCTCACAGGTAGTTACAACAAACTGCTATTTTTAGCACAAAAGAGAGAGGCAATGAAGGCACATTTTCCAATGTGATAAGGTAAGGCGAAAGCATTTAAAATATTCTTCCACATAGGAATCCCTTTGGCTTCTTTCATTAAATGATACATTTAATGCATTAAATAATGCGGCTAATCAAAATTGAATGACGTGTACTCGCCACCTAGATGCCACTTCAGCATACTTTGAAAATTGTATCAACTTGTAATGATGTATTCAATGTGATTGCTTTAACTTGTATGTTTGGGAATACATCTTGTAGATCTTTGCCTTATTCATTCTTCTTGTAACTGGATGTATGATACTTGTTGCTTCACTTGTCTAACTTTGCAATGTTTCTTCTTCTTGTGGGATATAGATATGAATGATCTTCTTTGGATGCATCCTCTTGAAGAGAGAAGAGTAGAGATATGATGATGATGATGCTTCCTTCATGTAAGAGTAGGAGACTCTCTTGGACTTGAAATTGTAAAGTCTTGAAGTTTAGATGGATGAATGCCTTCGCTTGATGTAGATCTCTTGGAATGATGCCTCTTGGAAGATGATCTTGAATGATTCCTTAGAGCAGCCACATGAGGTTTCCTTGAAGTAGAGTGGATGCCTTCGGAAAGTCTTGATGAAGATGATGTCCTTCGGATGGATGTCTTCTAGACAATCTTAACTTGATGCCACTTGATGAAGAATTCCAACACAAGGATGATGAAGGATACCCTTGAAACAGCTACATGATGCCTTGCTCTTTCTCATTCCTTGCTTGTCAAAGGTTCTTATCACTTGATCTTTAGATGATTCCTCCTTTTTGCTGCAACACAAGTAAAGAAACAGCATCAATCCCCTTTCGATAACACATAATACATAAGAATCATTACAAGCATTTCTAATCTAAGCACATGAGTTAAGGACTTTGATGTCTAACTTGAATGATATGAAAACTTTACTAAGATGGCGTGCTGGTTGAGATAAGTGAATTCCTCCTAGATTCCTCCTTCATAAGCCTCTAAAGTTTGCCTTCAACACTTGACTTTACTTCCCCTTGGATGGAGTATTCAAATTCTTCTAGATCTAGCACACTAGTCAAGGTCTTGAAGGTCTTATAGAAGGGCGCATTGGTTGAAGGATTTCAAATCTTCCTAAAATTTTCCTTTTAAAACTCCACTATTTTATCTCCTCTACAAGTCGCATTGGATGAAAGACTAAGATCCTCTTGCCTTTTACATTAGATGACATCTTCTAGATCTTCTTTGTATTCCTTGGATTAGTGTTTGACTCTCTTCTTGCATTTCGCATTGGATAGGTATGTTGAAGTCTTCTTGAGGTGATTGAAATACCTTGATCTCCCTTCATAAGCCTCTAGGCGCATTGGATCAAGGATTGAAATCCTCAAGCATTTCACTTTAAGACACCCTCAAAATCCTCATGTGTGGCACTTTGGATCAAGGTTTGAATTCCTCTTAGCATTTCGCATTGGATGAAGGATTGAAGTCCTCTCAACATAGCTTTGGTTTGAACTAGTTTTCACTTGCTTAAGGGAGTGGCGCATTGGTTGAAAGATTGAAATCCTCAAGTTAAAATACTCTACCTTCTCCCTTCTAGTGCATTAGATGGGCAACTTTGAGTCCTTCTCATGTGTGGCGCACTAGATAGGTAACTTGAAGTCTTCAAAATCAAACTTTAATCTCCCTTCATATATGGCGCACTAGATGCCACTTTTGATTTCTTCCTGTTGGGCATTTTGATAAAGGGCCTTGGAAGTGGCGCATCACTTCACTATGTTGAAATGTTCAAAACTTTGGTATATTAGATGGCCTTTACCTTGAAGTGAATCATGCATGGTGTTGGCGCATTGGATGGGACATGGAGAATCCTCTAGAAACAAATCTCATTCTTCCTTATGTTGCGCATTGGATGACCTTGTTGGAAGCTTCAAAACTTAGGGGTATTCATGATGTTAGCGCATGAGATAAGGCTTTAAAATCCTCTGAACTAAAACCTTTAAGGCTTGACTTTAGATGTCCACTTTCCTCCTTGTAGGGCACATTGGATCAAGGATGGAGAATCCTCTGGATTTCGCTTTAGATAAGCATCTTTCAAACTTCACCTTGAAACTACTTTGGTGCACTAGATCATCTTTTTGGAATCTCTGGAGTTTCCCCTCATGAGGTCGCATTAGATGAGGCATTGAAGATCCTCTAGACTTCGCCTTGGAGACTTGACATGGGATAGGCGCATTAGATCAGGGATTGAAATCCTCATGCTTCTAGCGCATTAGATAGGCCTTTTGAATCTTCTAGTCTCACATTGGTGAAGTGGTTCTAGCACTTGCGTTGAATGTTTGGGAGTTGTCCATTGGCGCATCAATTGAGTGATTGAAATCCTCATGTTTTGGCGCATCACTTAAGCTTTTGAAATCCTCTTCAAACTAGATCCTTCTCAAGTCAACAAAACCTTAAGACTTCTTCTTCCTTCTAGGTGGCACATCAGTTAAGGGATTGAAATCCTCAAGTTTCTCTTCAAAAATTTTAGCTTTTGGGATCCATCCTTCTTCCTAGCGCATTGGTTGAGCTTTTCAAATCCTCTGACACTTATCATCTTAATTTCGCTCCAAGATTCGTTCTAAGACTTGTTTTTTCATTTTCGCATTAGTTGAGTGTTTTAAATCCTCATCATTTCCTTCAAAATGATCTTTTAGTTTGGGGCGCAGTAGATGAGTGACTGAAATCCTCATGCTTTTTTCGCATTAGATCAAGGTTTTAGATGGGCGCATTGGTTCATCAAGTGGAAATCACCATCTTCAAGCGCCTTTTTCCTCGTGATTTTGCGCCAAGATTTTGCGCCACTTGGACATCCTGTCGCACTAGATCAGCTTTTTGAATCCTCTGGAATTGTCAGGCGTTTTTCAGGATCGCGAGGGTAAAGGTATATTGAAAAATATATTTAAGTATAAGTAAAGGTATCTTATACTTTAAATATTTTTCAATATACCTTTCAGGATGTTTGAGATAGGTCCCGAATCCACCGGATTTAAGATGCAAAATATAGAATTTGGAGGATTCACCAGATTTCAGACTTAGCCATTTTTCAGGATTTTCAGGATTTCAGGCTCCAGGCTTAGTCTTTTCAGGGTCTCAAACATTCTTTAGGATTAATCTCAAGATTCATTATCTAGATGGGATTTGATCACAATTCTTCATCACTGCAAGTTCATCCTCCAAATAAGACCTCCAGTTATAAAGCAAAATCTTCTAGGAGAGACTTATTGGATTGACAGAGGAAACGAACCCAAGGCATCGTCAGAACTAAATGCAAAGTATCAGAGCTCAAAAAAAGGGGGTCCCCATTTGCAATGGGGCGATGTGTGATTTGGTCACAACAGGGCCCTTGCTGTCAGTTGCTGCAGAATTTGTCTGAAGATAAAAACATTAATATCTCCTATTCAAGGTAGCGATGGAAAGAGCCTTTGATGCCACGTTTTCTCCTTAACCGCTGGGTCCCACACTGCACTAATCCTTTTGAATTTCAAATGTTATTAGAGGACCCACGAAGCTATTTTGGAATTCAATTTATAATCTAAAATTACTGACTTAGACAACTCGTCAGAACTTGTTCCCTTTTTAGAGACCAAACAAATAACAATCTATAATACTAGTCTTTTAAACTTCAAATATTCAAATGCATACATAAAGAAACATATATCGATTCTTAATTGGCAAATTTATATTGGTTTACCAATCAATAAATTTGCAAAAAAACCCTCTGCATAAACTTTATTCTCAAATCTGCATACAATGTCTCCAAACAAAGATCTTCGATGAAGCTCACAAATGCCTCTGACCAAATAATGAACATCAACAATGAACTCAAACCCACAGAAAACCTAGAGCACACTTTGAAGCACAATTATGAAGCCTGAAGCAACTTCACCTCAATGTTGGTAACGGAACATCACCAAACCAGAATTTTACCAAGGGGTCATCTCCTCGGAACAGCGAATGCAAGGGAACATCTCCTTGACATCAACTAAATACAAGAACTTTGACAAAACACCAATACATAACATGATTCCAAATGAATCCCAGCTCTCCTTTTAAAGCCCTTACATCAATTTGGCCTGGCCTAATTTTATTAAATGAAAGTTTCTATGTACACATTCACTTGGATAGGTCTGACCTATCTTTTTTAAATGCTTGTTTTTGTGTACACAACACTTTATGACATAGGACTGACCTACGTAACTTAATAAAAGTATAATTTTATAAAGTAATTAAAATACTTTATAAAATTAAATTACAATTAGAACCATTTTAAGTTACTTAAACATGGGGACATTACACCCATATAGTGCCATGAACAGTGACATTTGAATGGACATGTGATAAGTGGTGCTATAACAGTATTCACCCATGTGTAGCCACTTTACCCATGCCTTTTGCTGCCCTGCTATATAATTTCTGAGGTATCCTTCCACCCATTTATTGACTATTTCCATCTGCCCCCGTCAACCTAAAGAGCCCCTGCCAAAAATTACTTAGGAACCTGTTGTCCCTATCGCTCACTATGCTCCGTGGCAACCCATGAAAACGGAATACCTCTCTATAAAACAATTCTGCAATCTGAGTTACAGTGAAGGTGGTCGGAATAGCAAAGAAGTGTGCAAACTTCATTAATCTGTCCACCGCCACAAAGATGCAGTCCTGGCCTTGGACTTTGGGCAAGCCTGTGATAAAGTCCATCGAGATACTATCCCATTTCCTCTCAGGTATGGGTAGGGGCTGCAATAAACCGCCTGGAAAAGAGTGCCCCTATTTGTTCTGCTAACATGTTGGGCACTCCCTCACATACTTCAACACTTCAATTTTGAGGCCCTTCCAAGTGAAACGCTCTCTCACCTACCTGTATGTTTTGAAGTAACTGTTGGTGACTTTCTGAATCAGCATTAGGGTTTGCCAGTTCTAATGCACAGGCAGATTCAGCCAACTGAATACAGGAGGTTGCGTGAGCTCCTCCCCTTCACTTCTGGTTCTGCCGCACCAAGGGGGGTTTCCCTACTTGATAAAAGTATAACCTTGACTAGCTCAATGACAGAAGGATTTAACTTGACATCAACATGCAGAATACTCTCATGTATGAACCAAGATTTGTGTAACAAATCACAAGGTTGGCAACATTCTTGGACATGATGTCTGGTTGGGTATGAGAGCATGCAGAGGTTCCTAATCCTAATCCTACAACTAACAGATGGAAGGATGAGATGGTTTGAAATGGTGTTTGGAGTTATGGGACTTTCCTAGACCCATTGAACAGACAGATTCCCAAACCAGTGCCTTATCTGGGCAGTAGAGTCATATCTAAGACTGTAAATGTCTCCCCATGACAACATAAATTCATATCCAGAGGACCTAAGAATAATGCTACTGCCTAACAGCAACATGTCCAAGAAAGAGTATCATTAATGATCATACTTAACAGATCCTATGATGCAATCTATTTCCCTTTGTATCTGATCAAAAGCCTATTTAACCACTCCTTGAGTAGACGCAATAAATCAGACACACAGTATGCACATACTGAAAAACTTGGAAGCCCTTGACAACCTTGTTTGAACGGAAAACAAATGACATACAGGAGACAATCAGAAACAATACACACACAGGTGTTTTTCATTTAAAATCAATCTGCATAGAAGGCCATCACAGAGAAAATCATCATTTACAAGCCAAGATAGATTAGTACACCAGACTAAGGACCGAGTCTGTAGCAAAAAATGCCTTTCAAAATGTGAACACCTTATGTTCAGAGTCAGAGCAGAAAGCCCAAAAACATCCAACCCCCAAAATGTAACACAGCCAGACCATTTATACAGAACCGTGTACATTCAGCAATTAATTACATGGCCAGAAGTCAAAAATTCGCCAGATACAGATCCTTCAAAGGAATGGCGCTCAAAATTTATTACAACAACAGACAGAGGAACCTCGAGCCACGCGCCACTATCTGGAAGTCTTCATTCTCAATCAGGCAGCCTGATCGCTTGTACCATCGCCCATACTCCTGCTACAGTCGCCATTAAGGGCCTCAACCACCCACGGTCGCTTGAAAACCGTCACTGTAGTCAAAAAAAAGTTTCCCGCCAAAACACGTTCTACCGCGGGTTCAAAAATAATGCAAGGGGATTAGTCCCATATGCATGGTGTGGAGACAACTTCGGCGCTTTAAAAACATAGTCGCATACATACCAAGTGTCGAGCGTTTTGCCGCGCTCGACACACGACCCTTCGCCCACAGCCCATCGCCATGACATACATTATCAGCCCACCGCACAGATCTCCTGTCGACCACAGCGGTCTTGCCGACCGCAACACCTCCACAAGTCACCAACATCCCCATCGGCCAGAGGAGAACCATCGGCCAGCTCCACAAAACTTACCCCGACCTCACTAGTCTCTCCGATCACACACTACACTGCCCCCCTGTCGGTGTGACTTACGCCGATGACACCCTTGTCGGCCAGACACTCTCCATCGGCGGACCTTCCAACGGCTAGCCCGATAGCCCCTGTCACGCCGAAACCGAACTCTATTACCACCATCGGCTAGACACTACCCCATACTCGCCGATGGCAACTCCATCGGCCAGACCTGCGCCATCGGCCAACAATCTGCCCGTTCACCCGATAATCCTCCATTACACCGATGGCGCCAACAAACTATACTCTGTCGGCGAGACCTCAGGCGTCGGCGAACCCGAAAACTCTCACTGATAGCACTACTCCTGCCGACGACCACCTTGAACATCCCTCATCGGCCAAACAACCAACGTCAGTCCAACACTTGCCCGCTCACTCCGATAGCCAAAGTCTTGGCGATAGCACTCCAAAACCCTCGTCGGCGAGACCAAGTCTGTCGGTAAGCCACAAAACACCTACGCCGATAGGTAAAGTCTTAGCGATAGAAGACAACACGCCATTGGTACCAATCATGATCGCCAAGACACATTCCAAACTCATGCCGATGGACAAAACATGAAGACCCCCCCTTCAAGAAAGATGATGTGGATGTTACAAAACACTGAAGGGGTGCCAAAACTGGAAAAAATTTTGGATTTTTTGGGATGGTGCCTGCATAAAAATTGCTCAAGAACTGACAGTCAATTCAGGCACCAACAGTAACCAAGATGACCAGCCATAGGCAAATCGTGGAAAGCTCTCAAAACCCTCTGTTTCATCTCTAACCCTGGCACTAGAAGAATCCTGCCCTTGTAAATGATCAAGTCATTTACCACTGTATATCTGTCATCTCTAATAGTGCCATCTATGATCTCAGAAGCCCATTTGTCTTTTGCATATTCTGCAGATATCAACTCTCTCCAGTCCTTTGCAATCTCACCCAGTGCACACAAATGAGATCTCTTGGACAATGCATCAGCAACTATATTTTTCTTTCCTTTGACATAGGCAGTGTCAAAGTCATATGCCTGCAGCTTACTGACCCACTTCTACTGCCTGTCATTAAGATCCTTTTGTCCAAGGAAATGCTTCAGGCTGTTATGATTTGTTTTTAACCACAAATTTACTCCCTACCAGGTACTGCCTGAACTTAGCCAAAGCGTGCATGATGGCTAACATCTCCTTGTCATAGATGCTATAGCTCTTCCCCACACCCCTCAACTTCCTGCTCTCGAATGCAATGGGGTGTTTATCCTGCATCAAAATCGCACCAATGCCTTCACCCGAGGCATCACACTGAAGCTCAAAAGGCCTGCTGAAATCTAGAATGGCCAATACTGGACAGGTACTCATCAACTCCTTAAACCTGTCAAAACACTACTGAGCATCACTAGACCAACCAAATGCATCCTTCCGAGTCAAATTTGTAAGGGGGGCAACTAACTGTGAAAAACCCCTCACAAAGCGGCGGTAGTACTCACATAAACGAAGGAATCCCTTAAGCTGAGAGAGATTCTTTGGTGGTGGCCAGTCAATAATCGTCCGGATCTTCTCCGGATTTACCTTAACAAGTATAACAACTCAGTCATCCCAAACTCACACTTCAACATTTTGGCGTATAATGACTCATGCTCAAGTATGCTCAAAACAATGTCTATGTGTTTCAAGTGTTCCTCCCATGTCCTGCTGTATATAAGTATGTCATCAAAGAATATGAGCACAAATCTCCGCAACTGCTCTCTAAATACCTGTTCATAAAGGACTGGAAAGTGGCTAGCGCATTGGTCAAACCAAAAGGCATGACCAGAAACTCGAAATGCCCATAATGGCATATGAATGATGTCTTCTCAACCCCTCCTCCCTGACCCGTATCTAATGATAACCGGATCTCAAATCAATCTTTGAGAAGTAGCATGCTTCGTGCAATTCATCTATGAGCTCGTCGATACGAGGAATGGGGTATCTATTTTTTATTGTCTTTTTATTCAACTCTCTGTAATCTATACACATCCTGAGTGTCCCATCCTTATTCTTCACCAGGACAACAGAAGAAGCGAATGGACTCGTGCTCGGCCTGATGTGCCCCATTTCAAAAAGCTCCTTAATAGCCTTCTCGATCTCGTCCTTATATCTTTTTGGATGCCTGTATGGTGTTGTGATAACAGGTTTGGCACCCTCTTCAAGCTCAATGACATGCTCAATTCCCCTATCAGGGGGTCGACCTGGTGGAATATCACTAAACACTTTGGTGTGTTTAGTCAATAGAGCCTGAATGTTAGGAGGATACTGTTGTGACCAAATCACACATCACCCCATCGGACTGGGGACCCCCTCTTTTTGAGCTCAGTTGCTTTGCATTGATTTATGCGGTCTTGTGTCTAAGTTGTCAGGGTCCTGAATGATCAAACTGCGTAGGATGAGATTGTTAGGAAAGACTCATTATGAGTAGGTGTGCTAAGACATCACGGGAGAGAGCGTCTAGACGATATCACTCGATAACTGAAGTTTAGACGACCTTTTGCAGTGAAAGGAAGGTTTGAGTTGAGAGTAAGTGTCTTGAGGAGCGCCTTGAGCAGTCCAGAGATAACTGTGCGCCTAGAACCATATGTGAGCGCCTTGATACCTTGTTTGATCATAAAATGCGCCCTGAGTAATGAGTAATGAGTGGTAGCGCCTTGGACTACAATGTTTTGGAGTATAAGTTCAAGTTGGGCGCCCTGGGTTAGGGAAGGCGGAATTTGAGGCATAAAGTCATGAAGTTTCCACCCATATACGACCAAGCCTTGAGTTGAAGATTCCTGTGCGTTGACAAAATGAGAATGCCTAGTGAGGATGTGCCTTGAAGATTTGTGCCTAGATTTGGAATGAGAGCGCTTTGAGGAGGTAGTTGAGCGCCCTGGAAAAGACATGATTGAGAGTTATGCGCCCAGAAGTGTTTTAAGTGCTTTTTAGTGCCTTAAGAGGAAGACTCCTTGGTGATTGATGAAGTGCGCCTAGCGCTTAATGGGATCACTGTAAGTGGGCGCTTTATGGAGTTGTAACTCAGATGGAGCGCCTTTTGGAGAAGATTCCTTGTATATGGTGAGATCACCAAACAAATCTAGGCACTTAGAATGTATTCAGAGGAAGGAAGTGGATGTTTTGAGATGTGATGTTCTGGCGCCTTAGAGGGATATCAATCAAATTGTAATATGATGAGCGCCTTAAACTAGTTCAGGCACCTCAGAAGAAGAGTGTTTTGAGCGCCTTGGTGAGGTAAGAGTGTTTGGGGCACCTAGAAGAGTTTGAGTTGAGGGTGAGGTTCGTGCATCTGGCGCCTTGAAGGTAAAGTTAGAAGATGATTGCGCCTTTGAGGAAGAATTTAAAGTGAGAAACAAGGAGGAATTGGCGCCTTCAGAGTGTCTTAGAGTGATCTTCACTTTTGCGCCTAGTTGGAGGAACCTTGAAATGAATCAAGTGCGCCTAGATATGGAATGATAGCTCCTTGAGGAAGAATCACTTGGATTCTGGCGCCTAGATATGTGATGAATCATTGAGCCTTGAAGCTTTGGAGTATATGCGCCTTGGCATGAATGAACTAAGTTTAGCCTCAAGTGCGCCTTTGCTAGGAGTCTGGGTCACCTTGATGATCTAGACCTTAGGATGATGTTGATGTTTTGCACTTGAGAAGTAGTGATAAGTGTTGTGGGCAAGGTTGAATATCTAAAAGACAATGCGCCTTAGCTTGATAGAAGTTGTTTACCTAGAATGACATACTGGAGCACCCTAGAGTAATATGCGCCTTGGAAGTTGCCTTGAGTTCAAAGGCCATCAAGACAAGAAGGCATCAGATGTAATCATTGCGCCCTCAGAGTGTTTGGAATGTCTTCGAGGATTGAAGTTGGTTGAGCGCCCTCATAGAGAGAGGTTAAAAAAAGACCTTGATGCGCCTAGTAAAGATAAGTGGATTGGGCGCCTTTTGGAGTAATGATGAAGTGTTTAAGCACCTTGGTGAGGCTATGAGCGCCTAGAAGGAAGATGAGCGCCCTGAGAGGTTTTGGCGCCTTGAGATCATTAGTGCCTTGTTGAGGATAGAAGGAAGATGAGCGCCCTGAGAGGTTTTGGCGCCTTGATGACCATGTGAGAAGTGACATCAAGCGCTTGTGAATGAAGTATTTGCGCCTTGGAGAGTTGTCTTCTAAGAGCGCCTAGAGTGAAACTTGTTTTGGCGCCTTTAGAAGGAACAAGTTAAAGGATAGCGCCTTAGGTGTTGGAGAACGATAGAATGAGCGCCCACATACAAGGATGAAGTCAATTGAGCTTTGAGCGCCGTTTTAAAGGGATTTGAGCGCCTAGAGTTAATATGTGCGCCTTCTATCAAGAGCTTTGAAACCTTCAAAACTTACCTAGACATGATCAAGCGCTTGTGAAGGAAGAGAGCGCCTTAGGGTTAAAATGCACTTTGATGATCCAATGAGCCCCTTGGGGTAGTGTTAAAAGGTTGAGATACTGAAAGATCATAGCGCCTTAGAGTAATATGCGCCTTGGAGTCAGGCTATTCTGAGGTAAAACACTTCAAAGGTTTCAAGAGATTGTAGAGTAAACACAAGTGATTTGAGCGCCCTAGTATGATTTGAGCGCCCTAAGTGAGTCTAGCGCCTTCAGTTGCTCTGGGCACCTTATGGAATGCCTTGGAGTGAGGTGAGTATTGATGAAGTGTATATTAGAGGTTGAAGTCCTTAAGAAGTGCCTAAAGTTGAAAGAGGTACATCAAAGGGATAGGAGTTATCTGAAGAGTCACCTGTGAGCAAAGAGTTTGGAATCACTTTTAGGAAGATGTTATCAAGCTAATCACCTTTCACTTCAAAGATCATCATTAAGTTGAATCTTCATCATACATCAAGCTTCAAGGTCTCCTTGAGAGGTCATCAATATTTACTTCATATCCAAGGAAAGGTGTTGTCATCTATCTTCCGAAGGATCACCTTGAAGATAAGATTACTTCATCAACTTCATTTATTCAACCTTCAAGTCCTAGAGACATCACATCATCATCATCTACTCTTACATGAAGGTAACGACATCATATCTCTCCCACTACTCAAAGAAGATTCAGAAGAAGAACCAGATGAAGTTCAAGCGCCTTGAGAACAATTGAAGGAGGGACATCATGGAGTTAGGCGCCCATCTGTGCTTAAACTTTCCCTTTTGGCGCCCAAGATCTTATTTTGAATGTTAAAATTGCTAAATTTCAAAAAAAAAATCAAGATAGGCCGACCTCACTTATTCAGCCGACCTCATTTAATAGAGGTAAGTTGCCTATTTAAGGGAGCACTCCCCCTTTATTTATCTCATGTATCTTGCAAATTGCAAAGAAGAAAGCAGCGAATTTCCTCTAGGAGCAGCAATTTTTGTTTAAAAAGCAGTGATTCTGTCAAGAAAAGGGCAGCGAATCATCTTGAAGGCAGGAATTTTGTCTAGGAGCAGCAAATTGTGGTAAAGGAACATTAAATTTGTGAAGAAAAGGCAGAACTTTCTAAGGCAGATCTAAGTTATAGAAGGCTAACTTGTTTCTAAATTCTGCCATTTTATACTGATTTGCATCATTTAAATCCAGAAAATTGCATTTTTTAAGGCAGAAATTGGGTACAAGGTACGTTTTTGTCACTTCTACTTTATAAAATTACCTTGTATTTGTCTAATTTTACAGATTTATATTTAGAAATCAGGTTGTAAAATGACTTAGAGTATGTTGCTCTTCATTTCTAAAACCTCTTTGTACTTGAAAAATTGAATTAGGATATGATAACTTGATAATAGTGATATAGAAGACTCATAGAATTTATTGTTTCAATCTACTTATTCGAGTCTAGTCTTGCAGATAGATGGGAATGACGGCCAAGGAGAGACAAGTCCTTATCAAGATGGATGCCAAGTCCAGCATACCGGAGTCCAAGTTGGAAACGCAGTGGAAGGATGTTGACGACACCAACATGGGACACGTCAACTTGGAGGAAGTGAAAGACTTCTTGCTCGCAATCACCAGGAATGAAGACATTAAAGCCATCGCAAAGAGCGGAATTGTACAAGCGGCTTGCTTTCCACCTGCCTTGCCAAGCGCCGAGTTAGTGTTGGAGTGTGTTCAGCATTATGACAGAGAAAAGACAGATTATAGCAAAGGATGGAACTATTCTTGCTTACCTACAGAGGGAAGCTATCCAAGAGATCTTCAACATCCCGAAGGCGAAAGGAGTCTTCATATGCCCTACAACAACTCAGATGACATTCGAAGGCAACTCAAAGGTCTACATGCAAGAAATCAGGAAGAAGTGGATGAATGATTCTTCGATGAAGATATACAACTCAGAAGACCCCAAGTATCACAAAGCTGACTTCAAGCAGGAAATAAGTTACTTGATCATGTTCCTGAATTGAGTAACAGGTAGGCCACAGTCATCTACTTTCGAAGGATGGATGTATACTTATTTTGATCATATGTTTACAAAGAGCAAGATGATTGACTGGGCTGGCCTTATAAGCCACTGCCTAGATGAACAGCTTGAAAACTTTGATGAAACGAAGTCTTTCTTCATGACTTCATACCTTGTGTATATCTTGGCGAGAAATGTAGTCTACAAAGGACTAACAACTAAAGGGCAAGTAGGTACAAAGCCGGGACATATTCTCTCTCATCAGTGTTATCCTCAGCTCCACCTGAAAAACATTAATCACTATAAGAGATTCAATGATGCCTTCGCCATGTTCATAGTGAGGAGGTTAAGAGGTGAGTTGCATCGGAGACTAACAGGTGCTGCCAGGAACTTCATCAAGCAGTATGGAAGGTACTACATCCAGTATGATAAGTTCACCTACATCAGAATTCAAGGATTTACATCATTCCCATATAGACTGCCTAGATATCCTTCAAACAGGATGGTGTTGCTGGAGGTTTCAAGACAGCTGTTGGAATTTCATAAGATGCAGAAGGCAAGGAAGAAAGCCGAAGTTCAGTTCCCTCTTCAGCTAGGTAGGTACTATTCTTGTCCATCATTACAGGCAGCTAAGCATTCAGAAGTTGAGCTTCAGGCCTATCATCTGCATCCACATGATTCGAGGAGAGAAAACTTTGATCCACATGGAGCCATCAAGCAGTCTTACTCTTCTTACAAACATAAAGAACAACTGGAGGATCATTGGGCTAATGCTATAGATGATGATGACATCAGGATGCAAAAGTGTTCAAGATTGAAATGGGACCTGATAAGAGCTACAAAGGTACTAAGAATTCCCGATCAGTTAGAAGGTGATAGAGCTCTTCTTGGTGATGAATATGATAAAATCCGCAATTTGCCTTATGAAGTCAATTGGGCAGATAGAGAAAAGGTCGATGACAAAGGATTGATAAGGCCTGTTATTGCTATCACTGAAAAACAAATAGACAAACAAGTACAAGCTCTGCTTGATGAAGGTAAGAAACTCACCTATACTAAGATGGGAGAAGTGGATCAGCAAGAACAACATAAGGCACCTAGTAAAGATTCACGGAGCAAAGGAAGTGAGAAAGATTCAGGACAGGGAAAGAAAAGAAAACAGCTTGAGATTGTTCAAGGAGAATCCAGTAGAAAGAAGAAAAGGATAAGCATTGAAATTGCTTCTTCTAGACAGCCAGGTGACATCCCACCGAATCAAGACTTAGTGATTCCTACTGAGAATGTAGTTCCAGAAGCTCCAATGGAAGAAGTACCTTCTAGCCCGCATGATACTGAGATCATCGATGAAGCAGATACAGAAGATAAGGATGAAGCTGAAGAGGAATCATTACCTGTACAAGGAAGGCAATTGCAAGAGCAACAAGACCTTTCATCACTGCCAGAATGGTTACAGGAAAGAATCAGAGAGAATTGTGAACTTGAGAGATGTCCTCCCCTCCCAGTAGATGAGTTACTCTTGGATATGTCGAAGGAGAAACCAAAGAAGAAGGCGAATATCCTTTCTAAGATCACTAAAGATGAAACAGGAGTAAGGAAAGTACATGTAGCAGTTCCTAGGCTTGAAAAGAATATAGAAGATGTAACACCTGACGATTATGATATCAATACAATCAATCTGGGTCCTTTGACTGGAATGCAAGTTGAAGAAGAGCTTCAGGATTCAATTGATAATGCTCGAGCTATCATAAGACAAGAGACAGAAGGTAGAATCAAGGCTGAGCAAAGATGTCGTGCCTTAGAGCAATACATTCAGCATTTAGTGCATCCTATTCATCAGCAGGAAAGAGTAACTACAACTCCATCTCTCCTTCCTCCTGAAACAGTTGAACACCTAGAAGAGTTGAAGTCTTCATCTCACAGAATGAAGGATTGGATGAAAAGATCAAAGGAGACTACATTCAGATATTTAAGAGATATTATGCAAGTAAATGATAAGATTACTAGTCTTAAGGAGAGAGTACTTGCATTGATGACGACCTGTGCTAAATTCAAAGACTTCAAGGATCAATACCTGTCACACTTGAAAAGCCTGATGGAGACATCCGTTGATGACTTGTTACATGCTGAAGTTATTGAAGAAGGTAAAACATACAATTTTTCTTCCTGGTATTATAGCCTTCGCATCAAAGGACAGTTGCTGGACAAGATAGAAATAGATATGTCAAGAATTAGAAGTGTGCTTCAGAGGATTCAGGATGGAATACATGCTTCTTTGATGGAGATCTGTAATCCTTTTGGGGAGATGACCCTTGAGAATCTGAAAGAACAAGTTCAAGTTTTCTATTTTCAGGAAAATGATGTTACAGATGAGAGACTTGATAGTATATTTTCACTTGCTGTCCACCTTGGCGACAACAAAGCAAGAATAACTGATTGGGAAAGGACACTTGGCCTTTATTCAATTGATGTACTTGAAGCCGAAGGAACCATTCAGAATGCGCCAAGTGTACCTGTGGAGGAAGTCAAGCAAATAGTGTCCAAGTTCATTGAATGCCAAGCTTCTAGTGATGGATATTCACATGGGGATTCTTCATAAGATAATGATATATCATTCTTATCTTCTTGCAAAGCGTGCCTTTGTTCTTTTCTTCATAGCCTCCTTCATTTAATAAAGATAACCTCTTGTTAGTCTCCTTCATTTAATAAAGTTGATCTCTTTTATTTAATAAAGAGAAGTTTGTTACAACTACTTGTGATGTGGCTTGATCTAGTCCGCTTGCTTGGCTGATCGATCTTGACCCTTCGTTCATTTTGAGGTCTATAAAAGAGCTCTTGTTGCTCTCATTTGTACCGTGGAAAATTCTGAAATTGTTGCAAGAGCTCTCTGAGATGATAAAAGATTCATTGCTTTGGTGATTCTATTTGTGTTTCCGAGTGTTGCATGGTTTAGATTTTCAAGCGAACATTAAGTTATAAGTTTTCTTTAAGTTTATGTTAGTTAATGGAAGGTTTCTTTATTGCTTTGTGGTGAAATCTATAAGTTCATACCATTTGTAGTTTGTGGCTCGCAAATTGCAATGCATGGTTAGCCTGAACAAAATTGGACATCAATTTGATCTTTATGTTTGTTGAATCTTTCATGAGCATAAGTGATATAAACATCTCATACACCTTAGAAGATTGCACCTATCTTGTGTAGTTGTCTATCTTGGCGAAGCAGGATCTGGTTTGATTTCACTTTGAGCAGTAATCATCCTTGCATTTAGGATTAGATTAGTGTTTCTAAACTTTACATCTTTTGCCTTTTTTATCCATTGAGTTAGAATTAAAACTAAGAACATCAATTGCTAAATTATACGCCATCAGCTGTAGTACTTAGACTCTCTAGTATTCGCTTCCGTAATCATTGAAACAACAAGTTTACTTGAACAATTGTGTAAGTCCCTTTGTGTGTTAACAGCAAAATCATACTTAGTCACTGAGTTGTCTCTTACCAAAATCATCAGAAGGAACCTTGGAGTCATCTTGTTTGATCACCTAGTTCAGCATTCGAGAGGATTTGCTCAAGAGGGAGTCAGATACTCTGTATTTCACTCTAATTGTTGACTTGTCTAAAAACAATCATCAACAGATACTCATGCTTCTGTTGATCTGTGGCTGCTGGCATCACCATCACCTCCACTGCCCACTGAACCTAATCATGACGTATCATCCACTCCATCCTCTTAAGTGACACCACTCTTAGCCCACCATCTGATATTCCTCTGAGCACATGTCTCCTACCGTTCACCTCAAACTTCATTTCCATGGTACGCAAGTTGAGGGTGAACTCCCCAATGTCATGTAGCCATCTCATGCCCAAAACAACATCCATCTCACCCATACTAACCACATAAAAATCTGAGCCTCCTGAAGAGTAGGTGGATCAAGGCCCTTTATCCATCCTCGCAAGGGATCAGATAGCCCATCAATAAAAAGGATCATCAATCTGCGCTCTGAAATGTCAGAGACCATAACAAATAACTCCTGAAACTCTGTGATGTATGAATCAACTGAGCCCACTTGTTTGAGTTGGGCTAACTCCTTGAACTACAACTCTGGGTCCTTATCAAATCGGTCAATCAATCTAGCAGTGAACTCAACATAAGAAGTGACCTGATCATGGCCCAAAGTGGTCTTACCATTACTCCACCATTTGTGAGCGTTGCCCTCTAAGTGCAAAGTTGCATATGTGATTGCATCAACTTCAAGCATAGGGTTGATCTGTAAATAACTGTCCAGTTTCTGAACCCACGCTCTAGCACTGGTTTTGCCTGAACCATCAAAGCAAGGCAAGGTCATCTTACTGACTTTCTTCTGAAGCTCCTGATTGTGCTGCCTATTACCCCTATTGGGTCGGTGTTTCATCCTTAGATCAGAATACTCCTTAAAAGTCATCTCAGCACGGAACTCCTCACTGGAAGCCCTCCAATCCCTCATAATCACATCCTGGAATTCTACCTGTGTAGGCTCCTGTTCGGGTACATTGTTCCTAGGTGCAAAAATAGGTATACCGGGTCTATCACCGGTTGTGTACTGTGTAGCTCCCCTGTTATTGACTAATGCTTTTCCCTCATTATCCCTATCTCTGTGCCTATCTCCAATGTTCCTGTCGCCACCAATGTTATTTCTGCTCCTGTCACCATTTGTTCCGGTTCCTTTAATTATTGTTATTGTTGTTGTTATTAATATTGTTCCCAGCATTACCAGGTATCAAATGGGCAAGGATCAATGCTAGTTCTGTTTGTGATCTTTCCAACGTGTTTACCATATCACGCTACCCTCTAGCTAGATCATTCAATGTAATGTCCCCTTCATGATACATGGTTAGTCCATCATTGGGTTCCCGTGGACTAACAATTTGGTTAGGGAACTGTGGTTAGTTTGGCAGTGGTGGTGTTTGTCGATGATGGAGTTGTGGTTCGAGTTCAGTGGATCCAGTTGGCACCCTTCAAGTGGGCTTTGTTTGCTCTTGGCCGTTACTATTTTTAGTAAGTTCGGGTTTAGTGTCGGTTCGGGATTTTTTGAGTGGGGTTAGAAACGTCTCATCGAGACCGGCGAGCTAAAGATCAAAGTATTCCGACACCATCTTCATATTTATTTTAAAGTCCAAAGTTTATTAATGTTATATTTAATTGGGACTTTATAAATATTAAAGAAAAAGTGGCTTTATGAGAAATGAAGACATAAAATAAGTCTTGACCATGGGTGCCCATCCCTAGGGGAATAAAATATGTTTTAAAATAATAAAGTTCCCTCCTAAAACCCAATGCCCATCTTGGAGGAGGAATAAAAGGTGAAATTGGAGCTCATTTGCTATATGCCATGTTTATGATATTTCTCTTTGTGCGCTCTGCTAGGGTTTTGAGGGTTTGAAGATTCAAACCAGGCTCTTGGAGACGAAAACGTCCCTAAGTGATGGCATTCTACAGGTGTGCAATACCACCCAAAGGTGCCATTTGAGGTGGATGCATTCGGTGTTCACTATTGTGCTTAAATGGAGTTGACAGATTGAAGAGTTGATGCATTTCTTGATATATCTATGCAGTTTATTGAGAGTTTGTATATGCAGTTTGGAAAGACTGTTTAATGGCTGATTGAGGGCAGATTCATTTGGGGTTTAGAGCTGATATTATCTGTTGTGTTTCCCTTGGCTGGCCGTACACCCCTCTTGGAGGCCGTACCATATTTGTGGGCAGATTTGTGTGGTTTCTTGGCATATTTCTCTTCCTAGTCTAATCACCCCACCTTGTTGACAGGATTCAGTCTATTGCAGAAACATTTCAGAGGTTATTTGCTGTCCTAGCTGCTGATAACACCTTACAGCCATGGCCGTACATGTCCAGGCATGAAGTTGGGGGTTTTGGGCTTCATTCTTCTTTGTGGGCAATTTCTATTTTGCATTGTATGAGGTGTTTAGGGCCCCTTATTGCTGTCAATCATTTGTATGCTCAATACATTGCATTTCTTGGGAGATTGGAGTGATTTCCAGCCATACCCATTGCTGGTCCGGCTATAGCTGTTGTATGAAGTTGCAAATCTTAACATGGGTATGTGATATTAATTGTTTATTGGCCATTTTACTATCTGGGTAGTTGATAGTTTCTCCATATCTATTGTATATTTTCTGGGTTTATGTTATATGCAATATATTGTACACTCCAACAATCACATCTGAAGGAAAACTGAAAACCCCTTCTGCATTCTTCGCTCTAGTCTAAAAGATCACAAAAAATTAATAAAAATCACACAAAAAGATCTTTAAAATTTACAAACAGGGACAACACATTACAGTGGTATCAAAGCAGTGTATCCTGCCATCCTGTGAGGTTAAATTAGACATGCAGAAGCGAGAATGAGACATGCAGCTGGGTGCAAATAGATATTATTTTAGACAGAGATAGGGAACACGGAATTCGCAGAGAGTACAAGGAGCAGTACCACAGATTGATCCGTTTGAATCAGAGACAGAGATTGTAGCTGCTGAGGAGCAACCAGTAGTTTTGTATAGTGAGGAAGATCTCGAAGTTCCACGAACAGATCCCTTTTCCGGTGAGATTCCAGTACAGCCTGAAGAAATGGGAGACAGAGAAATTGGAGAACCTAGCACGCGGGATATTTTAAATGATTTGGCAAGAGGACAACAGCAGTTGATAGACAGGTTGGACAGGTCACAGACAATACTTACACGGCTTTTCACCCGTTTGTTTCGGATTTGGATGAAGATAGGAATAACGGAGACAGGAACATAGATCAGAATGATAGAGATAGACACCGAGACTAAGGTAATGGAGAACGGGTTGGAGATAGGAATAATGGGGACAGGAACAGACACAGGGATCCTGATGGAGAGGCTTCGGTGAATAACCGAGGTGCTACACAGCTCACAGCCGGAGATAGACCAGGCACTCCTATCTTTGTACCAAAGGATGAGATTCCTGAATGGGATGCTACACAAGTGGAATTTTAGGATGAGATTTTTAGAGATTGGCAGGCTTCGAGTGCGGAGTTTCGGGCTGAGATGACTTTC
This sequence comes from Cunninghamia lanceolata, assembly GCA_027924645.1. Taxonomy (NCBI): domain Eukaryota; kingdom Viridiplantae; phylum Streptophyta; class Pinopsida; order Cupressales; family Cupressaceae; genus Cunninghamia; species Cunninghamia lanceolata. Next base: position 14,860,071 of record BSBN01000803.1, read on the forward strand.
AAGGTTTACTCCGATCTCAGGATGAGACATAGGCCTAGAGGAGGTAATAGGCAACAGAATCATGAGCTCCAAAAGAAAGTCAGTAAAATGACTTTACCTTACTTCGATGGTTCAGAAAAAACTTCAACGAGAGCTTGGGTCCAAATGTTGGACAGTTATCTCCAGATCAGCCCCATGCCAGAGACCAATGCCATCACATATGCAGCCTTACACTTGGAGGGTAGCGCACACAAGTGGTGGAGCAATGGGAAGGTAACTCTGGGACATGACCAAATTACATCTTATGTAGAGTTCACAGCCAGACTCATAAACAAGTTCGACAAGGACCCTGAGTTGTAGTTCAAGGAGCTGGCACAGTTGAGATAGAGTGGATCAATGGACTCATACATTTCAGAGTTCCAAGACCTTTCAGTCATGGTTTCAGATATCTCAGAGCGTAGGTCGATCATGCTCTTTGTTGATGGATTGTCAGATCCTCTACGAGGATGGATTAAGGGGTTGGACCCTTTGACATTGCAGGAGGCCATGAAGAAGGCCCGTGATATGGAGTCTTCTACGTGGAGTAAATTTCAAACTAAGAGTTTCTAGCACAGGAGGGATAAGGAAAGAGACAGGAGACATTCCCATAGGGATTCAGGACATCAGTAGCCTAAGAGTTCTTCCAGGTTAGACAATGATCAGTTGAATGACCTCAGGAGGAAGAAGCTCTGTTTCCATTGCAGAGAGCCTTGGAATCCTAAGCACAAGTGTGCTGCCCAAGGAAAGCCAAAATAGATAGAATATTTTTCAGCAGATGAGTCCGTTGAATCTAAGTCACATTCAGAGCAGCATACAGAAGACAATGATTCAGTGACAGATGCTGCATCTGAGGCATCAGATAAGGATGGGACCTCCCTACCTACAGCCCATATCTCGAGCATTCAGAAAGTGGGGTCATTCAGGATTAGAGGAGTATTGGGTGGACAGCGATGTATTACACTGCTTGACACAGGTGCCGCTCATAACGTCATTGACGAGGGCTTGGTTGCAAAGAGGGGGTTGAAGACAGAGGAGTTTGAAGGGTTTAAGGTGAAGGTAGCCGATGGATTCATACTCACCTGCACTAGGAGGATACCCAATTTGACCATCCAGCTGAATAATTACACTTGCCAGTCAGAGTTTTATGTTGTCAGCATGGGTGACATGGATGTTGTGTTGGGTATGAAGTGGTTGCATGAGATAGGAGAGTTCACACTCAACTTGAGGACCATGGAGATGAAGTTTGAGGTGAACAGAGTTCGGCATGTGCTCAGGGGCATTTCAGATGGTGGGTTGAGAGTAGTTTCTCTCAAGCGGATGGAGAGATTGATTCGACATGATCAGGTGAGTGGGCAACAGAGGTGATGGTGATGCCTGCAGTTTCAGAGCAGCAAAAACGAGAGTATCCACCTGACATACAGGCTCTCTTGACTAAACACACCAAAGTGTTTAGCAACATTCCACCAAGTAAACCCCCTGACAGGGGTATTGAGCATGTGATCGAGTTGGAGGAGGGTGCAAAACCAATGATTACTACCCCATACAGGCACCTGAAGAGGTATAAGGATGAGATCAAGAAAGCTATCAAAGAGCTTCTTGAGATGGGTCATGTCAGGCCGAGCAAGAGTCCATTTGTATCATCAGTGGTTCTAGTGAAGAAAAAGGATGGGACTCTTAGAATGTGTATTGACTACAGGGAACTCAACAGGAAAACAATCAAGAACAGGTAGCTCCCTATATTAAGATAAGTACTACCAAAGGGGGTAGCTCCCTATATTAATTAAAGGAAAGAAATTACATAGCGCACGAGATGGTGTTTATTCCATCTGCTAGTACATTGATTCGCTCAATCTGTTGAGCAGAAAAAAGATCTCCAAATACACTAACATAACTTGCAAAGGCAGTCATATCACAATTTTCTAGTCCCTCTCTAAAAATCTTCAATGCTTCTGCAACACTTTGCTTCTTTTTAACAGCTTCAGCATCAAATACTCCAATAAATATGTTCTTCGGGTTAACGTTAATCTTCTGGATGGATTTCATTACCTCTTAGATTATCTCATTGTTGACCACAAAGCTAGCAAATCTTGAGGTCCGGTGCAGGTATCCAGTGGCTTGGGCCACATTTGTGCAGAAAAACTCCATTAACTCTCCATCATGTGAATGGCCTTCTTGAAATGCCTTTTGACCTATGATGTTTTTGATGGCATTCCTGACCTCAGCATCGTTAGATTTAAGGAGTCTCCTCAGCTGCTGATCCGTGTTATCATCCTCACACCTGCACTTCAAGCCAAATTGGTGTTTCCCGGCCATTGCTCTGTTGGTGAGGCCCAAACAATCAGCCTTTGTTTATAAGCTTTCCTGCCAAGAATATTGCCAAACGCATCTTCGGATGGGAGTTGATCGAGTGTACTGAGTAGAAATCTTCCCTTATAGAAAATCGAATACTCCCAGATCGCATCTCTGCACATCATGATCTTACTCTAGATTTTGATTGAATCTCTGCCCTCCATCGACAGTCACGAACTCAAATCGAGATTCGAACTCAAGTCCTTCACCTCCAAATAGGACCAAAGAATCCCAAAAAAGATTGTTTATTGATGTCTAATACATCACCAATAATATATACGGACCTGCTCCACAACTCTTCTATCAATGGAGCAATAATATATATAATATAATATAAGATAATAATATATTTAAATAATATATTATATTATATATTATATATAATTTAATATAATAATATATATAGAATATTGAATGTATATATAATATAATAATATATATAAATTTATAATACAGTTTATTATTGTTGTTTTTTAATTTATAGTTTTTAAAAAAACGTCAAGATGCTTGAATTGCCCTGGAGCAGCCAGGGCACGGCCCTGCCGCCCCGGGTTCCCTGTGGGTACACTGGCTTGCTCTTGTCGCTGGACCGGGACTCGGACGCAGACCCGGACTAGTTCGGTACAGGACCGGTGCCAGAAACAGCAAAACCCGATAACTTAGTCCCTAAGAGGATAAGACGCTGATGTATGCTTTGATGGAGCAATGTATGATCAAATTTTGCTTTGGATCGCTGGTATAAGGCCTGATATACTTGGCACAATGGTATAGGATTGTCAACTTGTTACTAACCTCCACAAATGGTGCACTGTGATGATGGAATGGCGGACAGCTTGATTTGACCCTTGAAATGTGTGCCAATCAGCAAAGGGATGGACACGATCAGCAAATGATTATTACCAGCTGTTGGCACCCTCCAATTAGTATATTTTCTGGCCTTAATTCCTGCAATACAATGGTGGATAGCAGCGCCCTGACTTGCACAAATATCAGTCAAGTTATAATGGTTCTGTCTTGAATTAACAGCGATCAACCCCTGCAGTTTGGCTTCACAAACTTCAATATCCAGCTGTGATAATGATGGGTGAATAATCTCCAGAGGTGGCGCCTACTAGGATGAAGTATATATGCAAATCGTAGCTCCAAATGATATGAAAATCTGCCCTGGAAGTACAGCGATCAGTTGGGTGAATATGGCACTCAAATAGTGATGCAATCTGCTGTCCACAATGATATATTTCTGCCCTAAACAGTATGGATTCCTCCTTGTAGTGTGGCACACCAATCTTAGTCCAGAATTCCGCAATATACAATGGCGATCAGCCACTCAAACTTGGCGCAGCCCCTAGAATTCGCCCTCAAATGACGTGGCTATCCTTCCCTCTATGGCACTTAGGAGAAATAAGGATGTTGGTCAGCTCCAAATCTGAAAATGGCGACTTAGGATTTGCTTGCAAACATTAACTCGCCCAAACATCTAGAAAGAGACCCAAGAGGGTTTTCATCCTCCTGAATCGCAGACAGGCCAAGGGTTTTCGTCCTTGGGTGCCAAATTGAACACAATGCTCACAAAGAAGAAAATGTCAAATGTGATGATCAAATGAAGATAGGTGTCTCCTTGATATACCTTTTCAAATTGGGCCCTTGGGTCCTAAATTTCTCTCCAAGTATTTAAAATACTTTTAATTTTTATTTTATTTTATTTTTGTTTTAAGTATTTAAAAATTTATAATACTTTTTATTTTAGTACTAGTGTTCAAAAACACCTTTTTATTTTATTTATAATATTATTAAGTTGCCCCTAAAAATGGAAATTATCGGGCCCAACTTAAATAATATTATTAATTATTTTAGTCCGAAAAAGGGGAAATGACATAAAACCTTGTAGATACCTAGACATGTTAAGCATGTTGCAATCTAGTCCATTGTGACTTGCAATTCACCAAATTCACCTTAAACCCTAATTAACCCTTGTAAATAGCTAACCATGTAGGTATCTTGCAACCTAGTCTATCATCACTTGCAATTTGCCAATTCAGATAATTAAATCCCTATGAACCACAAGGAAAATACTGTAAGCATGTTGCAATGTAGTATATCATAGCTTGCAATATGCCAAATTCACATAGTCACCACAAATGGTCTTCACTGTCACTGGCCGGCAGCCTTCTGGTTGCTTGCTGCTGGCTGGGTGGCAAACCAGTTGGTCACTGCATGCTCATCACTCGCCTACTTCCTCACAACAGCATAGGTGGGCTCCTCCTGGAGGACAAAACAAATTCCTGCACCTGGCTCTTGTCATTTCGTCATAGAGGGATGTTTCTCAGACTTAGCCACAAGCTCTTGCTGCTTGGGAGCCTATCGATGATAGAAAAGACTTGCCTGACAGAGGATGGGTAAACTCAAATGACTGGACCCCCTCCTAGTGCAGGCTTTATAGCTTAGGCTACTTAGTTTTTTCAATCATTGATTCTTGATTATTAATTTTGTAATCTTGTGAACAGCTGTTTACTTTTTGGGGCCATGTTTCGTTGTTATGGCTATTTCTTTTTGAAGCCACTTGCTACTTTATTTCCAAGGTTCTGCCCAGTGTACATGTCTTTCCATCCGTATTTTTTAAGGATAGTCTGTATCTATTTCCTTTTATATATATAGATATATAAAAAATGAAAATAAAACAAAAACATGTTAACCCTTGTAAATACATAAACATGTAAACATGATGCAATCTAATCCCTCATGACTTACAATTCACCTAATTCGTCTAATCAAACCCCTATTAACCCTTGCGAATAACCAAGCATGGAAGCATGTTACAGTCTAGTCCATCATGACTTGTAGTTTGCCTAATATTACTGATTGACACCCTATCAGGCCTTGTAAATAGCCAAACATTTAAGGATGCTGCAACCTACTCTATCGTGGCAAGCAATTCACCTAACTGTCATAGATACAAATCCAATAACCCTTATAAATAACCCGTGCAGTCTGATCCAGAAGGCTTATGCAAATTGTTACACTGCGATCAAGCTAATCTCAAATCAAAGTCACAAACATTTGAAGTAAAACTATAAACTGTACGGTATTGACACCTAACAATACCACAATCTAGTCATGGCGGCAAGGGATTTGCCTAATAACCAGAAACTAACGACAATTAACCCTGGAAAACGGAAAACAATAACAATAATTTAGCTAGGAACAACAAATAAATGGCTTACACGTCAAAAGTGTCCTTGCCTCCTGGCTCGTTCCAATTGAGATCCCAGTACCTGTAAAGGTAAAACAGAAAATAATGTCAATTACTCAAATAAATAACAATTTTAACTATAAAAAACAAATAACATACAATCTTTAAAGATTTCTTACCCTCTGTTAGTCTCTTTGTTAAGAACTTCGAGAAGATTATCAAGCCCTCCATAACGTAAGCCTGTAACGATGCCCCCGGGTTTCGAAATTGTGACCTGCACAATTCCATTGTCCAGTATAACATGGTGACCTTGATCTATAAAACGCACGTCCATACTTTTTTTTTAAAAGATTTGCAATGACTGATTCACAGCGCAAGGAAGGAAAATTCTGAACACAGAAATTTCCCGGGAAGCTTTTTAGGTTTTTTTTTTAATGAATATTCCTATTTAATTTTATATTAAAAATATACTAGTGCGATATTTTCGTAATAAAATTAAGGTGGTATAATAGCATACCCACAAAGTTTTAACTAGACCAAGTCCAAAACAAAAATAAGAAATAAAAACAGTGGAGCCCAAAAAGCACTAAACAATTAAGTAGAGGGTGGATCTTGATCGTGAGGTTTTCCCCACACATCTCTAGGGTAACATCATCAATTGACTCCCAACCAGTGAGGGCATCTTTTTTTTCTTCGGGAGTATCCTCAGTGGGTTGTTGGGCACGAACAGAAGAAATGGCAAGCTGCAGGCAAGAAAACTTGTCTGAGTCAGGCTAGCCAGCACCCCCATGCCCATGATAGGAAGCAGAGGGCAATCTGGAGTGTTGGGACTATCCTCCACGGGCAGCAAAATCCCTGGAGTTCTAAGGTTGGGGGCCACAGGAGTGGGATCCACGATCTCATTTGGCATATTGGTTGTGTCCACACTAACGACCTCTTGGAGGAGAGGTAGAGTTAGGTGGAACCCGAATGTTAGGGTTAGCCGACAGAAGATATCAATTAAATGCAAATAAAGATTAAACAGAGGAGTGAAAATACACAGAAATAATAACAACGAGAGACAAGTTTTAACGTGGTTCACCCAAACTCGGGCTACATCCACCAACAAAGAATACAATATTATTATCCAGTAAATCAAACCGATTACAACCAGCAATCCTTGCAACTCAATACCACTGCAAAATGCTACAATACATCAATGGAAACCCTAACCCTTAGCCACTTTTATCAAGCTTTGTGTCGGTTACAAAAATAGGGTTTTTTTGTCGGCCAATAGAAAAATAACTCCCGACGCCTTTATAAAATAATAAAAATTATGTGCCAGGGGCGCTGCCCTTTCACCCTGTCTTGGGGGCGCTGTCCCCAAACCCCCGCAAGGGGCGCTGCCCCTTGACCCCATAGGAATTTTGGGGGGAAACCACACTAATAAAAGTGGGGTAAATTTAGCCTCCGAGTCTAATTAGGCTCCATATAACAACAATCTCCCACTTAGAGACTGATCAGATTCCACACCATATCATCTCCCACTTTGAGCTAAGCACCCTAGACTCTGTTGTTCTGATTTTGTTTTCAGTCTTGAAGATCAACCAAAGCTGAAGAGGAGCTCAGCATCTCCCTTGTCACTGCCTTTGTAAACATATCCGTTGGATTTTCATCTGTATGTATCTTTTCCATCCTTAACTGTCCATCATCCAACACCAACCGAATGAAGTGATACGTCAATTGTATGTGTTTGGTCTTTGAATGCAAGACAGAATTCTTTGCAAGATGTATGGCACTCTGACTGTCCGTAAACAAATAATTGTTAGCTTATTGTTTGCCCAATTCTTCCATGAAAGATTGCAGCCATATCATCTCCTTGCTTGCCTCTGTTGCAGCAACATACTATGCCTCCGTGGTGGATAACGCAACCACCTTTTGCAACCGTGAGATCCAACTCACTACTGTCCCACCTACAGTAAAGATATCACCTGTAGTACTCCGTCTGGTATCAATATCCCCTACCAAATCTGAGTCTACATAACCTACTAAATCAACATTAGAGCCCCCAAAACATAAGTGTTTATTGGATGTACCTCTCAAATATCTGAGAATCTATTTTACTGCATTTCAATGCTCCAATCCGAGATGACTCATATACCTACTTATAACTCCTACAGCATGTGCAATGTCCGGTCTCGTGCATACCATGACATACATTAAACTTCCTACGGTTGAAGCATATGGTACCTTGGACATTTTTTCTTCATCTGGTGTCTTAATACACATCTCCTTAGTCAATTTCAAATGACTAGGCAAAGGTGTGCTGACAACTTTTGCATTCTCCATATGGAATCTCTGCAACACCTTTTCAACATAATCAGCCTGAGATAGAGTCAATTTTCTGTTCTTCCTATCTCTACAAATTTTTATACCAATGATTTGTTTTGCTACCCCCAAATCCTTCATAGCAAATGACTGTGCTAACTGTTGTTTTAACTCTCTTATGTGATCCATGTTAGACCCTGCTACAAGCATGTCATCAACATATAAACATAAATTAATGTAGCCGTCATTATCCAACCTCTTAAAATAAACACAATGGTCAAAATTACACCCCCTGTAGCCTTGCTTAGCCATAAAACTATCAAATTTCAAGTACCATTGCCGAGGTGCTTGTTTTAGGCCATACAAACTCTTCTTCAATCTGCACACCAGTTTCTTCTTACTGTTGACCTCAAATCCTTAGGGTTGTTCTATAAATATCTCCTCCAAATCACCATGGAGAAAGACAGTTTTCACATTTAGTTGTTCCAAATGCAAATCTTCAGCAGCCACAACACTTAAAACGGTACGAATAGAAGTCATCTTAACAACCGAAGAAAAAATCTCATCAAAATTAATGCCCTTTTTTGTGCAAATCCTTTTACAATTTACAACTAACATGGCTTTAAATCTTTTCTTACCTCTATCTTCCTCTTTCAGCCTATAAACCCATTTGTTTTGTAATGCCTTTTTACCTGCAGGCAACTTACATAATTCCCAAGTCTGATTTTTCAACAAGGAGTCCATTTCTTCTTTTATTGCAAGCTCCCACTGAACCTTTGTATCCACCTACATAGCTTCATCATACCTTTCTGGTTCACTAGCATCTGTTAACAAAATAAAATACAAAGAGGGAGAAAAACCTTTCAAGAGATCTACTTAGCCTTGTTGACCATCTAACATTCACTGGAGTTTGTGGTATTTCTTGTTGTTGTTGCAGAGCATGAGGAACCATTGGAACATCATTATTTGGAGTATCATCCAACACCACATAATCCTTTTCTTTCTTCTCATGCTACTACAACTGATCTATAACATCCCTGCTTCTCACAATTTTCTGATTTTTAAAATCCTAAAGCCAATGACCAAATTCATCCATACCATATCCAATGAAAGTACAATTTTTTATTTTGCATCTAGCTTGGTTCTATTTCTAGAATCTACATGTGCAAATGCTTCACATCCAAAGGTTTTGAGAAAAAAATAACTCACCTTCTTTCCTGTCCATGCTTCCTCTGGAATACCACAGCCCAAAGGAACTGAAGGACTTCTATTAATTAAATATACAGCAGTATTGACAGCCTCTGCCCACATGTTTAAAGTTAGCCCAACATGCAATCTCATGGTCCTTGCACGCTCTGTTATTGTCCTATTCATGTGTTCGGCCACTCCATTTTCCTGTGGAGTCCCTGGAACCGTTTTCTGCCTATGAATTCCATTAAAGGAACAATAATCCTCAAATTCTTTGCTGCAATACTCACCACTATTATTAGATCTAAGTGATATGCATGAAATGATAATCTAGACACTATAGAGAGTAGTGGGATGGGTTTGGAATGAAATGAGAGGGTGTATATATAGCTCTCAACTAAGATTGATCAATGGTGGAAAAAGAGTGGCTATGTGAATGGTTGAGATTATTCAAGAAGTATGGACGAATGTGTACAAGACATGTGTCCATAAGGATAGCTTTTATTAAATGATTTAGTTGGGTTGTTGATGAAGATAAGATTGATTTTCTTAAAATATGGTGCTTTTCTATTTTAAGAGTTGGATGACAAGGATAATTAATTTTTAGAACCAATTAAATCTTTTTCGTATTTTACTAGGAAGAAGGCCTACTTATACACATAGAAGAAAGTGATAATGGTAAGACAAAAATAAATTAAACAAATAAATTCATTTAATTTATTTTTAAATGATAGAGGAAGAGGCTAAATTTAGAAAATTGGAAGAATCAATATAAATTAAATAAATAAATTTATTTAATTTATATGTATGATGAGAAGTAATAAATAAAATATTAATTTTATTTATTTAAAAAGATCAAATTAAATAAATTTAGAAAATTTATTTAATTTTAGAAGAATAATGGGATAATTAAATAATTAAAGATTATTTAATTATAGATAGATAATAGAAGAAATAGATAATGAAAATAGATGAAATTAATTAAAATAAATGTAATTTATTTAATTAATGACGGAAGGAGGTGATTTAGAAGAAAATAAATAATTATACAAGTGCACTAGACAAAATCGACATATGCAATGGTGAAAATGTGACAAATTGATGAATGATAAAAAGGGTCAATTTTGGGTGTCTACACATGCAAGTCCATAGAAGCAACATGCAACAACATGCAAGCACATGTAAGTAACATGAAACAACATGCAAGCACATGCAAGTGTCATGCAACAACATGCAAACACATGTAAGTCCATAGAAGCAACATGCAAGCACATGCAAGTAATATGCAACAACATGAAACAACATGCAATTATATGCAAGTGACATGCCAAAATATGCATGTCCATGCAAGCTTTTATGAACTCATGCAAGCAATATCCAATTCATGCATCTCTAAGACTTTAGTTAACTCCAACATTATATCCATGCAAAGTGTTTCAACATTTATCCACTCATGTACATTAAAAAACACAACTCCAAGTCTAAATATAAGTCCCCATCAAAAGGAGACACCCAAGTTTAACTCCCACTTACTAAGAGTTATCAAACTCTCAAAATAGACTTAGGAGAAGTCAACAAAGTCTTCATGGCCCCCACTCCAAAAGTGGACACCCAATTTTGACCTTATCAATTAGGAATTGATTACAATAAGTCAAAGTGATATAATTAATAAATAATCTCTCAAAGTCCTTATGTGTTTGGGAGCACATTCCAAGAACTTTGGAGACACACGAATTGGTTGGGATTGCAAGTTAATGGCAACTTATCCCAACAAGAAATTCCCCCCCTAAATAGAGAGAGAAGAAACCCCCCAAATTGGAGAGAGTCAGGACTTCGAGTGAGAGGATGAAGCCCCCTAGAAGATGAAACTTCCAACACCCCTAGCAAAGCTCATAAATGAAGGAACTTGCTCTAAGTGAAGAGTTTGGTGAAGATATCAGCAACCTCCTCGAAAGTTGGACAATAGTGTGTAGATTGTTTGTCATTAATGTCAAAACCAAGTCGATCAGGATGTCCTCACAGAGATGTTGTATGAGCTTAGGTTGCAGTGATGAGTGGTACCATGTTTGATATTCAAGTTATGATGATAGTGCAGTGCCTTGTCATTGATGATGGACCTCGAGGTTAATTATCCAGGTTATTGTTTATGTCTTCATCATCTCTTTATCATTCTACTATGTTTCAAAGGTTGCAGCGATAATATCCTCATATGATTTGCTTCTTCATGTGGTGGTTTTAAGATGGAAACATTTAGATATTCATTTGAGGTTGTCATGGTATCATGAATCTTCAGAGTGGTTTCATAGTTGTCATGGTGTCTTGAAGTCTTCATATGACAGTGATAGGTTTTAGTGTTTATGCCAATTGCTATGGTTCAGTTCAGTGGTGATACTTCTATGTTTCATGTTGGTGCTCTCAATATGGTCTCAATGCTTGGCTTGATGTTGACATGGCTCAATTCTCTCAACGCATATGGCAGAGTTTTCATGTGGCAGAGTTGTTGTGTGACCTATACAAATCTTATGAAGATCAAAGTATTAGAACTGTATATCACTATTACATATCTATGTTACATGATATGGTTGTATGATGTGGATGTTTCACTCCAAAGATGTCTTCATGCTCAGGATCAGGATCATATGGTAGTGAACTATTTGTTTGGTAGCATAATGTGATGGTGTTGAACAAAGAGGTTAAATTCATTCATGCTCCAAAGATCTTTAAAAAGTCATATCATCAGGAGATCAATAACAGTGAGGACATGTATTGTTTTAAGGACATGTATTGTTTTGTTAATTTTCAAGGAAGAGGTGTTCAAGGTATTTGATGCTTTGATATTTAAAGAGTTTTTTTGGTAGGATGCTTATCTTACAGAGTGTAGAGGCACATGGTCATTCATGTTTAATAGCAAAAGGACAAGTATGAGTCTTTAAACCCTTAAAGACTCAAGAAAACCCTAGAATCTAGGTTGAAACCCTAAAAGGAACTTAACTTACACTAAGCCCTTAATATCTTATTGGCCCGTCACTGCTTTATTTCTATTTTAAGGTTGACTGGTAATCACAAGTCAGATTATAACTTAAGTTAACAACTGAGGGTTCTTAGCCTATGGGGTGACTGCCCCCCCAACTTAAGGGAACCGGAAGGCTTGGTTAAAAGGTATGACTTGAGCGCCAAAAACAAAATCAAAGGTCCTGATTAAAAATTCATGGAGCACGAAAGGAATATATACGATGAACATTCAAATCTTTTTCAAACTATAACAGAACACCATTGTGCCTAATTTTAACGGGTGAATTCCTTAAGGCGGTTCAACTGCCTTGCATTCAGTTTTTCCAACGGAGACAAAGGGCCAACAAAATATATATTTTTCTCTGTGTGATGAATTTTGATAATTTAGGTTCTGAAAAGAAAGATCTACACATTCATACCAAAAATATGGCTTCTTCTCTTGTGGTTTAGTGATTTATTGTATTTGAAGACATTACATATGAAGAGACTTACAAATATCTTAAAATGCACAAAGTTTTGAGTAAGGACATGTAGAAACTTAAGAGACTGAAATGGACTTTCTGCAATGGCACATATGGATATACCTGAGGTATGATTTGAGAGGTTGTAGAGAAATAATATAGAACTTTATCAAGTCAAAATGGAGTCTTCTTAGTTGGATTGCAAATGAATCAGGATGATATGAATCACTTCATATGATGCTTATTTCTTTTGGTGATATAGAGATTCGGGAGCCTTGTTTCTTTTTCTTATAATGTCACAGAGGTTCAATAAATGTTTCAAGTTGTTCATGATTGTAATGATCTTTTATGATGTTGTGTAAGACGATTATGTAAAGAAGGATGTGTTGATTGGAAGGAGATATAAGGGGTTGAAGTTGTTTGAAGAAGGATTGTTATGTGTTGCAGGAAATATTTAAGCTCTCCTTATTATATAATTATTTTCAAGTGAACTTGTATGTGTTGTGATGAGGATTGAGTCATTTGGTGTATTGAAGAGAATCAAGGCAACCCCTAAATTGAGTCATCTTTCTTATGTTCTTGCTTGCCAATGAGGCATTTGTACTTGCCAGTGAGGCATCCAATAGCCAGTGAGGCATTTGTACTTGTCAGTGAGGCATTTTGTTTAAGCCAGTGAGGCATTTTTAGAGTGGTTTTTCATCCCTATGAGGGTTTTCCACTCATGAAAAACATGTGTTATGGTTCATGTTGTTTATCTTTATGTGTGTGCCCTAATATGTTGTCTTTGAGGTCTTGATCATATTGTTTATAATCATACTTGTGCATATGTATTTGCTAAACCTTTGAAGTCTCTCTCATTCTCTATCATGTGAGTTAAAAAGGTGCAAAAGGTTTTAAAAGTTTATAGACCACTGATTCACTCCCCCCCCTCAGTGGTCCTGTACTCCAACAAGTAGTATCAGAGCATAGGTTCCCTATAGAAGTCTAATAGGCTTGGGTAGGTCCCGATAGTGGAGTAAAGTGTAAAAGAAATAGAGAAAAGAAAGATGCCAAACAAAAGATTGAACAACAAACTCCAGTCAAGTCATGTGATGAGTTGTTGCATGAGCCATCCCTAAAAATTGTCACAAAGTGTGATAAAGAAAATGAATTTGTTGTTGAGATTGATGACACAGAAGGAAACCTCTTTATGGATGAAGATGGACAAGAGTTTGATGAAAATGATTGTGAAGTTGATTTAGAAGGTGAACTCTTGTGTGCCTTAGATCAGATCAAGCAACTTAGAAAGGATAATTGGAGATTAGAAGACCAACTTCAACAAAAAAAGACTCCAAAGACAAGGTATGTTTAGATTTTGCAAACGTTTCTTTAGAGTTTGAAGAGGCAATAAATCAGATTGTAGACTTAAAGAGTCATGTTGATGAATTTGACAAATTGATTATCAGTTTAAAGACTGAAATTGAGGAAGATAAAAGAATAATAGATGTAACAAAATCTGACCTTGAGGTGAAAAGAATTGAGTTTCTAAAATTAGAGGCAGACATTGTCAATCTGAGAAAAGATTATGAAGGTCTCAAGGTTCTATCCAAGAAATATCAGAAGTTTGAAGAAAGCACAAACAAGTTGCATGACATGTTGAGCAAATAAAAACACTACAAGGACACCACAGGCTTAGGATATGAGGAAGGATGGTCTTCTAAGGCAAGAAAGACACCTAAAATGAAGATAGATTTGGGTTATCATACTGTTGTTCCTGCAAAAAAGACACAAGATCAGGTCTTTGATAGGAGAGAAAGAGGAAATATCAAGCAACATTGTTCAATGAGGTATAATTATTTCATGGTTATTGCTATTGTTGTCGTGCTTATGGTCATAGAACTAGAAATTGTAACTTGCATGGAAGATATAATCATGTGTGGAACAAAAATAAAAGTCCCTATGATTCGTCAAAAAGAAACTATGATTTTTGGGTTCTAGACTACAATGTCAAATGTTATAAATGTTATAATCATGGTCATGTTGCAAAGCACTGTAGAGCTATGTTTGTGAAACTAGAGAAGAATGTTTGGAGAAGGAAACATCCCAAGAAGACAAGCATTCAGAAGGTTTGGAGAAGAAAGCAAAACCAGGAGGAGGATGAGTCTAAGCTTATGCATTCTACACAAATGACATATGTAAGTACATAAAAAGGAGAATGAGGTAAGGGGGAGCAGGCTAGTGTTTTATGTTTTGACCCCTTTGCATAGGTCATGAATAGGTTACAAAATAAAGGTTTTAAGTCAAATGTTGGCAAGTTGAAACTACACTTCTCTCAGTTAGACTTAGTGGTCTTTCTCTTGTCTTGACATCAAGTGGTGATTTAATCTTCAAATTAGTATGTTACAGTGTTTGAACAAGTAGTATATTCCTTGAAAGTATTAAGTTGTATAAACAACAGATATGCCTCCTATGAACAAGTGTGTGCATTTATATAGTGCTTTGGCCAATATTATAATATTATGCAAGTGACAGTTGATAAAACAGATTAGTCCTTGGATTGTTTTCAAGATGCTACATATTCATTTCATTTGATGTTGAAGAGACTACTCATCTCAGGCTCATAGCATGTGTCTCATGATGTCTAAAGGTGCCACACAAATGTGTGCTTCATGATATAATAACTGATAAGGTTTTACAACCCATACCATGTTGACAGTAGCAAAGCATGAATTGTTGTTTAATAGGTTGATGACAATGGTTGCAATTGTTTGGAAAGTTTAAAGAGCTCCTTGACAAAATAAAATGTCTTTGATAAACTGACTTGTACGGATAGTTGATGATAGTAGATACTACATGGTGCAAGAGCACCCAGTGGATTTCATGCCTCCACGAGGCCATTATGTCATTTTGGTTTGAGTTTTTGGTCTTGTTCATGTAATAAGGTCTGTGGGACCATTTTGGACTTGTTCTTGCATAGGTGTAGTCATTTAAGGTCATGTTTAGTAATTTTTGTAAATATTGAAAAAAAGTTGCAATTGTTGTCAATGCAACTTTGTATTTTTTATGTAAGTGGAAGTTGAACGGTTGGATTTCAAAAGGTAGTTAGTTTTTGGTGGGAAATGGTTAGAAATGTTATAAAATGCCTTTGTATGGTCGACCACAGTGGGGGAGAACATGTAATGAAAATTTTGATGAAGAAATAAACATAATTTTATGAGGTTTACCACATTTTTGCATGTTCTCTTGATTTTGTATGGTCTGTATAGATTTTTTTGTGACCTGCACATGATTTTATCTTGTAGAGGAATAAATCATCTTTCATTTGCAACTAGTTTGGTGGTTTTTCATTGAGTTTGGAGAAAGTTATAGGCGATTTACTAAAAACTATCCAGAACCCTAGTTAGGGTTTCTAGTGGACTTCAAAATGTAATTTCTCACCATTCCCATAGTGGAAAAATCTGAAATCTTATGAGATGGAGTATATTTGTGTTTGTTTACTTATTCCAAGATTGCAGGTTCCAGGGTTTTGGTTTTCATGTGTTTTAGTGATGCCCTAGGTCAGATTTCCTTATGTTTTTGGTCTAATTGGCAGAAGAAAAGTCATTTTTTGAAAGGTTTTGTACAAAGTAACCTACCTTGATTCTAAATTATGTTGTATAAATCCCAAATAGGTATCTAAATCTGCCTTTACAATCTAGAGATCATGTCTACACTGAAAGTTATGGCCAAAAAAGTCAATTTGTTGCCCCATGTTTCTAGGCTTCAAGGAAGGACAGTCTAAGTTTGAGCCCTGTGTTACAAAACAACCATATCTACAAATTTGAAATGTTGAAAATAGGAATAGAGGGTATCTTGAATGGTATTTGGTTTTCGGGTTTGAAGCCTCCTCTAAAACTTATGCTTGAAAAACCATGTTTGTTGTACTACTAGGGGAAGTTGAAAGGTTGGTGAGAAAATTACCAAGTTAGGGTTTTAGAATTGCAAAGTTTGTTGTGGATTGTGATTGTATAGACTATCTCCACCCTGCTCTATATCAAATTGGTATCAGAGCCTGAAGATCTAGGCAAGATAAGTTTTTGGAGTTTATGTGTTGTCTTTTTGCAGGTTGAAACAAGAACCTGGATGCCAAAAGATTAGGTAGTGAAGAAAGAAGGAAACCTAGGTGAGGTATCATGAAGACAAGAAGAAGCAAGGTGAAAGAGACTTGCTTGAGAAAGAAGAATGGACATGTTGAGGAAAATAGTTCGTGGAGACTTGCAGAGTAAGGAGGTACCAAGCAAGAAACAAGGGATGAGAAAAGAGAAAAGTGAGACAAAGAAGAAGGATGAGAAGGTGAACCAAATTGATATTTGTAAGGAAATGAGTGCATCTTAGAATGAACATCTAAGAACAGTGGTGTCTTCGGTAACTTTAAATTTCATTAAATTGCCTCAAAAAACACTCACAACTATGCCACAAAGTGGAATCAGACATAGTTCATTTCCAACATTAACCCTTAGAGGAAAGTACAAGCAACATTAACTAGTTTCAACAAGCATTATACAGTTTCAATACCAGAACCATTAAACATGAAAGATGGAACATAAGAGATGAACACATATTTACGTGGGGAAAACCCTTTTGGGTAAAAAACCCCACACTCCAAAAGCCTAGATCGCCATTGTATTATTCAACAACAAAAATACAATTACAATACAATTCAGGCACTAAGCTTTTCATGGAGATTAACATCCTGTTCCATCTCGAGATTATTCGACAATCACTCCTCTTCTCTCTATCTGTCTTGCCTGGTTCCAGGTGTCGCACTCATCCAGCATTTAGAACTACATGTCCATGTATGAGTGTCAAGACTACTCTTCTTCGTCTCTAATAACCATCCGAACAGAACAACCTGAACTCTCTCTGTCTCCTCTTCACACTATCCTATGTCACAATGCATTTAATATATCACATTACAAAGGAGAGTAATCATTTCAACTACCACAATGGATTGGACAGTTACAAAAGACAAATGTACTCCGTATGCATTTCCAATACAACATTTGCTTTTCTGTTCTTCTGCCACGTCATGGAGTAACAGTTACCACCAAGACACCAACCGAACTGAATAGAACAAACCATTCGACCTGAGGACCTAACACTAAAAATAATAATAGTTTAACTGTTCATATTTGTGAGATCTAAATATCCCACATTCATCAGTCAATGATCCTTTTATCAGTTTATATACAAGACCACAAGTATGATAATCGTTGGCACTTTTGCTGCCGACATGACCAATCGATCTACCACTAACGATCCATCAGGAAGACCCTGGCCGATGTCCATCATCGGAGTGACCAAGACTACCGGAGTGACATTTCCAAACAGCACCGATAGTTATAGTCATGTTGATGTCCTTTCTCTGTCAGGATGACTCTCACCGACGTCAACCACCATCGAAGTGACCCAACGCATCGGGGAGAGAATTCCAATCCACACTGATAAGACAAGCCTCGCTGATACACTACTTGCATGCCTGTCGGTCCATCATTGGGATAAGTAACTTAGTCCCACCAAAATGCTCCTGTTAACCCGATACAAAGAATAGTCCACTACTTTCATGTGATCACTGAGACTCTTGCCGATCTCTGAGAAAAAGAACAACTCTTGCCGATGCCTATAAATCTGAGACACATGTACTCAACAATATTGAGCAAGAGATAGTAGATTTGAGGCAAGCCTTGGAGCAGATGAAAGAAATACAAGAAGAAATGAAAAAAATAATGGAACTTGAAATGCAACAGCTTATTGAGAGAGCAAAGCAAGAAAATAGTTGGCATTTTCCAATAAGAAAGAGGCTCAAATGGCCTATCAAGAAGATTATTCTAAAGAGAAGAAGGCAAGAGAGGATAGTAGAACTAGATATTGGAGGATCTTTGTTGACGATGGAAGAGGAACAATGTGAAGACAATGGATCCCTTGAGACTCAAAATGTTGTTTCTAACAATATTTGTGAGTGTGTGTTTATAGGTGCAGCAGATGAAAATGAAGGTGGAAAAGGGTATGAAGAAGAGAAGTGAATGCAATGTATGTAGATTGTTATGCACCGTATGGTGAAGAAGATGTTACAAAAACAACGGAGGTAATGGTTGCATTTTCTAATTTTATGGATGATGAATATGCTGACATATTGTGTTCAAATGATGAAGATGAAAACATAGACAGTGGTACTGAGCATATGAACGAAAACTCGAATTTTGGTACCTTGAAGTTGAGAAGATGCTAAGTAAGAGATGGTGCAAGAATAAGAAAAAGGATCCAGGGAAAGTTGTAGAGATGAAGGACAAGTTGCCAAAGAATTGGAAGATCGGGAAGAGAGAGAAAACCTACACTCAAGTGGACTTGAGTTTTTTTCTTCCCCTTGGGAGTATGGTGCAGGAGCACCCAGTGGATTTCATGCCTCCATGAAGCCATTATGTCATTTTGGTTTTAGTTTTTGGTCGTGTTCATGTAATAAGGTTTGTGGGACCATTTTGGACTTGTTCTTGCATAGGTGTAGTCATTTAAGGTCATGTTTAGTCATTTTTGTAAATATTGAAAAAAAGTTGCAATTGTTGTCAATGCAACTTTGTATTTTTGATGTAAGTGGAAGTTGAACGGTTGGATTTCAAAAGGTAGTTAGTTTTTGGTGTTAAATGGTTAGAAATGTTATAAAATGCCTTTGTATGGTCGACCATAGTGGGGGAGAACATGTAATGAAAAATTGATGAAGAAATAAACACAATTTTTTGAGTTCTACCATGTTTTTGCTTGTTCTCTTGATTTTGTACGGTCTATATGGAATTTTTGTGACTTGCACATGATTGTATCTTGTATAGGAATGAATCATCTTTCATTTTCAACTGGTTTGGTGGTTTTTCATTGAGTTTGGAGAAAGTTATAAGCAATTTATTGAAAACTATCCAGAACCCTAGTTAGGGTTTCTAGTGGACTTCAAAATGTGATTTATCACCATTCCCATGGTGGAAAAATCTGAAATCTTGTAAGATGGAGTATTTTTGTGTGTATTTACTTGTTCCAAGATTGCAAGTTCCAGGGTTTTGGTTTTCATGTGTTTTGGTGATGCCCTAGGTTGGATTTCCTTATATTTTAGGTCTAATTGGCAGAAAAAAAGTCATTTTTTTAAAGGTTTAGTACAAAGTAACCTACCTTGATTCTACAATATGTCGTATAAAGCCCAAATGGGTATCTAAATCTATATGTACAATCTAGAGATCATGCATGCACTGAAAGTTATGGCCAAAAAAGTCAATTTGCTGCCCCATGTTTCTAGGCTTCAAGGAAGGACAGTCTAAGTTTGAGCCCTGTGTTACAAAACAACCATATATACAAATTTGGTATGTTGAAAAGAGGCATAAAGGGTATCTTGAATGGTATTTGGTTTTCAATTTTGAAGCCTCCTCTGAAAATTATGCTTGAAAAACCTTGTTTGTTGTACTATTAGGGGAAGTTGAAGAGTTGGTGAGAAAATTACCAAGTTAGGGTTTCAGAATTGGAAAGTTTGTTGTGGATATTGATTGTATAGACTATCTCCACCCTTCTCTACATCACTATAGTAGGTTTAATAGAGATTTCACAAATCATCTAAGAGGCTCAAAGTGATCTGCATTGACTTGGTGCTTTAATTCATTGTTTTGGTGACACTGAGATGTCCTTATCATGGAAATAATGTAGTGAACAATTGCAGGATCTTGTTGGATTAGGACAGGTGTTTTTGCAATGCATGGACAATCAATTTTATTGTCATAACACAGGACTCACAATGACTCTTGATAGAATTTGATAGATGTTTGTTTCTATGATGACAATTCTGCATCTTGACAGTGATATGGAGGACAGTAACTTGCTAGTTGGTAGTACCATTCATGGTACCAATGATTCGTTGCTTTGGATAGTGCATTTGGTTATTTGTGATGTAACATTCTTCCTTAGAATGACTACACTCTTGTATATTTCACCTCTAGTGTCAGTATTTTCGGTACATTCATGGTTCATCAATTTCTATTGTATTCAGTATTGAAGTCAGTGTCTTGAAGTTCTTTTTTGATGCTAATGAGATTCTTTTTGTGATTATGCTCATGAGGTCATCTCTTGGTGTCTCTTAAAACTATATTGATGCAAGGTAAATATATTCAAGTTCATGGTCTTGTATGCTTCAAGAGTGATCAATGATAAGTGTTGAGTGACAATGGATTTTTGTATAGTATTCTTGCTTGACAATGTGATGCTTGAGCAGTTGTGCTAAAGGACAGTGTGTTTTTAGACTGTTGATATTGAAATCATGCTATGCTTTGGGGTGATTTGATAGTTGAAGTGGTGTTTTGCTTGGACAATATGCTAGAACTTTGTTTGGAAAACTTACTTGAACAATGGGATTGGTAATAGTAATTATAATGTTCTCTTTCATAGTTGGAGAGAGGCATAGTTCATTAAGGGACAGTCAATGAAAGATTATCACACTATTCTAAATGTATAGCAGTTCACAGAGCATGTTATGTAATCAAAAAGAACATAACAGTGAACCCATACAGTAAGAAAGTAATAGTGTTTTCAAATTAGATCACAGTGTTGATTGATGTGCAATGAAGTGCAATGAATCAAATTAGCCTCAGAATATTGATCTCAATCATGTGATGTAGGATGTATTGAGCTGCTTCACTCCATGCCTTAAGGATCAAGGATTGAGATATATGTGTAGATGATGATGTTGAGAAAGAAGGTTCTTTTTATGATGTGATGGTTTGTTTTGCTTCATGACTTCATGTTGTCATGCTTCAAGGACATTAAATGGTATGGTTTTGATCTCTTAGTATTAGGTCACAATTGATGATCACATGCACTATAGACAAAGGTGTTTCATGATAAGGTCATATTGATGTTGGTCATAGTTGAATCAAGCTAGTGACAATGTTGGTGGTTGTGAGAAATTTGTTGCTCATGATTCAGTACAGTGCAGTAAGGACAGTACAGTTGTAGATGGTTTGTGAAGGTGCAGTTGTGCAAACAGGGGAGTGAATGGATCTTTCTTGCAAGGGGAGCTCCATGAAGGCAAGATTTATGTTGTCAACCCTTTATCATTGTTTTCAAAGGGGGAGAAGTTGACATTTTTATTGCATTGCCACTGGGGGAGAAGTTGGCATCAATGCCAAAGGGAGAGATTGTAGATTGTTTGTCATTGATGTCAAAACTAGGTTGATCAAGATGTCCTCACAAGAGATGTTGTATGAGCTTAGGTTATAGTGATGAGTGGTACCCTGTTTGGTGTTCAAGTTATGATGACAGTGCAGTGCCTTGTCATTGATGATAGACCTCAAGTTCATTATCCAGGTTATTGTTTATGTCTTCATCATGTCTTTATCATTCTACTATGTTTCAAAGGTTGCAATGATAATATCCTCATATGATTTGCTTCTTCATGTGGTGGTTTGAAGATGGAAATGTTTAGATATTCATTTGAGGTTGTCATGGTATCATGAATCTTCAGACTAGTTTCATAGTTGTCATGGTGTCTTGAAGTCTTCATATGACAATGATAGGTTTTAGTGTTTATGCCAATTGCTATGGTTTAGTTCAGTGGTGATACTTCTATGTTTCATGCTGGTGCTCTCAATATGCTCTCAGTCCTTGGTTTGATGTTCACATGGATCAATGCTCTCAACGCATATGACAAAGTTTTAATGTGGCAGAGTTGTTGTGTGACCTATACAAATCTTATGAAGATCAAAGTATTAGAATTGTATATCCCTACTACATATTTATGTTACATGATATGGTTGAATGATGTGGATGTTTCACTCCAAAGATGTCTTCATGCTCAGGATTAGGATCATATGGTAGTGAACTATTTGTTTGGTAGCATAATGTGATGGTGTTGAACAAAGAGGTTTCATTCATTCATGCTCCAAAGATCTTCAAAAGGTCATATCATCAGGAGATCAATAATAGTGAGGACATGTATTGTTATGGTAATCTTCACAGAAGAGGTGTTCAAGGTATTTGATGCTTTGATATTCAAAGAGTTTTATTTTGGTAGGATGCTTATCTTGCAAAGTGTAGAGGCACATGGTCATTCATGTTTAATAGCAAAAGGACAAGTATGAGTCTTTAAACCCTAAAAGACTCAAGAAAACTCTAGAATCTAGGTTGAAACCCTAAAAGCAACTTAACTTACATTGAGCCCTTAATATCTTATTGGCCCGTCACTGCTTTATTTCTATTTTAAGGTTGACTGGTAATTGCAGGTCATATTATAACTTAAGTTAACAACTGAGGGTTCTTAGCCCGTGGGGTGAACCCCCCCCCCCCCCAACTTAAGGGAACTAGAAGGCTCAGTTAAAAGGTATGACTTGAGTGCCAAAAATAAAATCAAAGGTACTGATTAAAAAGTCACAGTAGCGCGAAAGGAATATCTACGGTGAACATTCAAATATTTTTCAAACTATAACGGAACACTATTGTGCCTAATTTTAACGGGTGAATTCCTTAAGGCAATTCAACTACCTTGCATTCAATTTTCTAACAGAGACAAAGGGCCAGCAAAATATATATTTTGCTCTGTGTGATGAATTTTGATGAGAGGATTAATAATTTAGGTTCTGAAAAGAAAGATCTACACGTTCATACCAAAAATATGGCTTCTTCTCTTGTGGTTTAGTGATTTATTGTATTTGAAGACATTGCATATGAAGAGACTTACAGAGATCTTAAAGTGCATAAATTTTTGAGTAAGGACATGTAGACACTTAAGACTAAAATGGACTTTGTGTAATGGCATAGATGGATATACCTGAGGTATGATTAGAGAGGCTGTAGAGAAATCATATAGAACTTTATCGGGTTAGAATGGAGTCTTCTTAGTTGGATTGCAAATGAATCAGGATGATATGAATCACTTCATATGATGCTTACTTCTTTTGGTGATGTAGAGATTTAGGAGCCTTGTTTCTTTTGCTTATAATGTAAGAGAGGTTCAATAAATGTTGCAAGTTGTTTCATGATTGTAATGTTCTTTTATGATGTTGTGTGAGACGATTATGTAAAGAAGGATGTGTTGATTGGAAGGAGATATAAGGGGTTGAAGTTGTTTGAAGAAGGATTGTTATGTGTCACAGGAATTATTTAAGCTCTCCTTGTTATATAATCATTGTCAAGTGAACTTGTATGTGTGGTGATGAGGATTGAGTCATTTGGTGTATTGAAGAGAATCAGGGCAACCCCATGAATTGAGTCATCTTTCTTATGTTCTTGCTTGCCAGTGAGGCATTTGTACTTGCCAGTGAGGTATCCAATAGCCAGTGAGGCACATTCAGCCAGCGAGGCATTTTTACTTATCAGTGAGGCATTTTTAGAGTGGTTTTCATCCCTATGAGGGTTTTCCACTCATGAAAAACATGTGTTATGGTTCATGTTGTTTATCTTTATGTGTGTGCCCTAATGTTTTATCTTTGAGGTCTTGATCATAATGTTTATAATCATACTTGTGCATATGTATTTGGTAAACCTTTGAAGTCTCTCTCATTCTCTATCTTGTGAGTTAAAAAGGTGCAAAAGGTTTTAAAAGTTTACAGACCACTGATTCACCCCCCTCTCAGTGGTCTTGTACTCCAACATAGTGAAGGTCGATGATGTGCCCATGGATGAGCTCCCGAATGTAGTGCATGTGGACCTCAATGTGTTTGGTCCATTGATGATGGACCAGATTCCATGAGATCTAAATGGCACTCTGGTTGTCACAAAATATGATTGATGGCCATCTCATCTGAATACCAAACTCAGTGAGAAGATTCTGAAGCTAAATGGCCTCAGTGGCGGCATTCACAGCCCTCTGATACTTGGCCTTAATAGAAGATAGAGCAATAGCAGACTGCTTCTTGCTCAACCAACAAACAAGACATGAACCAAGTGAGAATTTGTAACCTAAAGTAGACTTGTGATCCTGAGAATTGCCTTCCCAATCTGAATCTATGTAGCCCACCAAGTCAAGATTAATGTCTGCTGCATAGTGAATCCCAAAACTGTGAGTTCCCTAAATGTAGTGAAGGATCCGCTTGGCTACTTCCTAGTGTAGCTCATGGGGCTCCTAAATGAATTGAGAGACCATGCCTACAGAATATGAAATGTTAGGTCTTGTATGAGTTAGATAAATGAGACTCCCAACAAGTTGTCAGTACAAAGTGCCATCAACAAAGGGAGAACACTGAGCCTCAAGTTTGACTCTAGAAAGGAAGGGAGTTAGAGCAAGCTTACAGTCAGCCATATGAAACCTAGAGATCAAGTCTAGAGCATACTTGGAATATGTGATGGTGATCTTAGAAGCAGACTGGAAGATCTCAATCCTGAGAAAGTAATGCAACAAGCCCAAGTCAGTCATCAAGAACCTGTCATGAATGGCAGTTTTGACAACTCCAATGGCAGATGAAGAACTCCTTGTGATCAACAAGTCATCAACATATAGAACTGGAAATAGGAGTGAATTATCCTACTACAGAATGTAGACATTAGGATCATAATGGCACTGAGTGAACCCAACTGTCAGAAGGAAGGAGTCCATCTTGGCATACCAGGCACAAGGAGCCTATTTGAGGCCATAGAGAGACTTCCGAAGATGGCACACGAGTGAAGAATCCTGAATGAACCCTTGTGGCTGCTCCATGTAGATCTCTTCCCGATGGTCACCATGAAGAAAAGCACTCTTCACATTCATCTAGTGTACTTCCCAACAATTGGTTGTAGCAATGGCAAGAACAAGTCAGATGGAGTTCATTCTGGCAACTGACGCAGAAGTCTTAGAGTAGTCAATCCCAGGAACCTGGGAGAATCCTTTGGCGGGCAAGCGAGCCTTATGCTTGTCGATTGACCCATCTGTTGCAATTTTTTCTAATAGATCCACTTACATTGAACAAGTTTTCTTCCCTTAGGAAGAGGGACAAGATCCCAAGTGTGGTTCCTCATCAAGGAACTATACTCCTCTTGCATAATTATATCCCACTTAGGAATACTAGAAGCCTCTTGAAAGGACTATGGATTTGAGGCAGTAGAAATAAAGAAATGTGGAGAATCCTGGAATTATGAATGAGTCCACCTAGTGTCTGATGGATCCCCAACCCAATCGCCTACAAACTACAAGGTTTGTTTAGCCCAAAGTGAACCAAAAGTTGGAGAATGTGGAGGAGAATCATCACCCTCTGAATGATGAGTAGGAGAGGAAGGAGGGGAATCCTTTGAATTGCTCTCAACATCGGAAGTGGAGGTAGAAGACTCATGCTTAGGTGAATTTGACTCATCAGAAGATCTATCATGTAGCCCAAGGGAATCCAATGTCAATGTAGAAGGAGGTGGAGAAGTGATAGAAAGTGAGCTCGAAGAGCCCTCCTCAAACTGAATAGTCCTCTTAATGAACAACTCATGTGTAGTAAGGTGGAGCAATTGATAACCCTTCACACCATCAGGATAGCCTACAAATATGCAAGGCCTACTTTATTGATCCAAGGCCTTATGTTTCTCTGCAGGAATGTGGGCCCATGAAAGAGAACCAAAAAGTTGAAAGTGCTTAACTGATGGTTCTCAACCGCTCCAAGCTTCAAAAAGAGTGACTCCCTTCAAGGCTCAGTGAGGAACATGGTTCTAGATATAACAAGCATAGTTAATGGCCTCTGCCCAATACTGTGGTGCAAGAGACCTGAAGGGAATCATGCAGTTCACCATTTCCTTCAAGGACCTATTCTTCTGTTCTACAACACTATTCTACTGAGGATTGTATAGAACTAAATGCTACAAATCAATCCCCTCTAAAGTGCAAAACCGCTCAAAATGATGGTTGACATACTCACCACCATTGTCAGTACACAACATTGATGGATTTCCCAGATTGCTTCTCTACAAAAGTCTTGAAGTCCTAAAAATAATCAAATACCTCAGACTTCTATTTGAGAAAGCACACCCAAGTATAGCGAGAAAAGTCATCAATGAATGTTAGGACATATCTAGCCCTACTGAAAGAAGGATGCTGAAATGGACCAGCCAAATCACTATGAACTAACTCTAGTGTTTGTGAACCTCTCCATGCCTTACATTTGTCAAATTTTTCCTTAGGATGCTTACCAAGAATGCAGCCTTGGCAGAAACCACCTGAAAACTAGACTGAAGTTAACCCTGTGACCATGCTCTATTGGTTGAGCCACTGCAAGTAGCAGTAGTTAAGATGGCCAAACCACTCATGCCATAATCTACTCACATCATCAGAATGAGTGAGCAAAACAATCAAAGGAGGATTAGGAACAAAGTGAGAAAATAGATAGAGCCATGACTGATGATCTGCTCTCCCAACTACAATTGTAGAACCACTATGTAACTCACGAATGTCCACCAAATCAGGAGTGAACTAAACTTGCTTGCCTAAACTTGTGTGAGAAATCTAATAAACTGATAGGAGATTAGTTGATAATGAGGGCACACAAATAACATCATGGAATGTACCATCACCCACATCAACAGACCCTCTCCCACACACCTCAACAGGAGTGTCATCACCCATCAAAATAGAAGGCATAGTACACAACTCCAAAGATGCAAGTTCATTCTTAGATAAAGCCATGTGATGTGAAGCACCCAAATAAAGAACCCAAGTGGATGGTGAAGAAGCAATTGCTACAAGGGCCCTGCCCTTTCCTTTCCCCTTGCTATTTTCTTTTGCCTTGTTAGACCCCTCATTTGAACTATGTTTGATGGGCTCAGGAATACTGATATTATTCTTCTCAAGAATGGTGTCAAATGATCAATTTGTTTCTTCAAACACTCATGTTCATCATGACCAGGTCTTTTACAATAGCCACATTGGACCTTCTCTTTCTTAGACTTGTCGCCCTTAGAAGATTGGGTCTCATTAGTTTCTTTTGAAGCAACCGGTATCTGATCTTTCTTCTCCTTACTATTCTTTTGTTTCTTATCCTTATTCTTGTTGTTACTACTTTGTCCTTTCTGTTCTTTTGTGCCTTGGTTGGCAACCAAGGCATGTGACTTAGAGGACTTAAGAGTGCCCATCTGGATTAGCTTATCATGTTCTCGTGTGAGAGAGATAGAAAAATCATCTAAAGATGGCATGGTGAATCGAGTACCAAGTGCACCCTTAGTAGCATAGAAGGTAGAAAAAAACACTGAATATTCTGAACTTAGCTTAGAGAGTATACTAAGAATCAGTTGTTCATCTTTCTTTTCAATTCAACATTGTTTTAACCGTAGCTTTAGTGATTTCAATTTTGTGAAAAAATCTTGAATTGTGTTGAAATTGCTTGGACTTAAACTAAATAGCTCATTTTCCAACATATAACCCCTCATTGAATCTTGTGTGCCAAATAGTGTTTGTAGCTTTGTCCAAATGTCATTTGGAGTATTTAAAGACTCATTGTGAAAGAGAAAATTAGGAGAAACGGACAAACACAATGTTTCATAGGCCTCATCACATTTGTTAAACCACTTAGGCTTATCTTCATCTTTAGCATGTTCATTTTCAAGTCCCATTGTTATCCTATGTAATCCAACTTTCCTTAAGTATATTGTAATGCATGATTTCCACTCAAAGTAGTTGTATGGAGTTAGGATGGGTACTGTATTTTGATCCATGATGAAGAAATGCAAAAAATAAATGTGAAAATAAGAGAACACACATAGGACAACTCCCTCTTTTCAGTCAATCAAAGAACCCCCCAATAAAAAATAATTTGGAACTTTATAATTAGTGCATTTACAACTACCACTGGCAAGAAATACTTAGTGGTCTTGATCTCAATGCATTACAAAACCCTCACAAATTGGGTGTATGCTAAAAATATAATATTGGAGCTGAGCCAAGTGAAACTAACAATACCACTACGATCTAATCGAAAAATCATGCACTTTTAAAAATAAAATCACCTCGATACAAGGTCGTATGTGAAATTTATGGCCCTCCGAAGTTTCAAAAATGGGAACTGAGCAACATCACCTATGTGAATATGCAATTTCTAGAAAATCTATGCACCAAAATCAATAATCATCTACACCACTGCGAAGAGTGCAGAAAAATAGCGAATATAAAAAAGCTCGTAAAACAGAGTCAAAATGAGCCTAAATGGAGTCTCTGAAGTTCAACGTCCAAAACAAAAACTCCAATGGAGAAGGTTCTGTGAGCAAAAAAATAACCTTCACCAAAAACACTGCCAAAGTTAGTGGTCTGCCAATTTTAGAAAACTGCCAAGTGTCTTTAACCTTCTGCCAAATCTGACAAATTTCCAGATTCTATGTCAAATATAGGACTGTTGCTAAGTTTAGTAGAGACAGTTGAAAATGGCACATGGCCAAATGATGGCATGCGGGCCAAGGCAAATGAGACAGATTTAATAAAAAAATTTAAAATTTCAAAGTATTTTTTTAGAAAAGGCCAAAGGTTTGTAGAAAGGGGGTGGGGGCCTTAAGCCTCACCCACATCCACTATAAGGGTTGCAGACCCCTTATGTGGGTTGCCCCTTTCATAGAGGGCTCGGGCCCTTAAGGAGGCCGAAGCCTTTACTCAGGGCCGAGGCCCCTCTCAAATTTGGGCATTGTAAGCACTTTTCACAGCGCTTGAAAAAAAATATATATATAGTAACGTCAAAAAATGTCCCCTTGGGGGCTTTTCCCTCATAAGGTTTAGCTCTCGGGTCTTTAGTATGCATTTAGGACATCTTAGTTCATATTTTAGCATCCCGATGGAATGAGACCTAGGTTCCATGGCAAATTGGACCTAGGTGGACCCCTTGAGCTATACGCTACCCAAAATAGGGGGAGGACTTGGGTGCCCGCTCCCTAGTCTTGCCCTATTTTGGGGCAGCCCTAATTTTTGGGTGTCAGTTTATGATCATTATTAGGTCCTTTTGCCGACACGATAAGTTTTTATTTTTAAAAATTTGGCGGGAGTGCTTGTAGTTGCATATATAAGTATGCTTAGGCATTCATTTGTAAACTAGATTTCAATTAGATGATCATTGCGAACTTTAGGCATTCTCAAGGTGATTCAAGGCTTCTATTGTGTTGCAAGAGCAGACTTGTGTGGTTTGTGTGTTGATATTTGCAAATTTGAGCATCAATCTTCTCATGGCATGAAGAGCATCTTCCTCCATGAGAGCTTCACTACAAGGTGACATAACATTGTGTTTTTATCATTGATTCCTTTGGTTTTTGGCGTCTGCCTCATAAGGGCATGCCCTCTTTATCTGACAATGGTGTTCAGAGAGTTAAGTGTCCTCTAGGGTTTGACTGAGGCAAACCTCTAAACATCACAACCCCCAAACCAAGTCTTGTGATTGCAGGTTACATGTGTCACATCCAGAAAAAGTGGAGTTGCAAGAAGGCTAGGCAGGCATCAGGGATTTAGGATCTGAAGGAAAGTTAGACAAAAGAGCACTTCCAGGACTTGGGTGCTCACTCCAATGTCCTCTGCAGATAGATCTCGGGAAACAGAAGTTACAGGATTGATCAGTGTCGAAAGGAGATCCAGATTCTTCAAAAAAGTAGGTACCTTGGACTTGGGCACCCGCTCCAGTGTCCCCAATTATTTCGCTTCGAAACCCCGAAAACATGTATTCTATAATTCACTATTTTACTCCTGTCTGCAGGAGCTTTTTCTATAATTCATTAATTTGTTGTTGTATTTGTATAATTATGGTTTTAATGGTCAATTGGGCATAGGATTTGATAATTAATTTCTTAATCCAAGTTTCCCTACATCTGCAAGTGGCCTAGGGTATGATAGTGCTCATCACTCAATCTTAGATCCTTGAATGTAAGGTGGAAAGGAGGATTTAAGCATCTAAACACTAGAACATTAACAAATCCAATTTCCCCCTAAACATTTTGGTGAGCCCATGTTTTTGGACTTAAATTGCAACTTGCTAAGTGTTTGTCTTCAGATTTGGATTTCATTCATTCATTCATTTGGTCATTCATTTCATTGCATTAATAAAAATTCAGAAAAATTGAAAAATTTGGAAAATACAAAAAAATTGCATTGTTTGGCTTACTAAATTGCATCAATTCTTTCTAAATTTTCCTAATTCATGATTTTTGCATCGGATCTAATATAAAATACAAAAAAATCCAAAAATTTAGAAATTTGCCTTGCATTTTCATCATTTAATTGCTAGGGTTTTGTGGAAATTTTGACAATTTTATATAACCTAGTAATTCCAAAATCTAGGGTTTTACCTTAAGTGGCACTAAAATCGTGTTGTGTTGGGTATTCTGGCACCAAGTGGCTGTTATTACTGATATTATTGTCTGTCCATCATGATTTTCCTCACAACACTCTTTGTTATGCTCTTTTGCATTGAATTTTGGTGAAAAAAGTGCCTATTTTGACATATTTTCACTACATTTTGACTTGGCATTATCTTGGATTTGCATCAAGAGTGTGTTGAGAGTGATTATATTGTTGTTTTGGACTGATATTAGACATATAACTTGTTGTCCTTGATCAAAATCCTTACAAAATCCTTTGTTTCATTCATTAGCATTAAAAAGTATAGAAAAATCAAGCATTTTAGGCTATTTTTGCTCTTATCTTTTACACCAATTTTGAAAAGCTTTCAAAATCTGATTTGGCATTGATTTGAGCATATAAACATGGCCTCTAATCACAATGGCAAAAATAGGTTCCCTCCTAGACCTTATATGAAAAGAAAGGCTCCCGAACCTGAAATTGTCTTTACACCTCATGATAGAACAATTGGTGATTCTTAAGGACCTCTTTACATCACCATGAAAATAATGGGAAAGAACGTGGAGGGAAATCTTATTGATCCTAATTGCATAACTAATGTTGCCTCTAAAAAATTCCTCTTTTCGAACCAATTAATACAGGGTCCCTATAACCCTTCAAACTTGATGATTAAAACACATACGGGAACCTTAAAGAAACCATTGGGTAAGATATCATTGTTAGTAACTGTCTTTGAGAAACATGTTGAACAATGGTTTGATATTACCCTCGATTCTGATACCTTTGATATAAAACTTGGAATCCCTTAGTTAAAGGTTATGAAAACGATCCCTTCAACTATTTATAAATGTGTTAAATTTCCTTTGAACGGACAAGTGCATGTCATTCATCAAAATACATACAAACCTTCAACTATACAACAACACTTCATATTGGATTACTTTTGCAACAAAAATACTAGCAACAAATTAGAGCTACGAACAAACTTTACATTTTTGAGCTGTAGAAATTACAAAGAAAAACTATTATATCCAGCACCTAGTCCTCCTACACAAGAAATGACAAGATAAACAACCCGCATATGAAGAGAACTTTAGACCAAAAGGACAAGGTCCCTATGCTGAGGTTCCTCCCCCGAAATCCTTACAAGGATCGGGAGATCATTGTCAACAACAAAATGTTCCACAACGACAAATGAGGTTTGATCCCGGTGCTTCATCTTCTCATTTGCACAAGCCTATGAAAGAGGATGGCCCTATCTTACAAGAAATAAGTGGTAAAAGAAGATGAAATAGAAAAGCAAGAGAAAGAAGAAAAAGAAGACAAGAATATGCTATAAACCTTGCCTCTCAACAAGAAAACATTAATCCCAACATTCAACTAAACAATAATGATCCTAACGACGAACAACATGATGAGCAAGATATGAATTTGACCACGGTACCATATGTCCCACTATCCTCCAACATTAGGGAGTGGGAAGATGACGACGATGATTTACTTATAGACAACTTCTAGCCCAAAAGGGGCCCTATAGGTAAGTATCTCTAATCTTTTATTTCTCTCGTGATGTACTTCCCTTGTGATGTGTTATGTGTTGTTTAGGCCTCTTGGGATGACCTCAGATTCTCCGTAAGGTTTGAGATACTAGGAGACCACCTCTGTTGTGACCTTCTATTTGTATCATCATTCTTCTAAATTGCTCTCCCTCTGATTTCATTGTTGAGTGTTGTGTCTTACGGACATAGCATCGTGGTTGGTGACCTGGGGGCACCCTCCTACGTGATTCTCCCTAAGACACTTGTTTCTCCTCTCGTATTTATTGTTTCCCTTCCTCTAGTGTTTCCATCTAGTGGGCGAATGACAACAAACATTTATACTGATGTGGACCTAGTGTCCCTTTTGAGAGCAATCAAAAAATGGACCTAGTTCCTAATATGATGATGGGGTTGTATATTTTATCCGATGCTTGGCTAGTGGAAGCACTCGTGCTTTCCGCATATTGAATTTCATGATGTTTTTGTCGCATTTACAAACCTTAACAATACTGCTGCTCTGTGCACCTTTGTTTGCCTTTGAATCTAGCCTTGGTGGTACTCAATTTGGAGAGCTTCACGATATAGCTCCTGGTTATCCTCAAACTCTGAACTCATTGTATAACCTTGGCTCTTTGTGTGATTAATCATATGCATTGATGTTGTTGTTTATCATGATGTTGTGGACACTAACAATGTTTCTTGCAGGGATGTGTTTGTGTGAACATTTGGTGATCATAAAGTACATGTCACCTCTGGGGGGCATGGGCTTTGCGAAAGTTGATGTTCCCTTGTGTGTTTTCTTCTTACCTTAATGTGCTTGATATCGATAAGTGATATCAACCACCTTAAGGTGGGGGCATATATAAGGTAAGCTGTCTATTATACACATTAGCAATGTGTTTGACCTCAGATGCAAAGACTTATGCCCCAGAGTAGTGCATCATGCATTCTGAGCTTGTTTGCAATCAATCAATCATGTAAGCCCTTTGTGGAGACAGGATATCGCACATATCCTTTTTCTTAATCCCTATGCGGAGGCAAGGATGGTGTATTTCTTGGAGCAGATTGCATCATTCTGTCATTTTCAAAAGTCCTCTGTGGAGGCAGGGAGCAGTTCTATGACTAACTCAACCCTTAAGCGTGTCTTCGACGATCATTGTAGCAAAACCCAATCGTCGGTGTGTGCTTGTAATGTGCTCGAGATGGTGATGGGCCTAGAAATAGGGAACACACCATCGCTTGTCTGCCGTGTTTTCTTCATGTCTTCAAGTGTGTGTGTTTTGGCATGCTTGTTTTGTATGGCGTGTTTGTTGCCCCATATGCAGAGACCAGTGCCTTCAGTTAGTGCTTCCTGCATTTTGGGAGGTTTTGCGTGTCTTGCGTGTGTGTTGTCCCATATATACAAAGACCTACGCCTTAAGGTAGTGCATCCTGTATTATGGGAGTTTTTTTTTACTTTCTAGTACTTGCATTTGCATTTCATATATATGAGAAAAAGAAAAGAAAAGATATCATTTATCTTCCATGCATTAATGTGTCTTCTATGCATTGACTATATTCTCCATGTTTTGTGTGACTATAATTGTCTCCTCCGTGTTTTGCGTGTCTGTTACTGCTTTCTATGTGATTGGCGTGTCTTCTTCGTGCTTGATGTGTTTGTGACCTTACTTTAATGCATGTATGAGCCTCGCGTTCATACATACATTAAAGTGGGGCTAAATGTAACGTCAAAAAATGTCCCCTTGGGGGCTTTTCCCTCATAAGGTTTAGCTTCCAGGTCTTTAGTATGCATTTAGGACATCTTAGTTCATATTTTAACATCCCGATGCAATGAGATCTAGGTTCTATGGCAAATTAGACCTAGGTGGACCCCTTGCATTGTACCTTGCCCAAAATAGGGGGGAGGACTTGGGCACCTGCGCTCTAGTCCTGCCCTATTTTGGGGCAGCCCTAATTTCTGGGTGTTGGTTTATGACCGTTATTAGGTCCTTTTATCAACACGGTAAGTTTTGATTTTTAAAATCTTGATTGGAGTGCTTGTAGTTGCATATATAAGTATGCTTAGGCATTCATTTGTAAACTAGATTTCAATTAGATGATCATTGCGAACTTTAGGCATTCTCAAGGTGATTCAAGGCTTCTATTGTGTTGCAAGAGTAGACTTGTGTGTTTTGTGTGTTGATATCTGTAGATTTAAGCATCAATCTTCTCATGGCATGAAGAGCATCTTCCTCCATGAGAGCTTCACTACAAGGTGACATAACATTGTGTTTTTATCATTGATTACTTTAGTTTTTGGCCTCTGTCTCACAAGGGCACGCCCTCTTTATCTAACAATGGTGTTCAGAGACTTAAGCGTCCTCCAGGGTTTGACTAAGGCAAACCTCTAAACACCACAACCCCTAAACCAAGTCTTGTGATTGCAAGTTACAGGTGTCGCATACGAAAAAAGTGGAGTTGCAGAAAGGTTGGGCAGGCATCAGGGATTCAGGATCTGAAGGAAAGTAAGACAAAGGAGCACTTCCAGGACTTGGGTGCTTGCTCCAGTGTCCTCCGCAACAAATCTTAGGAAACAGAAGTTATAGGGCTGATCAGTGTCAGAAGGAGATCCAGATTCTCTAAAAAAGTAGGTACCTTGGACTTGGGTGCCCGCTCTAGTGTCCCCGATTGTTCTACTTCAGAACCCTAAAAATAGGTATTCTATAATTCACTATTTTACTCCTGTCTGCAAGAGCTTTTTCTGTAATTCATTAATTTATTTTCATATTTGTATAATTAGGGTTTTAGTGGTCAATTGGACATAGGAGAAGGAAAAATTTATAATTGATTCCCTAATCCAAGTTTCCCTACATCTGCAAGTGGCCTAGGGTATGATAGTGCTCGTCACTCGACCCTAGATCCTTGAATGTAAGGTGGAAAGGAGGATTTAAGCATCTAAACACTAGAACATTAACAAATCCAATTTCCCCCTAA
This sequence comes from Cunninghamia lanceolata, assembly GCA_027924645.1. Lineage (NCBI taxonomy): Eukaryota > Viridiplantae > Streptophyta > Pinopsida > Cupressales > Cupressaceae > Cunninghamia > Cunninghamia lanceolata. The sequence continues at coordinate 14,895,357 of BSBN01000803.1, forward strand.
ACATATATATATAATGTAGGAAATTACAAATTTTTGCACAGAAATGTGTGCTGGGGGGCCAAAATGGCCTATGATAAAACATTTTTGCCTTTTTGACTCCCAACATCGAAATTGGACAAATTATATATGAAAATTCACCTATGAGGCCTTCCAGACGTAATGGCAAGATCCTTTGGGCCTGAAAACACTCCGATTGAAAGTTGATTTTCATATCTAAGCATGAAACCCTAGTTCTGCAACTATGTCAAACAATCTCAGAATTTGGTGAAACAAAAGCTAAATCTGACTTTATCGAGCCTCCTGGATGCATTAGAACAACCAAAAATGCCACCAGTATAACTAGAAACACTGCAATCACCCGAATTCCATAAAACACATGCAAACCTCAGAGGTTAAAATGTTTCCGTCAAACTTTTCTGATTCTCCAAATCATATGAAGATGCAAGAGAAGAGCATACTGGGTTTTTGGGAAAACTTACAATAAGCTTATTATCCCCCCCCAAATCTCTCAAATATGGAAACTAAAATCTACTCTTGCACATAGAAAATATCTGATACCATGTTAGAATCTGAAAAGATGATTAACCCAGAAAACTAGTGCAAAAGAATAGATATCTAAACTATGAATGCAAATGATACGAAATCAAAATAGTGACATAGAGTTAGTCTCTAAGAGTAATGCAAATGCTAGAAGCAAAATAGCATTAAGAGGATGCAAAAGTAAAGGATACAAAATACAAGGTAGGTAGAATGCTTATATAGACTAGGGAGAGGGAGGAGGTAGCAACACCGACCAATGAGGAGCACCTATCTATCAGACTAAATATAGAAAAGTATCTTCCCAAGATAGCTAATGGTTGCTCACATGTAGGAAGGTGACATCTCATAATCCACTCACCTAATAAGACATGCTTTATTAACCTAAGCGAGATTAATAAAAGTGTAGGAAAAACCTAGGAATAAAGGAAAAATAAATAACCAAACTAGGAAATAAAAACCAGCACTAACACTTCATAAGACTTGTAAGGTAACTTTTGAACGTCTTCTCTCATATCCTTGTTTAAGACATGTAAGAAAAGATCGCATAATTCACGATGATCTATGTTTGGAGCACTTGTTGAAGAATAGAGAACTTGTTTCCATCGAGTGATGAAATGGGCTACTGATTCGATTGGTTCTTGCTTCATGGCTAAGAATTCTTAGATCTCTATCTTCATGAGTTTATTCATGTCAAAAGCCATGACAAACTCTTCGATTAATTGTTTGAATGAATGTATTGAGTCTTAGGTAGGCGATAATACCAATCCAAAGCTATTCCTTCTCTAGACACCTAAAAATGTCTTAACCCTTCGACCATTCTTTGACATTATCTGCATCACTAATTAATTAATTAATTATTCTATCCAACCCCCAAACCATCCATTCATCCTTCATCATTTAATCCCTGAAATTGAATTAATTAAATTAATTTAGCATTACACCTTAGTAAAATCATCGTAATTAATTAAATAAATATGCAAAATATTTATTTGGTTAATTTGTCCACTTTTCTAAGCCCAATTAATTAGGTAAAATCATACTTATCTAATTAATCCGCCCTACTAATTAGCCTACACCTAACCTAATTGATTAAATAACTATTATTTAATTAGCTACCCTAGCCTACATGGCCCCTAGACCTGGATTAATTAAATAAATTATTATTTAATAAATCCTAAACCTTGATTAGCCCACTCACTAATTTTCTCCAACCATATTAACTAAGTTAATCACCCTGATCAACTTGGTCAAATCTCACTTAACACCTTCTCCCACACCCACAAACAAAAAATATCAAAATATACTTAACCCCTCTAACTCATTTTTTGTCATTTTCATGCTAAAACATCTTCCACCATTTTAGATTACAAATGTACGGCCCCAAAAATGTGCATGTGTCACATGACCTTCACATTCCTACATAAAATGGAATTTTTAATTCCACCTCCTCCCAAGGAAATTGAATTTTTAATATCCTCACACATCAAAATCACATTAAATGCAAAGCCTTCCCCAAAATGATTTTTAAATTCATTTTTATTCTCCACCCTCCAAATTTGATGATCAAATCTCAACCGTCCATCTCACATTCAATCTCATCCACTGATCTCAACAATCAATATCCATCGTTGGATCAAAATCCCCTCCAATTTGCCTATAAATACAAGCCTCCACAAGCCATTTCATCATCCAATTTTAGAGCGAGCTTATTATGTCCAAATTTCTCCTAATTTTCATCAATCTTAGCTAGGTTATGTTGAAATTTTTAGTGAATATTGAGAGCATTTCACATTTTAAGTCCTAGTTTGGGCAGAGCAAGGAGCTAGTGGGTGAAAGTTCCTCACCCCTATCAAGGAGTGAGGAGATTGGAAGCATTTGAAGGTATAAATTCTCATTTGTTTTTGAGTTCTTTCATATTTTTGGTTGTTTCCATTTTTTCTCATCTTCATTTGGCATGCCCGATGGGACCCATGGTCCCAAACTAACATCTTTTTTTGAGTTTTCTTGTGAAGGATTTAGGTGTATAGGTTTTTCGGCACCATATCTTCATGGATCAACGCCATTTCCTCATGAAATAGTGCCATTTTTTATTGTTTCAGTACCATCCGATGTTGTTTTAGTGCCCTATTTCCATGACATCTGCTAATGTTTTTTAGGTTTCTAAAAAAAAAATTAATGCACATTTGAGCTTTTTATCACTTTTCATCATTTCTTACTCTCTGTTTTTATCAAAACATGACAAAGGCAGGGGGTCATAATGGCAAAATACACCTAAAATGCATTAGGAAAAAGTTTTTATAAAAGCATTAGGATATTTGTCACAAACTAAATTGTTTCCTCTTATAATCTAACCTATGGTGTTCTCTGACATATTTTGAAGCACTTTAACCCACTCATGACCTGTTTATTTTGAGTTGTGACTTCTTTTTGCATAGGTTTAGTTGGTTGTCTGTGGATTAGCACCATCACTGATGAGGGTCATTATAGTCCTCATCATTTAATTTTAATAAATATCAATCCAAGGCGGTGTCCATGGCTGTATGCAAAAGGGGAGAGGAATAACTTGCATGGTAGTCTTTTCTACAAAAGGGAATTAACAACAATTGCATGAAACAAACTAGGGTTTAAACTCTGTTGAAAAAGATAACTTAATCTAAGGAAAACAATAATTTGAGTAGCTAATCTAATTCTGGAATAAAGGAATTGCACAACAGAAAAATAAATTATTCTATGGAAAGCAAAACTGGAACAGCTAAAGGAATTCTGCATAATAGCAAAGCAACTAATGAAACTAAGAAATAGTCTCTGCCCTTTGGTTGGAGTGGGCCCTTGCTCCTTCCTCCAAAGAGAGACTAATCAATTCTAGTAATTAGAAAATTGATAGAACAACTTTGTTTATTCAAAAACCTTCAAGATCCAAAGTACATGCTACTGAAAGAAACAAAGTTCTTTTTCAATTTTATTCTTTTACAACTTCCTTTTTTTCTTTTCTATGCTATAGTTCTCTATGTATAACTATGGTTATTAAATTCTAATTGAGAGTCTCTCTATAGTAGAGAACTTATTCATGCAGCTAACTAAACTTATTTATCTAGTTAACTAAACTTATTCATTTAGTTAATTGATTATACAATTGCTGATTACAAGGAAGACATGCAATATCTTTTAGAAAGACATGCAACACCAAATGTGTATTTTTTGCATGGAATAATTACTCTTTAGTTAGATCCATTAATTTAGGAGTAATTATAGTCAATCTATCCTTCAGAAAATCTCAGAGTGTGTGTTGGTAGATTGGAAGAATCCGCAGCAACTTCATAAAGTATTTCTGGAACATCTTCGGAGCTTGTGGAACAATCAACTTCTATCATAAACTGATCATTTGTTTTACCAGGTCTCCTCAAATGCTTTCTGAGTTTTGTTCCCCTAACTTTCATCTTTCTAGATCATTTTGAATTTTTGAATTTCATTAAGAAATGAGAGAGATATCCTAGTTTTACTGAAACTATTTTTCTTGACTTTTTCTGTTCTGCATCTCCAGCGCTCTGTAACAGTCAACTTTTGTCATTAACCATTTATTCATTTTAATGAATCTCTTCAAAAAGCCTTCATGGATTTGTTCCTCTCTCTTTAAGCTTTATGGATCATTTTGAAATTTTGATTTCAATTAAGAAATGAGTGAGATATTGCAATTTTACTGAAACCGTATTTTTGACTTTTTATGTTCTGCATCTCTAGCGCTCTGTAACAATCAACTTCCATCTTTAACCATTTATGAATCTCTTCAAAACGCCTTTAGGGATTTGTTCCTCTCTATTTAAGCTTTCTGGATCATTTTGAAATTTAGATTTTCATTAAGAAACGAGTGAGGTATTACAATTTTACTGAAACTACATTTTTAACTTCTACATCTCCGGCGCTCTGTGCATCTCCGACGCTCTACAACTCTGAAACTCTACAACTTGACATAAAATAGACTTTCTCTTCACTTTATTGATAAAATAACTGTTGATCTAGAGGTGAACATGTAATATCAAGATAAACTCATGCATGGCATTGATTGTTCCATTTAGACAAGTTTATTTGATATTTAGCTAAAAATCTTCAAACCCATACTCAAGTCCAATTCAAAACTGATTTAATGAAGAGAAAATATATGTTTTTATTTGACTAAATATGAGACACTTTATGGTCTCATCATCTCCCCCACACTTAAGAGGTTGCAGGTCCTCCTGCACTTCATAATCATCTTTTTGAGCTAACCTCTTTACTTTTATTGCAGTTGCTCCAGAGATGCCTTATAGTTATTGTTCTGGTGTTCTCTGGAGAAGTTGTTCTAATGATCTTTGAATTTTCCATTCTAATAATCTCTAAAGCTCATACCCTGTTGTGCATCTGCAGAGCTGATACCTTGTTGATCCCTGGAGTCGGTGTTCTGCTAATCTTCGGAGCTAATACTCTATTGATCTCTGGAGCTAATACTTGCTGTTCATCTCCAGAGCTAATACTCTACTGATCTCTAGAGCTAATACTCTAATGATCTCCGAAGCTATTGTTCTGCTAATCTCCAGAGTTGATACCTTGCTGTCTATCTTAGTCTTCCATGTGACCATCATGCACCAATTTTTTCTCCATCCTTTTTAGCCCATGTTTTGCATGATGCATGCAAAGAGGTCTTCAATTTTTGAGAGCTGCAACAAGATCCTTTTATGCTGAATAACAACTGTATCAACCTTGTTTTTGCTAAAAATTTGAAAACCTTCCTTGAAAATTAGTGCCTCTTAAGAACATTAGAACATAACAACATTTTAGAGAAAAACAACTCCTAAAGAATAAACCAAGCATCATCCTACACTCTCCTTTCAATTAAGTTATAAATCCTTAAATTACATAAAGTCCACTTTAAGCCTAATGAATGAAGAGGGGGAAAAAGGGTGTTACTTTTAGGTTTCATGAGAAAAATAATTGCCCTATAATCTCCCCCACACTTAAGTTCTTGCATGACCTTTTACAGGCTACTTTTTTTTTTCTCCATCTAAGATTTTTACACATGGTTGAGAATTTAAAACACTTATATCTCCTTAACCATTGCTGCTGTGTAAAAACAGAGAGAGGTTTTTCATCATATGGTCAAGAAGAACAAAAACCTCTTTCAGAAATGCTGCTGAAAATTTCAAATGGGAATACATTTTTAATGGTTACTGCTGTGTAAAAATGGAGAGAGGTTTTTCATCATATGACTAAGAGGAAGAAAAACCTCTCAGATTTTCATTTGAAGTTCTGTAGCTTCCTCTAGAGCTAATTTGGCCACTTCTTAGTGTGAATGATTGGAAGATACAGATTGGTGGCTATTTTAGGGATTTGGGTCAAAAGTAGATTTTTGTAACTTAACATTTATAACTGAATTAAAAATAGAAGAATAGGATAAATACCTCAGGTTGCTTCTTTGTTGTCATTGCTTCTATTTTATTGAAGTTCTAGTGCTGGAACTAGAGCCCAAATTTGCAACAACCAATCATTTAGGATGCCTTCAAATGCCAAAATATCTGCAAGAGTTCTTGGAAGCAAAAAATTGTATAGAAAAAGCATGTGCAAAGCACTTATTTGCAGAAAATAAACCTACCATAACCTACTCTACTTAGTGATGTAGAGATAGGTTACATAAAACCATTGATTGGTTGTGGAAAATAACTTCCTTTCCTTAAAATATGGATACATGCATTCAACTTTTTGAAAGAAAAGGAAAACCATGAGAAGAAGATGACTGAAAATTTGAACTTTGATGCTTCACCTTCCTCTGAAATAACAACCTTCTCCATAATTTCTTATTCTAGTACATGCATGGGTTGATTGGAGAGATCTTGAAATCCTACCTCATATTCTAGTAAATGCATGATTAGAGGTAGCTCCTTGTTGTTCTTCAAATATCTGATCGGGCAACACTCCTTGGACTTTGAAGGCATCCAAATAATACTCTGCCATACAAGCTCCTCTAGTGGATACAAGATTTCTTCATTATACTAGTTATCTATTACAAGTAATAGGGCATCAATGTCTCCTTCTAAAATACATTTTTCATTGCTGGACATTGGAATCATGGTCATCTAGTTGAAGAGGCTGCACAAGAGCTGAAATTACATAACAACAAGGTTTTTCAATTTCTTTGTATGCAAGAACCTTATGATTTGGATCTGTTGTTTGGGGGGGGGGTTTCAAAACAATAAATCTAAAAAGACTACCAAACTAATTTTCCCCTCTTTTTGACTTGTTGTCACCAGATCAATAGCAACTCCCTAATGACACCTATCCTCAGCAACGACGCCAAAAATGATGAAGGTCGTTGCAGTCCTCATCATGTAATTTTAATAAATATCAATCCAAGGCAGTGTCTATGGTTTTATGCAAAAGGAAAGAGGAATAACTTGCATGGCAGTCTTTTCTACAAAAGGGAATTGACAACAATTGCATGAAACAAACTAGGGTTTAAACTTTGCTGAAAAAAAAAAAACTTAATCTAAGGAAAACAATAATTTGAGCAGCTAATCTAATTCTAGAATAAAGGAATTGCACAACAGAAAACAAATTATTCTATGGAAAGCAAAACTGGAACAGCTAAAGGAATTATGCATAACAACAAAGCAACTAATGAAACTAAGAAATAGTCTCTGCCCTTTGGTTGGAGTGGGCCCTTGCTCCTTCCTCTGGAGAGAGACTAATCAATTCCAGTAATCAACAAATTGATAGAACAACTTTCTTTATTCAAAAACCTTTAAGATCCAAAGTACATGCTGCTAAAAGAAACAGAGTTCTTCTTTTTCAATTTCATTCTTTTACAACTTCCTTCTTTTTCTTTTCTACGCCATAGTTCTCTATATATAACTATGGTTATTAAATTCTAATTGAGAGTCTCTCTAGAGTAGAAAACTTATTCATGCAGCTAACGAAACTTATTTATCTAGTTAACTAAACTTATTCATCTAGTTAATTGATTATACAATTGTTGATTACAAGGAAGACATGCAATATCTTTTAGAAAGACATGCAACACTAAATGTGTATTCTTTGCATGGAATAATTACTCTTTAGTTAGATCCATTAATTTAGGAGTAATTATAGTTAATCTATCATTCAAAAAATCTTGGAGTGTGTGTTGGTAGATTAGAAGAATCCGCAACAAATTCATAAAGTATTTCTAGAACATCTCCAGAGCTTGTGGAACATTCAACTTCTGTCATAAATTATTCATTTGTTTTACCATATCTCCTCAAATGCTTTCTGGGTTTGTTCCCCTAACTTTCATCTTTCTAGATCATTTTGAATTTTTGAATTTCATTAAGAAATGAGAGAGATATCATGGTATTACTGAAACTATTTTTCTTGACTTTTTATGTTCTGCATCTTCGGCACTCTGTAACAGTTAACTTTTGCCATTAATCGTTTATTCATTTTAATGAATCTCTTCAAAATGCCTTTAGGGATTTGTTCCTCTTTCTTTAATCTTTCTAGATCATTTTGAAATTCTGATTTTCATTAAGAAGTGAGTGAGATATTGCAGTTTTATTGAAACTGCATTTTTTTACTTTTTCTATTATGCATCTCTAGCGCTTTGTAACAGTTAACTTCTGTCTTTAACCATTCATGAATCTCTTCAAAACTCCTTGAGGTATTTTTTCCTCTCTCTTTAATCTTTTTGGATCATAATGAAATTCTGATTTTCATTAAGAAATGAGTGAGATATTACAATTTTACTGAAACTGCATTTTTGACTTCTGCATCTCCGGCGCTCTGCAACTCTGAAACTCTGCAACTTGACATAAAATAGACTTTCTCTTCACTTTATTGATAAAATAATTTCTGATCTAGAGGTGAACATGTAATATCAAGATAAACTCATGCATGGCATTGATTGTTCCATTTAGACAAGTTTATTTGATATTTAGCTAAAAATCTTCAAACTCATACTCAAGTCCACTTCAAAACTGATTTAATGAAGAGAAAATATATGTTTTTATTTGACTAAAGATGAGACACTTTATGGTCTCATCAATCACTACATAGAATCATGCCACCAAACCAGTCGACAAAAGGTAAAAAGGATAAAATTTGCTTTAGCGCAATTTTTTTATGTATTAGCACCATGTTGGAATTTAACATTTTTTTCTAATATTTAGCGCTATTTCTATTCTACTTTCTGTTGCCTGTCTAATTTTTGAATCCGAACAATTTAGCACCATTTCTTCAGTCTTTAGCGTTATCTGTATGTTTCTAAGTGCCATCCAAATCTATTTTAGCACCTTATATCACTATTTCAGTGCTATCTCTGTTTGTTTTAGCGCCATCTGTCTAACAGGTTTTCGAAGTGTGTGTAAGGTACTAACAATTTTTTTGCAGGATAGAGAACGCAGGCCAAAGATTTCTTATGAAACTACTGACTGGTTTGATGCAGTTTTCTCTTGTCAACGACTTGCTTTTTTTCACTAGCTTAGTTGCATTAAAGTAGTTAGTTGGTAAATTAACACTTGTATGCTTTGTCTTGTCTACTTATATATGTATGCTCTCCCCTCACACCTTAGGGTGATCTTGGGGATCAAAAGTCTATTTGTGGACCTTTTTCATGCTTTTAAGTGTTATCCTTGTTAGTTAATAGATTTGTCGCCTAACTCTGTATACTCTCACCGGAACAGATGAGAAATGTAGCAACAGTTGAGCCTACTATATTGGTATTCTACAAAGGCTCTCTACTTCTTTTATAAGGTGCAGCTACCTTCGATTGATATTCTTATGAATGAAAACTAGTATTGCTTTTAACCAGAAAGCAAGGCAAAGGCAATGCTTTTAACTAGAAAGCAGTAAAGGTTTTATACATCCAAATAATCAGAAGCTCAAAGACTCCCACCAAACTAATCATCTACAAATCGATAAAAAAACACCAAAAACCACATAATCACCACCATGAACAATGTATCAAAAGATAGACGGTTCCCAGCAATGAGTAAGAATTACAAATATCCAACCACCTCAATACACAAATATCATCAACACCGGTAGCAACACATTCAACATAAGAAGAATATGAATCCAAATAACCACAACACAAAGTTTACGATCATTCAAAACTCCACTGCATTGATTTCTATTACATGTATATAAAGTAATTAAACAAAAACTTAAAATTGATCTATCACCAAAACATAGTTTGCCAAAAGATTCCTACCTCGGTTAGCTAATCAAATTTATAGCTAAGCCGAACCATAACCAACCATCTTTAAACCCTAACGACTTCTAGAAGACAGTCGATTAAAAGAAGTTTAAACAATAATAGAAAAGGCCCTCCGGAGCCAATAATTTTTGAGCAAATATTGAAAAGTAACTAAAGCATATGAAAAGAAACTCAATTGAGGATTGCCACATCCTCTTCTCCATTATCAACTTCATCTGTCACTTCCTCTTCCCTCGCTTGTTCATCTTCATTCCTAGTGCAACTTTGTGCCATTTGAGATGCCTGTGCCTGTACTTTATCCTTGTATGCTCTGTATTTGTTGATTATAGGTGTCAAAGACATTCCAGGTGGAGTCCTAGTCATGTTGATTTCTCACTACTCTATTCGCATCAGCCACCTTTTGATGCACATCATCGAATCCACTCCTGACAGTCTTGATGTAGGCCGCCCTCCTTGCAAGTTTACCAAGTGATTAACCTGTTATAACATCATAGTTCATTATTTCCTCAGCTGCCAAATTCTTGAAATTATGTTTGATCTCCTTAACATCTAGCAGCTTTTCATCATTGGTCCCATTGCTTCGACTTCTATAACAAGAAAAGTTGTCTTGATCCTCATCATTTCTGAGAAACAAGTTGCAATTGCTTTCCTCATCTCATCCTCAGCAGATATTATAAGACATAGCTTCCATTCAACTTCATTGGTCCATACGTGTGTGTCTAATTCCCCAGGGTCATTCAAGATCTTCTCAGCCACTAGGATACCAACATCCATATTGGCCATCTCCTGTATCTCCTTAGAAGCTAAAGATAGGTTGTTATGATCACTCCTAGCCATTTGGAATTCTACTATTAAAGCTTCTCTTTTCCCATGAATGGAATCAAACAATTTAATTGCCTCCTCAATAAATAAAAGACCATCAAAAATGACTTTTTCTACCCATTGGTCCATAGCATTTCTTAGAGACAATGATCTTTTTATTTGTTGTAATAGATTAGGATCAGGGGCACTCAGACTCATATAAGGAGGGGCTTCTGTTGAGGGCATTATTATCTTAACAATTGACTGAACAAATAATGATAAAGAATGAACTTGAGCTTGCAACTTAGAATTCTCCTCTTGACCATTTTTGATATATTGTTGACCGAGTGTTTAACATGATAGAGCTCACCTTCAATAGTAGAAGGTCCTAGGTCTACTCTGCTCATCCTGAAGTTAGTTTCAGTCACTTCATCTTCGTTCTTATTCCCCACTAGATCTGTAATTTCCAAAAATTGATTTCCTGAGGTAAGGTCAGTCACCATTCTCGACATCCTCCTGGCATGTTTAGGCTTAGGGGTATCTTGTAGTAACTTAGCCACAGTATCAATACATGCATCCACTGTCAGTGTATACCTTTTCTTCTTTTCAACTGCTTTCTTTAACCAGGTAGGAGACGGGGAGGGAATATTAGCAACATTAACAACACTCATATTACCATCCATAGGCATAGGTGGAAAATTATTCTCTGGGCATTCATTTAGATCAGGGGAATTTGGGGCACTTAGCAGAGATTGCTGCATACTATATTCTCCTAATTGAGTAAAAATGAATGAGTCACTATCACTTACAAGGTTGTTGACAAATGGCACATGGTCTGCTTTTGATGAGGAAGTAGCCGATCTAGTATTGCTCTACGCTGGTTGACTATCCTGCTCACACGCCGTCTTTAGTTTACTAACCTCGTTAGGGGGCTGATCACCATCTCCATTTGATTGTGAGCCATCTCTCTTGAGAGTTGGGTCCAAACTAGCTGATCTTCATTAGGAGTGTGCAGTCTAGGATTTGTTTTGACCCTGAGAGGCTGACTCTTTAGGCATTGCTAAGCCAACACATTCTTTCACTTTTCTCTTCAACCATTTCTTTGTCTTTCTTATCACTTGGAAAGAGCAAAAATCTACATCTGTGATTTCCTTTTCAGATCACTTCATAAGAGGGAGAGGTCGTAGTGAAGCTTCATGATAGCCCTCATCTACAATATTGGAGTTGTCGTCAACCATGTTAGGGACTTGAATTGGCAACTCGAAGGCTCAAATATGGTCAATGGTTAATCTCATCCAACTCCTTCTCTGCACTTCTCTCTCATCCAAACAATCCTCCCAGAAGTCTTCAAGTTGGGGTTTGTGCAAATACAAACCTCCTCCATGCATATTTGTTTTTACATAATTTTTACTGTCAAAGGTTGCACGATTTGACAAACTATGGAGACTAAACTCATACAATAACTTATCAACACTTATGGCGCTATCATTACTTTTACAAGAATAAAATGATAGAGTCACAGGGAAGGAGTGGCAATTCTTGTTCATGGCATGATATTTTATATTCACAGTCTCCATTTGATGACATACCTCCAAAAACATGAGATAGTCAAACGAGTATCGTGGCAACTTCAACGGGCCATTTTCATAACCCCCAATTCTCAAGTAAGAAAAACAATCAAACTGCACATAAAAACTCCCAAAATTCATGACTAATGCGGCCTTCAACAGAAAATCTTCATTCCAGTGAGCCCTTGATTTTCTTAGTTAACGACATGGAAAATGCATCATTCACCCTCCAAAAATCTTTCATACTTGCAGTCTTTTGCAATTGAGGAAAAGTCTAATACACAGGCATACCGATGGCAGGAGTCTCTTGAATCCTTAGGCCAGGCCAAGTAGCCTCTCTACGAGCCAACACATAAACTAGCTGGGAACACATGTGAAACCTTACGTCTCACAAAAAAAATATTAGTTGTTCATGCATACTTTCACTAATAATTCTTGCCCAATCAATTTGATGATCTCCACAGATTAGCAAATTAAATCTACACATCCAAAAAGTGAAAGTATTTGACTACGAGCTCCCAACTACATGATTTAACAGAGTTATCATGTCTAAAATTTCTTCTTTGAAATGGCTCCTCGTAAGATTGATAGGGAGCCGTGATTTCCCCTTTCTCTCGATTTTGAACTAGGTCTTGGCGAGACAAGTTTGGCACCAGTCCTTCTTTTCATTATAGTATGTCCATGCAGAAGACACATAAACATCAACATTTTCTTCATACGCCTCCAAGTTTAGAACTAGGGCAACCGATTTAGAATCAATTTTTGTAACCACAGAGTCGTCTGAGGCTCTAATTTCCTGAGACTCTGAAAAGTAATTATTTGCACAAGCTACAAACAATTTAGGACAACGCACTACAAATGGAAAGCCTCTAACTTTGTGCAAACCACTACTAACAATTTTGTTTGCCAAGGGATTTCGGCCTTTGGACCGCATTCTTTTCCAGAAATGCTCAAAATCAACATGGCCCAATTCAGTATCTCTTACACCAGATAAACCATTCTCCACAATAGGGACCATAAGAGCCCCTTGGAATTTAAATTTCATTTTTACTAAATTGAGAAATTAGACGGCCAGAAACTCCATAGCATTCACAGACAATGTAGGAATATGCAATGCATTTGTAGGGAATTCTCTATGTAGATACATGAAAATAGAAAGTTTTGACCACATGAGGGAAGTGTTGTGTTTTTATAGCAGAGGAAAACAAGAAATGAGATAGAAACGGCTAATCATGCTAACCTGCAAATATGTAATTCCCACTAATATCTCGCATGTAGTGGATTAGTTGTTCTTCACTCTGCAATGCATTCCCTTAGCAAAATAATGCAACTTCAAGTGAGATAGGGAATTTATTAAAACTTCATGTCACTTCTCATAAACTCGTTCATAAAGAACATTAGATTCTGGTGGTGAATCCATCCTTGAAAATCATAAATATTTACCTCAAGTTTCCCTCTGAAAAATGTGCCAATGCATTTGCACGTACTTTAAATTAAATGCAGAATGACAAGTGTCATTTCATTGTACTGCACACCATCTCAGAAAAGGTGTCATGGGAATAGCGAGCACTCGAAGTCAGCAAGTCATGCAATTTTAGAAGCTTCGAACTGTAACATTGAGAGTTTGGAAGTTCAAAGAACTTCTAACCTCCTGACAACATAGAGTCTTCACAATAAAAATGACTAAGACTGACGCAAGGGAAGACTTTAAGACATTGGGCACAAAGATAAGTCGGGAAGTCGGGTGGTTCATGAATTCCTGAACCTGTCGACTTTGGTTCAAAAACATGAAGGATTTCTAACGACTCAAGAAATGACTAAGTAAAGTTGAACTCGGGAAGGAAGAAAAGGAAGTGGCAAACAAAGAATGGAGAAATTTCAAAGGCACGAGTGCTTTAGTAAAAAATTCAAAAATAGGGCAACAACCCTGAAGGGGCTACTTGCCTTGTGTATGCTCTCCCCTCATGCCTAGTGCGATCTTGGGTGATAAAAAATAAAGTGGAGGCCTGCTTGGGGATTTCATCACCCCAAGAGATGACCTCAACCGCGTGTTCTGATGTGGTATAGAAGCATTGCTATTTGAAAGATAGATTTAAAGGACCCTCTCACCTCTAAGCAATAGACCTCCAAGACCCTTGGTCTGCCAAGACTTGCGTGGTTGAGCGTCAGTCAGTTAGGACACCCCCGTTCATGGACTTGGGCCTCAAGTACCTTGTGTATTCTAGAGGACTCCCCTAGAAGCTTGTAACTATCCTAGATTAAGACCTTTCAACCATCATACCTTATAGTGCACTACTGCAGAGGAGGGGAAGATGCTTACCATATCGCTATATTTGAGATAGGCACTACCTTGGGCAAGACAAAAGTCTCCTTGGTAAGGGGGTAAGGTGGTCCATGACCTTGCTTTCCCTATCTATCCAAACTATAGCACCTAAGGTATTAGTGGGGGTGGGAATCCCAGTTTACTTTGAGTTGGGATTGACCAACGACCACTTCGTGAGATCTACAAGGTATGATACTCCCACTTGACTAATGATAGGATTGTTCATGTGCTTGGTGTGTCTTCTTGTCGAAACCCGTATAAGCCAATTTATACAAAGTCCACCTTGAGTAAAAAAATCCATTGTGTTCTCTTGTTTGAATGTTTTCTACTTACCAAGAAACCTTATCAACTTGAATTCTTGAAAATCAAACATTTGAGCCTTTGAAATCAGAACATTTGACCTTTGAATATCCAAAATTTTGAGCCTAGTATCCAAAAATTTCTAAAAGTGATCAAAACCCTATTCAAAATCCTAGGATCACTCATCGATCAGAGCCATAAACTCTCTGTTTAGCGCCATAAACTTCCTTGTCAGCGCCATTTTCTGTAGCACCATAAACCTGTTAATTTGTGCCATATTCCACTATTTTGATGCCATCCTAAACTGTTTCAGTGCCATAATTCGAGGGATTGGTGCCATTTGCAGGCCATATCCTACATGTGTCTTGTGACCTATTTCAGGATCCTTGCACTTTGTCCATCCTAAATACATGGTTACCTTGTCAAAATCATCAAAATCAAAATCCTTCATTTTGAACCCAAACCCTTGACTATATTTTTCCATCCACAATCCTTGTCCAAGTTCGCCCATATCATTTTATTTAGACCTTAGAGAAAAATTATTTTGATTATTAGACCCTTGACCATAGCTCATTCATCTCAAATCCAAAATCAATTGTTGAGTCCAACCTTTGTCCATAGTTCCATCTCCAAATCTAGTCTAACCTTTGTCCAACTTCATTTGCCACATCCCATTTGACCTTAGATAAACATCATTTTGATATTTGATCTTTGGTCATACGTTGTCCACCCATCAAATATTGTCCTCAACCTTTCACCCCATTTCCATTAATCCCTTCATCTAAAACCCTAATCTAAATCCATTATCCTTTGTTATCCATAAGACCTTACAAGGACCTTTTAATTTTCAACCTTGGACCTTTGCACACCCTTTTCAAATTTCTTTTGAACCCAAGTCATCCCAACCTTAGTCCAAGTCCAATCAATTTCATTTCTAAACATCCACTAACCTTACCCAAATCTTATCAACTCCATTCCAAATAGCAAATCCATATTATCCAAATCCTATCCACATTATCCAAAGTCCAACATCAACATCCAAAACCATACCTCAAATCAATTTTGTGAAAGAACTAAGTCTAGATCTTATCATCCTCTAATTTATAGGGTACTTAAGACTTTGTCTACCTTAAGTGCTTTTATAAATTAGCCTTTATTAACCCATGGAATAATTGATATAGGAGCCTAGACAACTCCTAATTTGATATATTCTAAGGTATCCCATTTTGCTTGGTGGTCATTAGTCTACCCTCAAGTACAATAACCCTTCCCTTTTTGCTTAAGGTCATTAGTCTACCTTGGGTAAGAAGGGACATCCTTTTATAATCCAAAGATCTAGATTTATTCAATCTCTCCTTTGATTTGAAAATCCTTTTCCAAACATCATCAAATTTATCCAACATCATCCAATCCTACCCATCCAAATCATCTAAGGTCTTCCTTGGTTGATTATCATCCAAATAATCCTAAGCATACCTTAGTCATCCATTTCTATGTCATCATCCATTTCAAATCCATCCTCAGAACATCCTTAAAATCATCATATCCATTTTCACCTTGGTCCAAGAAATCCTTTTGAGATTTAATCTCTAAGGTTATCATATACCCTTGATTCCAAAATCATTCCCAAATCTCTAAGGTCATAATCCATCCCATCCATCCTTTATTTTATCCTTTCACTTATCCATCCTTTTGGGTTCAATAATTTTGAAAATCAATTCACCCATTTACCTTTGAGGTTTAACCTCTAAGGCTTTTCATCCAAAAACATCCTGATATCTCCATCGTTTATTTCATCCTTAAGCTTAAAATTTTGAGATTTATTCTCTAAGGCTAAAACTATATCCCTTTTCATCACATCCAAACCTATCCATATCCACCATCCCTCACCCTTGGGTCCAATATTTTGAAATCCATTCTCTAAGGTATCAACCTTCTCCCACACTCTAACAATCCAACCAATTCATACCCAATCCATTGCATGCCCTTGCCAATGTCTCAAGCTAAGAAAAACAAGGAAATGGAACCTTTTAGAGTTAATTTTGGCATTGGGATGCCTCAAACCGATCAAAATAATATCCCCACAAACCAACCATAATCATCTCTTGATGCAAATGTTATGTTAAATCCTTTTGCCAATCAACCACTAGGCCCACCATCAAACATCAATAATTTGGATCAAGATGTTTTAGACTTTATGCAATATGTCGATTCCATGGACACATTAGATAGAGTCCTAAAATCAGATCCCACAAAATATCTTGAATTCCTCATCAAGCATGATGCTAGTATACCCAATGTCGCTACCTCATCACAACCATCCTCATCCCATAATGTTCCTAACACATCCCAAACTTCAAATACCAACACATCAACAATTCCAACTAACACGTCAACCACACCAAATCTCACAACCATATCAACATCTACTATTGCTACATGCACACCACAAATTACCCTTAACATTCCCAACAACACCATGCACACAAGTACTTCCACAAGTGTGCCTCAATTTGATGCCAATACCATAGCCTTCATGACACAATTATTCTCCCAACCAACTTACAATATGTCCAACATTCCTAACAACAATCCATGCAACAACCCTTCATCCAATTTTACATATGCACAACCTCCAATTTCCCAACCACCTATTACATCTTCCATCCAAACCTTACAACAAAATCCAACTACCAACTAATACTGCCACATGTCATGCAACAACTCCTTGCCTACCAAAAACATCAAGCCCAACAAAACCAAAACCAAAATCCACCCCAAAATCAAATCCCCCATTTCCTCCAATAACTAATCCATCAACAACAATCACACGTGCCACAAACACCTACCGAAGACTTATCTAGCATTGTGCAAACCTGGATTCAAAAGGTTTATGATATGCAACACGGACACAAAAGAAAGCAATATTCTTTCGAGGAAATTTGCCCATACCCATTTGATAGGACCATCCACATGCCACCCTTTCCTAAGAATTTCAAAACACCAAAATTTGACAAATACAAGGGGAAAGGGGACCCTAGGAAACACCTTAGGGAGTTTTACATTGCTTGCCTAGAAGTCTAATATGATGACACATATTTAATGAGACTCTTTCCTAGAAGCCTAGGTGGTCAAGCCACCGAATGGTTTGCACACCTTCCCCCTAGTATCAAAACATTCCATGAACTTGCGGAGAAATTTGTAAATCATTTCTCCTATAACTTTGAACATGAGATATCCATGACTGACCTTTGCAACACTAAACAAAAGAATGGGGAATCCTTGATTGCCTTTTTACAAAGGTGGAGGAGCCTAGCAAGCAAACTCCCTTGGCCAATTCCCGAAAAGTAATTAGTCACCATGTTTGTGACTAATCTCAACCAAGAAATGGGCTTTCATCTACAAATCCAATGTGCATCAACTTTTTAGTGTTGGGAATTAAGGTGTCTCAACCTTGGTAATTCATTGCATTATTTATGTTTGTATTTAATAATTCATTGCCTATGTTGTAAATCAATTGTAAATTTGATATTGTCATAGTGTGGGATGTGGCACGGTGATGTGTCATCCTACATGGAAGATGACAACTTGTAATTTTGTCCTCACATGAGGAGATAGGCATCCCACTTTGTGGAAGGAGCATTTTGCCATGTGTCGACATCTTGGATGTTGTGTAAGGGAATGTTTGATTGAAACGGTTATGATGGATTCCTCTGACGAAGCTTGTAAGATAGGTGAAGACATGTGTCATGAAGCATCTTTGAAAAAGGCATATTTGGGCGCTCCAAGGTGGACTATGACATGTTGTAAGAGAATATGCTATTTATAGCCTTTGTATGACAGATTCTCTTATAGCTGTAAGTTGTAACTACTATGACATATTCTATGACGGTCGTAAGTGTCGTAAGAGCATCTGTCATAGCCCATTTTTGAAATAGGCGACCTCTTTGGGATGAGAGCTGTGGAAAAGTGTCAAGCACATTCTACAATGTTGATCAAGTGTCCTTAGCATGGGTTTTGGGCCATGAGGCCAAGTTGGATGCCCATTCCAAGTTTGGATCAATATTGCCTTGTATATTCTATATAAACAGGTGCTTGGATGAGGAGATGGATTACAGGTTTGACAAGTACTGTTATGCTGCTAGTTTGTCTCCAGATACGAGTGTCGAAGACTCCTGAGAGCTTGCATTGCAAGTGTGTTGTAAACAATATTTGTTTTGATAATATATTGTGCAGGTTTTGGAGTGTGGGGTTTTTCACCCGATAAGGGTTTTGCCCATGTATATCGTGTGTCTCTCTTCTTTTGTCTCACCTTCTCTGTTATGTGTTTGCTACAATATCTCATGTTAATGGTTTAATGTTGCTGTAATAGTTAGGATAAAATTGAATTTGCACTCTCCTCCCCTCGTTAGATTAGTGTAGGAAGCAATTTCCACACACCTAGCTTCCTTTCATTGAGGAGGTTATAGACAAAGGGAAAACCATTGAAAGAGCCCTTATTGCTAAAGGCTCTATCAAAAATTATAACAATGACAACAACAACAACAAAGTTAACAACAACACCACCAACACCTCCAACATAAACAACAATGCCCAATCTAATGACAAACCTTGCTTTTGGGGTAAGAACAAAAACACCATCAACAAAGGTGTCACTGATCTGAAGGCCTTCCAAAATGTATAAAATCCCACCCCACCAAATACATCCATAAACAACAATAATGTCAATGTTCCTAGGAGACTGGCAAGACAAAACAACAACCCAAAAAGGAAATTCACACCTTTAGGGGAACCCATCGAAAATGTCTTGAACAACCTTGTAAAGGCAGATTTGATAACATTACCCCCTATTCGCCCTTATGATGAAAATAAATTTAAACCCTCTTGGTTTCATGAAAATTCCTATTGTGAATATCATCGTGTGAAAGAGCATAAAACATCTAATTGTATGAGGTTAAAACATTGCATTCAAGACCTTATAGATAGAGGTGATATAACCATTGACAAACCACCAAAACAATCACCTAATGCCAATCTAGGAGCATACAAGGATCCACTTTCAGATCATAACAAAGGAAAATCCTCATCTTCCAATCAAACCTACAATGTCATGTCACCTCCTTCTTCCTTCAATTCTGTTGTGGGTTGAATAGAATATTATTCCAACCATATCAATACCATCACCATTAGAGGCAAAGCACCTAATTGTGTCGTCACCACTCGTCATGGTTGTGTCTCCATCCATGGAGCCCCAACCAATGATCAACCTTCTACATCCACACCTACCAATCCACCATCTGCCCACAAGTATAACCCCCGAGACCACCTTGGAAAGACTCCCGCACAAATTTCCATTCTCAAATTGCTTCATACATCCCCCCTCCACAAGGACATCCTCGACAAAGCCTTGATGGAAACCCAAGTCCCTACCAACTTGAATCTTCATCAATTCCAAGCCATGGTAGGCCACATCGCCTCACCTCATCACCTCACCTTCTCGGAGAAGGACCTTCCTGCATCTAATGCCTCACATAACAAAGCCCTTCATGTCGAAGTCCTAATCCATAAACACACCATCAAACAAGTCTTAATAGATGGTGGCTCCGACCTAAATCTTTGCACTCTAAAACTATTACAACACTTGGGATACTCCGATGTGGTTGTGGACTCTAGTGAGTGTATAACCATCAAAGGATATGATGATACTGAGAGATTGTCCGAAGGTACCATTAAACTTCCCATTGAAGTGGGATGGAAAATTTTGGAAACCAAATGTCAAGTTCTTGATCTTGATCTCCCATACAACATTCTCCTAGGCTGACCATAGATTCATGCCATGCAAGCCGTCCCATCCACCTTTCACCAATGCTTAAAATTTCCCCACAATGACACATAAGTCACTATCTATCCCGACCCCCATCCTTTCTAATACTATAGCTTCTTGGAAGGACATGATCAAACTTTCTATCCTTACAACAATGCCACTAAAACATCCACCTCCCATGCTAATTCTACACCTTCCATGTCATACATTGATCCTTCCAACATCGCAACCACATCACAAACATCTACTCCTCCCGAGGTCAAGATCAAGATAAGTGACATGGAATGTGGTGAGTATGACCTACATGGCACATTTTGTGTGGGCCTATTACCACCATCCCCAAAGGCATTTGGTGCTCCTAAGGAAGATGAGTTTGCATGGTAATCATCAAATGCAAGCCAACACCAACCTTTGAGAAAACACACCTCCTTGAATAAGATGTTCTCGAAGACATATCCTCTTGGTTATACAAAGATGAAGACAAACAAGAAGCTCCTACCCTTCCAACCAAGATCTATGGAAAAGGTCTCAAGATTGTCAAATACATGGGTTACAAAGGACAAGGTAGCATAGGCCTTCATGAACAAGGAATTGTTGAACCCATCCAAGCAACAAGGAATCCTTATCTTTGTGGGTTAGGGTATGAAAAACAAGAGTCTATACCCACTAAGCTCGAGTGTATCTTTAGTGAGGATGCTAGGTCTTTCCCTATGATCGATAATGTCAACAAAGAGAACCATCAAGACTCTTTTGTTGATTTCGCCAAACTTTTTGAATCATCCATTTGCACCATTTTCACCTTGTCTACCATGCCATCAACATGCAATGATCTACCTCTCATCTATCCCCATCTAATATATTGGGACCAACAAAGACCTCCCGCCCTTGATGTTGTACAAAATGATGAAGCTATAGCCAAAATAATGGGGGTTAGAGATCACTTCCCCCTCAGAGATCACAAGGCTGGTTATATCATGGAACTAAGCACTTCTGCATACTTTAGGGAGACAATCCAAACTCTTAGTCACAAAAGTATGAAAATAAAAATAACATCCCCTAGTGAAAACCACTTTGTGGTACTATCGGATGATGAAAAAATTAAAATAAAGGATGTATCCCCTAGTGAAAACCTCCTCGAGGTGCTAGGGGATGAGAGAATGGACCTCCTCAAAGTACATGAGCTCTATCAAGAAAGGTCACCGATCCTAGTAGAAGCATCACATGAAATGAACCTTGGAACATAAGAAGCCCCCAAGATCACATTCTGAGCAGAATCCCTCACAACAATAAAACAAGAGGCTTTCCTAGCCTTCTTTAAACAAAGGAGTCATAACTTTGCATGGACATATGCCAATATGCCAGGATTGGATCCCACTCTAGTTGTCCATCATCTTGCTATGCATCTTAATGCAAAACTGGTAAAACAGAGGCTAAGAAAAATGAATCCACAATTGGCACTCCTTGTCAAAGCATAACTCAAAAAGCTTCTAGATGTGGGATTCATCCGTCCTATAGACTATCCTAAGTGGATATCAAATATTGTACCCATAGCAAAAGTCACTAGGGGCATCCGTTGTTGCACAGACTTCTGAGATCTTAATAAGGCATGCCCTAAAGATTATTTTCTGCTACCCAACATAGATATCATCGTGGATCTCACCGTAGGACATGAAATGTTGTCTTTAATGGATAGATTTTCTAGTTACAACCAAATTAGGATAGCTCAAGAAGACCAACACAAGACCTCTTTTATATGTCCATGGGGAACCTACTGCTGGGTTGTGATGCCCTTTGTGTTGAAAAATGTAGGAGCCACATATCAGAGAGCCATGATAGTTATCTTCTTGTTGGAATGAACAAGACAACTGAGGGGGGGTGAATCAGTTGTATCAAAAACTTTAAACCCTCATAAATATAAATAGATCCATATAAATTCACTTAAACCCCTTTTCTGTTATGAATATTAAACATGAAAAATAGATAACAAAAGCTTAATCACATCAACACCATGAACAAGAGAACACAAGATTTTTATGTGGAAAACCCTAAAAGGGAAAAACCATGGTGAGGATTATCTCACAATATAAAGTAATATCAATACTGAATTACAAAAAGGCTCACTACCCAAAAGAATGCTCATTGCCAAAAGAGGTGGCTCACTGCCAAAATAGGTGGCTCACTGCCATGAACTGAAATAATAACATCTACCACATGCCTGAGTTCAGTTCCAATGAAGCACAATACATATCACCTTCACAGCCTTACAACACAAACATCCTCATCTTCGCACACACACACAATACACACAAATCATTTACACTTATTTATATCAATCATTAACCTTGAAACATTCACCAAGGTTGG
The DNA here is from genome assembly GCA_027924645.1 of Cunninghamia lanceolata. Classification (NCBI taxonomy): domain Eukaryota; kingdom Viridiplantae; phylum Streptophyta; class Pinopsida; order Cupressales; family Cupressaceae; genus Cunninghamia; species Cunninghamia lanceolata. The sequence goes on from BSBN01000803.1 coordinate 14,918,297, forward strand.
CAACACAATCTACAACCTTTGAAGCAATCTCCAAGGTCGACAAACATACATAATCCAAATTAGGTTTGGACCTAAACATTCCTGTGGAGCAAAGGAAATAAAATAGACCATTTCATATCTTAGCTCGGATCTAAAGGCATATTCACACGCTTCAACAATCCATGAAGCACATCCGCAATTAGTGTTAGCACCCAAGTCGGCCAATCTTGTGCAAACACCAAGAACACTTAGGCACATGCTTCCAAGAACACAACCATATCTTGCAGATCAGGGAAAAGCCTTTAAACACAATATGGAGATATCCACAAACAACCTTAAGTCACCTGAGAACCAGCAAAATCATTTGCAACACCTTTCACTTGAAGAAGGTTCACTGTCTGCTCACAAACAACATTGCCAAACTCTGCTACACAAGAACTTGCTTTCCAAAGCATCAAATCACAAATCCTTTGGAATGAAGATAGCCGAGGACCTTATAAACATATGTCCAAAACTGCAACACCTGAAACCACTCTGCGGAGCAAAATACTTTCTCCTAGACACCGCTGCACAACCCAGAAATGTTGTCAATTACAGTCTTCAAACTGGTGAACATAACTTCCACTGCTTAGCGATCTGGACCATCAAATTATAGATTTATCATGTTGAAACACTTCTCTAAAACATATCCAAATCTCACACTTTGGCCTTCAACACAGAAGAAATGCAAAGCAAAAACTCAGATAGTATCATGCAAGCCAGAATACTATGCAACACATTGTTTCCTCTGGAGAGCAAATTTTCTCAAAAGCACTTGGAAACCCGTAATAGGAACAATATGCTAACATAATCAACACCTCTATAAGGCATTCAAATCACTTTAACATGACAACTCAATCAAGCAATAATCAACAATGTCAAAAGACACAGTTGACACCAATAACAACACAAGCATGTTGACATCAATGACAACACCTGCTAGCACATACTTGCAACAATCTATCTATCTTCCATGACCTTTTCTATAGCATAATGGAAGATTATGTAGATGATTTGCTGGGAAAATCATAGACTAGAGAAGACCATTTGAATGTGTTGACAAAAATCTTCGATAGATTAGAACAATTCAAAGTGTGGCTAAATCCTAAGAAATGTGTCTTTGGAGTCACCTCCAGAAAACTCCTAGGGTACATTGTATCAAGAAGAGGAATAGAAGTTGACCCTGCTAAGGTTAAGGCTATAGTGGACATGCCTCCACCCAAAACAATCAAGCAACTTTGTAGCCTTCAAGGGAAACTTCAGTCTATCCGCCGCTTCATAGCACAACTTGCAGATAAATGTCAACCATTCCAGCATCTTCTCTGAAAAAATACAGCATTTGTATGGGATAACGAGTGTTAGAATGCCTTTGAACAACTAAAAGGATATCTCTCTATTCCACCCATCCTTATTCCACCAAGGCAAGGACAACCCCTCCTTCTCTACAACTCAATAATGGAAACATCAATAAGGGCCTTGCTAGCACAACATAATGAACAAAGAAAAGAGAGCTATATATTATATCAGCCGCACTTTGGTGACCTATGAGCTAAATTGCACTCCTATTGAACGAGAATGTCTTGCCTTTGTCTTTACCTCACAAAAGTTAAGACACTATTGTTGGTGATTGTTTTGATGCAATCATAACAGTAAGTTAAAATTCACATATAATGAACTGAAACTATACTTGAAAGATAAGAAGGAATCATTTGAGATTCAACTAATCCCAAGTCTACAATGGTTCGGTTGGTCAAGTTCAGTTGGTCAATGTGAAGCTGTAATGTTCAAGGGGCCTTATGTAGTTTAGGTTTGTTTGGTGGTTTAATGGACTAAGAATATGCAAAAGAATCATAGATTTCAACAAGTATTTTGTTCATTTGCATACAAGTGTTACTGTGTTGCAAATTCAGATGATTTTCTTGAATTATTGCAGCTTTCTTCTTTATACATTTATGAAAACTATCTACTCTTAACTCTGTTATGCATGCTTCTTCAAATTTGAGACAATTTCCTTTAGATTTTTACGTTTTCAGCTAAATATTTCAGATGGGTTGGGAAAAGTTAGAAAGATCTAATCTATACCTCATTTAATCTACCGAAGGATCTAATTGTTTCTGTTATTCACTATGTAAATACTACAATAATTTGATCAAATCCACAGTAAAAACATTAAATGCAAGTTCTGAGCATTTTCACAAACATACATTTAAAATTGCAAGCTCTCAAAGAAAATATTTCAAAACACAAAGAAGAGCAGGAGAACACTCAGAAGATAGATGCAGAACTCCAGATTCTATTGTATTAGAAACGAATAGTCATACATGATTTACAATGTAGGAATGACTCTTAGTTTCATTGATCATACTACAGAGAACTTACAAGCTTTACAGATACAGTAAGGCAGCCAGACATTCCACGCGCACCTTACTGTAGACAAACAGGCGACCTCCTTCTTCTACTTCTAATCTAAACTAAGCTAACTTGCTGTGTTTTCCTAAAAATCCCTATGTAGCCCCTGTTGTAAAGTATTACAGTGTAGAGAGGCACAATATAAAGACATTCTGATTGTCCTCACTACAGCAAAAAACCTAACTAAACCCCTGGTTCAAACCCCTGGTTACAGCAATAAATACAGGTGAACCAGTTCTTCAAAATATCTCTGAGCAGTGTCAAATCTGGGCAAAATATTGCCCCTTCTGAGAAGTTCTGGCGGCTCAGCAATAACTTCTGTTTGTCTGTTGTAGTAATACCTTCAGCTGCAACTCTGTCCTCCATTGGGTTGCCCTTGACTTCTTCGCACTTCATCTTTATCTTCCTGCTCCTGAGATCAGATTTCCTTCCTCCATGATGTCAATGTGTTGAATTTCCAGCTGCTTCCTCAACTGCAAGCCTGCAAGACAAGACAAGCAATAAGTATCAAATTTTCCAAATGAACAGTAGGAAACCAAAATATCTGTTTAAATCAGGGTGACTGTGCAAAAAAATGTGGAAATCGGGTCCAAAAACTCTTAAAACGCGTCCAAAACTACATACAAACGTTCAAAAAAAAAAAAAAAACGGGTCAACCATCGCTGACCGAAAAAATGCCACGGGCGCAAAAAAAAAAGAGTTTAAAACTCCTATCGCATTTCCCTTTCCCGCCCATTGGTGTGACAATCGCCATCGGCGTGTCAAAAAATTGCTCGGCCGATGCTCACTGTTTGGCCGACGGCCCTTTCTCTTCGTTCACTCTTTGTTTCATTCCATCGGCCAGAGTTATGCCGATATAGCCCCAACGGCTTGTATTCTTCCTCATCGGCGAGAGATTCGCCATCGGTGAACTCCAAATTCCTTTCTCCAACCACTTTGATTTCACCGATGTTCTTACATCGGCATGACTCCTACCGATGCCCCCTTTCGTTGATTGCCATCGGCGTGAGATCACCCATCGGCGACTCACAATCTTCCTGTGCCGATGGCCTTACCTTGGCCGATACCCTTTTATCGGCGAGAGTTTCACCGATGTCTCCTTTCTTTGTTCCATCGGCGAGAGGCTTGCTCATCGGCGAGCCCAAGATTTCCTCTATCGATGTCATTACCCTGGCCGATGGCCTTTATCGACGTAAGTGTTGCCGATACCGCCCCCCCCATGCTCTACGGCGAGAGCCTCTTACATCGGCGAAGGCCAAAAACACTTGGCCGATGACTACCACTATACCGATGACTTCCTATCCTTACCATTTCTTCTATCGGCCCAACTTTGCCCATCGGCAAAGGAACTTCGACCACCACCGATAACCACTGTCATGCCGATAGCCCTTGGCTATCGGCGAGACCATACCCTTCGGCACAATCAATTCAAACTCGGCCGACGTTGTAAGCTATGCCGATGACAATATCATGGGCGAGAGATACCCCCTCAGGGTGACAATTTCACACACTGCCGATCGCATTTGTTACATCGATGGCAAAAGGCCATCGGTGAGAGACCTTACTTCGGCGACATATATTCGAACTCCGCCGATCACATATGTTAGGCCGATGGCCTCTTCGCCATCTTTCCCGCCTAAGCCTTGAACCCGAACCATTGAATGTGAGATACAGAGTGGAACCTAGACAAAATTGCCCATGACCTGGAACCACTAAATATGAATTTTTCAAAATTTTAAATGAATGCCAACAAAAAGGGCAAACAACTGACTGTATATTATGCAAAACCTGATAGTTCATTTTACCTAAATGATCATAACTTGCAAGATATGATGAATTTTACGATGGTTCAAAAAGCAACCCTGGCTCATTTTTCGCAAGGAATCCAACCATATTATGCAATGGTACTAAAAATACATTTTTCCATATTTTTAACAAGGTTTGCAAATTTGACTCTCTTTTCCCTTTACCACCAAGCAAAACAAACACAAGAAGAAGCAAAAAAGCAAAGCAACAACAGGGGTCCTCATTTTGCTAAGGAGCAAAATAGGGCGTGTTGTGAACATCACAACAACTATATGCTTAATCATAAGACAAAGTTGATTGCCAAAATTGATCCATTAAAATATCTATTGACTAGAGTAGCTATCATAGGACGGATGGCTAAGTGGGTCATGATCCTAAGTGAATTTGATATTGAGTATACAAAGCAAAAGGATATTAAGGGACCATTAATTGCTAACTAATTGGTCGATGCACCTATATCGACAGAACAACCATTGCTTTCAGAATTCCCAGATGAGTCAATATTGACAGTAGTACCAACAACAGATACATGGAAGATGTATTTTGATGGATCCTACACACATCATGGCTCGGGCGCAAGTATTTTGTTTGTTACCCCTCAAGGAGACACTATTCCAAAGTCCTACAAAATAACATTTCCATGCACAAACAATGTAGCAGAATATGAGGCCCTTATCACAAGACTTCACATGGCCATCCAATGGAAGATTGAAAAGATTACAGTTTATGGTGACTCCCAACTAGTTATCAGGCAAGTCAATAATGAATACAAGACAAAGGATGACAAGTTCTTACCATACAAAAGTATGGTTGATGATTTCAAAGATTACTTTCATGATATCCATTTTGAACAAATACCAAGGTTGAACAACAAAGTAGCAGATGCCATGGCTATTATAGGATCCTTGGTTGACATTAAAAAAGACAACAAAAGATGTGAGTTCCTGATTGAAGAACTTCCAATACCAGCCTATGATGTCCCACAACCTGAGCTAGTATGCGACATCATTGGTCCCTATCTTCATGGTACCAAGAGACCTACATGTACCTCCATGACAACATCATCCCACCCAACTTAACATCCGCTCAACAAAAAACCTTCATCTGTCGAGCCTCCTATTTCATCATGATAGGTGATACCGTCTACCGAAGAAGTCTTGATGGTACTCTTTTACGATGCCTCAATTCTAGGGAATTTGAAGTAGCCTTGTAAGAGGTACACGAAGGTATTTGTGGGGCACACTCTAGTGGACCTACTTTAGCAAAGAAGATTCTAAGGATAGGATACTATTGGCCCACTATGGAACAGGACGCCCATCAGTTCATAAAGAAATGTTTGCCATGCCAGCAACATGGTGATCTTATCCATGCACCATCACAAGAATTGTAGCCGATAACAACTCCATGGCCCTTTTCACAATGGGGGCTCGATCTCGTAGGCAAAATTCACCCACCATCATCTAATGGCCACAAATTCATCATTACCGCCACTGAATATTTTACCATGTAGGTAGAAGCCATTCCACTCACTTACACCACCGGTATCCAAATTGCAAAATTTATCCTCCACTACATAATATGTCATTATGGCATTCCTCTTTCCATCATCACCGACAATGGGAAACCATTTAAGAACCAAGAGGTTCGCACCCTTTGCAAAAAATTCCATATCCAACACCATTTTTTCACACCATACTACCCACAAGGTAATGGTCAAGATGAAGCTTCCAACAAAACCATCTTACGCATTCTGAAAAAAGATGGTTAATGAAGCCAGCCGTGACTAGCACCTTCAGCTTAATCCCTCCTTATGGGCTTACTGCACAAGCATTCGCACACCTACAGGAGCCACTCCATACTCTTTAGTAAATTTAGTTTTGAATCCATTTTTCCTATAAAGGTCGAGCTCCCTTCTCTTAGAATTTTATTATAGAATATCATCATTGAGGAATATTGAGTTGTACACCTAAATGAGATAGATTGCTGGATGAAAAGCGTCTTAGTGCTCTAAATCATCTTCAGGCCTTCCAGAATCGCCTACGCAAAAGCTACAACAAAAAGATTAAGAACCATCAATTTGAGATAGGCGACCTTGTCCTTATGGAAAATCAGAAAAACCTACAAGAGCGCCACAAGAAAGGAAATTTTGAGCCTAATTGGTTGGGACCCTATGTCATCACAACTAACTATGGGTCAGAAGCTATAGACACTTAAAAATGTCCTGGACCTGCGAACGACATTTTCACGCATATTCCACCTTAATTCCACATTCTGCTATTAATTAAATAATTTTTTAAATTTATTTAATTAATTCATGCCCTCTTGCACTTGATAATTAAATAAATTTCATTTATTTAATTATTTTAGTTGCCTTCTTCTAAATTCCTCTATAATTAAATAACTGAATTATTATTTAATTATTCACTAATCAAATACACATACCCCCTTTTAATTTAAATAAATACCCATTTATTTAAATTATTTACCTTGTCCTAGATTAAATAAGTTCCCACTTATTTAATTTAATTCCTACACTTTACCCATTCCTCACAAAAAATTAAATAAATCACTACAATTTATTTAATTTTAAAACATTGCCCACCTCACCATTTCCTCTAATTAAAAATTGTCTTCTTGTGGCTAGGAACCCTAAAAACATTTTTAGCCCTTAATCTTAACCCTAAGTCAACTTTTCATCTCAGCCCTTCATTCACATTTCACCTTCTATAAAACCACTTTGACCCTCTCATTTTCACCTCACCACTTGTGAATTTGACTTCTACCATTGTCAACACTAGAGCTTTCATCCCATTTACAGACCTGCAAATCTGAGTGCATCATCATAGCTAGGTTAGATAGCAACAATGGAGGAAATGCATTAGATATCCTAGGGTTTCTTGTTCTTATGCTTGCATGTTTAGATTCTAGGTTGTTTAAGGGCTCTATTGCGTGGTTAGGGTTTCAATTTGCTGTTCCTAGGCCTGTAGCAGAAATTTTACCTGACTACATTGGTGAACAAGACGTGAACAAAGAAACCCTCACCCAAGAGTTGGACAAGCTAAAACAATAATTCTCGAGCTTACAAGTCTCGGGGACAAAGAAACCATACTCTATGGAGCACTTATGCCCATATATGTTTGACAAAAGCATTTACATGCCTCCTTTCCCCTCGAATTTCACTGCGCCTAACTTTAATAAATATAGGGGAAAGGGGAGTCCCGTTGAACATGTATGCGAGTTCTATACTGCTTGTCTCGAGCTCGCCTATGAGCATACCTACTTAATGAGACTCTTCCCAAGGAACCTTATAGTCCAAGCTCTTGAGTGGTTCGAACATCTCCCCATGGGGATACGAACATGGATTGAACTCGCAGACAAATTCATTTCACATTTTTCCTATAACATAGAGATAGACGTAAACATCGCCACCTTGTGCCAAACAAGACAAGAGGATGGGGAGACCTTTATCTCTTTCTTCCAAATGTGGAGGGGCCTAGTAAGTAAATGCCCTTATCATATTCTTGAGAATTGACTTGTGCCCATCTTCATAACAAATCTTAACAAAGAGCTTATGCATCAATTGCAAATCCATTGTTGCACCTCCTTCGGAGAAGTGGTCGAGAAGGGGACGACCATTGATAAAGATCTTATCACCAAAGGCATAATAAAGATCTTTAATAAAAACCAAAACACCCAAAACATGCCCTACGACAAGAACAAGACTTGGGCTTGAAATAAGAAAGTCACCAATGACGGGGTGGTGGATGCCAAGGCATTTAGGGCTGGTGCCGTCATCACACTCCAACCACCCCTCGTGACAAACAACCAACCACATGTGCAACAACAACAACAACAACAACAAACAACAAATGTAATTCAAAACAATCAAAGGAGACCACCTCCTAGGAATAACACACCTCGACACAATTATATGCCTTTGACGGAGCCAATTGAAGTAGTCTTTCAGAAGTTATTACAAAACAACCTTATCCAATTGCCAGAAATTCAACAATATGACCTGACTTTTAAACCTCCATCATGGAATGACAATGACTTCTATGATTACCATAGAATAAAAGGTCATAAGACGTCAAACTGCTACAAATTGAAAAACATCATTCATGACTTCATTGACAAGGGTATTGTAGGTGTAGATCATCTCGCTGGTTCCTCCAACACTGATCATACCATCTTTATTGACCCATTGCAAAATCACGGATCAAGAAAAGCCTCCATGTCCAGAACCAAACCACATGAGAGTGTTAACCACATCAATGTTGCTTATGACTATACCAATAATAGCATCCACGTGTACGATAACAACAATTCCATGATTACCATCAAAGCTCGTCCAGAGTGCGTCGTGACCACCTGAAAAGCTAAGATAATGCTGCAAAGCACTCCCGCCAACCCTACCAATACATCCATTCTACAACCCAAAGGCCAATATAACCTTTTGGACCATCTAAAGAAGACCCTGACTCAGATATCAATCTTCGAATGCTCCATCTTTAACCTGAACATAAGGCCATTCTAGACAAAGAACTCCTAGAATCTTCCATCCCCACTGATCTAAATGTTAATCAATTTCAGGCCATGGTGGGACATTTAGCCACTATGAGCAACGTGTCCTTCACAGAACGTGACTTACCTTTAAATTGCCCAAATCACGCCGACCCTCTTCACCTAGAAGTCTTTATCAACAAACATAAAATCTGACGAGTCCTAGTAGACGGTGGAGTAGGATTGAATATCTGTCCTTTAAAATTGGTAATAACACTGGGCTACTCTGAGGCTTGCATTGATCCAACCAAAAGATTCATCATCAAGGCATATGACAATGCCGAGCGTTCTTCCAAGGGAGTCATCATCCCTCTTGTAAGAGTAGGACCCGCCACACAAGATACCGTATTCCATGTATTGGATATCGAGCTACTTTATAATCTCATCCTTGGCTGACCATGGATCCACGCCATGAAGGTCGTCCCTTCCACCTACCATCAATGCATCAAATTCCCCTATAATGGCATGGAAATCACCATCCTTAGTGATCCCGATGCCTTCCAATACTACAGCGACCTAAGAGAGGTGCCCCAACATCACGTGCCTGTAAACAGGGGAATCTCACCATTCACTTCATCCAATTATGTCAACCCATCTACACTATCCAAATCCGTTGCCACTTTCACCCCACCAACCAATCACAAAGTCCAAATCCAAGACAAAGGATGCTGTGAGTACAAGATGGAAAGGTCATACTGCATTGAAAAACTGCCCACATCACCCAAGTCTCAGGGAAAGCCCAGCCCTATTCTATCGAAGCAAACTCTTGCAGCTGGTCCCACCACATTCACAAAGTGGGGTGAACTCAATAAAGAAGACATTAGTGATGACATATCCACATGGTTGTATAAGGAAGAAGAAGAAGAGGTCAAACATATCAAATTGCCCATAGAACTGTATGGTAAAGGGTATGAATTTGTAAAAAAACAAGGATATGACAGGCATAGTGGACTTGGACTCAATGGAAATGGACACACTGAGACCCTTTAGCCAACAATGTGGCCACACAACAAAGGGTTGGGATATACCTCACAAAGAGAAAGGGCTCCATGTACTAAGTTACTTCTGAGAGGGGAAATGAGTACTTTCTGAGAAGTCAAGACATCAAGAGATCTGCCCAAACCTGAACCCAAACCATCCACACTAGATTTGCCTACACATTCCACATTCGACTCATCTGAATCATCCACACCCGACCTCCCCGAAGGTGCCGCTTGGACTAGCATCTTTTGGGGTCCTGATAACACGTTCATTTACACCCTGACTCCCATGACCATTAGCTAACTAAACATTGATGATGGCTTACCCTTAGTCCATCATGAATTAATCGACTGGGACCAACAAGATCCACCTAGCTTAGATTTATTTGAGAACGACGAAGCGATAGCTAAGTTCATGGGACTTCATGAAGGCATACCTCTTGGGGATCACAAAGTTGGTTACATCGTGGACTTAGACAACTCTACATACTTTGGATAAGCTACTCCACCCTCTAGTCGCAAAAGTGAAAAGAAAAAAGAAAAAAATAGGTCTCTGGGTGAAAACCGAAAGGTGCCCTTAGATCATTCAAAAGTAAAAATAAAGGATGTATCCAAGGGTGAAAACCTTCCTGAGGCGCCCAAGGATGGAGGGTTGGAAGTGTTTTTGGAAAGAGACACTACTAGGCATGATAAGTGTTGTCATTGATGGCAACCAAGTCTCTCTACACATCCACTTTACCTAATTTGCCTAGTCCAAAAATCAGATTGAAGATTTGTCTAAGTCTGAGAAGTCAAGAACAGAGTGTGTGACAGGGTCTGGTATCCTGGTCCAGATCTCCTCGGGAGTAGATCAGAGTTTGCTGCAGATCTGAGGGAGTCATAAGCATTGCCAGAAAAATCTAAATCCAAATTTTTGGCCTCCGATGATGAAGGAGTCAATAGTTATTAGCATATGAGTATCGGGTTAACATTTGACAGAAGAAGAACAGGCCGACCTTGTAATTGATCTTGGTTCCAGATGTTTGGAAGTTGTTGGTTGGACAAGTTGTGTTGATCAGTGATAGTAGTCAACCTGACTAATGATTTGTGAGTGCAAGTTTTGGTCTGCGTCTCAAGTTATGCATGGATCTAGCCGACAAAGCAAAGTATTCAATAGAGTTCAAAGTGTTCTTGAAGCTAACTGAAAAATAATTAAAGACCAGGATGCAGATATATATAGCCGATGGATTTGGATGATTTTGGTGTGAGTGATGGGAATATGAAGTAAAGGCATAAAGAGCAGAGATCTAAGATTCAGATGAAGGCAGAGCAGTAAATAGGGCAGAGTGAAGATGAAATGTGTAAGATCGATGTTTTGTGCTTAACTGGAACTGAACTCATGCATTAGTAGATGCTTCTCAATAGTTCAAAATTTCTGTTATTCTCTTGTAATCATTTGTAGGAAGTGAGCCTCTATTTGAGCAGTGAGCCCAAAATGCATGTGCATTCTCATTTGTAAAAATACTTTTAACAGGGTATTAATTTTTGTGGGTTAACCCCCACCGTGGTTTTTCCCTTAATCGGGTTTCCACGCTAAAAATCATGGTGTCAAGTGTGTTATTTATGATTCTGCTCATATGTTATTGATTCATGCTTTAATGTTTATTTGATTGTAAGTTTAAAATCAGAAAAATCTAAATTGTGTGACAAATGATTCACCCCCCCTCTCAGTTGTCTGGACTAATTCCAACAATTGGTATTAGAGTCAGGTTCCTTTAAAAGAGCCTAACAACTTTAGGAAAGATCTTGGAAGGAGTTTTAATGGGTTAACTCAAAGATCAGATTTAGTTGGCCCTAGAAGATCTTGTTCAGTCTAAAGCAGAAATTAGTAATCTAAGAGGTGAACTTAAAAATGTTGATGATACAATGGAAATGTTAAAAGACAAATTAAAAAAATCCATGGAAAGGAAAAAGGAGCTACTTCTGCAGTTATCTAGTTTAACTGAAGAAAATGGAACGAATGAAGCTTTGAAAGAAAAGACAAGGAAATGTGAGAAGTTGTCAAAAGAAGTTGCTATTTTGAAAATTGAGATGGAATCTGGGGCAATAAGGCTAACCAAAGAAATTGAGCAAAGAAAGAAGATTGAAGAAGACTTGAATCAAACTCTAAAAGAAAGAATTGATGAATGCTACATATTAGACAGTATAGCTGGCCACCTAAAGTCTGGTCTACAAGAAAGTAGAGACAATAAAAGAGATCTTGAAAGACAAATTGTCATTCTCAGACATGACCTACAAGTTGCAAATGAATACAAGGAGAAGTTCAAGATAAGTTTAGCCAAACTTGAAGCAATACTTGAGGGTCAGAAAAAGGCTTATGACAAGCATGGTCTTAGATATGAGAAAGGTGAAAGCTCCGGATCTAGACAAAGAAAATCTCAACCAAGGAATGAGAGATATAAGCCTAGAAGACCTCCGGTAAGACAACCTAATGCTCAAAGATATCCATCATTCAATGGATATTGTTTCAATTGCAATAAATTTGGCCATAAAGCTACTCAGTGCAGAAGCAGAGTAAATCAAAATGGTCCATCCTTCTCCAGTCAATGCTTCAAGTGTAAGAGGTATGGTCATAGATCAAATGAATGCAGAAGTATGATAATGAATAATGCTAACAATAGAGGAATTGGAAATTCTTTCAATGGTTACTGTTTTGCTTGCAATGGGTTTGGACACAGGGTTAATCGATGTAGATCAAGAGGAAATCAAGTTCATAAGCAAGGAAATGTTGTGTGCTTTAATTGCAATAAATCTGGTCATATTGTAAGATTCTGCAGAAGCAGGAACAATGGAAGAAGAGGTCTAGTAAACAAAAAACTAGATGAGCAAAGACAAGACAAAGGCAAAAGTAAAATTGATGAGAATGAGATCCAGAATGAAATGAGCAAGACATGGGTCAAGAAAACAATTGTGAACCATAGTAATGGGTCCATACCGAAATCTGGTGCTGATAATTCCTCTAGAAATTAAATTAGGAGCATTAGCTTAGGGGGAGCTACATTGAAAATCAAATCCCCTAGCCAATAAGTGAGTGCCTAAATCTGGCACAGTGAGAAAAGAGATCTTCGACTGTTTAAGATCGTTTGGAAGGATTTCTGGAAGAAAAGAGATAGATCACTTTGCATCAGAAGAAAGTGAGAAGAGGAGGGAACGAGCTCAGAGCTGAGAATTCTCAAGAATTGAAGCACGAAGAGGATCTTCAAGCAAAACCCTAATCTGTGGAACAAGGTATTTATGTTTTCTGCGAAACCTCTTGAATTCTCAATCTCTACAAATGGCTACACCTTTAGTTGTTGATGTCACTAAAAGGCCCCATCCTAAATTTAAGAAGCATCCTTACAAATTTGTTGAAGTCAAGCCGCTAGGTACTTTTCGGGTGTTCCATATGGGGTTTTACATGTTGAAGACATTAGTGTATACATTCATTGCAATGTATAAGAATTTGGGAATCTGAAACTGCTAGAGTTGTTTAAGAGCCATCTAAAGGATGACAATTACCAACTGAAAGATGAATTTGAAGCCCTAGAAAGAAAATATTTTCTACAAATTATTGAATTTTTGTCCTTTGATGAGAATAAATGGGTTCGTTATGTGTTGATCCGAATGCACGATGAATTTATATGGCTGCTGAAACCATTTAAGATCACCAAAGATGTTATTAGAATTCTGACCGGGTTAAACTCAACTAGTGGATTACCCATCTTAAAAGCTGTGAAAAACTAAACTGTTACCGATGTAACCGGTGCCAAATTCGATAGGAGGGCTATGACTATAAACGATATTATAAATCTGGATGTGAAGTTTGCTTCCATAGTGATAGGCTATAAGATTTATCACTCAAGCAGAGAAAACTCTGTCTCTGGAATAGCTATATATGCAGCATATAAAATGCTGAAAGAGAATGCAGACTCTGACCTCTGTGAGCTACTATGGGCTCAACTATTTGAAAATTTGAACAAAATCAAGAAAGATAAGAAAAATTCCTTCAAGTATGGTTCCTTGATTATATGCTTATTTTTCTATTTTATGAATGAAGTGCCTGGAGTGCAAAGTGTGCACTGGACAAATGACAGGCTAGTGGCAATCCAGATAAGACATCATTTATATAGCCTTGCAGATTTAGGTGCACAAAAGACTGCAATTTGGGGGTATTTCAAAAAATTTCAGAGTCTGATGCATGCAAGGGAAAGAATCCCTAAATCAGTTGTAGAAAAGTACGAGAATGAGATATGTTTTATGATTGACACTGATCAATGTCTGATGGAAGCTGTAGAACTAAGAACAGTATGGATAATGCCAATGGGTTATGAGGTGGATGAGAGAGTTTTGGACATGTATGCTTAGCATCTTCTGAGCAAACCTAAAGATACATCTGTTGAAAGATTTGGAACATACAAAGAGCTAAGTCTAAAACTACATGTGGAGCTCAAGAAGCCAGAGATTAAAAGAAAAGTGATGAGGCAGGTTGAAACATATGCTGAGAGTATTGGCATCACCAAAGAAATAGTAAGAAAGAATAAAGAAAGGATTGAGGAGATGAAGAAAAGAGTTGAGCAAGCTCCAAAAGAAAGGACAGAAAGTGAGCCAGCAACTGCTCCGAAAGTCCCACCTAGTTCTTCAAGGAAAACAAGAAGCTCTGCAACTGTCTCAGAACAATCCAAGTCTATTCCCATTAAGACACCGGAGGCCACATCATCCAGTGAATGAGGAAAGAGGAAGAAAACCAAGGCCACAAGAGCCTACAAGAGCACAAAAGATGATGAGGAAACAGAGACAGATGAAGAAGTTAAGGAGATAAGATCCAAGAAAGCCAAGACTTCAAAGGTTTATGAGGACCAGCCTTCCAAAAGAAAAAAGGGGAGTAAAAAGCAATAAACTGGTAATGTTGCTACGACAATTGGTGAAATTGTAAAAACAATCACTATTCATGGAAATTTAAAGCCTATCAAAGTTTACTATGATAGTTTTGATCAAGCAAATAAGAAAATTTTGGAAGATGCCACCATCCTGTGTTTGAATAAATTCAATAGAGCCCTATTGGAAATTTTACAAGAACTTCCTAAAAGTTTAAGGAAAATACTAGAAATGAGGAAAGAAGCAGCCAAGGCTAAAGATCTAGAACTCAGAGAGTATGTCCTCTCCACTTTGTATCCTGTAATGACTAGAAGAGAAGCAGATAAAATCCTCAGAGAAGTTAAAGAAAAATTTAGAAACAAGGTTTGGATGAACAAACTATTGCTTGGTGAAACTGAGGAATTTGCAAAAGAAATAATGGAAATTTTGAGAAAGGCCTTAAACAAGGATAAATATTATATTATTTTAGAGAAACAAGTTGAAGAAGACAATCCTCTAATTCTGGAACTAGAAGCTCTAGAAGAAGAGATTAACAAGGGAATTGATGACCAAGATGTTAATTTAGATCCTCCGGAGCAAATCTATGAGGAGACAGATGATGGAATTGATTCATCAATTATAGTTGTTGGAGAAGTGAACATCAATGAGCAACAAACTGAGATTGATGACTCCTCTATTCTGGGAGAGGAGCAAATAAACAAAGAAGATACATAGATGATGGACCAAATTAATAATGCAGGTGATACTCTAACTCTTTCTGACCAATCAGAAAAGGAAGATAATGTTGAGAATACTGCTGCCACACTAGATCCTCTAGAATAGATTTTAGGTGGTGAGGACAAAGAAGAGAATCCTGCTACAGATGATATAAAGAAAGGTGAAGTAGAGAAAGAGAAAGAAAAGAGTAAGGATGAGAAAATAGAAGAAGATGGTGGAAATGTTGAAACACCCAAACAAGATAGTCCAAAGAAAATCCAAGAAGAGGAAAGTGTTCCAGAAATTGTTGCAAGAGACACTGCAAAGGTAGTGAAAAGTCTCCTGGATAAAGAAATGCTTGAGTTTGATGAACTTGAATTACTCCAAGGACCATTTAATCTAGATGCTCTCTCTCTGGTACAAGTGATGAAGATTGCATCCTTCACTCAAGCCAAGGCCAAAGAGAAGTTGTTAAAATCTCACATGGAGGACAGTGAACTATTAGGGCTTGCAACCGGAGTCTTGGAGAAGTTATTCCCAACCTACCAAAAGAGTTCATCAGATTCCCCCTCTAGTCACCTAAAGAATCTTGTAAATGTTGTAAGTACACATTTTAAGTCTTTTGAAAAATCTACAGAGGTGAAAGTTCAGAAGGAATTTTTGGATAAGAAATTTAGTGAAGTATAGAATCTAATAAGAAATGATAGGATGATACTTGGCATTAGCACGAGGAGTATTCAGAATGCTCTAAATGATGGAAGTGATATGTACAAATTATGTCTATCATGGCCCAAAGTTAGTGAAGATATTGAGAAGAAGATAAAGGAGAAAGAACAGAAATTGTCAAATCTTTCTCAATTTTTTTATCCTCTAACATTTTCGCCTATAAGTCAAGAATGTCAAGTAATTAGCTTGATAGATGAGATAAAGAGGCTTGTTAAAGAAAAAGGTAACATTATGAAGAGAATGTGTGAGCTCTGGGGATTGATTGCCCCCAAGTTAGAAACCATGTTTAATGCCTTATCAGAAGCTCAGACTGCACTTGAGACAAGTAATCCTCCGGATCTGACTAAGGCAGAAGCATATGCATTTTTATTGAGTGGACACATCTCAATTTTGGATGGAATGAAGGGAACTTGGGCCTCTAAACTTGTGCAATTGAAAAATAGTTTTGCAGACATTCTCAAGTTCATGTGAATAGAACTTAATGATTAGTTGTACATATGCGACACTATACACAGAATTTTTGGAGAATTTTGGCCTGTGGACCCCACCCTTTGCCATTTATGTCAAAGGGGGAGTGAAGATCAGTGAAAAATGAGGAATCTATCAAAGGGGGAGCACCGAAAAGCGGTGTGAACAAAAGTATGAAGCACAAGCAAAGGGGGAGTTATTCCAACACTTAGTCATTTTTCACTAAGTGTTGCCATCAATGCCAAAGGGGCAGATTATTGGCAAGAGACACTGCTAGGTATGATAAGTGTTGTCATTGATGGCAACCAAGTCTCTCTACACATCCACTTTACCTAATTTACCCAGACCAGAAATCAGATTGAAGATCTGTCTAAGTCTGGGAAGTCAAGAATAGAGTGTGTGACAGGGTCCGGTATCTTGGTCCGAATCTCCTCGGGAGTAGATCAGAGTTTACTGCGGATCTGAGAGAGTCATAAGCATTGTCAAGAAAATCTAAATCTAGAATTTTGGCCTCCGGTGATGAAGGAGTCAATAGTTATTAGCATCTGAGTATCAGGTTAACAGTTTGACAGAATAGATAGAAGAACAGGCCGACCTTGTAATTGATCTTGGTTCTAGATGTATGGAAGTTGTTGGTTGGACAAGTTGTGTTGATCAATGATAGTAGCCAACCTGACTAATGATTTGTGAGTGCAAGTTTTGGTCCGTGTCTCAAGTTATGCATGGATCTAGCTGACAGAGCAGAGTATTCAATAAAGTTCAAAGTGTTCTTGAAGCCGACTGAAAAGTAATTAAAGACCAGGATGCGGATATATATAGACGATGGATTTGGATGATTTTGGTGTGAGTGATGCGAATACAAAGTAAAGGCATAAAGAGCAGAGATCTAAGATTCAGATGAAGGCAAAGCAGTAAACAGGGCAGAGTGAAGATGAAATGTGTAAGATCAGTGTTTTGTGCTTAACCGGAACTGAACTCATGCATTAGTAGATGCTTCTCAATAGTTCAAAATTTATGTTATTCTCTTGTAATCATTTGTAGGCAATGAGCCTCTATTTGAGCAGTGAGCTCTGGGCAGTGAGCCCGAATGCATGTGCATTCTCATTTGTAAAAATACTTTTAACAGGGTATTAATTTTTGTGGGTTAACCCCCACCGTGGTTTTTCCCTTAACTGGGTTTCCATGCTAAAAATCATGGTGTCAAGTGTTTTATTTATGATTCTACTCATATGTTATTGATTCATGCTTTAATGTTTATTTGATTGTATGTTTAAAGGTAGAAAATTCTAAATTGTGTGACAACTGATTCACCCCCCCTCTTAGTTGTTCGGAGTAATTCCAACAAGTGTTGCCTATCACACAGGAAAAATCACCACTGTTAGTAGAAACAACTATGGAAACCAACCTCGGTACTAAAGAAGCGCCCAAGATCATTCATTTTTCTGAGTCACTTGCAGAAAAGGAACAAGCATGAATTCAGAGACTTCTTCTCAGAATGACAAGTCATCTTCGCCTAGTCATATGCTGATATGCTTGGGCTTGACCCACAGTTTGTCTTACATCACCTACCGCTACTACCAAACGCCAAACCAGTCAAGCAGAAACTACGTAAAATGCACCCATAAATCACATTACTAGTGAAAGTAGAACTAAAAAGCTCCTTGATGTCCACTTCATCAGGCCAGGAGATTATCCAAAGTGGGTATCTAATCTTGTACTAATCATGAAATCCAATGGCCATATCAGAATATGTGAATACTTTCGTGACTTGAACAAGGCATGTCTGAAAGATGATTTTCTATTACCAAACATAGACATTATAGTCAACTTGACAATCGGATTCAAAATTCTCTCATTAATGGACAGCTTCTTAGGATATAATCAGATGTGGATAGCACCAGAGGATCAGTATAAAATAGCTTTCACATGTCCTTGGGGTACTATTTAGGGGAAAATTTGATTTGTCAATGTTCTAGATTTTAGATGTTTAAATCCTCCTCTCCACTATACATTCAAGGATCTAGGGTCGAGTGACAAGCACTATCATACCCTAGGTCACTTGCAAATGTAGGGAAACTTGGATTAGGGAATTTAATTATCAATTTTCCTTCTCTTATACCCAATTGACCATTAAAACCCTAATTATGCAAATACGATAACAAATTGATGAATAACAGAAAAAACTCTTGCAGATAGGAGTAAATTACCAAATCACAGAGTTCCTATTTTCGGGGTTCCGAAGCAGAATAGTTGGGGACACTGGAGTGGGCGCCCAAGTCCAAGGTACCAGTTTCTTCATGGGATCTGGACCTCCTTCCAACACTGATCAGCCATGTAACTTCTATTTCCTGAAACTTGGATGCGGAGGACACTAGAGCGAGTGCCCAAGTCCTGGAAGTGCTCCTATGTCCTGCTTTTCTTCAGATCCTGAATCCTTGATGCTTGCCAATCCTTTCTGCAACTTCACTTTTCCTAAATGCGACACCTGTAACTTGTAATTACAAGATTTGGTTTGGGGGTTATGGTGTTTAGAGGCTTGCCTCAATCAAGCCCCGGAGGACACTTAAGTCTCTGAACACCGTTGTCAGATAAAGAGTGTGTGCCCTTGTGAGGCAAAGGCAAAAACCAAAGGAATCAATGATGGAAACACAATATAATGTCACCTTGTAGTGAAGATATCATGAGAGGAATCTATGTTCTTCATTCCATGATGAAATGGATGCTCAAATATGCAAACAAACACATAAACCACACAAGTCTGCTCTTGCAACACAATGAAAGCCTTGAATCACTTTGAGAACACAATAGCTTGCTAATAATCATCTAGTTGAAATCTAGTTTACAAATGAATGCCTAAACATGCTTTTATATGCAACTACAAGCACTCCTGCCAAGATTTTAAAAATCAAAACTTACCGTGTCGGCAAAAGGACAAAATAAGGGTCACAAACCGACACCTGAAAATTAGGGTTGCCCCAAAATAGGGCAAGACTAGGGTGCGGGCGCCCAAGTCCTCCCCCTATTTTAGGCAGGGTATAGTTCAAGGGGTCCACCTGGGTCCAATTTGCCGTGGAACCTAGGTCTCATTTCATCGGGATCCCAAAATATGAACTAAGATGTCCTAAATGCATGTTAAAGACCCAGGAGCTAAACCTTATGAGGGAAAAGCCCCCAAGGGGACACTTTTTGACATTACATTTAGCCCCCACTTTAATGTATGTATAAACGTGAGGCCAATACATGCATTAAAGTAAGGTCACAAACACAACAAACACACCAAGCACGGAGAAGACACGCCAATCACATAGAAAACAGTAACAGGCACACAAAACACGGAGAAGACAATTACAGTCACGCAGGACACGGAGAATACAGTCAATGCATAGAAGACACATTAATGCATGGAAGACAGAAATGATATCTTTTCTTTTCTTTTTCTCATATATATGAAATGCAAATGCAAGTACTGGAAAATAAACAAACCTCCCATAATACATGATGCACTACCTTAGGGTGTAGGTCTCTGTATATATGGGGCAACACACATGCAAGACACGCAAAACCTCCCAAAATGCAGGAAGCACTACTCAAGGGCGCTGGTCTCTGCATATGGGGCAACAAACACGCCACACAAAACAAGCACGCCTAAACACACACACTTGAAGACATGGAGAAAACACGACAGACAAGCGATGGAGTGTACCTATTTCTAGGTCCAACACCATCTCAGGCACATTACAGGCACACACCAACAATTGGGCTTCGCCACAACAATTGCTGAAAACACGCTTAAGGGTTGAGTTAGTCACAGAACCACTCCCTGCCTCCATATAGGACTTTTGAAAATGACAAGATGATGCAATCTGCTCCAAGAAATACACCATCCCCGCCTCCACAGAGGGCTTAAGAAAAAAGATATGCTTGATATCTTGCATCCGTAGAGGGCTTACATGATTGATTGATTGATTGATTACAATCAAACTCAGGCTGCACGATGCACTACTCTGGGGGTGCAAGTCTTTGGATCTGAGGTCAAACACATTTCTAACATCTATAATAGACAGCTTACCTTATATATGCCCCCACCTTAAGGTGGTTGATATCAATTATCAATATCAAGCACGTTAAAGTAGGAAGAAAACACACAAGGGAACACCAACTTTCACAAAGCCCATGCCCCCCGGAGGTGACATGTACTTTACAATCGCTAAATATTCCCACAAACACATCCCTGCAAGAAACATGTTAGTGTCTACAAAATCATGATAAACAACATCAATGCATATGATTAACCACACAAAGAGCCAAGGTTATACCATGAATTTGGAGTTCAAGGATAACCGTGGGGCTATATCACGAAGCTCTTTGAATCGAGTACCACCAAGGCTAGATTCAAAGACAAACAAAGATGCACAGAGCAGTAGTATTATTAAGGTTTGTAAATGCGATGGAAACATCATGAAAATCACTACGCGGAAAGCATGAGTGCGTCCACTAGCCAAGGGTCGGATAAGATATACAACCCCATCGTCATATTAGGAACTAAGTCCATTTTTTGATTGCTCTCGAAAGGGACACTAGGTGCACATCAGTATAAATGTTTGTCATCATCTGCCCGCTAGGTGGAAACACTAGAGGAAGGGAAACAATAAATAAGAGAGGAGAAACAAGTGTCTTAGGGACAGTCACGTAGAAGGGTGCCCCCAGGTCACCAATCGTGATGCTATGTCTGTAAGACACAACACACAACAATGAAATAAGAGAGAGAGTCAATATAGAAGAATGATGATACAAATAGAAGGTCACAATAGAGGTGGTCTCCTAGTATCCCGAACCTTACGGGAGAATCCGAGGTCATCCCAGGATGCCTAAACAACATAAACACATCACAGGGGAAGCATATCACGAGAGAGATAAAGGGTTAGAGATACTTACCTGTTAGCACCATCGTTAAGAACTTACACAGTTAGGATATCTCTCATGTTGTTTTAATATTGTATTAACATTAAGTTTAGGACGACAAGAGGCTTTCTTTTCTTTAATAGGAATATATCCAATGCCACTTGAGTAATGTGTTGAAGTGGATTCTATAGGTACTCTAATTCCTTGTTGATTTACACCACATCCCTTACCTACATATTCACCGTTGTTATAAAGGATTTTAAATCCTTGACCATAAAGGGATGTCATTTCCTTAGAAGATGGCGAAGCCTCATAGGTCTCGTAATTTTTGGTATAAGTGAGAGTATTGTTTTTATTTTTGACTAAGGGGATTTTAGTTTTCTTAGGTGCTTCAAAAGATTGCTTAGGTGAGATCGATGCCACTTTTGATGTGTTAAGGATATTAATTTTATATTCCCCTATACTGCAAGGATTAAAATCCAATGAACCCCAATCATCACCAACAAGTGCATTCAATGGTTAAGAGTCTTGCACAACATTATTCATGGCTAGAGGCATTGATGAACTAGCTCGTAAAGTGTTTAAGCTCATATGATTGTAAACTGGTTTTTATTTTTCAATGTGTAGAGAGTTATCTAGTTCAGGATCGACATGAATAGTATGAAGTTTACCTTTGAATATAAATTTGATTAAACGATGTAGAGTGGAAGGGACTGCCCCCAATGCATGAATCCAAGGTCTACCAAGAATCATGTTGTAAGATAAAGAACTAGGCATGACATGAATCAGGGTAGGCACAATCACAGGTCCCACTTGTATAGGTGAAGTTATAGTACCTATGGATTGTCGTCCAACATTGTCAAAACCACGGATACTTAATGGTTCCAGCTTGATGGTAGATGTATCAACTTTAATCTTATGTAATAAGTCAATGCCACAAACATTAAGAGTCGATCCATTATCAATCATAACTCATTTTACCAACGTTCTATTTATTGTGACAAATACTATAAGAGGATCATATTGGTTTTGAACTTCAATTTTCGGTAATACCTATTGTTGAAAGAGAATATATGTTTTTTGTCGCATGCATACTATCCAATATGGCTGCTACATCATTAGGCTTAGCAGTAGGTGGGACAATCACCTTTTGCAAAGCTTCTTGGAGCATTCCATGGTATGTAGGTGATGTTTGTATTAAATCCCAAAGAGAGATCTTAGCCGGAGTAGCGCAAAGCTATTCGACAAGATCATACTCTCGACCACTTTTATGAGTAAGATGAGGTGGTAGAGGGAGCATAGGTTGAGAACATGAAAGAGAGACAGGCACATGCGGTGCTTGGTTACTTTGCTTGTTATTATGAGTGTTGTATGTGTGAGAAATCACATTGTGGTGCGGTTGTTGTAACACATTTTGAACACCTTGAACCGTAATCACCGATTTTAAACAAGAGGGTGCACTAAGTGCCCCTCAGACAATTATTTTAGGAATATTGCTATGAAGTCTATTAATGATTATTGAATTAACATTGTTTCCCTCTTGATTGCACCCAATATCCATTCCCAAAGGATTTAATGTGAGAGACCTTTTCTCATCCACTAATGCTACATCTTGGTCAGGGAGAGTAGTGGGATGAGAGGAAGGTACATCAGCATCATCATCACACTCTGTGGCGGAAAAGGGCTTTTCACTCTCATCTTTCTCATGAGTATTCCTAGAGATGAATTTGGTTAAATCTTCTAATATCAAAGGATATGCTCCTATGAGTAAAGTGAAGCTACTAAAATCATGCGTATAACAAAGTAATTGCAACTCATATGTAGAACATATAGAAGTGTCGATACCATTGATATAAGCTATGTGTTCTAGAATATGAGGATTCTCATTAGTGAAATTAGAAAATTTTTCAAAATCTAGGATATACTCGTGCAAAGATTTTAGAGATGAATAACATGAAGATGCCATAATGAAATGCAAAATCAGATTTTAACAATTTTCCAAGAGTATGCAAAAGACAAGTGCAAACTATATGCAAAAATGATCTTACAATGCTTGATTTTTTGTACTTTTTTCCAATGCAAATGAATGAAATAAAGAATGTTTTAAAGATATTTTTCAAGGGCAGCAAATTATATGTCTGATATTAGTCCAAAACAACAAAAGTATCCTTCTCAACACACTCTTGATGCGATTCTAAGATAATGCCAAGTCAAAATATAGTGAAAATATATCAAGATAGACACTTTTTTCACCAAAAATCACTGCAAAAGGGCATAACAAAGGATGTTGTGAGGAAAATGATGATGGAAAGCAAATAATATCAGTGATAACATCCACTTAGTGTCAAAATATCCAATACAACATGCTTTTAGTGCTTCTTAAGGTCAAACCCTAGTGAAAATATAGCAAAAATGGGCTATTTTTCACGGTTTTTCAATTCCAAGACCTAGCAAAGGAGGTGTTGTAATGAATCTCAGGAGGTACAACAAATAATATCAATGATATCAGTCACCTCACTCCATAAAATTGATCACAACACACTTGGAGTACAAACTGTTAGAAATGAAAGCAACACTACTTCAATGGAAATTTGATTCAATATAAATTTCTGCAATCTTTAATTGTGTGTTATTAATGGAGATTATAACACAAAAAACAAAACTATGCTTCACAGAAATGCAAAATTAGAAATATGAACACATAACACAATGTTTAACATGGAGAAAACCCTTTCGGTTAAAAAACTCCACATAGGAAAGAGGCCCAATGTTTGTATTAATCTTCACAATACAACAACACTTCAACTCTCTCCACCAGTCTTCAATCTGATAGCATTCCGGCAGCACCCGAGTACCTCAAATATGTATTACAACAACTAATACATGGCAAATACTTATAGAAATATTTTCTAACTCATCTTAGGTGTTCACCTTCTCTCTCCTAAGATTCTCCAACCCGTAAACATTAATTACCATCTTACAAGCATCTTACACTTGTCCAAAAACAACCATGCAAAGGTTGGGGGGCCAAGACTAAATCTGGCCTCTTACATCATATTATGACACTTCATAACCATCATAGATTCCACAAAAGAGTATCTTTCCAAGATAGGAACCTTGGGCTAAATATAGCAAATATACAACTAACATATCCGTCATATGCATCATAGAATCTCAGAATCTTATGACAACTTGCAGCTGTCATAGATTCACTCACCAAACATTATGACAGTTGTCATACATGCCAAAAATAGTATATTCCTCAAGGGAGCATGCCTATCCTCATTTACTATGAGTTTTTACATTTTCCAATAGTAAAAGTCACTCTGTAACTGCCACCGGTAACTCTGAAATTACAACTGTCAATGAGACTACCTCATTCCCTTATGGATAATTACAAATAACAAATAATAAAATGGAATAAAATACAATATTAGAATTTACAAGGTTAATGGCACCTTATTCCAACATTCTCCCACTTGACATTATACATTGTAAATTAACCCATAGGAAAACAAATGAAAAATAATCAAGCACTAGAAACAAGGCCCATGGCCTCTCTGCACCATACAAACTTCTCTGTGCTCACAGGCTTGGTCCATGAATCTGCAACATTCTCATGATTGTCTATCTTCTTTAGCTCAATCTCTCCATTTGCAACCAATTCTCTAACAAAGTGATACTGAACATCAACATGCTTAGTCCTTGCATGATACATGGGATTCTTGGCCAAACAGATAGCACTCTAGCTATCACAACCAATCTGAATGATCCTGCAATCAAAACCAATATCTGTACGCAGTCTCCTCAACCAAACTGCCTCCTTAGAGACATGAGTAGCAGCCATATACTCTACTTCTGTGGTGGACAAAGCAACTGTGGGTTGCCTCTTACTCATCCAACTCACTGCACCTCCAAACAGAGTAAACACATAGCCACTAGCGGACCTTCGACTAGCCAAGTCACTTGCCCAATCTGCATCAACAAAACCTTGTATGTCCAAAGATTTATCAGCACTATTAGTACCAGAATAAACCAAACAATGATCAGGAGTACCTGCAAGATATTTAAACACCCTCTTTGCATAGTTCCAATGTTGTCTACCAGGATTAGACATAAATTTGCTCAAAACTCCCACTGCTTGGGCAATATCTAGCCTAGTGCAAACCATTGCATACATCAAACTCCCTACAACACTAGCATATGGCACATTATACATATCCTCAAGATCATCATCAGTCTTTGGACACATATCTAATGAAAGCTTAGTACCAATGGGTAAAGGAACTCTAATTGGGTTACAGTCCTGCAAACTAAACCTCTACACAATAGTATTCACATACTTTGTGACAATAAAAGCTTTCTGTTAACTCTGTCCCCCCTGATCTCCATTCCTAGAATATACCTTGTAGCACCAAGATCCTTCATCTCAAATGCACCTGAAAGTTGGGCTTTAAGCTCACTGACCATACCCTTAGTATTGTTGAAAAACAACATGTCATCAACATACAAAGCAATAACCAGTATAGAATCATCAACAAAATGAATGTAAACACAATGATCCTCCTCACTTCTAACAAAACCCAATTTCAAAACAAACGAATCAAACTTTTGATACCACATTCTGGGGGATTCTTTCAGACCATAAAGAGACCTCTTTAACTTGCAAACCCAATGTTCTTTTCCTTTTATCTCAAAACCTGTAGGTTGTTGCATATAAATTTCTTCTTCAAGATCTCCATGCAAGAACACAGTCTTAACATCCATTTGCTCAATCTCCCAATCATACGCTGCAGCAATGGATAAGAGAAATCTAATAGAAGTCAATTTAGCAACAGGAGAGAATATCTCACCAAAATCAACTCCCTCTCTCTGGGAGTAGCCCTTGGCTACCAATCTAGCCTTGTACTTCTCCAATGACCCGTCTGCTCCAAACTTCTTCTTGAAGACCCACTTACATCCTATGGCCTTTCTTTCTTTGGGAAAACGAACAAGATCCCAGATGTTACAAGAGTCTAAAGCCATCATCTCCTCCTGCATGGCTAGCTGCCAAACTCACTATCATCTACAGAAATAGCTTCCTCGTAGGATCTAGGTTCATCGTTAGTACTCAATAAAGCATATACACAATAGAAATCTAGTAGGCTATACTTGTCAACTGGATTTCGTTGTCTTGTAGATCTCCTCAAGGGTGGAGTAAGAGACTCTACTCGTTCTTCCGCATGATCATCTGCATCAACTTCTTTCGTAACAACAGACTCATCTTCATTAGAACTACTCGAATCTTCTTCTTCTTCTTCTTCACCCCCCAATCCATCATTCTGTTCTTCCTGAGGTGCATCTTTCTGCTCTAAATCAAAGTGCACCTTCTTTACCTTTTCTTATTTCTCTTTTGGTTGCTCAGGTTCAGAAATAGCTCTAAGTTCCCTGAAAATAACATCTCTAGAAAAGATAATCTTGCAGGTTAGTGGATTACAAAGCTTATAACCTTTGACATTATCACCATATCCAATGAATGTACACTTTTCACCCTTTGGATCTAACTTAGATCACTTTTCCTTAGGCACATGAACAAAAGCCTCACAACCAAAAACCCTTAAATGTGAAACAAAAGGTTTCTTACCTGTCCACACTTCATAAGGTGTCAAATCAACAGCCTTACAAGGAGATCTGTTTATCAAGTAGCAAGTAGTACACACAGCCTCTGCCCAAAAGTATTTATCCAACTGTGCATCACTAAGCATACTTCTAGCTCTTTCCATAATTGTTCGGTTCATCCTTTTTGCAACACCATTCTACTGTGGTGTATACGGAGTTATCTTTTGTTTGATTATAGCAAAACTCATCAAATTCCTTAGAGTAATATTCCCCTCCATTGTCAGATCTTAATATTTTTTATCTTTAAACCTGATTGGTTCTCTACTAAGACTTTGAATTCCTTAAACTTAGTGAAAACTTCATATTTATGCTTCATAAAATAAATCCATGTAAATCTTGATACATCATCAATGAAGGTTACAAAACAATGAGATTTTCTGATAGATTCATTATCCACATGTCCAAACACATCCATATGCTAACTTCTCTTTTGCTCTATTGCTTCCTGAAGGAAATGACTTTCTGTTTGGTTTACCAAACACACAATGCTCACAGAAATCAAAGTGCTCATTAGAATAGGAGAAACCATCCAACAAATTTGTATTCTTAATAGTTTTCAGTACATTATTGCTTGTGTGGCCCAATCTACGGTGCCACAACATACATGCATTTTCAGTATTAGTCTTAGATACATAAGAGGCATTATAAACTGTAGTGGCTTCAAGCTTGAACAGGCTTCTGAATCTCTTCCCCTTCGCTACCACCAAGTTCCCTCTCACTAATCTGCATCCATGCTTGTCAAATGTCACATGCATTCCCAAATCATTCAACTTCGAAACTGAAATAAGATTTCTAGCTAATCTAGGAACATGCAAAACACCAAGGAGGGTTTTAATCCTCCCATCACTGAAACACAACAATACCTTTCCTTTTTCGACAATCAAATATGTATAGTTGTCACCAAGGTAGATATTACCTCCATCATATTCTTCATATGTGGAGAACCATTTCTTATGCGGGGTCATATGAAACGAGCATCTTAAGTCAACCAACCAATTTTCATCAGAAACAACATTACATGCAGAAAGTAAAACTTCTTCACCTGCATTCAAGGACTTATCTGAAGCACTTTCCCACTATTTCTTGGGGTTTCTGCACTCCTTCTTCACATGTCCCCTTTTACTGCAATTCCAACACTTAACTCTGTTCTTTTTACTAGGAGTCTTAGACCGGCCCTTGGACTTGTCCTTAGCCCCTTTCTGATCTCCTTTAGGTCCTCTTTCCTTTAACCTTCCCCTGACACTAAGAGCATCCCCTGAACTATCTGAACTCTTCTTCCTCAATTCCTGTGACAGTAGCACTGAAACAAGAGCATCCAACTTCAGATCCACAAGGTTAGCAGTGATAGCAAGGATAACATTCTCCTAAGACTCAGGTAAAGAACAAAGAAGTAAGATACATTTATCTTCCTCACTAACTTCAACATCTACTGAATCAAGCTAACTCACTAACAAATTAAAAGAATTTAAATGCTATGTAACTGATTCACCTGCTCGCATTTTCATGGAAAATAATTTTCTTTTTAAATAAAGTTTATTTACCATACTCTTGGGTTGATAGATCTCACCCAATCATTTCCACAACTTGTATGCAGTCTCTTCCTTTGCGACATTCAACAGGATAGAGTCTGAAAGACACAACCAGATGGTTCCCCGTGCCTTCTTATCCAGTCTATCCCACTCATCTTGAGAGACATCGTCAGGTTTCTTCTCATTTTAGACAACCAACCATTGGTTTCTTTCTTCCAAAAAATCTTCCATTTTCAACTTCCACAACTCATACCCCATTCCGTTGAACTTCTCAATGTCCAATCGAGAGGTTGATGCAACGGTGGATGCAGCCATAATAACAACACAAGATTTGCAAAACAAACACAACCAAATCTCCCACTGCAGCTACAGCTTCCACACTACCACCCAAGAGTCAAAGCTAGTCAGGCTCTGATACCAAATGTTAGAAATGAAAGCAACACTACTTCAATGGAAATCTGATTCAATATAAATTTCTGCAATCTTTAACTATGTGTTATTAATAGAGATTGTAACACAGAAACAAAACTATGCTTCACAGAAATGCAAAATTAGAAATATGAACACATAACACAATGTTTAACACGGAGAAAACCCTTTCGGGTAAAAATCTCCACATAAAAAAGAGGCCCAATGTTTGTATTAATCTGAAAATGATTTACAATACAACAACACTTCAACTCTCTCCACCAATCTTCAATCTGACAGCATTCCGGCAGCACCCGAGTACCTCAAATCTATATTGCAGCAACTAATACCTGGCAAATACTTATAGAAACATTTTCTAACTCATCTTAGGCATTCACCTTCTCTCTCCTAAGATTCTCCAACCCGTAAACATTAATTACCATCCTTCAAGCATCTTACACTTGTCCAAAAATAGCCATGCAACGGTTGGGAGTCCAAGACTAAATTTGGCCTCTTACAGCATCTTATGACACGTCATAACCGTCATAGATTCCACAAAAGAGTATGTTTCCAAGATAGGAACCTTGGGCTAAATATAGCAAATATACAACTAACATCCGTCATATACGTCATAGAATCTCAGAATCTTATGACAACTTGCAGCTGTCATAGATTCACTCACCAAACATTATGACAGTTTTCATACATGCCAAAAATAGTATATTCCTCAAAGGAGCACGCCTGTCCTCATTTACTATGAGTTTTTACATTTGCCAATAGTAAAAGTCACTCTGTAACTACCACCGGTAACTCTGAAATTACAACTGTCAATGAGACTACCTCATTCCCTTATGGGTAATTAAAAATAACAAATAATAAAATGGAATAAAATACAATATTAGAATTTACATGGTTAATGGCACCTTATTCCAACACAAACTAGGTCAAACCCTAGGGCAAAAATAGCTCAAATATGTAGTTTTTCACCAAATTTTCACTACAAGAGCCCGATAAAAGGGTGTTGTGAAGCTTTTTATGAGGGGAAACAAATGATTACCCTGATAACAGAAAATTAATGCCAAAATACTTTTCACAACACACCTAAGGTGCAAGTTTGTAAAGTCGATAAGGCCAAATTTAGTGAAAATCATTGTTTTTGAAGCCCTAGGTTTGAGATCTTGGGACAAAATGCTATGCGAATATTTTGAAGTCTGATTTATGATGAAAATTAAATACTCTTAGATCTAAAAATAATTTTCAAGCTTGAACATGCAAAATGCCCATGCAAATTTAATGAAAATGCATGAAAATTGCTAGTTTTGTTAAAATTTTCTATGTAAAAATGCAAATATTTTAAATCTAAATGCAAATTTACACTAAAATGCAAGACTCAGCCAAATGTTAATTTGAATGAGCCTTTAAAATTAGTAGAAAAATCTGAGAAAAGATTTTACCTACTAACCCTAGATTTTGGAATTACTAGGTTATATGAAGATTGTCAAAATTTCTAAAAAAACCTAGCAAATTAATAATGAAAATGCAATGCAAATTTCTGAATTTTTAGATTTTTCTATAGTTTATATTAGATCTGATGCAAAAATCATGAATTAGGAAAATTTAGAAAGAATTGATGCAATTTAGTGAGCCAAACAATGCAATTTTTTTGTATTTTCCAAATTTTTCATTTTTTTGAATTTTTCTCAATGCAATAAAATGAATGACTATATGAATGAATGAAATCAATCCAAATCTGAAGACACACACTCAACAAGTTGCAATTTAAGTCTAAAGCACGGGTTCACCAAAATGTTTAGGGGAAAATTAGTTTGTTAATGTTCTAGATTTTAGATGTTTAAATCTGCCTTTCCACTATACATTCAAGGATTTAGGGTCGAGTGACGAGCACTATCATACTCTAGGTTACTTGCAAATGTAGGGAAACTTGGATTAGGGAGTTTAATTATCAATTTTCCTTCTCTTATGCCCAATTGACCATTAAAACCTTAATTATGCAAATACGGCAACAAATTAATGAATAACGGAAAAAGCTCTTGCAGACAGGAGTAAAATACCAAATCACAGAGTACCTGTTTTCGGGGTTCTGAAGCGGAATAGTCAGGGACACTGAAGCGGTCGCCCAAGTTGAAGGTACCAGTTTCTTCTCAGGATCTGGACCTCCTTCCGACACTGATCAACCGTGTAATTTCTGTTTCCTGAAACTTGAATGTGGAGGACACTAGAGCGAGCATCGAAGTCCTGGAAGTGCTCATGTGTCCTACTTTTCTTCAAATCCTAAATCCTTGATGCCTGTTAATCCTTCCTACAACTTCACTTTTCCCAAATGCAACACCTGTAACCTGCAATTACAAGATTTAGTTTGGGGTTGTGGTGTTTAGAGGCTTACCTCAGTCAAGCCCCGCAGGACACTTAAGTCTCTTAACACTGTTGTCAGATAAAGAGTACGTGCCCTTGTGAGGCAAAGGTAAAAACCAAAGGAAACAATGATGAAAACACAATATAATGTCACCTTATAGTGAAGATATCATGGGAGGAAGATGCTCTTCATTCCATGATGAAATGGATGCTCAAATCTACAAACAAACACATAAACCACACAAGTATGCTCTTTCAACACAATGAAAGCCTTGAATCACCTTGAGAACATAATAGCTTGCTAGTAATCATCTAATTGAAATCTAGTTTACAAATGAATGCCTAAACATGCTTTTATATGTAACTACAAGCATTCCTGCCAAGATTTTAAAAATCAAAACTTACCGTGTCGGCAAAAGGACTAAATAACGGTCACAAACTGACACCCAGAAATTAGGGCTGCCCCAAAATAGGGTAGCACTAGAGCGCAGTTACCCAAGTCCTCCCACCCTATTTTGGGCAGGGTATAGCTCAAGGGGTCCACCTAGGTCCAATTTGCCATGGAACCTAGGTCTCATTTCATCGGGATGCTAAAATATGGACTAAGATGTCCTAAATGCATGCTAAAGACCTGGGAGCTAAACCTTATGGGGGAAAGCCCCCAAGGGGACATTTTTCGATGCTACAGGTACATACTATTGGATTGTCATGCCCTTTGGTCTCAAAAATGCAGGTGCTACATACCAGAGGGCAATGACAATTATCTTTCACGACTATATGCATACATGTATGGAAGATTATGTTGACGACCTACTGGCCAAATCAACCACCAAAAACACTCATCTAGATGTGTTGGATAAAATCTTCAAGCGACTGGAAGAATACAAAGTCAGACTAAATCCTAAGAAATGTGTATTTGGCGTTACATCAGACAAATTGCTGGGTTACATTGTCTCACACCGAGGAATAGAAGTCAACCCCGCCAAAGCAAAAGCAATAATGGAAATGCCTCCACCCACTACCCTAAAAAAGTTGCGTAGCTTACAAGGAAAGTTGTAATCCATCCGGAGGTTTATTGCACAACACACGGACAAAGGTCAACCTTTCCAACACTTACTCTTCAAAGGGGTACCATTTGTGTGGACAGAACAATGCCAAGAAGCCTTTCAAAAGATCAAAGACTATTTGTTGTCACCACCAGTCCTCAGGCCGTTGATACCAAGAAAGCCCCTTTTATTTTACATATCAACTACCAATTCAACATTGGGGGCGTTATTGGCACAGAATGACGAGGAAGGAAAGAAAAGGGTAATCTATTACATCAGTCGAACATTAGTGGGATATGAGCTAAACTACAGCCCTATTGAATGCGCCTACCTTGTCGTAGTTTTCGCTACCTAGAAGCTGCAACATTACATGTTGAATCATAAGACAAAGCTGGTTGCTAAGATTGACCCACTAAAGTACTTACTCAATAAAGTAGCTCTGATAGGATGACTAGCCAAATGGATTATGGTATTGAGTGAATTTGATATAGAATATGTTGACAGAAAAGCAATCAAAGGACAAGTGATTGTAGACCAACTCACATAAGCACCTACACCAGCAAATCATCTGATGGTCGTCGACTTCCCTGACGAGTCAATATTCACAGTAGATGCACCCAAAATCTGGACACTATTCTTTGATGGCTCATGTACAAATCACAGTTCAGGTGCTTGTATTATGTTTATTACTCCTCAAGGTGATGCGATCCCCAAGGCATTTCGAATTGCTTTCCCTTGCATGAATAACATAGTAGAGTACAAGGCATTACTCACAGGAATTCGAATGACTATCAACTGGAAAATCAAAAGATTACAAGTGTTCAGCGACTCACAATTGGTCATCAAACAAGTCAATAATGAGCATGGCACCAAAGATGAAAAGATCATACCTTATAAAAGAATGGTGGATAGATTTAGGCTCTATTTTGACACATTCTTCTTTGATTAGATTCCCCAAGTCCAGAATCGAGCAGCCGACGCAATGGAAACCATTGGATCCCTCCTAGATATCCCAAGTAATGTAACTCAATTTGAGTTCTTGGTGGATCAACTATTGGTTCCCACCTTTGATATCCCAGAATCTGAGTTAGTTTGTGAAATTGTTGGTCCTACGTCACCCTGGTACCATGACATTTACACCTACTTACATGATCACACCCTACCTGCCGTCCTCTCATCCAACCAACGTAAATCCTTCATTCGCCAAGCTGCAAAATATGCCATCATTGGTGACACCCTTTACAGCAGCAGCATTGATAATACCCTCCTGATATGTCTCAACATTGAAGAAGCACTAACAACCCTACAAAAAGTACACGAGGGTATATGCGAAGCCCACTCGAGTGGTCCTACCCTTGCAAAGAAGATCATCAGAGCAGGATATTACTGGCCTACAATAGAAAAGGATGCCTACCATTTTGCAAAGACATGTAGACAGTGCCAGATACATGGGGATCTTGTGCATGCACTAGCTTAGGCCTGCAACCACTTACATATCCATGGCCTTTCTCTTAATGGGGACTTGACCTCGTGGGCCAAATCCACCCTCCCTCCGCAAATGGCCATAAGTTTATTCTCACAGCCACTGAATATTTCACAAAATGGATTGAAACCATCCCTATGACATACATTACTGGAAAACAAATCACCAAATTTATCCTCAACTACATCATATGCTGGTATGGTGTCCCACAATCCATTGTAATGGATAATGGCCGCCCATTCAAAAACTAGGATGTCCATGAACTTTGTGAAAGATTCCATATCCAACACCACTTTGCCACCCCAGACTACCCACAAGGGAACGGGCAAGCCTAGGCGTCAAATAAAACCATCATAAAAATACTCAAAAAGAATGTCAATGACGCTAGCCATGACTGGCATCTTCAACTTAACCCTGCCCTTTGGGCTTACCACACCAGCATCTGCACGCCCATTGGAGCTACCCCATATTCCTTGGTTTACAGATCTGAAGCTATCATGCCCTTCAAGGTCGAGTTACCCTCCCTAAGAGTGTCATTGCAGTAGTTGGTCGATGACGAAGAATATAGAGCATTCTAGCTACATTATTTGGAGCTGCTAGATGAAAGGAGACAAAATGCCTTAACCCATTTACAGGCATATCAGAATCGTCTCCACCGCAGCTACAACAAAAGAGTCTAAGTCTGACATTTCACCATTAGAGACCTGGTTTTAAAAGAAAATCCTAAAAATCATATGGAACAAGAAAAGCCAAGAAAGTTTGAGCTGAATTGGCTAGGGCCTTATGTCATTACTGCAGCCTATGGGTCTGGTGCATATCAGCTAGCCACCCCTGAAGGGGAACCGTTACTTGAGCCCATCAATAGCATGCACCTTCAGCGGTATTATGCTTAAAAATCATATATATATATATATAGAGTAAAGAGATATACTTCATCCAAAAGTGAAAACCACTTTGGTGGCACTTTGGATAAGTACCATGGTGAAAACTTGGCAAATAGGCGCCATGGGTAGTTGGTCTATGCTCCATTGTCTACCATCACTCGATTCCATATTTCATCTTTCACAACGAACCATACTCACTCCATATCATACTCCACATCCCATGTCTACCTTGAATCACAATGTTCCTCTTATGGCCTAGAAATAAATTAACAGTTAATGTCTTCACATCCCCCTCACCTTGCCTTCATCGGACTAACATTATCATGCAGCCGACTGGGGGCAGTTCTTGATCCTGAAACTGATGTTGGAGGACACCTATTATTCAAAAACACCCAAAAACATTCAAATATTTTCAAAAACCCAAAAACATTCAAATATTTTCAAAAACTCAAAAAACATTCAAATATTTTCAAAAAACCCAAAAAAATCAAATATTCTCCAAAATCACAAAAAATCGCATAGTTAACCAAAAAACTCCCAAGCAATAAACAATGTCAACCAATAAACCAAACTACGTTGCCTCTAAGCTTTCACATAGGCAAGGCCATCTCTTATGTGCCCTCGAGGCATTCCCATAGGTCTTAGGTCACACAACCCGCATGGTCGAACTGCGATGCCTTTGAGCTTTCACGTAGGCAAGGCCATCTTTGATGCGCCCTCGAGGCATTCCCCCTAGGTCCTAGGTTAAACCAAGTCCACCCTTGTTGAACTATGACACCTCTGAGCTTTCATGTAGGGAAGGCCATCTTCGATGCGCCCCCGAGGCACTAGGTCAACCCCTTAGGGCCCGTCGCGTTCCCCCTAATAAGTTGTCCCTTCACGAGATGGACACTTTCAAGCAGACAAAACAATCAACTCTCTTAGAAGACGGCAAACATCCAAACAATCAAACATGACAGTCAACAACACAACCAACACATCATCCCTCATCATCCCCATGGTGATAATCAAACATCACTAAGATGAATCGACACATCCCAATCACGTGTCTGACAACAAGCATGGGATATAGTCGAAACCAGGCTTTACGCGCCTTAGACGACATATCTCATCTTCTGGACACCATACTTTCTCATAAGCCAATCATTTTCCCAACTTGTGACACTCTTGAAACCAGACCACATGTCTTATACGAGATGTTCTTTCCCTATCATTTGCCTTATACAAGAGGTCACATTACTGAAACCAGACTCGACGTCTTATACGACATGTTTCTTAGCCTGAAACCAGGCATCATCCAACCTATCATAATCATTCAGACAAGCACATGTACACTCAGCAAATGACCTAATGGTTGTTGGCTTTGTCTCATCCTTCATAGTTGGATTATTTTCTCTAATCTTGTTCCTAAGCTTCTCAAGGCAATCCTTACGTGATGAAGAGAAGTGAGGAAGGAGCGAAATCTCTTTTCTTTGATTGTTGTTTGTGGTTTGTCTTGGCAGAAGGACTTGGGCAACTAAGTTCCTTGTGTGTGACGGGGATACTACTAGGTGTGAATCAAACATATCCTATACATTAGAACGACTAGATGCTTCCATGTATCATGACTTATCCACCTAGAGCTTTCTCATCACATGATCCAACAAGGTGCCTTAGTGACTTGGTCTGAGCCTGGCAATCCTTGTCTATTTTATGTGCCTATTTCCCAAAGGACCACACTTTGTGCCTTGGTTATGCTTTGCCATGGCATTTGTCATCCTTTGATACAATAAGCACTATGATGATATGTAGTAACTGCATTAAAGAAGCTCAAAATCTATCACGACAAAGTCACAATCCACTCTTCTCGAACAAATTCTTCATCCCTCACCCACCTCTTCGTCTTTCCCTCACCTTTTCTTCTGATCTTCTTCCATCCTACTATGACACACCAAAAACAACATTAGGTCATATAACCTGCATCCACGCACATGTTAGTCCATCATACATCATCATAATCATCACAATAAGTCATCATTATCATAATCACCATAATTAGTTATCATTATTATAATCATAAACATTGTAATGATCACATCACATCATCCTCATTTGCATAAAACCATACATATAACACACAAGCATTTACCATATTCCCATTTACATCCATACATGAGCACCACATAGAAATAAAGGACCATAGCATGCATCACATCATATACATCATCTAACCATTACATAAACATCATATCAACATCACATAAGCATCATAACATCTAGAACTGCATTATCATGAATCACAAATCACAATACATAACATCATAATCATAATCACATCATATGCATATAAAGAATAATAAGATCAATCAAAATAGGTCCATCTCATATATATCATCCAAAATGTGTCACACTACAATCCAAATACATCTACATGTGTCAAAAATGGAGCTCATATGCTCAATCATGTACCAAGAGCACGCAGGCTCTATCAAAATACATGTCTACATCAGGACTATCAAAATGACCCTATGGGAGGACCCCTATGCTCTCAACCAGCCCTCAATCCAGAAGGCCTATCATATGGTGATGGTCGCCTCTGCGAATGCCCAACACTACTAGGTGATCTGTGAGAGCGAGACTGACTGGCACTCCTAAAACTAGGTGCCCTCTACTCTGTCGGCATTGAACTCTCATATAGGCCCCTATAATACTGAGCCTCTTGACCAGACCTGTGCAAACTCTATTGCGGGCCCATTCATAGTCATTGCAAGCTCAATATATCACTTATATGATCTCTGTGCTTTGATCACAGCTATATCTCTCTCAGCTGTCCTCCGCACAAGCTGACCCTCTATCTACTGGACCCGCTGTCACATATTATGCATCTCAATCTGCAGAGTCTCTATCTGAGCTTGCATGATTTCTATCTGGGCCGCCGCATCCTCTCCCTGATCACCCCTCTCCTCCTCCACCTCATCATCCCCAACTTCCACAATTGGAACATCCTGTAGGGCCTGCTCCTGGATACGCTCCTCGTCAGCCTCCTCATCGGCCTCCTCCTCACTCTCCTCCATCTCCTCTCCACCACCAACTCCCCCACCGACATCCTCCTCAGCATCCCCCACTTGCATCTCACCTACACCGGCAGCCACCTGTCCCACTGCCTCCTCTCCCTCCTCCCGAATAGGGGCAAGTACCGCACCCCTCCCCCCTCCATCTCTGCCTCGACCTCCTCAACCTGTGCCTCCACCACCACCACCTGCTCCACCATCATCTCCTTTGTCATCACCTCCAGCTCCTTTGCCCCTGCCTCGTCCTCTGAACCGACCGCTCAACCCTCAACCCAATCGCTTTACTGGTGCTGGTGCATCAGGAGGTAAATATGAAACAAGCCTATGTGTAGCCCACCAAGCATCATATGCAAGAGTTGTGCCTGGATCTGTGGCATCGCCCATTGTAATGGCTGTAACCCTGCAATCTCATCTATAGCCGTCTGAACTGAAATCATCACCCCCCACACTAGAATCTCTTGTGTCACTCGTGCAAACTCGGCTATACCAATTGGATGATCCTGCCGCTCTCCGAACTGTCTAAGCACTCGTGATAATAGATGACACTCTATAATGTGTTGAGCATGTACCGTCTGGCCAATCATATATCAAGTGTGCCTGCAGTATGGTAGCTGCTCATCATCCTTCGACCACCTCGGACACTCCCTGTACGTCATCCAAGTGAATGCATCCATGTGATCAATCACATACCTCTAGTAACCAACATCCCCCATCCACACCTGTGGCACTGCCCCAATGTAGCAAAAGAGTGCATTAACTCATCAAGTATCTCTCGATCCACTGGTGGCCTACACACTGCAATATGCTCCCATGCCCATATCATAAGCAAGGTCACCCCACAGCTGATGGATTGCTCACCCCCATAAACCACACCGTGCAACTGATGATATAATTGTTCCAAAAGACAAGGTCCCCATGCGTATGATGTTGCCTCTACCATCATCCCCTCCAGCATCTCCCCTAGCCAATAGGAAATCTATGGTCGTGTTGATCCAGACATACAAGATCACCGATGCAAGTGCAGATAACCACAATCAAGCGATCATAATGATATGTCAATGTGTACCACAGAATCTCATGCTCCTTGACACCCAAAGTCGCGTCATCTGTGGTCTCAAATAACCAATGCAGTGTAGCCAATCCGGACTCCAGAATATATATCACCCACTCCCCATGAATGCGCAACCGCATAGTCCGCCACACATCGAGCAAAGTCACCGTGGCCTCCCCTATTGAAAAATGGAATGAACTGGTCTCTGAGTGATATCTCTCGACCACTATAGTTAGCAACCCCTGATTAGCCTGTATCTCCGGCATAAAAGCGACACCGTACAGTCTTAGGGCATCAAGAATGTCTCGCTCAGCCATCGACAATGAGTCATCCAACTGATTTCTAGTCGAATGGCTCTCCCATGTGTAAATGGGAGGCAACCTCACCCGTACTTGCACAAATAGCACGTGATGTCAGTTTACAAACCCTAAGTGCAGCATCCACAATCAAATAAGGGCAGAATTAGGGCAAAATCTACTATTTCTGGCTACATTCGCTCATGCATCACGCTGTCCATCTCATGCATCACACATGGTCCCATGTGTCGCACTACTCAATGCATGTGATTCACCTAAGCCCAAGTGTCACACTATTGATCTCATGCATCATACCTCGACACAGGCAGTGCGTTGTCTGTCCCAAGTGTCACCACTAATGGATGCACGCCGCCTAAGTAGAGGCATCGCACCCACTGGCGCATGCGGCTCTAGAAACCGCATGCATCACACATTGGCACAGGCAGCGTGTTGCCATGCTGAAGTGGCACACGTGATGGCGCAGGCGGTGCACCGCATGTGTGCCCTCTTTTCGGGCCCTAAAATCTACGACAAAATGCAAAAATTGACAAGTCAGGGTTAGATACATATCGGGGCACCTGTCTTAGGAAGTCGACCATGTGTCTGAACTATCAATCCACAGTGCTGATGAAGCAGTACAGGCGACATTTCGATAGCAGCTCCATGCAGAATCTCCAAAAAGCTCACTCTCCTCTCTCTGAAATTTTAAAAGCTCAAGTGCACAAATGGGGATTATGGGCCCTCTGAGAGCTATTTATAGGACCTTGTGACCTAACGGGGCCCACTTTTTACTAATTTGACCAACAGGTGGCCTTCTTTCCTATGCCGAGCACCTTTTATGGCTATTTTATTGCTTTTAGATCACTTTGGACATCCTGCATAACCTTTCAGAAAATTTTCCAATTTTTTTGAAATTTTTTTTAGAAAATTTGAAAAATTTCCCGAGGGGGCATAAGACCATCACGCTTCACCTAAAATACACTGGGGCACGATCAAAGCATATTTCTCAAGTTCTTCTTTGATATAATGCCGGATTCGACATTATATCAAAGAGGGGCAAAATGTAGACACTTAAAAATGTCCTAGGCCTACGAACGACATTGTCACACATATTCCACCTTAATTCCACATTCTGTTATTAATTAAATAATCTTTTAAAATTATTTAATTAATTCATGCCCTCTTGCGCTTGATAATTAAATAAATTTCATTTATTTAATTATTTTAGCTACCTTCTTCTAAATTCCTCTATAAGTAAATAATTTAATTATTATTTAATTATTCATTAATCAAATACACATACCCCCTTTTAATTTAAATAAATACTCATTTATTTAAATTGTTAACCTTGTCCTAGATTAAATAAGTTCCCACTTATTCAATTTAATTCCTACACATTACCCATTCCTCACAAAAAATTAAATAAATCACTACAATATATTTAATTTTAAAACATTGCCCACCTCACCATTTCCTCTAATTAAAAATTGTCTTTTGTCTTCTTGTGGTTGGGAACCCTAAAAACATTTTCAGCCCTTAATCTTAACCCTAAGTCAACTTTTCATCTCAGGCCTCCATTCACATTTCACCTTCTATAAAACCACTTTGACCCTCTCATTTTCACCTCGCCACTTGTGAATTTGACTTCTGCCATTGTCAACACTAGA
Source organism: Cunninghamia lanceolata (assembly GCA_027924645.1). Taxonomy (NCBI): domain Eukaryota; kingdom Viridiplantae; phylum Streptophyta; class Pinopsida; order Cupressales; family Cupressaceae; genus Cunninghamia; species Cunninghamia lanceolata. The sequence goes on from BSBN01000803.1 coordinate 14,959,203, forward strand.
GCTTTCATCCCATTTGCAGACCTTCAAATCTGAGTTTCTTGTTCTTATGCTTTCATGTTTAGATTCTAGGTTGTTTAAGGGCTTTATTGCATGGTTACGGTTTCAATTTGTTGTTCCTAGGCCTGTAGCAAAAATTTTACCTGACTACAAGAGCTTATCAACTTGCAACACCTGTGGGGCAGTCTTTGGACGAGTCGATGAACATCATGCACCTGAAAAGGTTCTATGCCTAACCCATCAAGTATCCCAAGTCAAAAATACAAAAAAAAGCAAAAAATAAAAAAATAATAATAATAATAATAAAACTCAAGAAAAACCTGAGTGCAATAAAGTCATCCAATGGTGAAAATCACTTTGGTGACACCTTAGATAAGTACCATGGTGAAAACCTATCTTAGGCACCATGAGTAGTGACCAGTTCTACCATCTAATAAGTCATCACATCATTCCATGTCACTGACACCCCATGGCTTGGAATTCTAAAACATTCAACACTATCACCCCACCGAAGGAAAAATCTTCGAAAGAGGATCCTTGTATGCTCTCCTTGTACAGCTCAAAATTTTAAATATCCAAAAAAATTAGAAAAGCCAACAAAAATCCCAAAACAATAGAAAATCCAAAAACCCCCAAAAAATCAAAAAATTATAAAAACCCAAAAATAATCCCAATTATCTAAACCATCCAACACCATCCCATCCACCCTAAACCATTCCTACATCATCACTACAAGCCAAAACTACATATTCATCATCACCCACATCTTAAAGTGCCTTAATCCCATGGACACAGGGTATGTAGGCAGTCTGGAATATGAAGTATCCAGTACTTAGGTACAAAAGATGCACCCATCCAACCCGCTTGGATGGTCCCTATTCTCTGAGCTTACTAAATCCATAGGCTAAGCATACTGTTAAAATATCACATCTCACACAAAAATCATTAATCAACAAACCAACTACAATCAAGACATATAACCTACTATCCTTTTGCCTATCCTTCGAAATTTATCTAACAACATCCAATTGATTCTCGGCTTAAAGGATATATCATTCCTACAATAGGCAAAACCCATCATCTATCAACACCCATCTTAGCAAGAGAAACAATGGTTGTATGTATGGTTCGTTGGCCTTTTTTATTATTGATTTTTATCTTTGGTCTCATTTTAGGGATCATTCCAAAGCTACCTTGATCTCACTATATCATGGTATGTGGCGAAAAACATCTAGAATGGGGCATGGTCATTTTTTTGTATGTCGTGCTTGTGGGTTGATCTCATTACTCCAAGTATAGTATTCATATCTTGAAGATGTAGGGTCGGTTCTAGCATATTGTTCTCCTTTTGCATCTAAGGTTAATCATACCTTTTATGTACTAAGGATTTATGCTATAAGTCCCCTTCCCTCATCTAGGTAGGATTATACTACCTTGGGTATGCATGGGATCAACCTATTGTTTACGGGTCTAGTCCATGCAAAGATAGATATATAACATCACCTTGGTCCTTCGTACCTTCGTGAAAATATCCCCTTTTTGCTACAATAAATCTAGAAATGCTCTAAAAAATGTCAATACAAATACTTATACTATCCCTTCTACCCCCTCATCTCATATCCATCAAATCAATACCTAGCCTTTGCATTTAACCAACCCCGTCTCGTCAACAATTCTAACAAGCTTCTACCTCTCATCCCACCATATCCCACTTCATCCCACAACAAAATCCCTTTAACAACGTGGCATCTAGTGACCTATCCTAACCATCCCTAAACCTATTCCAACCATCCCTAAACCTATTATAACCTAACCATACCTAAAACTATCACACCCCACCCCAAACCTATCTTAACCCCCTAACCCCATCTCCCATGGTTCTAAACATCACAATGTATCATGACAAAAACCCATCTCATCATATCATTATTCCATTATCCGTTACCAACCATTTCATTAATCATTAACCATTATCCATTAACCATTGCATTATCCATCAATCATTGCATTATCCACTAATCATTAACCATTATCATTATTCATTAACCATTGCATTATCCATGTACATTATCCATTAATCATTAACCATTATCCATTAATCATTACATTGTCCATTATCCATCAATCATTACATTATCAAGTATCCATCAATCATTGCATTATCCATTAACCATTACATTTTCCATTATCCACTTACCATTTCATCCATACATAATATATGTTTATTAATCTAAACATATATTCCATTACATGTCTATTTCATCCATACATAATATATGTTTATTAATCCAAGCATATATTCCATTATCCACTTACCATTTCATCCATAAATAATATATGTTTACTAATCTAAGCATATATTCCATTTACATTACCATTTCATCCATGCATAATATATGTCTATCTAAGCATATAATCCACATCATAATCCAAGTGCATACCATAAATCAACATCATAACATACATATATCTATCCATGAACATCATCATAAAACATCTACACAACAAATGCATCCATAATCCATAGTATCCATCATAAGTACATACATCCATATACCATACATCAATGCATAAAAACAACATCATGATCATCAAGCATAATCGTAAATAACCCATAACCACAAAATATATCCATAATCATTTATATCACGACCAAAAATATACATCGCTCAAAATAATACATTGTTGGCATTGTTTTTGTCATTGATGTCAACAGTAGTCTTGGTAATGTTTCTCTGTTCAATAGTCATTCACAAGATCAAGACTAACTTTGTGTCGTTGAAATCATGGTAAATGGTTGGTGGATATAGAAAACCAAGATATCATTGTGCTTTGCAATCATATGACATTTACAACAGAAGTTTAAGGGTTCTTCTTTAGCATCAGGGATTCAAGTCTCATCTCTACAAATGTTTTTGTTGTTCACACATTTGTATAAGTTTCTTCTCTACCAGTCAGGCTTTAACATTTTTTTTTGTGGTCCTAAGGACCTAATTCTCTCCAAGAGCAGAGTTCTTGTTTGCTTCAAGATCAAAGGAGTATCTTTGTTATATCAACTTCATTGGTTTGTCCTCTATAGCAGAGGTTGTTTGTTGAAGATAAGGATCACTTTTTCCTTGATGGCATATTAGGGTTTTGACAAGGTTTAGAGTCCTAAATTCTAAAGTCCTAAAACCCTAAGCACTTAAAAGAAATTTTATTTTTATGACGGGCTATGCCTTTTGTTCTAATTTGACGATGACTTGTTATCACCGGTCACTTATAACTTAAGTCACCTTCTTCGTCCAGTGACCAGCCCCTCAACCTAGTTGGGACCGGCTTCTCCCTTCAACACTTTGTGAATGGGCACCAAAGTTTACATCGACGGTGTTGGTTTAATCTGCCAACGACGCGAAAACTTACATCAACGGTGAATATTTAAACCATCAACAGACACTTCCCTGTGAATAAGGTTTGACGAGCAGTGACCCGTATTAACTGTTTGGTAGCAATTTGAATAGTTTTGCTAATTGTTTCATGTGTAAGAGTTTTAGGTGCTTAAAACTCTATATGGGAGATGTTCTTGAGAGTTTTTGGAGTGCAGTAATACAAAGAATTAAGCATATATGTCTGTGTAGGGTGGCTGATAAGAATTATTGAGGAGTTGTTCATTGTAACAATACAAAGTATATGAACATATTATTACTCTGATCTAAGAATGTATAGATAGTTTTAATCAGTATAGTGGATGGTTGTATGAAGGTTATAGAGGTCACATATGTGTATTGAAGCAACTGTAAATAGAGTAGTACATTGTCCTTGAATTTTTTGTTTATGATTAGAGTTGGTGCTCCTAATGTTATAAGGAGTTGGTGCTTCTAAATCCAGATGTCAAAGTGTAATCAGTGAGATTTGGTCAGTGAGACCTAATAGTGATTTTCTTGTGAGGTTGGATTGGTAAAGCAAACCCAACCAACATTTCACATAGTGGTTTTTTCTCTTTTTAGGGTTTTCCACATACATATATGTTTCATGGTGCAATTTGTGTGATGCCATTGTTTTGATGTGTTTGAATTAATTGTTCTTTACAAGTATTGAATTATTGGATAAACTATTTTTTATTGTACCACTGATTCACCCCCCTCTCGGTGGTCTAGTGTATTCCTACAATTGGTATCAGAGCAGCGGGTTCCTTGCAGAAGTTTAATAAACTTGGGTTGATCTTGGTAGTGGAGTACTATGGCTAATCAGGAAGGATCTTCTACTTCTAAAGCACCTCTGTTTGATGGCACAAATTTTGCTTTTTGGTGTATTTGGATAGAGTCTTACTTATCCTCTTCAAGATTTGATGTGTGGGTGGCAATAGAAAATGGGTATATTGTACCTTCTCAACCACCTACTACTGCAGATGAAAAAAGAGCCTATGAGTGCAATGCCAAGGCCAAGAATGCCATTCTTTGTGGTTTGACAAATGAAATCCTAGTTAAGGTTATGCATTGTAAAACTGCAAAGGAAGTTTGGGACAAATTAGTTAGTATTTAGCAAGGTGATGTCAAAATTAAAGAAGCCAAGTTGCAAACTTTTAGAGCAAAATTTGAAGGATTAAAAATGAATGAAGAAGAGAAGATTGTTGATTATCTTCTAAGGGTAGATGAGATAGTTAATGCCATTAGGGGTCTTAGAGAGGAGGTGAAAGATTAAGTAGTGGTCAAAAAGGTCTTAAGATCATTGCCTTCTAGATATGATTCTAAGGTGTCTATAGTTGAAGAGGTAAGAGACTTGAACAAGCTCACTTTAGATGAGTTACATGGTACGTTCACTGCCTATGAAATGAGAACACACAATGAAGAATCCACAAATAGAGAAGTTGCTTTTAAGATTGTGAAGAAGTGCAAGGAAATAGATTCTGAGTCTAATGACATAGATGTAAAAGAATCAAACTTTGTTAGAAAGTTGATGAAGGGATCATGAAAATACAAAGGAAAGCTTCCTTTTAAATTCTTCAATTGTGGAAAAATAGGATGTTTTGTTGCCAAGTGTCCTTATGGTGAACCTAAAAGTGATGTAGAGGATGATGGAAAGCAAGGCAAAAAGAAGCAATATAGCTTTAGAAGAACAAGTTCTTACAAAAAGAAAAAAAGTCTCTTTATCAAAGGTGCTGATGTGATTGATAGCAACTCTGAAGACACCATTGATGAAGAAGGAGAGACCTTATTTATGACTATTGTAAGTTCAAATGAAGATCAAAGAGATAAACATGACAACAAATCTGATAAGGATGAGCAAACTGAAGTTGACGAATTTGACCTTGAAGGTGAACTAATTTGTGCCTTAAGGGAAATAAAAATATTGAAAAAGGAGGCCTCTATACAAAAAGATCAGACTTTGAAAGATAGTGAAAAACTGATCAGCACACTCAAAGAATTAGATCAACTGATTATCAGTCTGAAAACACAACTCGAGGAAAGTAAAAGAGTTGAAGAGATGACCAAGACAAAGTTTGAAATCAAGGTAAGAGATTGTCAAAGTTTGGAGGTAGAAATTGTTTCTTTGAGGAAGAAGTTAGAAAGATATGACAGTACCAGTAGCTTGGAAAACCTTTAGGGTAAGCAAAAGAGGTTCAAAGATATGACTGGTTTGAGGTATGAGATAGGCCAAAATTCAAATACTTGTAATCTTCAAAAGAAAGAAGTTGAACAAAGCAATCAAAATGCTTCAAAAACTGATCACAACAGTCCAATCAAGAGTGCTGATGCAGATGGTTTTACAAAAGTCTGAAATAAGAAATTTAGAAGACCACCTATTGCAAGAAGAAGCACTCCATTCAGGTTTAATTCATACTTTATGGTTATTGTTTTTATTGTAATCAATATGGCCATAAAGCTAGTGATTATAGGGTTGCTCTTAGAAAAAGATCTAACTTTGTTAGCAAAAATCCTTTTGATATTTTGAACAATCTAAGATGCTATAATTATAATTATTTTGGTCATATAGTCAAGTATTATAGATCTAATTTTGTTGAACAAGAGAAGAAAGGTGATGCTCATCTCATGGAGAATATGAATATTATAAATCCTGATAAGAAGAAGAACAAATCAAAAATAGTATGGAAGCAAAAAGAAAAAGAGATAAAAGTTGAAAAATCAATGTTGGTACAAACTGCCCTGCATGCTAAAAAGAAAGATCTATGGGTCATAGATAGTGGATGCTCAAATCACATGACTGGTGATAAGAGCAAATTCACCAAGCTTGAAGACTATACTGGAGGCTCTGTCTGTTGGGAATTAAGGTGTCTCAACCTTTGCAAATTCCTAATGTTGTATTTATTTATCCCATGTTGAGTTAGCATAGTCAGCACCTTGTGTATATGTAGCAAGGTAAATTTTGGTGACTTTGGCAGCCGTGGTTTCCCCCTTGAATAAATAACGGGGGTTTGGGGGCAGCGCCACCAAGACAGGGTCAAGGGGCATAGCCCCTTGCGGGGTCCAGGGGCAGCGCCCCTGGCCCTTGTGGGGGATCGAGGGCAACGCCCTCGAAACCTCAAACAATTTTTAATTAATGACAAGTGTCGGTGAGTATCTCTGCACGAGAGAAAGGCATCTTTGGGCGGTCAAGGGAGGTTATGACATGTAAGAGGAATATGTATTTTTAGTCAATGTATGACGGATTCTATGACAGCTGTAAGGTGCGTAAGAGCATCTGTCATAACCTATCTTGGGACCAGGCGCCCACTTAGGGATGGGATGTTGGACAAGTGTTCTTAGGCATGGGTTTTGGGGCATGAGTCCAAGATGGACGCCCATCTCTAGAAGGTTCCATATTTGCCTTGTAAACTCTATATAAACAGGTGCCTAGATGGGAGATAGATAACTTTTGTACGAGTACTGTTATGCTACCGGAATATCTCCAGATTCAACATTCGAAGACTCCTGAAAGAGCATTGGCTCTAAAACTGTATTGTAATCTGTTATTGTTTACTGTAATACATTTGAGCTGTGTTTTGGAGTGTGGGGTTTTTCACCCGTAATGGTTTTCCCCACGTATATCTTGTCTCTCTTCTTCTGTCTTTTTTCTAGTTATTGTGTTTTACTGCAATATCTCATGTTAATGGTTTAACATTGCTGTAATAGTTAGGATAAAGTTGAATTTGCATAGCCCTCTCCTCAATAGATTAGTGTAGGAAGCGTTTTCCGCACACCTAGCTTCCTTTCACTATCAAATTTGGAGACAATACTTCCATTCAAATCAGAGGCAAGGGAACTCTATTTTTAGATGACAAAACACCTATTCATGATGTCTACTATGTAGAAGGTATGAAACACAATCTATTGAGTGTTAGTTAGATTTGTGACAGTGGTTACCACATTTTATTTAATGCTCAAGGCTGTGAGATAAAGAAAAAATCAGGAAAAACAGTAGCAGAAGGTACGAGAACAAAAGGTAATGTATATAGTCTCAAAGGGACTACAAACAAAGATGGTGTTAAGAAAAGTGTCTCAACCTTGCAACTTTGAAAGGTTACTATTCTTCACAGTTTTGGTCTTTTCGAATACCCTTTATCTTGAAGAATGATCTAGAACTTTCAAAGTTTCCAAAAGGGCTAAAAATCATGGGACTTACTATTTTTAGTAACTTTACATTTGACCTTAGATTGACTTTAAATTTTCCTAGAAGGTGCGGAACATCTAAGTAAACATTTTGGGTGAGTTTTGACTAAAGATCATACCTGGATCGCGAGATATTTAAGTTTATGTTTTTTGAAACTGCCAAAAAAGTTTCAAACTCAATTTTGAGGCACTTAGAGGTCCCTAAATGCTCCAAAATTGCCATAACTAATGAAGGGGGTTACAGCACGATAGATCCCTTCATGAGATTTCCAATGCATCAAACGGTTCTTCAATCAGACACCCAGATCGAAAGTTATGGCCTCTGGAAGTTAGAGCTCCTATTTTTAGGAAATGTAAAAACGTGTTAGACACATAAAAGAGTTGTAAAGGGGAGAGTTACATGTGTTGGTGTGTCTTTTGGCACACCACAAGGCATCTTTGATTGGAGATAATTTGGGCGCCACTTTTGGGTGGTTTTAGCTCATGGTTTTGTAATTACCATTGACGGTTTACTGTATTGTATCTCCTATATATTAGGAGCTTGAGATGGAGGTTGTGTGTATGAGTCTTATAAATGTTGATTTACCTCCTAGATCTCTAGTTGGTTATACTCCTATGAAAGCTTTCTCTACAAGTATATTGTAATCTTCTTGATTCCTGAATAATATATTGGGTAGTTTTGGAGTGTGGGGTTTTTTTTACTTGAAAGGGTTTTCCCCATGTATATCTTGTGTTGTGAGTTTTGCATTTTGATGTTGTTATCACCTTTCTATTAATGTGCATCTAATAACTTGTAACTATAAAAGTTAAAGTTTGCATAAATCTTTCCTAAGTAGATCAGTGTAAGAAGCGTTTCCGCATACCTTGTTTTCTTTCAAATGGATATGGAAGAATCTACCTTATGGGATAGGTGGAGAGTTGGTTATGACATAGAAGACTTGACACCTAAACTTTGATAATCTAGTCAAAGTAAAAATCAAAATGTTAGAGACATGTCTCACATCACCAAACCTGTCAACAGTACATGCAAAGAGTGTCAACATGGAAAACAGACCAAAACCAGTTTCAAGTCAAAAGAACATTCATCCACATGACCATTGCAGTTAGTACATACAGATTTTTGTACTCCTACAAGGATAAAAGCTCTAAATGGAGAAATATATTTCATGTTATTCATTGATGACTACTCAAGAATGACTTGGGTAACATTTCTAAAACACAAATTAGAGGCATTTGAAAGATTAAAGATTTTTAGAAAGCTGGTTGAAAAGGAATTAGACCAAAAAATCAAATGCTTGAGGTTTGATAAAGGTGGAGAATATACTTCAAGGGAGTTTGAAGACTATTGTGAGCAACATGGCATCAAAAGACATTATCTAGCCTCAAGGACACCTCAACAAAATAGTGTGGCAGAAAGAAAAAATAGGACAATCAAGGAGATGGCTAGGACAATACTAAATGAAGCCAATTTGTCAGATATCTACTAGAAAGAGGTAGTCCATACAATTGTATACATCCTGAATAGAGTCCAATTGAGGGTAAATTCCAAGAAAACCCCATATGAGATTTGGTATGGTAAGTCAACTACAGTTAGTTATTTTAGAATATTTGGTAGCAAATGTTATATTAAGAGAGATGAAGAAGGGTTGGGTAGCTTTGAGTCTAAGTGTGATGAAAGAATATTTCTTGGATATTCCACTCATAGCAAATCATACAAATGTTTTAATAAGAGGCTAAAAAGACATGTTGAAAGTACTAATGTCAAAGTTGATGAACAATGGCAGCTTGACAAACAACAGTTAGAAGATGTTGAAGAGGAACCTGAATCAGAAAAAAGAAGTAGAAGTTCCAAAAGAAGAGTTGACACCTGAACAACCTATTGAAACTATGATAAAGATTCCCTCAAGAACTATACAAAGGGATCATCCTGAAGAGCAGATTATTGGGAACAAAGATGCAGGAGTTCAAACTAGGAGAAGAATTGCTAAATCAAATGACCAAGCTAATATTTGCTTGTTATCTCAAATAGAGCCAAGAAATTACACCGAGGCTAGTAAAGATGAGTGTTGGATCAAGGCCATGGAGGAAGAACTAAGTCAAATTGAGAAGAACAAAAATTGGGAACTAGTTCCTAGGCCTGAAGATAAGAATATTATTGGAGCCAAGTGGGTATTTAGAAACAAATCAGATGAAAATGGTAAGGTTGTAAGAAACAAAGCAAGACTTGTTTGTAAAGTATACTCTCAGGTTGAGGGTATTGACTTTAAAGATACATTTGCACCTGTGGCTGGACTTGAAGCCATAAGAATGTTTTTGGCCTTCTCTATCTATAAGAACTTTAAAGTGTACCAGATGGATGTGAAATCAACTTTTCTGAATGGGAACCTAGAAGAAGAAGTCTACATGGAGCAACCTGAAGGTTTTCAATGTGAAGGAGGACATCATCGGAACCTACCTGGTGACTTACTATAAATAAACACTCTCTCTAAGAAGTTTGGAGAACACACTGAAAGCTGGAAATGACTTTTGAAAGTGTCATAAGGGTCCTCAAGACCAATTGTGATCCTGCCAATAACAATCGCTACTGCAGAACACAACCTACATGCTCCAAGAACCTTGGAGTTCCCCTCTACGTACACAGACAACTTTAGCCAAAAATGGAAACTGGACAAAGGCTCGCAAACTAATATTACTAAAAATGGGAACATTACAGTCCTCCCTCCCCAGAATTGCTTGTCCTCAAGCAATTGCCAACACAACCAATAGTTCATCCCTGAATAAATAATGTGGCTCCAGGATCCCAAATCAACCTAGGAGGTTTGTAAGATCTTCTATTTGATGCACTATGCTGCAACATACCTGTAAATAATACATCCTTATCTCTCCTGTACAAAATTATAACAATACTTTGCACAAAATTAGCAAATTTACCATCACATAATTTTGTCTCACCAAGTTTCCACTGTGCCACTCTGATATGATATGGGAGATTTGTTAAAATATTCATTGTTTCCAAACCAAGAGTCTCTAAGTGACAGTTGAAAACAAACTGTAGACTACTATTCTGAATAAGCTCCAAAGGTATTCTATTATAATTTTCAATCCAATCCTTTGAAACATACCCTTCATTAATGAAGCTGAAGGGTTCTCCTTCCAAAAAAGGATCTAGAACAACATGGGTGCAAGATGGAAACAATTTATGACAATCAAAATCACCTGATTATTCCCCAAAAATAAGATTGTGTTGGTTGGAATACCCATTTGCTTCAGTTGGAAACATTTATCAACATTTCCCAATAGTCCTATACCATCAAAATGACCCATCTTGTTGTTGTTTGTTGCCCTATTTTTGAAATTTTACTAGAGCACTCTTGCCTTTGAAAATTTCTCCATTCTTTGCTTGCCCCTTCCTTTTTTTCTTCCTTCGTGAGTTTAACTTTACTTTGTCATTTCTCGAGTCGTAAAAAATCCTTTTTTGAACCAAAGTTGGCGAGTTCAAGAGTTCATGAACCACCTGACTTCCCGATTTGTCTTTGAGTCTGATGTCTTAAAGTCTTTCCTTGCATCGGTCTTAGTCATTTGTGTTGAGAAGGATCTATGTTGTTAGGAGGTCGAAAATTATTTGAACTTTCAAACTCTCAATGTTATGGTTCAAAGGTTATGAAATTACCTGACTTGCTGACTTCGAGTGTTTGCTATTCCTGTAGCTCCTTTTCTGAGCTAGTGTGCAGTACAATGAAATGACACTTGTCATTATGCATTTAATTCAAAGTATGTGCGAACACATTTGCACCTTTTTCAGAGGAAACTCAAGGCAAAAGTTTATGATTTTCGAGGCTAGATTCGCCGCCAGAATTTAATATTCTTTATGAATGAGTTTATGAGAAGTGACATGAAGTTTCGATAAATTCTCCATCTCATCTAAAGTTGCATTATTTTGCTAAGGCAATGTGTTGTAGAGTGAAGAATAACTAATCCACTACGTGCGAGATATCAATAGGAATTACATGCTTACATGTTAGCACGATTAGCCATTTCTACCTCATTTCTTGTTTTCCCCTGCTATAAAAACATAATACTTCTCTTAGGGGGTCGAAACTTTCTATTTTTCATGTATCTACATAGAGAATTCCCTGTAAATACACTGCATATTCCTGCTTTGTCTATGAATGTTTCAGAGTTTCTAGCCGTCTGGTTCCTCAATTCAGTAAAAATGAAGTTCAAGTTTCAAGGGGCCCCTATGGTCCCTGTTGTGGAGAATGGTTTATCCAGTGTAAGGGATATTGAATTGGGCCATATTGATTTTGAGGATTTCTAGAGAAGAATGCAGTCTGAAGGCCGAACTCCCTTGGCAGACAAAATTGTTAGCAGTGGGTTGGACAAAGTTGAAGGCTTCCTTGAGAGGAACCTCCTGTAACAATATAATGAAAAATGCATGAAATAACAGAAATAGTAGAAACACAGAAGGAATTTATTAATCGCAGGCCACTTCGAGGGGACAACCTCCTTTGAGCTAGTTCAATACAATAAATTCGTGGATGCATTCATTGGCCTCAACACGTACTTATATACTAAGTCTAATCTAAACAACTATTACTTGCCATGAATGTGGGATAATACATTATACTCACGGGACGACTTAGAAAGCATATGCATCCAACAACAATATACTAACAAAGTAAAGAGAAGGGTTAAACATAGGTTCCTAACATCCCCTCCCTCATAGAAAAGCTTTGTCCTCAAATTTTAAGATGTGGAAATTGTTGCTGAATCTGAAGGAGTGGTTCCCATGTAGCATCCTCTGGTTGCATTCCATGCCACTGAATTAATACCTCTATGATGGATCGAGAGCGAAGCTGATGAGTGCGCCTATCAAGGATTGCCTTCGGCTCCAAAATGATGGATCCTTCATTATCCAATTTTGGTAAAATAGTTTGTGCTCTGATGTTGGTGCCAAGAACTTTCTTGAGACAAGAGACATGAAATACTGGATGAACGCGGGAAGGAGGAAGCTCCAATTTATAAGCAACTGACCCAATCTTTTGAAGAACCTTATATGGCCCATATAACTTTGGAGCCAGCTTATGACGCCCTTTGAGTTTCAAGGATGATTGCTTGTATGGTTGTAGACAAAGAAAAACCATATCACCTACTTGAAAAGTGCGCTCAGAATGGTGTTGATCGGCTTGTTGTTTCATTCAATTTCTTGCCATGTGAAGATTGTCCTACAAGATGTGAAGAATCTGACCTTGGGTTCGGAGAGCCGTGTTGACTGCCTGAACTGGTGAACTACTGGGGGTGTATGGAAGGAGCACTGGTGGTGCCTGACCATAGACTACTTCATATGGAGTCATTTGAGATGCAGTGTGGTAGGAGGTATTGTACCACCATTCAGCGAGAGGGAACCACTTTGCTGACTGATGCTGTTGTTCTGAGGTGAAGCAATGAAGATAAGTTTCCAAACATTTGTTGATAATTTCAGTCTGACCATCTATTTGTGGGTGATACCCCCAACTCATCTTCAGTTTGGTGCCAGTGTATCGAAAGAGTTTTGTCCAAAAATGAATGGTGAAAGTTGCATCATGATCTGAGACAATGGAAGAAGGGATGCCATGAAGATGGAAGATCTGGTCCATGAAAATTTGTTCGACTGAGGAGGCGGTATAGGGATGGTTGGGGGCACAAAAATGACTATATTTGGAGAGGCGATCAACCACAACCAAGATCATTGTCTTCCCTCTAGATTTAGGGAGCCCCTCAATGAAATCCATAGAAATATCTATCCAAATTCGTGTAGGGATGGGCAAGGTTCGAGCAATCCAGAAAGGAGTGTCGTTTCACCCTTGTTGTGTTGGCAGGTATCACATTCAACCACCATCTGTTCAATTGCCCTTTTCATTCATTTCCAAAAGAAGTTACGTCGTGCCCGCTCATAAGTTTTGAGGAACCCAGAGTGCCCTGCCGATGGAGAAGCATGGAATTCATAGAAGACAGCTTGTTGAAGATTTGTGCTTTGGGGAAGCACCAGACGACCCTTGTATCTCAGAGAAGCACCATCCCAAGAGTAATGCGGTACAACAGAAGGGTTATTGGCCAATTGTTGGATGATATGAGATAATGAAGAGTCTTGACATAGCCCTGCTGGACAGATTCCAGCCAATTTAGAACAAGCATAGAAATAGCTGAAAGAGAAGCTTGGTCATCAAATGTGCGAGAAATAGCATCTGCCACAATATTGTCCTTACCCTTCTTGTAAGTGATCTCATAGTCATAACCCATGAGTTTGCTAACCCATTTCTAATGTGCTGGTGAGGAGACCTGTTGTTCCAGGAAATATTTCAGACTCTGGTGATTAGTCTTGATGCAGAAATGATTCCCTAGTAGGTATGGCTGCCACTTCTATATTGCATGCAAAATAGCCATCATTTCCTTCTCATATGTAGAGAGTACTAAATTCTTACCAGAAAGGGCTTTGCTGGTGAATGCAATGGGATGTTCATCTTGAAGGAGAACAACACCAAGTCCATTGCCGCAAGCATCACTCTCAATAGTGAAGGTCTTGGAAAAATTTGGCATAGCTAGAACAGGTGTAGTACACATAGCTTGTTTCAATTTTTCAAATGCACACTCAGCAGCATGTGTCCATGTAAAAGCATCTTTTTTAAGCATGACTGTTAATGGAGCTAGAATCTTCCCATAATCCTTGACAAACTTGTGAATATAGGAGCCAGTCAGTCCCAAAAAACCACGGAGGCTCTTAAGTGTCTAAGGATGTAGCGAATTTTTCATGGCATCTCTTTTTGCAGGATCCACTTGAACCCCTTGGGCTGAAACAATATGCCCGAGATACTCCACTTCTTCTTGGCCAAAAACACATTTAGACTATTTCGCACAGAGATGATGATTAGAGAGAAGTTGCAGTACAAGATCCAGATGTTGGAGATGCCTAGCCCATGTTTAACTATAGGTGAGGATATCATCGAAGAAGACTAGAATGAATTTCTGTAGGTAGGGTTGGAATATTTTATTCATCAATGTCTGGAATGTTGAAGGAGCATTAGTGAGGCCAAAGGGCATGACCAAAAACTCATAGTGGCCATCATGTGTGTGGAAAGTTGTTTTAGGGATATCATCCTCATGAACCCGAGTTTGGTGATACGCATTGTTGTACCCAACCAAATTTTTTGCTTTATTAAGGCATTTTGAAACAAGTCTAGAAAATTTTTCGTCAAAAAGTCAAAAAAGCAAAATTTCTAAAAATAGACGTCGTGTTAGGTTTTCTAGGTTTCTTGAGATATGGATGTTGGCAAAACTTTCTAAAAATAGAATCTCCAAATCAAGTATCGCGCTCGATTCTCATTGGTCGATTTTGCTCCACGATCGGCACGGTTCAGACGGAATCTTCAAACGACCAAGTTTTCTCTACTAGGTCATTTCTACTTTTTCAAAAGGCGAAGCATGAGCTCGAAAGTCATCAACACAAAAAAGTTCACCTGCTAGAACTCTTCGACAAGTTTCCAATGTTGTTTCAACGATGCAAAACCGACAAACTGCCGTCGACTCGACGATGCACGCAAAACGATGCAAGATGGATCCAAGGTGAAATGAAATGTTGGAAAATCATAAATTGGACTGAGTCTAGTGAAACTAGGTGCCCCAGGTGGCTTGGGGCGCCCATCTTCTCCTGTGTTAGTTTTTTTTTCATGTTTTTCGAGAAATGTCAAAAATGCTTCTGTTAGCTCTTTTTCAGTGGGTCAAACTTGGTCAAACTTGGTCAAAAGTTAGTCAAAGCCAGGATCTCATCACAGATATGTTTAGACTACTCAGATCACCCTCCGTCCCGCCTCGACAGTCGTCAGAACGACCGAAATCAAATATTGAACAGGAGCCGTGAGCACGGAAATCAAGAAAAGGTACAAAATTGAAAATTTTTCTAAGTGTTGAGAAACCAGACACCCCAGGAGGCTTGGGGCACCCATCCTCACTAATGTTAGATTATTTTTGAGGTTTTTCTCGAAAAACAAGAATATCCTTCCGTTAGGCCGGTCCGGTTTAGTGTTGATCAGTTTGGCACATTTTTCGAGGCAAATGGAAGGTACAGTCAGATCAGTTTTCATCAGGCTTGCATATTTGCTAGATCATCAGACTCATTTCCATCCTAGTTGATAGAAATTGACAGCCAAACAGGGGTCCTGTGCCACCGGAATGCGCACGCAAACCAAGAAATTGAAAAAGTTGAAAAAATGGAAAAAATGGCTAAGTGTTGGGAAACCAGGCGCCCCAGGAGGCTTGGGGCATCCAACTTGAGCAGTGTTAGAATATTTTCATGTTTTCAGTGTTTTCTGACATGCTTTGTTACCAATCTTCGCCCGTTGGTAGTTTCCAGGAGGTCAAACTTGGTCAAACGATGTCAGATCGTCGAATAGAGGCAGGGGATGGAATTTCAGTTGATCAATCTCCAAAATGTCAGGATCAGTTAGCTTTTTTAGTCAATAACGACATTTTTCCGCCTTGTTGAAGTCAGAGACAGGCCATATTTAAGTCAAAACGAGTGTTGAAGTGTCGAAAATGAAGAAAATTTTGTTAGCACTTCTTTCAACTCGCGTGTTCGATGACATCATCAAAGAAGATATTTTTCGTCATCTTGCACATGAAGCCATAGGCTCCTACAAAATAGGGATCCTTCCTATTCGAAGACATCCACTTGGATTTATGCTTTAAAAGATGCTTTCTTCATGGATGAGGATGAAGTTTTCTTCTCACACAAATAAAGTTGCTTTTTCGACCAAAGGATTTATAAAGACAAGCTTTTAGCTTCTTTATTTCATTATCTTTTGCAGGTTGCATCCAGAGAAAGATTTTATTTTTCTTTCAACGAAGATTCGAAGACCCAAACTAGGTGCTTTTTCAGTGTTCTTCATAGATTCGGGTTGAGGAAGAAGAGAGGCTTGCTTTTTCAGGGTCCTTGTTTCAAGGAGATCATTTTTCAGAAATCCGACCAGAGCTTTTTCAATTTTCGTCGAGATGGGTCCATCCAGATTATCATCCTCTTGAAGATTGGGAGTTGTGCTTTTTTTTCAGGAATCTGCTTTTTTCCTGTTTTTCAGGAAAATCTCTGTTTTTTCAAAATCTGACAATCTGGGTTGCTTCAAAACAGAATTGCCTACAAAACCCATGTGCCAGCTTTTTCAGTCAAAATCAACTTTTTACAAGATATTATTTCTAAAAATACCAGTGGATGACATCACCAATAAAGCAATAATAAAGATGGGGACACAAAAAGAAATCAACTTTGAAACATACGCTTTTTGTTTTAAAGCAGCTCATCCATTCTTTAGAAAATAAATCACTTTGTGTTAGTTGGAATCTTCTTTGCTTTAAAGCAGATTGCTTTAAAGCATTTGTTTATTGTATCTTTGTCTTAGAATAGTAATAAAGCTTGCGAGTTGGCAAGTTAGGGTTAATCAAGGAGATTTTAGGGTTCCCTACTCCTTTGATTTCAGTATAAATAAGGGCATCCTTGCCCGTTGTTTGTAATGACTTTTGTGATAGCAAATTTGCTGTGCCTATTCTAGCCTGCAAACATTGTTATTCCAGGTGTTTGTTGACTTTATGTTCATTGTTCTCCGGTGTTTGATCGCTTACTGTATGCCTACCTTTTGCTACAATATTGTTGTCTTGGAGTTGTATCAAACTTTGTGATATTGAATAGAAGTCTCATGCCTACTTTGCTCTAATATTCTATATCGATTCATTAAGTTATCGTCGTCAGATGTGTAGCTTCTGCAGCTTTCATCATTAAAGTACTTTTAGTTTTGTGATGTTAATCTGGAAGAAAATTGTTTAAGTTTTTGTGTTAACAATCATTCCTCATTCACTTTCAACTTCCTTTGCTCTGAATTTACTCAGGAGGTTGAAAGTGTCCTTAGTCTATGCTAGTTGTAGTAGAAGTTTTATAAAAAGGAAAAAATCTCTTCTGCAGCGTTTAGAGTTTTATAACCTTGTGTTCACAGCTGAGAATCAAAAAGAAGATAGGCGAAGTTTCATTCAAGTTATCTTTTCAGCGAACATCAACAAGAAAGGGAACTCCCCCTTCCAATAGGAGAGTAGTTTATCTGTGCATAGTTGTCCATTTCCAAATCGCATACTAGAGGTGCGAATTAAAACGCCAACACGCATAACAAAGATCCAACTTGGAGAAAAAATGAGCACCATGAAGCTCATCAACAACAGGAATCAGAAACTTATCCTTGATTGTGATGTGATTAAGTGCTCGGAAGTCAATGCAAAGGCGCCATAACCCATCTTTTTTTTGGACAAGAAGAACTGGTGAAGAAAAGGAATTGGTACTAGGGCAAATAATACCTTGCTTCAGTAAGTCTTAAACGAGCATCTCAATCTCTATCTTTTGATAAAATGGGTAGCAATAGGGCCTGATGTTGGGAGGAACGCTTCCAGGAAGAAGCTGAATACGGTGGTCCTTTGGTCATGAGGGTGGCAATCCCACTAGTTCGGCAAAGACACATGCATACCTATCCAAAATTCGTTGTAGATTCGAAGGAGTAGTGGAGACCTCTGATGGTTGCATCTGAATGGAATGGAGCTGAGCGATGACACCATGTGAATTCTTTTTAAGAAGCTTTTCCATGCGATGTGAATTGATGATGCTGAGAGACCCTGGTTGTAAGCCCTTCAATGTGTGTTTTTGCCTATTGTCTGAAAATTGCATCCAAAGTTCAACAAAATCCCATATGATGGGTCCAAGTGTGCGTAACCATTGAGCGCCCAAAACCACATCACATCCAGCTAAGGGCAAGGCAAACATGTCGGAGTGCAGGTTATAATTTCTAATAGAGATATATTGCGACACTTCCCTTTGCAAGGTAATGTGCCCCCATTGGCAATCGTGACTTCAAAGATGGAGCAAGGATGGACAAAATAATCAGCCTGTTTCACGATCCAAGGGTCAATGAAGTTATGAGTGCTACCATAATCAATGAGTATTGTAAGAGGGAGCTTATTGAAGTAACCCTTGACCCGCATGGTTTGTGGGGTGGTGACTCCTGCTAAAGCATGGAGAGAGATCTCTGGGTGGTCTCTCTGAGAAGTAGGGTCAACAGGCAGTTGTTGAGTTTCAACTTGATCATCTACTGTATCCTGAGCATTTTCATAAACTTCAGTTCCAGTCAGAGAATCCACATCCAAGAGATAGAGCTTTTGTTCAACACATCTATGTGCCTGAGTGAATTTCTCATCACAATTATAACAAAGCCCTTTTTCTCTATGTGCCCGCATCTCTGCTTTAGTCAAATGATTGATAGGAGTTGTTCTAGGAGTTGACGCAATTAGAGGTCTTTGGGAAACCATATTTCTGAATGGAACAAAATTGGATTTGGAGCGCTATTGGGCTGTGATCTTGTCCTTCGCCAACTTAGCCAACCCTAGGGCTTCCATCATTGTGCTGGGACGAAACATTTTAACCTTAGATTGGATTACATCCTTCAGACCACTAAAAAAACAACTCTTGAAGAATTCATCAGACAATCCCTCTGTATGATTGGCCAGTTTTTCAAATTCTGTCTGATACTCTCTCACAGTGCCAGTTTGATGAAGTTTAGTGAGTGCTCCTATGAAGTCATCAAAAGCACTAGGGCCAAATCGTTGTAAAATGAGTTTGCAAAAATCTGTCCATTTTGGCTCTTCACGAGCCTTGATGTACCAACATAACCATTGAAGGGCTTCACGTTCCAAATCAAAGGATGCAAGTGGGACTTTGTTGACATCAAAAGTATTATGCAAATTGAAATATTGTTCTGCCCGGTATATCCATCCAGTCGGAACATCACCATTGAAGCAAGGAAAATTAAGCTTCGGCCCACAAAAATTGCTGGAAGAAGAAAACCCAATGTCTGAAGAAGAATCTGGTTGCCGTCTATTATTCATGGCTAAATGTTGAAGATTGAGGCCGATAATTTTTTCATCCAGATCTTGGAGTTTGGTCATGAGGGCTGCAAGTTCATCCTCCATGTTTTTTGCTCTTGCGTGAGTGACAACCATAACTAGGAGTTTTTTTTGGGGGGGCGAATAGGTAGAAAAATAAAAACATAAACTTTTTCAGTAAAGGAAATTTTGGATTTGGGAAAAACTCTGATGGGTAATTGGGGTTTGACTAGGTTTTGGACACTTTTTGAGGGACAGGGAAGCAAAAAATGGGGATTTCAGAAGTGGGGTGAAAGAATGAGAAAATTTGTCCAAGAGGGACAAAGGAGCAGAAATCAGAAATGAACACTATGGCAAAATTTGAAGGCTATTGGGTGAGAATCAAAGGAGTTATGGCAAACCATAAAAATAGACAAATGTGGGATTTATGGCTTCGATAAGTGGAATTTGGGGTAGGGTCCTCAAGGAAGGAAATATGCAGAATGAAATTCCAGGGGTTCCAATGAATTTTGAGAGGAAACGAAGCTAAAGCAAGGAAGATATGGCGAAAAAATAGGATTTTTTTTTAATTCTTTAATTTTTATTTTATTTTTTCTGGAAACGATCTGTAACGGGATCTGCAACAGCTCTGGATAGATTCAATCTGCGATTTGCCGGCTGGCAATAGATATGGGCCCCAGGTATGTTCAGCTGCCTAAAGGTTCAGGGGAGTCACTCACCCACCAATTTTGTCTAACGGCTTGCGTATTGGGGCAGTACCCCTCACTCCACGGCTCAGGTAAAACTGATAACCGCTTTGCCACAAATGATAGCTCTTGGTTTACCTCACGGATGGGAACTAGTCAATCAGGTAGGGGTCGTTGCCCTTTTCGCTGGTAGGTCCTCTCAATGGGCTAGCTATTTCGGGGTTCTTGTGGTACTCCTCACAATGAGTTTTAGGGCTATGCCTAGGCACTTCCCACAGTTAAGCGGATAGGGTTATTCCCTGATCCAAACCTGCAATTGAAATGAACAATACAAATGCGAAAAAGAAAGAAATACTGCAATAATCACAGTGCCTGGAGGCTACTACATAAAAAAATTAGTAGAAATTCCACCCAGCAAGCCCAAGAAAGCGCTCTGATACTAGATGAGAGGAACCTCCTGCAACAATATAATGAAAAATGCACGAAATAACAGAAATACTAGAAACATAGAAGGAATTTATTGATCGCAGGCCACTTCGAGGATGCCTTCATTGGCCTCAACACGTATTTATATACTAAGTCTAATATAAACAACTATTACTTGCCATGAATGTGGGATAATACAATATACTCATAGGACGACTTACAAAGCATATGCGTCCAACAACAATATACTAACAAAGTAAAGAGAAGGGTTAAACATGGGTTCCTAACATTCCCACTCGCAATGCGTTGTCCTGAATTGGTTGTAGCCTATGCCAATAGTTACTTTCCAGAGTCTCAAGAAATAAGAGCCTCATATGGATCTGTGGTGGCAAGAATTGACTCTAAATTAGTTGCCCTAGCTCTATTTTTGGAGGAGTATGAAGATAATGCTGATGTTTCTGTGTCTTCTGCATGGACACACTATAATGAAAGGAAAGACTGGTGCCAAACTCGTATTTCCAAGAGCTGGTTGGAAATTGAGAGAAAGGGGAAATCATGGCTCCTTGCCAATCTTAAGAGGAGTCATTTCAAAGAAGAGATTTTAGCCATGATAACCTTGCTAAATCGTGTAGTTGGGAGCCCAGAATCAGATACCTTCACTTTTTGGATGTGTAGATTTATTTTGCTAATCTATGGAGACCATCGTATTGATTGGGCAAGAATAATTAGTGAAAGTATGCATGAACAACTGATAAATTTCCCAAGACACGTAAATTTTCACATGTGTACCCAGCTGGTTTATGTGTTGGCTTGTAAAGAGGCTACTTGGCCTGGTCTAAGGATTCAAGGAACTCTTGCCACCAGTATGCCTGTGTATCAAAAATTTCCTCAGTTACAGAAAATTGAAAGTATGAAAGATTTTTAGAGGGTGAACGATGCCTTTCCATGTGGTTGACTAAGAAGATTGATGGCTCATTGGAGCGAAGAATTTCAGCCGAAGTGGCCGCATTGGTCATGAATTTTGGAAGTTTTTGTATACAATTTGATCATTTTTCTTACTTGAGAATTGGGGGTTATGAAAATGCCTCGTTGAAGTTGCCACGGTACCCATCTAATTATCTTGTGCTTCTGGAGGTATGTCATCAAATGGCAGCTGTGAATACAAGGTACCATGCCATGAAAAAGAAAGGTTACTCTTTCCTTGTGTCTCTATCATTTTATTCTTGCAAAAGTAATGATAACACCAGAAGTGTTGATAAGTTGCGGTTTGAGTTTAGCCTCCATAGTTTGTCGGCTCATGCAAACTTTGATAGTAAGAATTATGTAAAAGAAAATATGCATGGAGGAGGGTCGTATCTGCATAAACCCCAGCTTGAAGACTTATGGGAGAATTGTTTGGATGAGAGGGAAGTGCAGAGAAGGAGTTGGATGAGACTAACCATTGACCAGATCTGAGCCTTTGAGTTGAATATTCAAGTTCCTGACATGGTTGACGACAACTCCCATATTATAGATGAAGGCTATCATGTTGCTTCACTATAGCCTCTTCCTCCTGTCAGATAGTCTAGAAAGGAAATCATGGATGTGAATTTTTGCTCTTTCCAAGTGATAAGAAGGACAGAGAAATGGTTGAAGGGAAAAGTGAAAGAATGTGCTGGTTCAACAACGCCTAGAGAGTCAACCTCTTAGGGTCAAAATAGATCTTAGATTGCCCACTCTCAAAGAAAATCATCTAGTTTGTACCCAACTCTCCAGAGAGTTGGCTCACAATCAAATGGAGATGGTGATCGGCCCCCTCACGAGGTCAGTACAAACTAAAAACAATGTGTGAGCAGATAGTCAACCAGTGAAGAGTAATACCAGATTGGCTGCTTCCTCATCGAAATCAGACCATGTGCCATTTGTCAACAACCTTGTAAGTGATAGTGACTTTCATTTTTACTCAATTAGGAGAAGATAGTATGCTGCAATCTTTGCTAAGTGGCCCGAATTCTCCCAATCCAAATGAACCCCCGAAGCAAAATTCTCCACCTATGCCTATGGATGGTACTAAGAGTGTTGTTAATTCTATAAATATTCCCTCCCCATATCCTTCCTGGTTAAAGAAAGCAGTTGAAAAGAAGAAGAGGTATACACTAACAGTGGATGCCTATATTGATACTGTGGCTAAGTTACTACAAGATACCCCTAAGCCTAAACGTGCCAGGAGGATGTCGAGGATGGTGACTGATCCTGCCTCAGGAAATCAATTTTTGGAAATTACAGATCTAGTGGGGAATAAGAATGAAGATGAAGTGACCGAAGCTGACTTCAGGATGAGAAGAGTGGATTTGGGACCTTCTACTACTGAAGGTGATCTCTATCATGTTAAAAACTCGATCAACAATTTATCAAAAAGGGTCAAAAGATAGCAAGAAGAGAATTCTAAGTTTAAAGCTCAAGTAAGTTCTTTATCATTATTTGTTCAGTCAATTGTTAAGATAATAACACCCTCAGAAAAAGCCCCTCTTGATATGAGTTTGAGTGCCCCTGATCCTAATCTGTTACAACAAATAAAAAGATCATTATCTCTAAGAAATGCTATGGATCAATGGGTTGAAAAGGTCTTTTGTTCATCGAGGATGCAATTAAGTTGTTTGATTCCATTCATGGAAAAAGAGAAGCTTTAATCGTGGAATTCCAAACGGCTAGGAGTGATCATAACAACCTATATTTAGCTTCTAAGGAGATACATGAAATGGCTAATATGGATGTTGGTATCCTAGTGGCTGAGAATATTTTGAATGATCCTGGGGAATTAGACACACACGTATAGGCTGATGTAGTTGAATGGAAGCTCTGTCTTATAATATTTGCTGAGGATGAGACGAGGAAAGCAATTGCAACTTATTTCTCATAAATGATGAGAATCAAAATAAATTTTGCTGTCACAGAAGTTGAAGCTAATAAGACCAATGATGAAAAGTTGTTGGATGTTAAAGAGATCAAACAAAATTTCAAAAAGTTAGTAACTGAAGAAATAATGAACTATGATATTATAACAGGGGAATCACTTGGTAAACTTGCAAGGATGGCGACCTATATCAAAACTGTCAGGAGCAGATTTGATGATGTGCATCAAAAGGTGACAGATGCAGATAGAGCAGTGAGCAAAAGAAAACACCAGATTAGCATGTCCGGGACTCCACCTAGAACGTCTTTGACACCTGTAATCAACAAATACAGGGCATACAAAGTGAAGCTGTGGGCATAGGCATCTCAAATGGCCCAAAGTAGCACTGGAAATGAAGATGAGCAAGCGACAGATGAAGTTGATAACAGAGAAGAGGATGTGGCAATGCTTAGTTGAATTTCTTTTCATATGCTTTAGTTACTTTTCAATATTTTCTCAAAAACTATTGGCTCTGGAGGGCCCTTTTTATTATTGTTTAAACTTCTTTTAATCGGCTATCTTCTAGAAGCCGTTAGGGTTTAAAGATGGTTATGGTTCGGCTTAGCTATAAATTTGATTAGCTAGTCGATGTATAATCTTTTGGTAAACTGTGTTTTGGTGATAGATCAATTTTGGTTTTCTGTTCAATTACTTTATATACATGCAATAGAAATCAATGCAATGGAGTTTTGAATGATCGTAAACTTTGTGTTATGGTTATTTGGATTCATATTCTTCCTATGTCGAATGTGTTGTTGCCGGTGTTGATGATATTTGTGTATTGAGGTAGTTGGATATTTGTAATTCTTGCTCACTGCTGGGAATTGTTTATCTTTTGATACATTGATCATGGTGGTGATTATGTGGTGCATAGTATTTGTTTTATCGATCTGTAGATGTTAGCTTGGTGGAAGTCTTTGAGCTTCTGATTATTTGGATGTAGTCTGCCTTTACTGCTTTCTGGTCAAAAGCACCGCCTTTACCTTGCTTTCTAGTTAAAAGTAATACTAGTTTTCATTCATAAGAATATCAATTGAAGGTAGTTGCGCCTTGTAAAAGAAGCAGAGAACCTTTGTAGAATACCAATATAGTAGGCTCAACTGTTGTTACATTTGTCATCTATCCAGGCATGAGTATATAGAGTTAGGTGACAAATCTGTTAACCAACACTGTTCAAGTTTGAAAATAATAAATAATGATATGATTTCATCAAAATGAGAAACCTAAAAGTGGAATAACAACTGCAAATTTGAAATTTCCTTGTATGATCATGAATGGTGAGCATTGCATTGCTCAAAATCAACTTGGAAGAAGCTGGAAAAGACTCCTAAACAACTTTGAACTGATAGTTCCTCCACTCCTTGACTGAAATGCCTTTCCAGACTTCATAAATATGAACCATCATTAATGTGTAGTGGCTGATCTACAACCAAACAACATAGTCAAGACTGGAAATTCAAGCTATTTGATGCCATGAAACATTTCTTTGGTCACCATAGCCTTCCAACATACTTTGTAGGTGACCTATATCATGAATTCGTAGTGAAGAAATAACTCCACTATGCTTGTGTTGTGCAACTCTGCTATTCATGGGTGCCTCATCAGAAGATCTTCTAATGCTTCCAAAAGCATATTTTCCAAAATGTGATGATACTAAGTGGTTGAGAATTGAAACTCAATGTAATGGAGATCAGAGTGACCTGGTTAAGAACTAAGGTTTTGATATTTGTTGACACAAGGGCTAACATGATTAATGTGATTGATGCAAGAAATTTAGTGACTATTGCTTGATCATTTGTGGCAAATAGATGTAGAGGGGTTGTTCTGATGATGGATAATCTCCTACATGGATTCTTTGATCCCCTAAATGACTTAGTGGTGATGTCTTTTTATACATGTCTTAGGTGCATATTTTGATAGTTTTGGTGCAAGAACCAGTGAGTAATGATTAGTTAGGATTGAATTGGCTCAGGACCATGATTAAATTTGGAATTTGAAAAGGGTCAAAGTTACACCTATAATATTAAATTTGAGAACTAAAAATATTTTGTGAAACAACAAAATGTTGTTTCTAAAAATGCACTTTTCACCCTTACTATATATAAATATAAATATAAACAACCTCACCTTCACCTTGAAATTCCCTAAAAAGCTTAAATAATTATTGTACAAGACAATATACATGCTCCCCATCCATTTTGGAAGCTCTCTAAATGAATCTACACCTTATATTGTCTTTATTTGAGCTCATCTAGGAAGTGGTCCCATGGAGCCTACTTCATGAATTCTTTTCATGGAGTAAGGATCCCATGAGACAAAAGAAATTACCACATGATAAATTAGAATCTTGTCCAAAAAAAATAGGAGCCCCTTTTTTTTAGATTTTAAATTTCATAGAGTGTTTTTAGGGTGGAGTTGGAAATTCTCTCACCAATTTAGAATATTTTGATGCCACATATCATTCACTATAATTTTTAAATTCCCATTGACGGTCAAAGGGGTTGAACTTAATTGGTTAGAACGTTGGGTTCTCATTGTGGAAACCCAAGTTCAAATTCCCATGGGGACATCTAATGTGGAATTCTAGGTTGTGACTCTTGATCTTCCATAGTTGGTTTCTAAATAAAGTAAATTTCGAAGTAGTGACTCTTGATCATCTATAGGTGATTTCTAGTGTGTTTGCTTAAATTAAAGGGTAAACATATTTTGAAGATACGTAATATAGAAAAAAGTTCCCACCAATAAATTTAAATATAATTTTTGGAGGGAAATTTTTTTCATTTAATATTGCTTAAAAAAGCTCCCACCAATAAATTTAAATATAATTTTTGGAGGGAAATTTTTTCATTTAATATAGCTTAAAAACACTGCAGACCAT
The DNA here is from genome assembly GCA_027924645.1 of Cunninghamia lanceolata. NCBI lineage: Eukaryota > Viridiplantae > Streptophyta > Pinopsida > Cupressales > Cupressaceae > Cunninghamia > Cunninghamia lanceolata. The sequence continues at coordinate 14,985,648 of BSBN01000803.1, forward strand.
CAATTTCCTAAAATTTTAAAACTAAAAATTTTAAGTTTGCCTACCCTACAAAATCAGAGCACTACTTGTATAACTTTAAAAAAACTTAACTAACATGTACTAATATAAGAAAAAATAAAAATAAAATCAATATCAAAAACAAAAATCACAAAAGCTATAAAAAACACAAAATTTTCTCCACATACTAGAGATATACTTTTTAAAATATAAATATACTAGTTTAGGAATCCCCTCTATCAATCGCTACCTTAATGAACATTCTCCTTCAATTCGCCTCGCCTGTTGTAAAGGTTAAACACAAACACCCAACTTTGATATTTTGAAATGATCAATACCTTTGACTGATATAGAAAGAACCTCAGTTTCCTACTATAAAACAAACGCCTACGGACATTAGATAACATATCATAGTGAAATTAAACAGAGTGGGCTGGAGGAGGAGAAGAGGAGGAAGAAACGATAACAGAGGAAGAAGGAAGCCATAAGCAACACGAGAGTGGTAACAAATTTTTACTTATAAAACCATCGAACTTCTTAACAACGGGTAGATGGAAAATAATAATTTACTTTGGTGAGTTGTATGTTTGGTTCAATTTGAATGAAAAATGAGAGATGTGTCTCTATCTTGGGTCGAAATTCGGGAAGGGTTTACCGTGCCCTAATTTTAGAAGAATATATTAAGTGGGTTTTACTTTTCAAGATTAGTTTTCACATGGGTCGATCTGGGTTGCGGATTATTATACTCTGAAAAAGTTTTACACTGCCTTGCCCTGTTATATGTTTGGAAGAATTATTCTAGTATTGGGTATCTTCTTTTTGGCTTTTGAAATTCGGGTTAAGGATGAGGACTGTAGCAAACAGAGTAGAGAAATCCACATGGCATTTACTGCCTGAAATGGCACAACAGCAACAATGTCAGCGTGTAAACTTAGCAGAGTTGAAAGCACAGTTTGTGAAGAAAATTGGACCTGAGAAGACTAGTAAGTACTTTGAACAGTTTAAGAAATATATAGAAGGTAAACTTGTTAAGATCAAATTTGATGAGCTCTGTTATTTGACAATTGGTAAGGAAAACATTCGCCTTCACAATCATCTTATAAAATCTATTCTGAAGAATGCTGTTTCGAACAAGACTCCATGCAGCGGCCCTATCAATGGTGTAGTGAGAAAACACACGTCCAATTCTCCATTACTTGAGAATGGGGATTTTTTGTGCTCCTCCAATGGAGACGGTCATTCTGCTTTTGGTGGGTCCCATAGGAAGATCCGGTCTGATAGAAGAACAAGGTATAGTCTCTCTGTAAATTCTCCTAGGGCTGATGATTCTGCTGCTCCTCTGCAAGGAGTAGTTGCCAATAATGACGTAGCATTGGAGAGTGGTGATCTCCAGTCCTCTGATTTGTCAAGATCATTGCCACTCTGTTCAGCACCAGTCGGGTCCCCTCACGTGCCTGAGGCAGGGTTTAATCCGAACAGCAAGCGACAGCGGCCTGAGGCAGAGTTTAATCCTAACAGCAAGCGACAGCGGCCTGAGGCAGAGTTTAATCCTAACAGCAAGCGACAGAGGCCTGAGGCAGAGTTTAATCCTAACAGCAAGCGACAGAGGCCTGAGGCAGAGTTTAACTCTAATGCCAAAAGGCAACGGGTTGAGGTCATAGCATCATCATCAGTGCAAGTCCTAGCGGATAATAAAGTTGCAATCGAGGCTGCTGATGTTGAAAATGAGAAGTTGGTAGCAGTTGGAGAGGTTAACGAACAGGAACCCGCTGTTTGGGTCGACAGACCATTGACTGCACCTTTGGGAATTCCATTCTGCCCTGGGTCTATTGGCTCTGCCAGAAGACCAACCTATACTAGGTTGAATCATGATTCAACATACTGTGTCGATGCTCAGCAATTGCCTGATACAGAGACTCTTCGCAGAAAGATGGAATGGGCAGCCAAAGCTGAGGGCTTGCAGAATGTGAATTTGGAATGTGCCATTATCGCAAACTATGGTGCAGATGCCTATTTAAAGAGACTTATAAAGTCTGCGATAGACTTAAAGAAGGGGGGCTTATGTCGGGAAAGTGAAGAGCCTTATAGTCAGATTCCTGGCCAGTCAACACAAGGTGTTAACATTTCAAGGGCTGCACATCCTCTACATATGCACAATACAAATATTGGAAAGGATGCCATCCAGAGAGAGAGTTGTGACCAGTCTTCAGTTTCACTTCTTGATTTTAAGACAGCTATGGAATTAAATCCTCAGCAATTGGGTGAACATTGGCCCTCAAAATTGGAAAAGATATCCTTTTGTCTTTTGAATCGAGAGTAGACCCTTGACCTTCATGACATATTTTTTCCCTAACTGTTTCAATGGTGCACCATATGGCTTTGTGAATGGCACCTTGTACAGATTCTGTAAATGAAGCCAAACAAATAGCAGATTGGGGCAATATTTGAGAGAGTAAGTTGAATTATTGAGTATGACAGTGGCACATCATTGATTTTTAATAAGAACAGTGGGGCAAACTGAAAATGAGTCATAAAGCATAATGAAGTAGAAGCAGATTATGGCCAGAGCAAGAGAAATTCTAGAGCACCACAACGGAAAATTCATCATTGCTTTTAATTGATACAGTCATGGAGTTACTACGTAGAAGCCTGCAGGGGAATGTGCATAAGTTCCTTTCAACCCTTGTAAGTGCTTATAATATTGCAACTGACCCTACAATGATTTGGTTTTATTGATTCAATTTTTCAAATATACAACAGTAGTTTGTTGTTGGTTTTGTAACTAGACTTAATTTTATTAGTAGTTGCCACTTGTTCATAATTTTGAAAGCTTCATTTCGTAGAAATCTGTCATCATTGACAGTGTTTTTCATTTATGATTATAAGTGTTCTAAATCTGTAGGATTGCTTTTACAGACTCTGTAAAGGACTAGTGCTTTGTATTTAGATGCCAGAATGTGTTTTTTTTTCTATGAGGGATTGGCAAGGTATAATTAGTGCATTTAGTTTCTATGATATTGGATTTCTGTTAATGTTTACAGTTAAGGTTACCAAACAATTTATTGTATCTACATTTAAGATTTGGTCAATTCCAGTTGGATGGTTGACAACGCTGGATGTTCTTGTGAACAAGGGTATTGGTTGATGAATATTAGACTTTAGAATTTGGATGCTAGAATATTTGTATCAGAAATTTAGTATACAAGGAAGTGTGCAGGCACATGGGACAAGAATAATAAGCTTGTAGCAAAAGATGTTTGATAAAGCCAAAATCTCCCGATTAAGATGGGGAATATCGAAGTGATGATGGATTTATATTTTTGAGTTTTGGAGTAGGCATTTGCTTTCTAAACAGCATTATCTATAACTGATACACTGATTAGACTATACAGTGTGTTTGATATTGAGCTTGTTACTCAAAAATCAAACTGCAGATGAATCGAACCAATAATACAATAAAAAGAATAATATTAAGCATTATTAACAAATCTGTTTTGGTCTGTTTTTTTTTTCCGGATTAGATGGATTTGTCTAGTTTGGTCCAGATTTTTCAACTGGTTCAGAAATTTCTCTGAATCTTTTTGAAGATTCAGGATTTCCTATTTTTTTGGCCTTTGAATTGGATTGAATTTTTCAAATTTGGCAAATTTATGATATTAAGTGACTTTGTAAGTAAATAAAGAAATGCCTGTAGAGCACCTTCAGTTAAGACGCCACAGCTGAGGTGGGTATTCGTTATGAAATATTCTCCTTGGACTTGCACCATAATTTGACGAGATTCAAGAATGGCATGTTTTTGGTTTACTTGAGGTATCAGACAAATAATATAAATGGTGAATGAAAAGGATTAGATCCAGAAGGTAAATATGAAAAGGCACTATGGCACATATCAGAATGTTTTCTTAAATATGAGCACTTTGAATTAACAGAAAAGATGTTAGTTGTGGGGACAAGTAGAAGAAAGAAAATATCCAAGGCCTTAACTCTCATGTTTTATTAGACAATATTGACTGCAAACTTCAAGGCATTAGTAACTAACTACATTATTGATTATTTTGCAATATTTCATGATGGCAGAGCTTGGATAAATAATGCAATGATATAATGGTTTTAGGATATCACTAGTAGTGTGGTGTAGGTGGGCATCTACATTTAGTTTCAGAGGACAAACTCCTTATGACCACAAGCATTGGATGTATTGATTGTTAAAATCATTGTACAAAACCCATTGTGTTAATGAAGGTTATTATAGCATGCCAATGGACTATTGAATAGAACTTCTGCTTGCAAGTGAACAGGTGTTCTTTGTTGTTTAAGATTTGTTCACTTCTTGAAAGTGCACTTAGCTGATTGAATCCACTAGGACGTGGGCAATTTGAGGGTGGTAGTTGCACTAGATTGTGGACAATATAAGATTGAAACCTGCACTAAAACAATAGCTTTGGGAAGGATCTTTATTATTGTTTGCAGATGACAGGAAAAAGTAAATGGAAGTAATTACTTTATAACAAGTGGACTGTAATAATAATCTCAACCTCAAATGGAGTACTCCAAAGCTGCAAGTAGTTTATGCCACCAAAATGGATGAAGTCTTTGTGAATTTTGCTATGTAGAAAATAAATAAATCTAATGGATAATGAGATGACTGGATATAACATAAATGAAGAAAGTCACGAACCATTTGGACTAAATTTACCAAGGATCTGCGAATGTTTCACTTTATCTCATTCAAGATGAAATATAATCATACTCTGGTCCATTAACAATCCAATAAACTGTGACATTTTGGATATGTAAATTCCTGATGAAGCCATATTATTCTGGAGAATGTGAGGCTTGGCTGTAGTTTTGAGTGCTGAATCCTAGATGGTGCAATTACAGAAGGCTTCTTTGTTCTTTCAAACTGTACATGGTGACAAGAAAAGAGTGGAGGAAGATGCATTATTTTCTAGCATTAGCTGAGGTTATTCAAGATTGAGAAGCCACAAAACTCAATTGCAAATGCAATAAGTTGGGTGGAGAAGGAGGGACATTTGATAAGCATGTTTGTTTTTGACATTTCAAGTAACTGACTGTTATTGGAAATTCATTCTTTACATTAGTAAGGTGTGAATTTGTTGTGATCTTTGCATTTTGATTTTTGTTCTGTACAGCATTAAATAGATTGGATGTTGAATATGAGAGAATCTTACACAGCTGAAATTACTGTGCAGATTCTTATACAAAATGATTTATTTAAGACTTAAATCTCATGCAGAATTCAGCCTAGCTTGAAAATGTATATATGCTAAAATAAGAATTCCTGTACATCATGATAATAATGTAATTCTACAATTTACTTTTTGAGTGCATATTGCAGCAAACCTTTGTTTCCACGTTTTACTGATTACTGTGTATTTAAACTCAGATTGCAATGGGATGGACTTCATATGCCAAAAGCATTCCAATATTCTGCTTCATGAATCACTTGCTCAGGGGTATAATGGATGAAAAGGAAACACAGCTATTGTGGTTGTGAACTTTGTTTTCTCAAACTTCACACATGATTATGTGGTATGTAAGGTCTCTTAAGCCATTCATGATCCATTGTATTTCTGTTACTAAAAGAAACTTAAAAGTGTTACAGAATTTTCTGCCTTTCTCAATTCATAATTATCTGCTCTTTCTATTATAATTGATTGTTCTTAATATGGTGTATGGTACAGAATCTTTTTATTGAAATTGGGAACTATTGTTAACATATTACCATGCATTATGCATTGTTATATTAATACGGCCTATGTAAGACTAGGATCTTTTGTGGAATTGAATTTAACACAAAAATGTATATGCTAAAATGTGAATTCCTGTACATCATGAAAATATATATTATATAATTATACAATTTACATTTTGAGTTAATATTGCATCAAACCTTTGCTTTCAGGTTTTTCTGACTATTATATATTTTATTTCAGAATGCAATGGGATGGACTTCAGATGCCAAAAGCAGTCCAATATTTTGCTTCATAAATCTCTTAGGGATGTAATGGATGAAAAGGAAATGTAGCTTTGCGGTCATGAACTTTGTTTTCCCAAATTCCACACATGCTTGTGTGGTATGTAAGGTTTCTTGAGCCATTCATGATCCATTATAATTTTATTTCTAAAAGGAATCATTTTCTAAAGGTTATAAATTTACTGCTTTTCTGCATTCATAATTATCTGGTCTTGCTGTTATAATTGATTTTTCTTAATACAGTGTCTGGTACAGAATCTTTTTATTGAAATTGAGAATTCTTGGAAACTTATATTATCACACATTATGCACTGTTATTTTAAAATGATTTATGTAAGACTAGAGCTCTTGTGGAATTGAACTTAACATGAAATGTATATGCTAACATAGGAATTCATGTACATCATGACAATAATATAATTATAAAATTTACTTTTTGAGTTCATAATGCATCACACATTTGCTTTAATGCAATGGGATGGCCTTCAGATACCAAAAGTGTTCCAATATTTTGCTTCATGAATCACTTGCCTTGGGGGTGTAATGGATGAAAAAGAAATGCAGCTGTTGTGTTTGTGAACTTTGTTCTCCCAAATTTCACGTGTGCTTGTGTGGTATGTGAGGTTTCTTGAGCCATTAATGACCATTATATTTCTGTTTGTAAAAGAAACTTGTTTCTTCAGCCATTTATGTCCCATTATATTCCTGTTTTGGAAATAAACTTTATTATTGCCGGTCACCAAGTCCATATTAAGGCTTTTGAGATCACATGGACCTTCATGGCGCATGCCATTTTTCATAATTTTACTACTATGTTTTCTCCAACACCAAGTCCTCATTATTTCTGACCAAATCTTCATTCTTCAGAGAACTAACAGTGAAGCTGGAGAATCTAACCAGTCTATATAATGAGGGCTGTGCAGTTGAAAACATGAATACTGTCATTCTTGAATCTTTTAATTTATTTTCTTCTTGGTTTTCTAGGAGATTAGTTTTTAACTTTTTACTTTTTAGGAACTCTTTACAGCTGTCGGCAAAGACATTTACGAAAACTTGATAAACCACCACCTCACCCTCACTGCTTTCTCCACTCTCTACTAAGCCTGAGGTGTCAGTGATGTATGAATTGAGAAATATTTGAACACCAACTTCCTAAAGTTAAGAAAAGAGAATGTGCTTCTGAGTAAACAAAAACAGTAACAACTGTTTTAATAGTCTATTTTGCCTCCAATACCATGTAAATATTCCTTCTTTCTTCCAAGGTCAACCATTTGTACATGCTGTCATGTTGTGTGTCTGTTCAAAGCTTTGACACAGATCAAAATCATTATCATGACATAGAGAAATTGTGGGGACTCCCTGGCGTCCCCTAGAAGTCCCCAGACTGTGTTGGGGATGTCAGGGCATCTCCCCAATGTCTCCAACATGGGGGATGCCACAGAGGCATCATCTGCTTCTGCAGAGTATCCTGGAAATGTTCCCACCCAGTTGGTGGTGATGGGGTGGTGGTGGGGGAAACATTTCCTCTGCATCACTGTGGAACACTGGAGAACATCCAAAACATACAACAATTAGGAAATAAAAGCCTTGGTTTTAGACTTTTATCCTAGAGAGATCTTAAATCAAGAGCATTGGAGTCCTATTATAAAAAGTATATATATAAGTACTAACACAGTCAAAATTGGAATATGGTGTATTTACATTGTAGCAATAATATAGTGAGTTAACTAGTTAAATTTATTAATTTGGATGAAAATTTAGTAGAGTAGTGCAACGGGGAGAAAAAACATCTAACTATCAAGGAAATTGTTGTAGCTAAATGCTTTTTGGAGGTTTGGTCTTCAAATGTCAAATTTTTGAGTAGTTTTATTAGACATTTTTTAGTTATAGCGAGAAAAATTTATTGATGGGGTAAGAATCATGGCCTAAGTTGCAGACTTGTGGGAGCCTATACATCCATAGAAATGGTATTGAACTGAAGTTTTCTAGAATATGATTAATCATTACTTCCTATTCATTTGTTGGCTATGCCCCGTAAAGCGCAAAACTTTTTCTCTCTTGTCACCCTTGTTCCTTGGTTTTGCTCCTTTCTCAATAATTGATTTTCTGTTTGCTTTTCAATGAGCCCCTTGAAAAGGACCAAGCTCGATTTGTGTTTTATGGACTATGTGCATGCGTTTGTTTTACTCTTGCCATTGTGTTGAGTGTTCAATTTTCTAGTTTCTTATTATCTTGTGTCTTGATTCTCCCCCTTTTGATATTTGTGATTTCTTTGGACCTGACCCTGCCAATGGTTTTTGATTGACCAAAGTTCTTAAATTTGTAAGCTTCATCATTTTTAAGTCTGTGGCCTGTGTTGCCTTGTGTTTGCCAAGTCATGAAATCTTATGTCTTTGGAGCTAATAGGTTGTTCACATCAAGATTCCATGTCTATGTTATAAATTTGTTTTGCACTTGAGTCTGCTATGTGCAAGGTCCCCTAAGTTTCCCTGTGTTCAATTTTTTAAGTGTTGCCTTTGTAATCTCCTGTATCTCAAAAGCCCTATGAAGTGTAATGAGGTAGGAGGATGAAGTCCAAAAACCATGTTGAGTTCGAATGGTCTTGTTAGAAGTTCGTGTGGCTTAATATAGCGGACTTGACTAAGATATGGATCATATTGAAGAGGTGTGTTGCATTTGTTGTTTATGTATTCCTGTGTCCATACTATTGGCGAATGCCAAAAGTCTTTCTTTACTACAATTGAGCGACGTGCATAAGTCTGTGGTCAAATTTTTTCATGACTACAAGCTAATTCACTATTCATTGTGGACCCAAAATGGTTATAAATCACATAATTTTTGAGACCTCGTGTTCGTTTTGCATACCTGCAAGCTAATTCACTATTCATTGTGGATCCAAAATGGTTATAAATCACAAATTTTGTGAGACCTCGTGTTCGTTTTGCATACCTTTCATGCCCGGGAGACTTGACATTACTATTCATTCCAGCATGGCATGGAGTTCCGAGCCCAATGCAAAACCATGCACTATTGTGCAGCCAATGAATAATAAACCAGCCTTCACATATGAAGCCTTTGTTGGAATTATGGAACATGGCGCATGAGAAACATGCTAACAGGAGGTGTTGAAGCAATCTATCACAATGTAGGCTCAAATTGGTCAACATCGAAAGATTGAGGCCCACACCCAGGGATTGTATGGATTGCTGGAAGTAGCCAGAAGGGAGTTCACAATTGCATAGAGGTTTTAATCCTTGTGCAATATACTAGTTAGGAACATGTTTGCGTAGCATGTTTGGGTGCCTGGTTCTTTCAATCTGAAACCAAGGGTGCAGTTATGCAGAATGGTGAGGCAGATATAATCAAAACCCTGCACATCATTTGAATCATGGGCACAATTGAATAAGAAAGGCTCTGCCATAAAATATGGTACAAGCACAATTACTTCAAAATGTTGTGCATGCATATGGAGTAGCATCAACGATGTATAAAATATAGAAGGTTGTGTGTAATGTCCCTTACCCGACTTGCCCTAGAATTCGCTTTTATTCTCTTTAAATATTCTCTTGGAATCGTACCTGTAACAGTATATATATATGTACAAATCCATATTGCCATACGTCAGTTCTAATATCAATTTCCCAGCAATTCAACATAATCAACTTACAAATGAAAACACATAAGAAAGAAGAGTCGCTCAGCATGCTAGGGAGGAGAAGTCATAAATCCTTAGTAGCCTAAGGCCTACCATAGTCCTATTGCCCGAACCCTTGATGAGGGCCTATGGGGGTTGGTCCTTTTGCCGAATCCCTCGTCCGGGCCTATGGGGGCATATTCCAATGTGGGACCCCCATCCCTCCATGGTCCAAACCTTTGACTCAGGCCTACGGGAGCAAAATGCCCAAACCCTTGTCTCAGGCCTATGGGGACGGAACCTTAGATGGGGTTTATAGGCAATCTACTAAGACTTATGCATTCACCCCTCCTGGCTGAATCACAAACAAAATATATGCAGTTTCCACACAGTTCCAATTTATACAATTTGCCTTTATCACTAGGAAATGAATCATATCGTAGTATATGATGTAACATACGATATATCAGAGTGCAAACAGTTTCTAGCCAGTTTCAAATATGCAGTTATTCTTTTATCTATTTTCATTCTGCTTCCATTATGCTATAAGAGATTCAAATAGAAATGTAGATGACAGGACAAAAACAATAATCAGAGAAGTTATATTTATTCACAGTCATCCTTCTTATAGTTTTCTAGTTTTATGGCTTCATTCTGATACAAACTACTGTACAATATAACAGCCATCATTTATATACACCTGCAGATGGAAATTAGTACCTAGACATATCATAATGATCTACAGTTATTATCCTAATGAAAGTCACAATTGCCATGACACAATTCCCTTATTTCCTAGTCCCAATTTCCTCACAGCGGAATGAATTAAACCATGTCAGGGATAGGTTTATGCATTTTAAATGAGAAAGACAAAGCATATGAAATAATATTATTGTTGAATAGAGGGAACTAGATGCTAGGACTGAGTGAGGAATCTCACCTGAGCCTTGATGAACACATCATCAATTTCTTATGTCTCATATGAATATGCTGCAATTATTGTCTTTAATTTCATAATATAAATATATATATATATATATATATATATATATATATATATATATATATATATATATATATATATATATATATATATATTCAAAACTCAAGAATATATATATATATATCTTATTCTCTCTTGATGCTGGTATGCTTAGTTATGTACTTCACTTTAGAATATATATATTCTTAATTTTAGTAAAGTATTTTATTCTCCTTTATCCTTTTCCTGTTGAATGAATGATTGATGGTGATCTAATTTCCATTGCATTTCTGTTTTGTGTTTTTTTTTTTTATTCTAATGAGATATCTTCACAATGCCCACCAATATTCTCTTTATATCTTGATCGGTGCCTTTTCATCAATAGTCACCACTTTATATGGTGATCGCTGACCTGTTTGTTCATTCACTGCTTAGTTAATATTATTTAATATATAATATTAATAGTTACTTAACAATTACTACTTTATTCTCTTATATGAGATATTTGCTGCAAAAGTCAAGTCTTATAATATATATAAAAATATATTTGTTTATATAAATTTATAATGTTATAATAATATTTATTTATATAAGATTATATATATATATATTTAAATTATAATAGTGGATATTTAATATTTATGCTTATATATATATTTATAATATAAAATAGTCATAATGATGTTATATTTATATGTTATAAATTATATAATAATATTATTATATTATATAATAGTATTATTATATTATATAATAATACTTAAATCAATCATACAATAAATATATTGTATTTTCATCATATTAATTAATATTATTATATATGTTGATTAAATATATTTGACCAAAGTGATTTCTCTGTCCATAATGTTTAAATCTTTAATTAAACAATGCCCTAATATGGGGACATGACATTGTGTAAACTATGGAGGGTAAGCTTGCATAGGTAGTCAGATAAAAGTCCAAGATGGAGCAAGAATGGCGTGCATCGGGAGGAGTTTCAAAGGTGATCAATCTCAAAGCCAGCAAGCATCAGAACAAGGCACAAATTTAAGAGCCAACCGTGTATTGTTTGGGGGCATGTGCATAGGTAGGAATTAACCCAACACAACAAGAGTACAATTGCAGCACTACGCATAGGCATAGGGATGATGTCTAAAATGAAAGGTCGCGGCCTAGTCTCAAGATAGCTCAACGTGATAGCATCCGATGTGGCATGTATGGAGTGTTGCGCAAAGATGATAGGGATGGCACAAATGCTTGGAGTTTTAACATTAGGGGATGAATGCTTGCACCCATCAAGGAGAAAAATAAGCCAACAATTACAACTAATAGCTATTGTCCATCCATCAAAATCTAGTGGTTCTCGAAGGGATCAAGATGGAGGTTGATATGTGTCATAGGGTGTTCGTGAGGACCATTTGTCTAATCCAAGATGAATGGCCCCTGTAATTAGCCTGAGGAGTGCAAGATTGGCTTAGGAGTTTGATATGGATGCCAAGAGGCTTTCCACACCTTTGGATTTTAAGGTGCATCTACGACATATGCAACTTGAAAGGGGAAGGATCAGAAAGGTGTTAGATAGAAGACGTGCCATTGGTTGCTAATGTGTGACTTGACAAGGTGGGCTTGTGTCCACAAGGTAATACAAAGGTTTCAAAATTAATTGATCCCTTAAAGTTACTGTGAGCTATGAATTCTATTTAAAGTTAAGATCAAATGATTTTTAGAGAGAATGAGGGTGGGGCTCACAAGCCTTGAAGCTTATAAAGTGATAGCTTTATAAAAGTTGGATCTTGCATTTTTAAAATGACCCTCATCTTTATTAAAAGATTCCACCATATGACTTTAAAAACGTTCTTGTAAAAAAGTGTGTTTTGCCCTAACATTTCAAGGATGAACTCAGATTACGAGAAAGTGAAAAATGGTGGCCATTGTAGGATTGACTTCAAGGTTTCAACATGCAAAAAGGGGAGTGAATGCTAGAAATGAAGAGATTTCTTTTTAAGTCTTGTTGGTAGGCTTGAAATGGTTGGTTGTAGGGGAATGTGCTAGAAATTTGGGGTTAACCAAGATAGGATATGATCTCATCTCCCCTATCCCTATCAACCGTCTTTAAGACTCTTTGCTGCTGGGCAGTTCCTTTGGGGCCACAAATTTTGATGCCAAACTATAAATATATTAGCATTGATCAAAGTTTTTTATTGTCGAGTGCTCATTTCTGCCTGGGACCCACCATGGACTCCTTTTCTGGCAGTAATTGTTTGTTTGTTGGAGACAAAACTGTTATGTGGGGACCATGTCCCTTCCTTGGTGCTAACTTTCCAGTTGTTGCTTCAGTTACAAATTATCTTTGGTTTAAGGGACCCAACAATTACTACTCACATCAAAGAAATTTTAATGCATCATGGCTGATTAATTTTTGGTGAGTGGCCTTCAAATTTAATGTTTGGTGTCGGCTAGAAAAGGAATGAAGGTGATTCGTGGCGGCCTTTAGTGGCAAATTTCTTCTTTTGACATCAGTTTCTTTGTCTTAATTTTATAACGGCTTGGTGGCCGCTTTCTTATTTTAGCATTTGTTTCTCATGTCCATTCAATGACGACTCGTCCCTATGGAAAATTATCTAATTTTAGCATTTCCGCCTCTTATATATATACCGCAAGCATTTGGGGAAGAAAACGAGTTGAAGAATTTCAAGGAGTTGTGGACTTTGAAGGTTGAGTGAAAGAAAAATTGAAATACCTATGTGGTAAATGTGGTGAAGTTGAGTCGTGTGAGGAAGCATGTTGTGGAATCGAGTTGCGTAAGGGAATAAATCAAAGATCTTGGTGAGTTGTAGCTTAAAAGGTATTGGTAGTGCACAATTGTAATGTCCCCTTTGTGGGCCCATTCCAACATTCTTGGAAAGTTCTAAAATTCTTGGAGAATTCCAACATTCGTGGAGAACGCCAACTTTCGTAGACTTTGGATGTGCAAAAAAGTAATTAAATAATTAACTTAAGTTGTCTAAAGGATACTTTATATTATTTTCTTAAAGGCAACTTATGTTTATTTATTTTAAAAGAAGGGTGGCCAACGTCATAAAGTGTTTATAAAAGACGGCCAAAAGTGATAACACTAGGCATGGGGTACAAAGTGGTGACTTAAAGGTTATTTTAAAAGTGACATTGAAAATAAGGATTAAAAGTGTTATCAAATTTAAAAGACTTCGAAAAGTCACTTTATTTTATTATTGAGGGGAAAAGTGAAAGAAAAGAGATAATATTTGGTTGCCCTAAAAGTTGCCTTAAAAGTACCTATAAAAGGAGTTGTGCACAAAAAGGGGTTACTGTCTATTCATTTCTATTTGCTCTGTGTAGAATGTGAGTTCTTCCATTTACATGAGGACGAAAACCCTTTGGTGAATCCAGTTTCGGGGACAAAAACCCTCCTAGCTGGTTGTGTGGTTTCATCCAAAAATCACCATTGAGCTGAAAGTGACGTTTTTTGCAATATAATGTGTTGTGTGGAGTCTAGTTTTTCCAGTTCCTAATTTTATCATGAAGATTTTTGACATTTTCTGAGTCATTGTTGGAAGCTAGGCTTCATGTTTTGTATCTAAAGTTTCATTGCTGTTTTGGTGAATTTTGTGAAGGGTTTTTGAAGGGCCCTACCATTTCAACTTGGCTGTACCATCTCAAGAGGTCGTACCACTGTTTGCTGGTGATATCTTGTTTTTACCTGGCTGAACAACATCATTACAGAGGCATGAGCATTCAAGGAGGGGTTGTAGTTATTTGTGGATGCCCAAAAACTGAGCCGTACCATCCAAATACCTTGCTGTATCTTGTTTTAGCAGGGCTGTGCCATGTTTTAATTGATTTATAGCATGTTTGGAGTGTCTTGAAGGGTGTGTGTCGATGTTTAGAAGAGATTGTACCAATCAGGGTGGTGTTTTATGATAGCTGATGTCTTCCAGCAGGTTGTATATGTGTTTGTGAAGGCATTCTATTGTGTTTTTCTGGTCTGTCCAGATCTGGGTACAACTGTAGCAGCATATAGTTTCATTTGGTGTGCTGTCCTTGACCCTTGGAGTCCGCACAGTAGTTGTTGTTGTTACCTACATTATGGGTGGAGAGTTTTCTAGTGGATTGGGCCTTCAATAGAGACCAGTTGACTGCATTTTTAGACTGTATAGTTCAGACCAGTCAGAATCTAGCAGAGTACAGTGAGTTCTAAGTCTTCAATCTGCAATCTTCTTCAACAATCAGTTTTCTACTTCAGTGTCCTTGCTTACCCAGCCTATGTAAGCATGTTTACTTGTGATATTTATGAGTTTCTGGACTAATCTTTGTTGTTGCAGCAGTCTGAGTTTTTGATATGAATAATATAACAGTGTGTTGCAGCCAGTTTATTTGTTTAGTATTCTGTAATGCATTTTACATTGTTATTGTAACCCCGGATGGTAGGACCATTGGAGGCATTGCATTTCACTCTCATATTATTGTAAAACCGGATGGTATTCCGTTGATTAATGTGCATTTCAACATTGTAGGCTCTGGATGGTTAACTGCCAGACTTAAATGCATTTCATAGCCCGTTTTGGCTTCAAACAAGCTTGCATTGCAATCAACCATTTTGATTTGATCAAGCTTAAGTTATTCTGCGAGTGGCTTTGCATTTCTACACATGCTTGTCCGCTGAAGAGGTGTTGATTTGGGTCAGCTCTGTTGCTTGCATGATTTGGTCGGCTTGGTGCCTTTTCATTATAGCGGTGCATTCATCTAGATAACTATGTGTGGTCCAAAACACCGTATGCTCTCACCTTGCCCACATCGAGAATTTGGTGATCAGAAAGTGTTAGGATGTTGCATTTGCATTTACTATATTGCAAAAAATAAATAAAAATTGGTGTGGGTCTTTACAGCGATAGATTGGTTGAGTGATTATGAAATTTGTAAGGTTTTCTCTGATTTATCAGCTTTGAGTGAGATTAGCTTATTTTGTAAGTCGCATAAGTCAAGCTACTGTAGGATGTGTATTGCTAGTCGTATTCCAATTTATTAGAAAACATTTTGATATGAAATGTTGTAATTCTGAACACTGAAATATCATAGAACATGTCAGGTATTGCTGTTCACTGTAATGTTCCAGATTGTGTCTTGTAAGGGCTTACCCTGTACAAGAGGATTATTCAGGTCACTTCTAGAGATTTATGCATCGTTGGAACTTGAAGCTGTTCTGATTATCCTTTCTGAATTAAAATGATATGTTAGAATATCCCTGTCGTACTCCTGTACAAATCTGGTTTTCTCTCTGGTTTATTTTAATGTGCTGCTTGGATCTGTTGTGATGTCATTACAACATCACCCCATTGGACATGGGGACCCCTGTATCTTTGAGCTTTTGGCTGTGATCCCACTTGGAAGTTCCCTGCATGTATGAAGAATTGGCAAAAATGGTGGTTGTGATCAAATCCGTTGAACGCTTTAAAATGCTCGATTTTGCAAGTGTTAAATAGAGTGCTTACCTCTAGATTCGAGTTGTGAAGTTTGAAGTTGTCCAGGACGGGAAGTCTGAAATTGGTTTGAAGCTATGGAAGCCGATATGTATGCCGTTGCTACGATGCATCGTTTCATAGGATTCGTTTTCACTATTTAGTGTTTGTGTTGCTCGTAATATTCCCATATTCATCTAAGAGCGGACCTTTTCCTTCATATTGCAGGATGTTTTACTTCTCGTGCGCGATGGCCTTAAGAGTCTGCTCAAGCTCTTCTCAACAATTATTTTGTGTCCCTCAGAATCTTCAAAACTGGCGTTTATGCAAGTATGTTTAAGTCTTCTATAGGAGCGGGTTGGTGAAGCGGTGAGCAAAACAAAGAATGGATTCATGTTGAAGTCGTGCATAATCCTATCTAGAGTCCGCTTGGGCAGACATTTTCAATACGTAGGGATAAGTTCGAACATGACGCAACACTTCAGATTGTTTGCTCAAGTTTGCTACAAGCGGACTTGGTTAACCCAATAGCATTGTTTGTATTATGCCTTGGCAGTTGAAAGATCCGCTCAGACGGATTCTCATGATTCATTTGCAAAGCACATACTCACATTGTGCGACGGACCTTTGAGATTCCTCTGCAATCTATATGTTGTGCACGTTGAAATGGAAGATCCGCTAGGTAATGCTAGTCAATGATACGGGAATACAAAGTGTAAAATGTCTAAAGATAGAAATTGTCTACGCGACCACCCCTCATTTTTCTCGACGGTTACGATTCCTGACAAAATCATTCAAGGCACACAGAGCAGAAAGGTTCGCATCTACTAAGAATAGCCTTTCTCATTTGAAAACAATCAAGGCACAAATTTATTGTATATATTAACGCCTTAACGCGTATGGCATTTGAGGTATCTATTGAATGCATCGACAGTTTGTCACAGGTTTGAATTCATAATGCTGAGCGTCGAGAGGCTATTATTAGTAGGTAACGATATGCATTTTCTATTATAGACAACATCACTCCAATATATGGCAGCATCGCTCAATTGTTGAATCATTTAGCAGGGTTTAAACTTGCAATGTTCACGGAGGTAGCAAGGTATCCGAAGCAATGATTTAAGAATGCAAGTTTTGACCAGCAGCATTGTAGTAGGAAATTTCGCACGTCAATCTTAGAGCATAATCGATTTTAGCTAGGGACACAGGCAGCTTTTAGAAACGTTTGGTGCTTCGAAATCAATTTTCTTTATCGACATTTCCAAACATAGGCTTGTGATCGAGGAAATTGAATAAATTTGCCTAGATCATAATGCGAAAATGGCAAGTTAAGGGCAAAATTCATTGAAGGGTCGAGATAAGTTTTGCAAATTCCATATTAATAACTTTCTTTGTGAAAGGACAAGGTGATTCTAAATTGCATATTTTAAATCCCGCATGTACTAAGTAATGAGATTTTGTCCTTCTGCACCTTTTTAAAGCATTATTTCAATATGCTAATGTCATCATGTTTGCGTAGGTGAAGGGTGAATGCGAAGGAGAGGCAAGCAGTTATGAAGAGCGATATGGAAGGATAGTGGCGAAAGGCTTGCACAGGAGAAGTTCAATGCATGGAGGAGTCTTGTTCAAGAACATTCGAGGGAGAAGACATCATCGCCACATGGAGGAATGCCTACATCAAGATCACCATTTGCACGAGAACTAGAGAAATGACCAAGTTCATCAAGCAATCCATGAATTACATTCAAAAGTACAATTGCATGAAAGACAACATGAGGAAATTCAAAATTCCCAAGTCGCAAGTTCGAAGAGGTTAAGTTCCAAAGGTGAAAATTCGAAGACTCAAAGACTACTACAAAAGATAACATGATTTGAGAAAATATTCCGAGCAATATGAACACAAAGGAAATCAAATCGGTTTGCTCGATGCTGAGGTGGCATGTGCACACCATCAGGCCAATCACAATCTGCCACATCATCAGTCCGCATTCAATGTTCTAAAAATAGTAATTTTTGTAACAAACTGCCTTGTTGTCTCAATCTTGGCCTTTGATTCTCGAATCAATTCTGGCCATTCATGTAATTTTGGAGCCTATATAAGGCCCATTTCTCTCATTTGTATAGGAGAGAGAGTAGGAATCAAGTAGTAGGAGTAGATGCTATTAAAGTAGGAGTAGAGTAGAGGAGACTCTTCAAAATCATTAAGAGGATATATGAAATTGTTGTAATCCCGCATTTCCAAAATCAATACAAGCTCATTGTTGGTTCACATGGTGATTTTGTGTGATTGAGGAATGTTAGCATGGTTTTTAATTCTCAAATATGATGGAGAAATGTTTCCAAGTAGCTTAGAAATAGATTAGAAGTTCATTGATGTAATGTTTATATGTGGAGATAATTGGTGAACTCCTTATATGGTTCATACTTTTTATGATTTATCGTTGATAAGTCATTTTGCAAAGTTAGCCTGAACCACGTTTGCTTTAGTTCGGTTGTGGATGCTTGTTGAAGTTGCGCCAGCAGTGGGTGTTTGGATGGAGATGCAACATGGAAATCCTTGAGTTTCCTTAGAAGATTGCACCGGCTTCGTGTAGTTGTTCGTACTCATGGCGAAGCGAAGTCTGGTTTCATGAGGAGTTTGTCTATCTTGACATGTTTCATTATATCATTGTCCTTAGAATAGTTTTCTAAACCCTTGTCCTTTTTCATTTTCTTACATAATTGGTTTGAGTAAGTTCCACTTCATAAGAGAGAGTAACATATTTGATTGGAATAAAGAATAAATTCAGCGTAAGTCCCTTTGTGAGTTTGCAACAAATCACATCAACTACTGAGTCTATCCATTGCAAGTCAAGACCTGACATATCATGAACCTTGGAGTTGTCTCATTGGATCACATTGTTTAGCCTTCGAGAGATTTTGTTCAAGAGAGGATAGAATACTTAGTATTTTATGCATCTGCGGGATACTCACGACATTCATTTGTGGGATACACAGGAATTGTACTCGATACTCACTAGTGATATACACAGTGAATGTATATCTTCAATGTATATTCGCAATGTACATTCATGCATGCATTTCAAATATGCATTGACCGAATCTTGACTTCTTTGTATGCCGATTGAAACTCCAACTTTCTCTCTCCCTTGTACATGTGATAGACTTGTATATTTTGAGGTATGTTTCAACATACAACAGCGATTGACCAAAAGCGATATACTCACAATATGCGATAGCGATATACTCACGGATTGTATATCTCGCATACAAAAGCGATATACACACACTTTGTATGTCTCTTGCAACCAACGCGGATTTTCACTGTTTCGATCAGCTTTTTACTTAGCGACTGCTCAGATCGATCTCCTCCTCAAACATGCAACTCTCTGCACTTCAACAATCTAGCACACAACCATGCTAGAATCCTTTAATGCATTCCTTGCCCGATCCTGCAAGTGTTAACACAGACAAAACAGAAAACAAAACCCTAACTAATATATATATAGCCATTCCACCGATTCAGAGAATCAACCGGTGGAATGGATAAACGAATCCATCTGACCTCAGTACAAAAAATCAATTACACAGTGAATTCAAATACAACAGGATCTTGTTTATTATGCTTCCTCAGAAATGCGATTACAAATGCTCTGTTTACAATTCCACAACTGAACTAAACTGAACTGACTACTAACTGTATCCGTTCTTCGATCTGTCCTTGGGGGAGCATTTATCTACTCACAAAGAGTAGTACTGACTTGGTTCCCGGCGGCTGGGAGACAATTCCAAGCGGCTGGGAGATCTAACCGACTAACAAACTCTTAACTAACAACCTAAAAATAGCAAGCATCGGTCAAACAGACCTTATTACATTTAATGGTCATTTAGGACCTTATTGAAAACATAAAAATAAACATAAAACAACTAAATGCCTCATGGAGGCCACTGTGGGTTAAGTGCACCTGCACCATACTCCCCACCATGAGTTAAGTCTTTGACTGAAACCACCTGTATCTGCTGTTGTCGCATATCTGCCCCATGATCTCTCTGTTGCAACCTGTTGCCATGGAGGCAAATACTCATGCCTAGCACGGTAGGCTTTTCTCACACCTTGTCGATCATTCTTTCCGACCATCATCTCTGTCTGAACATGGACAATGGAAACCTCATTTACTGCTATGGCAGAATGAGTTTACTTTTCAACTCTTAGGGGACAAACAATAGTCCCGACTAGGATTGCATCCTTGTCATTCCAATCAGCCTGTAGCTGTGTACAAACCTGCTTCTGGATCTTCTGCTGATCCACCTGTTCTCTGTCAGTCATAACTGAAATCTCCTTCAAACTGTGATCCCCACGCCTGGAGATATCCTCAACTGCCGTTGACTCCGCTGTAGGCATCTTCACAAACTCCTTACCTATCAGAATAATTTTACCTGTCTTCGTTGCTTCAGCATCCTCCTGCAATGGTGTCAACAAAATAGTTCTCCCATCCTTCATGATGGTGTAGGTATTAGCATACCCATCATACAATGCTCTCCTATCAAATTGCCATGGCTTACCCAACAGTAGGTGACAACATTCCATGGGCAATATGTCACACAAAACTCTATCCTGATATTTTCCAATCTGAAAATCCACATATGCCTGTTCATATACCAAAAGTGATTGACTATCACTTATCCAAGATGCTTTGTAAGGATTTTGATGTGGAATCCTTTCTAGTTTCAGTTTATCCACCATTTCCTGAGATACCACGTTGTCTGTTGAACCAGAATCTATTACTACCTTGCATACGTTGCCTTTGCTTTTACAATTGGTCCTGAAAAGAGCTCTCCTTTGCAACATGTCCTTGGATGTCTTCAAGATTGTTCTTCTTAACATCAATGCTTCTCCTGTCTCAAGATACGCATAATTTGTAGTAGTGTTTGAGCTTGTCCCACTTTGATCATCAGATTCTTGGACCAAATTTGTCCTCCTTTCTCCCACTGAACTTGTTGCTTTTTCTGGACACTTAAATGCTGGGTGACCATATTCACCACAAGTGTAACACTTTCCTGAGAATGTATTGGAACCTCTTCCATTTCCAAACCTGCCTCTTGTGCATTTCCATCCACCTCTAAAATCAGACTGTTCTTGTCCTTTACCAGCCTCTTCTTGATTAGACTCACCACTAGGCCTCTGGTTAGGACTTCTTCCTCCAAAACTGCCTCTAAAATTTCTACCGCCTCTTCCTCTATTCTGTTGCTCGCCTTTTCTCTTCAGCTTCTCTTCAGCCCGTAAGGCCATTTGGAAACACTTGTTTACTGTTTCTGGTGCTAAAATGCTGATCTCATCTTGGATGTTCATCCTTAGGCCATTCAAGTACCTGGCCACCTTCTCTGACTCTTCTTCCTGTTTCTTTGATCTGAGACTGAGTTTATGAAACTCTTGTGTGTATGCATTCACATCAAGGTCTTTCTGCCTGAGGTTCTGTAACTTCTTATACATCTACACATCATAGTCCAGGGGTAAAAACTGTGCCTTGAGTTTGGTCTTCATCCTTTCCCAGGAGGTTATCATATTCTTCCCCTCCTTGACTCTCTCTCCTTGTTCATAATTCCACCATGCAAGAGCAGATCCCTGCAATCTTGCCTTTGCCAACTTAACCCTTTTATCATCTGGGATTTCTTTATAGTCGAAATGATTGTTCAAGGCCTCAATCCAATCAATCACCTCTTCAGCTTCCATATTTCCACTATACATAGGTAACCCATCTATGGTGTCCCTATTGATTGACTTTAATGCATTTAAAAATGCCTTCTGTTCCACTGGTATCTCCTCTGCCTTTTTACTGCTTTCAGCAATTTCTGTATTGTCTTCATCGCTGTCACTTTCAGCTTCCTTATCTTTGCTTTTGGTCTGCTTGAACTCTCCTAACTTGGATTCAAGCATCTCCTCAATCAGCGTCTTAATGGCGTCCTGCGACATGCTTTTAGGAGGCATCCTCTCCGCCTCTGTATCGCTTTCTTTGTCTGACATAAACATTCACAGACAACACCCAAACGCCAATACTCGTGCAGCTCCTTAATTCTACCTGCCGCCCAAATCTTTTGCTGTGCTCTGATACCACTATGATGCAGAGCATCCACCTAACATACAATTGCAAATGTATGTCTATGCATTATTTAATATGCATACAAATTTCATTGTGTATATTTTCCCTTCTCTCGCCTATTGGCAACACACAATACCATCGGCTTATCAAAATACCTGCATTCCGATCACTGTCACAGGACCAGAAAACCCTCCTGTCACTGGGTATGAGATTGTGCCCACGCAAAGGTATGATCAGGCCTTAATTATTGAGGATTTTACTTTTCTGCCCATGATGGAATATGACATGACAGAGTATAATGGAAGGTTCCCGCCAGCTTCTGCAAATGGGCCTGTTGATGATGCATATTTTCCTCCTCCATTCGAGGGCAATTTCCAAACTCAAGGGGCAGATGAAGTACAGGCTTTCCAGCAGTCTTCTGGAAATGCGCCACAATGAGTCTATCAGCGGAATTATCAGGTACAAGATCCTGTTACTACATCGACTCCTCCTAATAACTTGCAAACTCCGCCAAATCCTAATGCAAGTAACAATCCAAATTATCCAAGAGATTCACCCAAATACAGACAACGGAACCTAGCTCAGAAAGTTGTCCCAGCACAAGATGCTCAGCAACAGAATGCTTCTCCAAGGATTGATTCGATCAGGAAAGAAGTTCCCAAAGATGATTTGAAAAGGTTAAGTCAATGTGCTGTGGAGGAACTCAAGAAAATCAAGCTTAACTTACAACTGACGGAGTTGATCCGAGTGCCGGAGATAAAAGAAGCCTTTTTGAAGAGTGTTGATGATACTATCGCGAAAGGTGGAAATCAAAATGTGCAAATATCCACAGGATCTTTGAACCCCTCCACTTCCAATGCGCCCAGAGCAAATGTGGGCCAGACTATGAACACAGCTCAAATAAGGCCACCTCATCCACAAGGACAGACGAATGCCATCTTTGTTGCACAGGATTCATCTAGTTTGACAAATGATAAGCCAGTTGATGTGAAGAAAGAACCTGCAGAAAAGAACAATGCATTGAAGAGTCAAGATTCATAGGTTAATCCAGAATTAGTGGACGATAGGTATAGTGCTCCAAAGAAAAAATCAGTAGTTTTCTACCAAGGGAGAGATGAACAAACCCTGTTCTTGCTATCAGTTAGAATGTTTGGAAAGCTATTACATAACTGCTTAATGGATTCAGGAGCCTCAAGCAACGTGATGCCATTGGGTGTTTGTAAGAAACTTGGTCTCATCCCGAAACAGACAACAAAGAAAATTACTCAATTGGATAAGACGGAAGTTCCAGTTGTGGGAGAATTACATAATATTCACATGCAGTTGGCGGCTGATCCCAGGATTCAGCATTACATTGACATTTCAGTAGTAGACATACCTGAAGGATACGGAATGCTGCTAAGCAGAGATTGGCTAAGGAAGCTCAATGGGTACGTTTCCACCGACTTCTCGCACATGTGGCTATCATGGAAAGGATTGCTGAATCAGATCAGAATAGATAGCACTCCACGCCTAAAGTTGATGATCATTGAATATGGTGATGATAACGAAATTCTTTTTGTAGAGATAGACTTGGGTGTTTACAAGCCTAAAGTTGAAGAGATCTTAATGTTGCATAATCCAACAGAAGCCCTCATAGAAAGTGATCATGACACATCATCAGATGAGGACGGGGAAGGCATGTTTGAAAACTTCCGAAATTTTGTTATGAGACATGTGAAGCAAGGCGTGGAATTAGGGAGTCATGCATCCGTTCAGGATCTGCTATTACCTAATTGGTGTAGGATACATAATGCTTTCCATTCCGAATTCTCTTGTGCAATGTGTGGAGTAGCCCTTGAACAGGTTAGAAAAAGGATTCCAGAGGCAATGGGCTTGGAGATCCCAAAGACATTGAAGTTGAAAGAACCTGTTTCAGATGCAACTTTTATGGAAGAAGCAAGTACGTCTGCATCAGCTACAGAAAGTACTCAAGTTGAATCTAGAGAAGTGAATGAGGGTGGTAAAGTGCCAGATTAGGAAACTAACTAGGTATGGACTTTAAGATTTGATGGATCAAAATCCAAACAAGGATCAGGAGAAGGTTTTGAAGTAATCAGTCCAGTGGGAGAAGCTTATCTGTCAGCATTAAGACTGCAGTTTCCTTGCACGAATAATGTCGCTGAATATGAAGCTTTGGTGCATGGATTGCTCCTTGCCATCAAGAAGAAAGTCAAGATTTTGCATGTGTTTGGGGATTCGGAGATAGTTGTCAGGCAGGTCAGGAAACAATATGTATGCCATGATAAGAGATTAAAGAAATACAGAAACCGGGTCTGGGATCTCATCGAAGACTTTGAAGCGTTCAATATTAAGTCAATCTACAGGTCAACAAATCAAGTAGCCAATGCACTAGCCCAAGCCGCAAGTTCTCTAGAGCCTTTAGCCATGGAAGGGTTAAAGAAGTTTATAGTCGAATTGACATCAGTTCCGTCAGTGCCAGACAATATTACAAATTTTCAGGTATTCGATGATGATAAGCACATACTGGACTTTTTGACTAATTCAGGTATTTTCACTACCCAAGTCATTGATGAAAGTGAAGTTGAAGCAGAATTTGATCCAGATGGGATCATGAATTTAAAAGGTAACACTATTCCAAAGGGCATGATTGAACTAGAAAGACTCTTTGACTCAGACAAATTGAGCACCCCTCAGTACCGCAGTGAAGACGGGAATAAGTGTGAGGCAGTTAATTTGGGGATAGATCAAGAGGTAAAGAATGTCTTCGTAGGAAAAGTTTGTACACCTGAAGAAAGAGAAGGTATTCTCAATAGCATGAGAGAATTTCAAGATGTTATTGCTTGGGGGTATGATGATTTGAAAACATATGATACATCTATTATCACACATACCATCCCTCTCAAGCCAGGGAGTAGACCGTTCCGACAGAGGCAGAGGCCAGTTAATCCTTTATTGGAGCCATTCATCTATCAAGAAGTGAAGAAGCTACTACAAGCAAGGATAATCTTTCCTATAAGACACTCGACGTGGGTCGCCAATCTGGTTCTCGTCCGAAAAAAGAATGGAGAAATAAGACTGTGTGTTGACTTCAGGAATCTCAACAGAGCATCAGAAAAAGATAATTACCCTTTGCCTTCGCTTGATGAGGTACTTCAGGTAGTAAATGGGTCGCAAATGATGTCCTTTCTGGATGGATATTCAGGATATAATCAGGTCATGGTCGAAGAAGAAGACAGGTTGAAGACTGCTTTCACTACTAAATGGGGAACATATGCATACAGAAGGATGCCTTTCGGCTTGATCAATGCAGGAGCAACTTTCCAGAGGGCCATGGACATTGCCTTAAGAGACATAATTGGCAAATGTATCATCATCTATATGGATGACCTTACTGTGTTCTCGAAAATAAGAGCAGATCATGTGGATCATCTAAGGGAAGTTTTTCAAGCTTGTAGAACATACGGGATTTCCTTGAATCCGAAGAAATGCATTTTTGGGGTGACAGAAGGAAAGCTCCTGGGTCACGTTTTATCAGAACATGGAATTTCCGTTGACCCCGACCAAGTAGAGGCCATCAAAAGAGTTAGCATGCTTGCAAGTAAAAAGGAATTGAAGTCCTTCTTTGGCAAGATTAACTTTGTAAGGAAGTTCATCATCGGATTTGCGGAGATTGTCAAGCCTTTGAATGATATGTTGAAGAAAGACGCAAAGATAGAATGGACTCCGCCAGCAAAAAGAGCATTTGAAGAAATCAAGCAAGCAATTGCTAGTGCTCCTGTACTCATCAGTCCGAATTATTTGAAACCCTTCTATTTGTATTCTTTTGCATCAGATCACACCTGTGCAGGGATTTTGACCCAGAGGACAGATGGTAAAGATGAGTATCCGATTGCATTTATGAGTGCTTCCTTTAAGGATGCTGAGTTAAGATATCCAGGAGTTGAAAAACAAGCGTATGCTTTGGTAAAGGCCATCAAGAAATTCAGACATTATATCTTGCGAAGCAGAGTATATGCAATAGTTCCAGATGCCGCGGTTAAAACATTACTAATGCAGAATGAATTGGGCGAGAGAAGAGGCAAGTGGGTTGCCACTATTCAAGAGTACGATATTGAGATTCAACCAATGAAGCTGGTTCGAGGACAAGCACTTACACAGACTATAGCAGTGGAAGGTCCTGGATTGGTTCAACAGGTATATGTACTTGAGGCAGTATCTCTAGATGAGTGGTACGATGATGTTGTTTATTACTTGCTCTCTCAAAAATGTCCAGATCATATGAGTCCAACACAGAGAAGAGCACTAAGATACAGAAGCAAATGCTTTATGTTACAAGGGTTAGTTCTATTCAGACAAAATCATGAAGGGATCTACTTGAGATGTGTTGGTAGAAGTGAGGCTAAAAAGATTATGGAACAGTTTCATGATAAGTTCGGAACTTGTCACGGTGGTGAACTGGCGACAGCAAATCAGATATTAAGGGCAGGTTATTACTGGTCAAAACTATTTCAAGATGCTCATCAGCACATCAGGACCTGCCACACCTGTCAGGTAGCAGCTTCAAGGGAAAGAAATCCAGCAATGCCTTTACAGCCAGTAGTTGAGTTCAGGCCTTTCGCTAAGTGGGGACTTGATTTTATTGGTATGATAAACCCACCTTCTTCTGCACAGCATAGGTACATCTTGACTGCGACCGATTACTGCACTAGATGGACGGAAGCCCATGCACTGAAGTTTTGTACTTCTGAGGTAATCAAATTTTTGGAAGACAACATAATTACCAGATTTGGTTGTCCCAATGCCCTGGTTTGCGACAATGGTCCTGCGTTTTCATCACTAAGATTTTCCAATTGGGCCTTTGAATATGGAATAACTCTGAAGTTCTCATCAAACTATTATCCGCAAGGTAATGGCTTGGCTGAATCTACAAATAAGAATCTCTTGAATGCAATTAAGAAGCTGCTAGATAAGAATCCGAGAGACTGGCACACACAGCTGAAGTTCGCTCTTTGGGCAGACAGAACCCGAGTGAAGTCTTCCCTGGGTACTTCTCCATATCACTTGGTTTATGGGCAGGATCCCATCTTCCCAATACAGTTAAGGATTCCAACACTGCAATTCATGCAGGACTACCTAGATGAAGATCAGAGGGTACAGACAAGATTATCACAACTATTGCACCTGGAAGAAAAACGGGATATTGCCTTGGATAAATTTATGAAGCATCAAGGGGTGGTCAAGCGTTGGTTTGATCGTCAAGCAAGAGTGAAATCCTTCAGGATTTCTAATTTAGTATTATATTGGGATAAGGCACATGAAAGACGTGGTGATCATGACAAATTTGATTATCTCTGGAAAGGTCCATACCAGATTGCTGAAATTCTGGGAGAAAATGCATTCAAGCTGAAAACACTGATTGGAGAAGACATCCCATTGCCCGTCAATGGGCAGTTCCTAAAGCACTACTTCCAGCCTTGAGTTCCCTGAGGGGGCTGGTTTGTACATAGTTAGAATAGGATTTCCTTTTTGTTGTTTTGCTTTCTTAGATTAAATTTGCTAGTCTTGATGTCATTTGGCTCAAGAATTTTCTTGCTTTCAATAGTTTAGTTGTTTTGATTTAGATTTGTTGTTTTGGGGTTCCCAGTGCCTGCGGGGATGATGAATTTTATGTAGGCATTTGGTATAATTTCGCTGGAATATGTTAGCTCATTTCTTAAATATTTATTCATGAAATTCTTAGAATTGAAGGATCATAGTTTTCAATTTATCAACGACATGAACTCTGGACTTGACTGGGACACTAATCATCTATTGTGTCTTGACACTATTGTCTTCTGATCATAATGTTTTAAAATGCTGAATCTAAAGTTTATGAATTCTTATTTGTTCCTTTGAGAAACTTGGGTCATGATTGATGGATTTCCCGTGGATTCCATCGCTGGGGCCAGATAACATGATTGCTTGCTCTTGGGAGATGAGTTAGTTGTTCGGTATTGACTGAAGTATTTTGAGGTTTTATATCTTACACATCTTAATGATCCCGAAGTTACTAGGAGAGTCTTTGTGAGCTTGGATCAAGTGAAAAAACTCAAGGTAATTCATGTTTCCACTTCCATTCCATAATAAACATTTTGCATACTTCCATCGCATTCATTCCGCTTACCATACTTCATATACACAATAAAAGCCTCCATCCACTTCATTTGAAAGCAGTAAAACTCCCATCCACATTGCATTTTTCATCCAATAAGGAATTCAAGTCTGATATCTGAATCATCTATATGGTCCTATTGTTCGTTGCATATTCCAGAAGGATAAGTTGAAATCCTTATGAATCATTTGGAGTATTTCCATGTCAATATCTTTTCTAAATAACCTTATCCACTGTATATAAGACAAGGTCAAGATGTTGGTTCTTACCGGCTCCGTCTAAAATCTATCATTCTCCATTATCTACCCATTATATATGTCCACTTCACCTACGTTACTATGCAAAGTCTCAAAGCATGTAACTGTCCACATTTTCCACAATCCATTTCACCTCCGCCTTTCCTATCACATTATTATATCCTTATTTCCCTCATCCATTCATCCCATTCCCTTATCATGGTTAGCGAATGTGAGTGTCGTCTGAATTAGAAGCTTGCAATTCCTTCCGCCCATTCCCCCATATTTCTAAATGATAAATACTTGGATGCTTTTACCCATCAAGCAAAGAAATTTCTGAAAATCCTCTAAAAGTGTCTTAAAGCACAAATGCCAAAATCCTAAGCAAGGCATGTTCAAAAGCTATTTCATTCTGTATTTCCAAATGAGGAAATGCTTAAAAAAAAAAAAATGAAGCTCTGGGTACTTGTGACCAAATTCAAAGAGGCTACCGCATCCAATCCCTCCATTCATTTCATTTTCCATTTTATCCATTACTTCACCCCATGAACCAAAATTAAAGGGAGAAATCCTAAGTTCGTGAAGGTTGTGAAGAGTTCCTTGCTAATTATCATCCATTTCCATTCCCGTCCCTTTATTCCGTATTCCTTTTCCACTTGCAAGCTTCGAAGTTTAGGTCGAAATGAACAATCGTTGATTATGATTTCCTTCCATTCGTTCCACTATATACCATCCGTTTCCATTTCCCACCATTCAGCATATCCCATCATTCATCTGGTTTATGATTGAATACACTTTCACCTATCCGTTATATAATCCACTATTTTCATTCACCGTATCATATTCATCCTTTCTTGACAACATCGATGCGTATCATAACTTGACATGGTTGTGTTTTGGATCACTGTGCTATCTGCAAAGTCCAATTTTTTGAGTTCTTCATGTTCGTTACCTCGGTGAAAACCTGGCAAACAGGCGTCGTGTGTAATGGTTATCCAATTCAAAAAAAAAAAAAAAAAAGTAAAGAGAAAATTTCTCGTCCACTGGTGAAAACCTGGTAAACAGGCGCTATGGATAAGTATCATGGTGAAAACCTGGCAAACAGGCGTCATGGTAGAGACACAATGTCTCATTGCATTTCACTCCTTCACGTCATTTCATTTCCGATCCTCTCCATATCACCTTGTTCAGTCATTGCTCCATTCTAAGTCATTACATAGCCCATTCATCCATATGTACATATTCACCCGTCTATTCGCTTTCATGAATTTACCTAGCTTGAGAAAGGTGAACTTAGATGATTATGGTTTCTAAGGGATGGGAATGAACTTAAGTACTTGCACTTCAAATCTCAGGTATGGATAGTCGCGCTGGCAACTGGCTTTGATTCTTTGATCGGGTAATTGTGTTTATTTGATCTAGTGTGTGGGTGTACATGGAGATGTTGAAACATGAATTTTGTTCATCTTCGGAACATTTAAGAAGCTGTTTTATTAAAACTTATATCTAATCATACAACTGAAGATGTAGTATCATGATCCAATTTATGATTCCTTGTCCATTTTGAGTTTGTTTTCCCTAGTTGATGGTTGAGGAAGATGATTTGGTATTTCTGAGTTGGAATTGAATTCTTGTTTTAGAAATGTTCAGGAACATTCCTCTAGTGGAGTCGCCAGATGTTGTGACCAAATCACACATCACCCCATTAGGAATAGGGACCCCCCCCCCCCCCCCCGCCCTTTTTTTTGGAGCTTTGTGCTTTGCGTGAAGTTTTGATGATATCCTGGGTTCTTTTCCTCTGCCAATCCAACAATAAGTTTCTCTCCTAGAAGTTTTGCTTTATAACTGGAGGTCTCATTTGGTACATAAACTTGTAGTAATGAAGAATCTTGATCAAATCCCATCCAGTTCTTGAATATTGAGACCCATCCTGATGTATGTTTGAGATCCTGAAAATGACCAAGTCTGGTAGCCTGAAATCCTAAAAATCTTGAAAAATTGACTAAGTTTGAAATCTGGTGAATCCTCCAAATTCTAGATTTTGCATGTTAAATCCGGTGGATTCGGGACTTATCTCAAACATCCTGAAAGGTATATTGAAAAACATTTAAAGTATAAGAAATTCAATATATTTTTCAACTTATACTTAAATATATTTTTCAATATACCTTTACCCTCCAGAACCCTGAAAAATCGGCTAAGTACTCCAGAGGATTCAAAAAATTGAACCAATGCGCCGATTTGTAGAAGATCTCGCAAGTGTGAACCAATGCGCCAATTTTAGAGGATCTTGAAGGCCTCAACCGATGCGCCAAAAGGAGAGAAAAACAAGAAGATTTCAAATGTTTCAACTAATGCACCAATCAGGAGAATTCGGATACCTCAACCGATCCGCCACAAGCAAAGCAAGAAGATTTCGAACAATCAAACCATCGCGCAAAAGGGGTAAAGTGAAAGGAATTTGAGATTCTTAACCACCGTGCCTTTCAGGGTAATCAAATGCCTTCAAACACCGCGCTCCAATCTTAAGGATTTTCACACCCCAACTAATGCGCTGCCCGCAGGAAGATTCAAAGGGTATGAACCAACGCGCCATCTCCTTAAGGAATTCACTTACCTTAACCAGCGCGCCAAGGGGAGATTTGGAGGATTTCGAATGCATTAACTATTCCGCCACCTCCTAGAAGAAATCAAAAGTATGAACTAGCGCGACAAACAGGAGGATTCGCAATACCTTAACTGCGGCGTCAACGCCAAAAGATGGAAAATCAAGAGGATTTCGAAATCCTTGTCCAATGCGACTTATCTAGTGCACTAATTCTAGAAGGAACCAAAACCTCTGTCTAATGCGCCACTTTAGAGGGTGGTCTAGTTCAAGTTTTTAAGACAAAATTCCAGAGACTTTCAAGGAGAATTTAAGACATCCAACCATTGCGCCACCTTGTGGAGGGGCTTAAAGTCAAATGTTGAAGGCACGTTTCTAGAGGAAACCCAATTGTTGATCTAATGCGCCGCTTCGAAGACAAGGTAAAATTTAGAGGCTCATCAAGCCGGAATCAAGAGGATTTTCAATTCCTCATCCCATGCGCTAATGCAAGAGGATGATTTCGAAACTCCCATCCAAAGTGCCCAAGGTAAAAAGTGTTAAGTTCTAAAAGGAAGCAAAGACCCCTGTCCAACGCGCTGCCTAAGGGAAGGAGGATTTTTGATTGAAATTGCTACATTATGAATCGCCATGCTAAACTAGAGGATCTCAATACTCCAACCGGTGCGCCAAAGAGGAGGATTAGAAGAAGATTTCAAAGTATTTAACCAATGCGCTTAAAGGAAAAATTACAATATTTGGTCATTTTGCCTTGTGATTTTCTAAAAATAGGATTTGCATTGGAATTCCCATCGCATTGAATGAAAAAGAGATGAAATTAAAAGATTTTACCTCATTTAATAAGGTCGGCCTAGGCAGTTAGGCGAATTCCAAAGTAAATTTTGTATTTATAGCTGCTGTTGCTTTCATTTTCATCATTATTAAGGAGCAGGTTTGTCTTCAAGGAGCAGAAATAAGGTGATTTTGTAAAGTGCAGATTTGATTTTATCAATTTGAATTAGAATTTGATCAAATTTCTGAAGGTATCAACTCAAGTCAGCCTATTAGGTAAGACTGATCTGGGCATTATTGATCTGATTTCTTTTTATTTTATTTTAGTTGATGCATCGAAAAATTGTCTAAGTGTTGATAAGAATTAGGAAGATAAGTGGGTTTATGATAAATTACTTGAGTTTAGATGATCTTAATTCTTGCAAAACTTCACATTACAAAGATAAAATCAGAATTTTAGAGCATTGAGGAAGCTGAAGTATAGTGTGAATCGTTCATTTTTGAGGTTGCTTATTCATGTCTAGTCTGTAGGATCATGGCAATGACTTCGAAGGAGAGACAAGCAAAGATCCAGATGGATGCTAAGGGCAAAGTTCCAAAGTCGAAGCTTGTTTCAAGATGGACAAACGTTGGAGACACGAACATGGGCAACAGTAACCTAGAAGACATCAAGTCCGTCCTTGAGGAACCCGTTGGAGGTAGTCTTGCTAGAGCCATCATGAGGAGTGGAGCTATTGAAGCTGCTTGTTTTCCGCCAGCTTTGCCTTGTTCAGAGATGATCATTGAATGCGTTCAGAAGTATGACATGGATAAAAGACAAATTATAGCCAAGGATGGAACAATATTAGCTTATTTGCAAAAGGAGGCAATTAGAGAGACCTTCAACATTCCAACTAAGGACAGGATGACCAGTATTTCTATACAACAAGGTCAACAAGAATATAATGTTGATTCAAAGACAAAGTTGCAGGAAATAAAGAGGATTGGATGGCTAATCCGTCTATGAAGTTCAATATGAATAATCCTCCACAGTTTCATAAGTCAGATTTTCATCCCGAAATTGGATATTTGATCATGTTCCTCAAAAGAGTGACAGGAATGCTACAATCCACTACCTTTCAACCTTGGATGTACTCTTTCATCAAATTGGTTCTCAAAGGGAAGATGATTGATTGGGCTGGGCTCATCAGTCAGAGTATATATGAACAGCTTATCAATTTTTCAAAGACTAAGTCATTTTATATGAGTTCCTATGTGGTGTATCTTCTAGCAAGGAATGAAGTCTATTTAGGTCTGACTAGAAGGCCTAATAAGTATTTGTCGCATCAGTGTTACCCTTAGTTACATTTCAAGAATATCAATCACTATACAAGGTTCAATGATGCGTTTGCTATGCTCATATTGAAGAAATTAAGAGGAGAGTTTCATAAAAGATTATCAAATGCAGCAAGGGAGTTTATTGCAGCATATGGGCATTGGTATACTCAACATGAAAGGTACACTTACATAAGATAAAAGGTTTCACCTCTTATCCATACAGGTTGCTAAGATATCCAACCAACAGGATGGTGATGTTAGAAGTTTCAAGGCAACTCCTGGAACTCATCAGGATCCAAAACTTGAAAAGGAAAGCCGGGATTCAGTTTCCACTTCTTCTTGGGCAGAATTTGGGGTGTCCATCATTAGCAGCAGCTGAGTTTTCTGAGGTAGAGCTTCAGGCATATCATTTACAAACTCATGGTACCAAAAGGCTTAATTTTGATCCTTTTCAAGTT
Source organism: Cunninghamia lanceolata (assembly GCA_027924645.1). Classification (NCBI taxonomy): domain Eukaryota; kingdom Viridiplantae; phylum Streptophyta; class Pinopsida; order Cupressales; family Cupressaceae; genus Cunninghamia; species Cunninghamia lanceolata. Next base: position 15,019,372 of record BSBN01000803.1, read on the forward strand.
TGCTGGAAATACAATAGAGAATACAAGCACGTCATGCAGTTGGAAGATCATTGGGCTAGTGTAAAGGATGAAGACGACCTTCGAACACTGCAATGTTCAAGACTCACATGGGATTTAGTTAGAGCATCTAAAGTATTCAGAATTCCAGATCAGTTCACAGAGGATGATACTATGTTGATAGATGAGTTTGAAAAAGTAAAGGATTTACCCTATACAGTTGATTGGTCAAGGAGAGATCTATCTGAAGAAGAATTGATGGAGCTAGTCCTAGCCATGACACAAGCCTGTATAACTCAACTGCTACAAGAGATGAATGATGAAGGGCGAGTTCTTACCTACAACAAGATGGATGACGAAGAACCAGGACAACATAGTGCACAGTGGACTCCAGCATAGTGGAGGTAATCAAGGTGATAATCCGGTTAGAAAAAGGAAGAGACCTAGTCAAGACCAAGGAGAATCAAGTTGAAGACCTAAGAAGAGGAATAACCCATCTACTTCATCTGGTTTGCAGGAAGGAACTTCAGATATTCAGGATTCAATACAAGAGGTCGAAGTAGTGGAAGAAACTGCTTTGATTGCATCTGAAGAAATTCATTCAAGCCCAAGTGTTGTAATAGAGGAAGATGATGTTGCTGACCAAGAAATAGAAGGTCAAGCAGAATCTGATGAAGAAGTAGCATATGCAAAGCATAATCAAGTACAAAGGCAATAGGATCTTTCTGCGTTTCCACCTTGGTTGAGGCAGAGAATTGAAGAGAGTACAGTTGTAGAAACATATCAACCTGCTCCAGTTGAGGAATTGCTTGTAAATGCACAAAAGAATAATCAAAAGAAGAAAGCAATTGTCTTTTCAAAAATCACTTACGATTCTTCTGGAAACAGAGAGGTACATGTAGCTGTTCCTAGAGTTCAAAAGGATCTAGAAGACATGGCACCTGAAGACTACAATGTGACTACAATTGGAATGGGTCCAATTACAGGGGAACAGATTGAGGAAGAACCTCAGGAGTCAGTGAATAGTGTAAGAATCATGTTAAAGCAGGAAAGAGAAGCTAAGCTAAAGGTGGAACAAGATTTCAATACCCTGAAGCACTACATTCAACAAGTCATGCAGCCTATCCAACAGAAGGAAGCCATTCCAATACCTCCGTCCATTCTTCCACAAGAAACATTGTCTCAAGTTGAAAATATGAGAACTTCATCTCAGATAATGAAGGGATGGATAGAAAAGACAGAAGAAAAAGCATATACTTATCTTCAAGAGATTGTGCGATTTTATGACAGAATTATTAACCTCAAGGATAGAGTTCAAGCTTTGCTAAAGATGTGTTGAGTTCAAGTCTATCAAGGAGCAGTATATGCCACAGCTCAAGAATTTAATGGAAACTCCATTGGAAGATCTAGTTCATGATAAGGTGGTTGATCAAAATACTCCACATGACTTCACCACTTGGTATTTTTCCTTTCATAACAAAGGGAAGCTGGTTGATAAAATTGAAGTGGATATGTCTAGAATAAGAAGTGTTCTTCTAAGGACAGAGAATCATGTATACACTGCATTGACAACAATATGTAATCCTTATGGGGAGATCACCATTGAGAACATGAAGCAACAGGTCAAGGCCTTTTATTTTCAGGATGATGGGATTGATGAAGGACAGTTAGATAGCATATTCACACTTGCATATCACCTTGGAGCAAATAAGTCTTGGATAAATGACTGGGAGAAGACACTTGGCATCTATGAGTTAGATGTGGCAGTGGCAGAAGGATCCATTAATGCAGCGACAAGTGTACGAATGGAAGATGTTGCTCAAGTTGTGTCTAGATTCATTGCATCTAATAATACTATCATGTGATAGGGGATATGATGTGGCATCCTTATCTTCTTGGAAAGCGTGTCTTCATTTGCCTCTTTCATTTAATAAAGTTAGCCTCTCTCATTTAATAAAGATATGAGTTTGTTATAACTACTTGTGATGTGGCTTGATCTGGTCCATCGGCTTGGTCGACCGATCTTGACCCTTCGTTCATTTTGAGGTCTATAAAAGGGCTCTTGTTGCTCTCATTTGAAAGGTTGAAGACTCTGGAATTGTTGCAAAAGGCTCTCTAGAATAATATAAGACTCATTGTTTTGGTGACTCTATATATGTTTCTAAGTGTTGCACGGTTTGGATTTCTTCAAGCAAATATTAAGTTAGATTAAGTTTTCTTTAAGTTTATGTTAGTTGGTGGAAGGCTTCATTATTGTTTGTGGTGAAATCTATAAGTTTACATCATTTGTAGTTTGTGGCTTGCAAATTGCAGTTGGTTTGAACAAATCGAGCTTAACTTTGATCCCTATGTTTGTTGAATGTTTCATGAGCATAAGTGATTTAAATATCTTGTACAACCTTAGAAGATTGCATCGATCTTGTGTAGTTGTTTGACTTGGCGAAGCAAGATTTGGTTTGATTTCACTTGAGCAGTAATAATCCTTGCATCTAGGAGTAGATTAAGTATTGCTAAACCTTTTCACCTTTTGTCTTTTCTTTTATCCATTTGGTTAGAGTTAGGATCAAAAACATCATTGCAACATCATACGCCATAAATTGTAGTACCTAGGTATTCCAGTGTCCACTTCTTTCATTGAACCAACAACTTGTCGAACAATTGCATAAGTCCCTTTGTGTTTACCAGCATAATCATATTCAGTCACTGAACTATCTCTTACAAAATCATAAGAAAGGAACCTTGGAGTCATCTTGTTTGATCACTTCGTTCAGCATTCGAGAGGCTTTGCTCAAGAGAGATTCGATACTCTGTATTTCACTCTATTGTTGACTTGTCTAAAAACAAACATCAACAAGTCCCATAAGAATACTCGCAAATTAGAGCATGATGGGGGGCATGCTTCCCACCTATCACCTCTTATGTCCACCTTGGTGGCATACCCTACCAAGATCAAGCTCAAAGCTCAAGAGTGTGATGGGGGGCACACTTCCCACCTATCACATCTTGACAAGAGCATGATGGGGGGCACACTTCCCACTTATCATCTCTTGATGAGGGCATGATGGGGGGCACACTTCCCACCTATCATCTCTTGATGAGGGCATGATGGGGGGCATGCTTCCCACCTATCATCTCTTGTGGACTGGAAGGACCAACCTTCCTACTTGCCTCTATACCCCTATGCAACCCAACATAGTTTGCTTGTAATTGAATAAGGTAATAAATTATAAGTACCTCTTGATCAATAAATATAGTTCAGTTCAGGGAAGGCAATATATCCTCTTGCTGTGTCGCAATTGTTCATATGACTTGATTGATTGATAATTCCAATCTACTGCTATATATATATATATGTGAGGGTGACTGATTATATTTATGTATGATCCTCCAAACTCAGAATATATATATATATATATTATTCTTGTTTGTATAACTGTTCCTAATTCTGAATATATATTACTGTTTTTTATATTCAGAAATATTATAATAAATGATTCTCTCTTTTTATCTCCTCTTTAGAATATATATATGTATATATTCTTAGCTCAGAAACTATATATATATAAATTCAGAAATATATTATTTACTTTCTTGCCTTCGATCATCCTCTGTATGACCTTTTATATATTTCCAAGGCCTTACCGTTGGTAAGGGATACACCCTTCCCCAATGGTCGCAGCACTTGGTAAAGAATCGCTGCTGTCTTAGTTATTCGCTGCCCTTTGAGAATATGAATTGCAGCCTTTTATTGATCGCTGCATATTAATAATAGTTGCCTTGTCTTTTATGCAGCCTTTGTCATTCCTAATCTTATATTCCTCATGGATTATATTCGCTGCATAATAACTTTTATAATTATATATATATATATTTATGATTATAATGTATGTATTTATTTATATTATTAATATTTATATTTATTTATATATAATTTAATAATATATAAATTATTAATATTTATATTTATATTTATCATTATTATTTATGAATATAATAGTATATCTTGTCAATTAAAATAAATATATTATATTTTAATTATAAAAAATATTAATATAATAATATTATTTATTAAATATTATATTATATATGTTTATTTAAATATGACTAAACACCACATTTTTCGAAAGCGACTTCACCATCTTTATCATGATGTTTAAATCTTTAATTTAAACAATGCCTTAATATCGGGACATCACACTGCATACATCATAGGGGGTATGATTCTGATTCACAAACAGTTGCATGAATGAAGCCCCGATAGAGGTTCTGAATTTGAGTATGCAAACTTGCGCAATGAAGTCTAGTGACACTTTTTAGGGATTCCGTGTGCTCAAGATGTGTTTTCTGCCAAGAAAAGTTATTGTTGTTTAATTTCCCTTTAATTGTCGTGTAAAAAACCTTAGGGATGACCCTCCCAGGCCTAGCATAGCCTAAAGTGAAGAAAGCCTACCCTCCCTTAAGCATTAGCCTTGAGCTTTCCTCTGCCCGATCACGAGTTTCAGCTTGTTCAGGTCTCAAGCTGACATCCCCAGTCTTGGTAATTGGGTCAGATCTCTTGGGTTAGTGGAAAAGCAGCTTAGATCACCAACACCATCTACATAAATTGTTGATATCTTTTCACAAGAGCTTAGGATCATATCAACCTTTTTTACTAGCTTGCATTTATGACACAGTTCACTGAAAATAGAAAATTCTGCTTAGTTACTAACAATTGATTTCCCATACCAAAGTACAGTTCATCAAGTCCCAAATGGGATCTACATTTGAGAGACAATCTAGCCTTGAATACTTTCTCATTTTTATTGGAGACAGAAGTGAGATTCCTTCCAAAGTTGAGCTTAACAGCTTGCTCAGTTTTTCTCTAAAGGATAATTGTTATTATAATTAAGAATCTAGTTGCTCAATCTAGAAATATGTGGCTAAAACTCAAGTACACAACCACCCCCACTTAAGCTTACTTGTGAGAGGAGACAAGGAATAATTACAAGTTTGTTCCCCATTAATGATGATTTCCTGCATGACAATTAAAGATTTAGATAGAAGATTTAACATGGGAAGTATCATAGGTTCCAACACATGACCAGCTGAAGCGGATACGAACATGCCAAATAGAGGGAAAGGTTAATCAACGAAGTGCTTCAGGCAAGTGGTGGTGGGTTATTGGAAAAAATGCTCCATTCACAAAGGAAACAAACACTAGAGAAGCCTTGTGATCCTCAAAAATTATTGAGGATCAACCATAGTTGCTTTCACGAGGTGTCAGTACCCCAGTCAAATATTTTACAAAACACGAAAGTGACCGCACCAAAGGTTAGGAACAACTGTCAAGAGTGATTTGTTGAATTGGGATCCACTGTTGGTGTTGTTGGAGTCTATAGTGAATCAGTATGTTCTCTACTCTGTAACTGGTCTTTCATAAAGTTTTTCCAAGAGCAACAACTGGATCTAATTAGCCAAATTGCATTAGGTTTTGTAACAAACTGAGAACATACTTCAAAGAAGTTGGTTATTTAAAGTTGCAATTTTGGTAGGAATGCAAACAAAACACCCATCCTCAAGTGTCCCTATGGTGCCATTTCATCTTGCTAGAGTGCACGAGTAATCAGCTGCTGCAACCACTGGCTAAACTAAAAAATGGAACTAAATCCGGGGCTCACTTTGCAAATTTATTGTTCTCAGAACATATGTGTCACAAGACACACATCGAACATGTTGTGTTGACTTTTGCTGTTTGATATTTCCATAGGATGAGCTGAAAGTGTGCAATCGTTCATACACTTTCAAATGAATGGCACCAAAGAAGGTGCTTTCATGTTCTTGAAATTGCAAGATGAAAATTATGAAGTGTTGACCAAGAAGGCAGTTGTTTAGGCTGTGTGAAATTTGACAAAGAAGATCATGCCATCTCTCAGAATGCCGAAATGGCCACATGGCAAAAGTTGCTGATATCACATTAACATGTCAGCTCATTTCTTGAGCAATTCAGGTAACAGGTTTGGTAGGAGTTAGATCCAATGCAGCAGAAGTGGTTGTGGATCCCATCAAAGCGAGAGACAATGACATTGCAGCTACATGAAAAAGAAGCAAAGCTGGGTGGAAACAAAGTGCATCAGTTGAAAGCTTGCAAAAGAGTACATAGATAAAAAGAACGGCAAACAAAGGGGTTAAATAGTGCAGAAATTGAAATCAAGCTGCACCAATCTGTAGGGCTTTGAAACTAGAGTTCAACAAAAGAACGGTGTTGAAAACCTTAACCATGACCAAGATATGGTCGATCAAGTAGCAAGGGGATAATTTCACCCTGCAAACCCTGCAACCTGCTGAAAAATGCAGACTTAGTATAAATGCTGATGTGGCAGAAATCCTGACATTGCATAAAACGTGGACACTGAAGGTCAATCTAACTAGGGGTAGTCAATCGAAAAATCATTGAAGGTTATATGAGAGGGTTTATCTGTCTGCCAAGAACCCTGTCCCTCAATTTTACAGCTTCCAAACGAGCCATGATATTTTGATGTTCTCTCTTCAGTCATCTACAATGTCATTGTGGATGCCACCAGGGTGAGCAAGAAGTGGCACTAACAAGCCACATTAAAATGAACCCCAAAAAGAAATGAGCACCATTACTAGCCACAATTTGCCATATACAAAATGAAGATGGGCTCCATGTCAAACATTTTCACACATTACAAAAATATATACTCAATTCAGTGTTCCATAGGGAGATCCCAGGGATTTGGGAACTTGGAGGGGACATCCTCTTTTTTCAGGACTGGACAGCCTGCTCTATTTGGTGCACAAATATTAAAAAAATCTGTGTTCTTAGAAAAACAATGCTAAAAAACCCTAAAAGCCTAAAAGGAGGATTATCATTGCAAATGTACCATGTGTATTTCGTTTTTAAATTACAGCTGCTTGTAGTTTGTTTAAGTTATTTTAATAGACTATCCAATGCTATCCTCCTGCTGTCCCCAAAATTTTGGAAAATTTTTGTCATCCTTGAAAACTTTTCCCTATGTCCTTGCTTCCCCCCATCCCGGAAAATCACGGAAAATCAAAGAAACACTGCCCCAGTTACAATAAATGGTTTGGGGATGCCCCCTTTTTTCGGTACCGGACATCCTGCTCTATTTGGTGCATAAATATAAAAAAATGATCTGAGAAAAAAATGCTCAAAACCCCTAAAAGGATGATTGTCTTTGCAAATACTTTTTATAATTCCAGTTACTATTAGTTTGTTTAAGTTATTTTAAAAGCCGTCCCCCCATCGGCACTGCCGACCCAAAAATTTGGGAAAGTTTTGCTATCCTTGAAACCTTGCCCTTACACCTCCAAATCCCCTGCTTCGGAAAATCAAAGAAACACTGCCCCAATTATAATTATGCCTCCAATACACTAAATGGTTTGGGGATGCCCCCTTTTTTCATTATTCCTCTAAGAAAAAATACTAAAACTCCCTAAGCTTAAAAAAGGAGAATTTTCATTACAAATGCAGGGCATTGTATTTACTTTTTAAAAAATTCTAGTTGCTTTTAGTTTGTTTAATACCTCCAATACAATAAATTGTTTGATATGATTCCCCTTTCTATTACAATTACTGGTTCTGCTACAAGAAAAGATTTCTGTTCAAAATTTGCTTAGTTAAAAAATAAATTGAAAATCCTACCTTTAAGGGGGATAGTAGTTGTTGATGGTGGTTGACCACATGCTTAAGGGGTTCTCCTGCTGGAGGCTGCAATAGTTCATACTTTGAAGATCCCCAAATGTCACTGGAGATGTCCGTGACTAATCACAGTAGATCAAATTTCATGTAGAACAAGGGCTTTGAGAAGAACAACTATGATTTTCATCACAAAATGACAGAATCAGCCTGGACAACATCTTTAGCCTTTGCAATTGCAACAGTGTGGGTTGGGGGCTAGACTAGATGTCCAATGTGGATTTGGTGCAAGGGGAGAGTGGGGGGAGATCCATTTACAATGTGAAAGCCTGAAAAAAAACATGTTGGCCTCTATGCAGCCGAAAATAAGGCTGAGGTGCACAACTGAAAAGAAGCTTGGCCAACAAAGACATGCAACTGATTCCCAACAGGAGAGAAATGTTTGGTTATGTGCATTGTTGAAGCACTAGTTTGCTCTGATTTCTTGAGTTGAGAAATCGACAAGATCTACTAATGACATAAATACCAATCTCAGCAGATGCAGTGTCAAACAATACCTTAATAGTGAGAGCTGTTAGACTGTTTTCACTATATGCAGATGAGAATGGAATTCTTACTAGCATTCCAAAAGTGGTGTTTTGACTTAAAAGAAGAATGCCATTACAGCCGTTGATCTGTTTCTTGAAATGGCAAAGCTGCCTGAAATATGCATCCCACCAAAACCCATTCCTTCAAAGAATAGATGAAATGCCATAGATGGTACAAGAGGTCTTATTTTGCATGGACTTTAGGATGCCCCTAACGATATTCCAATGATGACAGTGTGCTACTATTCTAAGCTCAAACACTTGAGAAATAACATGGCGCAACAATGCAAAAGCAAAATTTGAATGCTGCCTTGCAAATGAATTACTTTGATGCTATTATTGCAAGCGTTATTGTGACTGAAAAGAAAAATGCCATTACAGCTGTTGATCTATTCTTGAAATGGCAAAGCTGCCTGAAATATCCATCCCAACAAACCCCGTTCCTCAAAAGAATTGATGAAATGCCAAAGATGATAGAAGATGTCTTATTGTGCATGGACTTTTGGATGCCCCTAATGATATTTCAATGATGACAGTGTGCTACTATTCCAAGCTCAAATACTTGAGAAATAACATGGTGGCACAACATTGCAGAAGCAAAATTTGAATGCTGCCTTGCAAATGAATGACTTTGATGTTCTCATTAACCACCATCCACAACTTTTGTGATAGCTATTTCTGTGACAAAAATCTTGGGTGGTTGTTTACTAAGGTAATATCTAGTAGCCATAGCATCTCTTATAAGACTAAAACTGGCAACTACCATGGCTATAAATCTATCAAAAAAATAGTTTGCCAAGCTTTCTTGTCAAGCATTCATTTGTGAGAGATTCAAAGGCACTAGGAAGCATGTTATTATAACCAATTGCAAGAAACATAGAATCCCTTATCTTTTAGAGTAGATAGAAGTGAGATTGCTTCCAAGTTAAGCTCAACAACTTGCTTAGTTTTAGGTTAAAGGACAAATTTAATTATACTAGATTTAAGAATCTAGTTGCTCAATCTAGATATATGTGGCTAAAAAACGAAGAACATTAACAAAAGTGAAATTGAAATAAGATTTCTAGAAAATGATTATTTCCTTGCAATCTAAAGAATAGTATGAGATTTTCTTTGGTGGACCATGGTTCAACTTGAATGCAAGATTTTGCTTGAGGCTTTGGACACCCTGATTTTGATCTTGGTAAGGAAACAATGTCTAAATCTTTTTTTGCATATGAATGCGGCAACTTTTAAAGCTCGAGGGATATTTCCTAATGCATAACACAGGTAAAAAAAATGGTGAACTTGTTGGTAACTAGTGAACATCTTTTCTAGTGGATATAATCAAAACCTTATGCAAGGCTGAAAGTTTTGGATCATCCTTTCGGATCGGTTTCAATTGCTATACTTAAAACTATTTCCTTGTTTGGTATTGTAGGTATTACTTGCAAGTTTGAAAGAGATTGGCCTAAAAGAGAAACTACCCAATATCACCCTATCAAGCACCTTGGTAATGATTATTCAACCGCTCCATGAAAAGATGCAACAAGAAGAATGAACTAGAAACAAGACTGAAAACTCAAGGTGAGGATGATATGAATGACTCGCCAAAAATATCTTTGTACCATGTAAAGATGCCGATAGAAGACAAATTGGGAAATGCAACGAGTACATAATAAAATTAGAATGATATATTATTTACAAAAGAGCAATGCTCTTAAGTAGAGTTACAAACAGATGTTTCTAAAAAGATTAACACTAATCTAAATGGAATTAGAAACAATCTAATATATTACAATAGATGACCATTAATATAAACTCTCTAATTTTATTTTAATACCCCCCTTAATGGTCAATCTATCAACTACACCAAGATGCCCCATAAAAACGGATTGCTTTCTGAGGCAGATAGACGACACAAACTCCAACAAAAACCAAACCCTAGCACGAGTTCGAAAACACAAATCCCAAGGAATGCAAAGTTGATCAAAATGGCTTCATGCCAAAAACAAATGTTGAGCGCTGGTCCTTGGTCTTCACGTGACCGAAGGTTGAAATTAGAATACGCTGAGTGCTTGACGGGCTAGGAGGTGACTGTCGGTTGTGACCACGGATTGAGGCGTGAAGCGCTTTGTCGCTAGAGACAAAAACAGAGCACTGTCAAGGAAACCGCTTGACTAAGTGCTTAGCACTTAGTGTTGGGAGCTATCAAAAAGGAAACCACAAATTTTTGCCGTTGACCAGGAACAGAAATGCGTTTCACAAGAGTTGAAAACTCTTAGGGTTTGAAACCCCGTCACTCAAAAACTCGCCACCAACAATCGCGACCAATCACGCCTCCAAAATCGCGGCACCAAAGATTCTTTGACCACCGAATAAATCTAAAAAAGGCCAAAGTTTGAAAGAGCCAATAAGTAACATAGACCGCCGAAGAACCCACTCGTTCATTCAGAACAACTTCCTTCTGCAACGAAGCCACAAAGATTGCCAAAGAAATCCTCGCAATCGAAAAAGGAAAAACCACGACCCAGATGTTAACATCCAAAGAAACCTTGCTAAACAACAATCTAACTACGATCAAACAGAGTCGTGCCCTCCAATGGAACACCAAAAACCTTGCGACCAAGAAAAACGCCAAAAAGCACGAATCATAGTTGAAATCGCGACTAGAAAGGAACGCCTGTGAATTAAAAATGGCGATCAGGAAAAAATTGCGATTTTTAGAAGATGAACCAAAAGAACTCCAAACAGGGGAGTCGAGCAAGTACGCTGTTTGTACAATGTACGGAAAATACAGGAGGCGTCACAAAAATGTCAAAAAGAAACTTTGCCCATTCGAACCTGGAGCTCTGATACCATGTAAATATTAAAATCAGAATGATATATTATTTACAAAAGAGCAATGCTCTTAAATAGAGTTACAAACAGATGTTTCTAAATATACGAAGTATAGATGTTTCTAAAAAGATTAAAACTAATCTAAACGGAATTATAAACAATCTAATATATTACAATAAATGACCATTAATATAAACTATCTAATTTTATTTTAATACAAAGAAATTGGTAGCAGAGCCAACCATAGAAGACAATGTAGGAAACAAAGGCATAAATTTTAGAGATAGCACAAGTTCAGAAAAAATTCAAGTTATCTTATAAGATTTCAGAAATTACATGAAATCTATACCTAGTAACAAATGACTTGAAGCTATTCACAAAGAACCTTCTTGTTTATATAACAAACATAGACTCAATATGTATTGAACAAAACTCAACTATTCTATTCCATGTTAATAATAAATGCAATAAAGTTGTTGATGCTGGAGCATCCTAGAAGTTGAGCAATCTTGCATCATGCTAACAGAGTTTATGATCATTTTGCTCTGTTTTAGAAGTCCTCAGAGTGGACTTGTTATAAAACATTTTACCCCTGTTATAAAACATTTTACCCTATTAAGGAAACTTATTCCTTTACATTTGTAAATGGGGTGAAAGAGTTAAACAAAACAACATTTGTAATTTTTATTAAATAAATTAAATGTTGAAAGATTTGATAAGGTATGTTGGTTGATCAACTCCTTTGCAAAATTATATAGTTCCTGCTAAACATGGATATTTAGCATGGTTGAAATCTTCTCAATGATAGAACAAGGTAGGCAGTGGGTATTGGAGAAGGGGTATGCAAAGTGTGTCCAACCAAAGATATAGGGTATAACTTGGATTATCCTAGCTAGGATTGATGCATATTTATGTGTTAGGATTGATGCATATTTATGTGTTATCATAACTTAAGTTCTGTGTATGTGATCACCAAGGGAAGAGAAGAACCAAACTCTAGAGAATATATAGATATGAACTTTAAACTTTGTAGTCAATATATAGATATGAACTTTAAACTTTGTAGTCAATGAAACAAATGTTTCATTCATATTGTGGATTATAATTGTAATGATTTCCATGATTGCCTACCTGTATTTTATCATACTACAATAAACTATTACATGTATGTTTGATAATCAAGAATTTAGTTATTAATAGTTCGTTAAAACATAAGAATATTAATAGATTCTAGTCACTCTAACATGGCAACATGGGATTTCATTAGTTTTTGTGACTTGGTAGAAGATCGATTGTCAGTCTCAAGCAACAATATATTCCACATATATTGTTGGGGTGTAAATAATGGGATTTTAAATTTGATGATATGCATGTTGACTAGATCATCAGACTGATATCGGTCTTTTCTTCCAAACAATGTATTTCCCAATAACTACTTGCGAGTCTAGGTTGACACGTGGTGAATGAGCACAACTATATTATGATTAGAATATTGGCAAGCCTATTGGGAATGTATATTATGCTATGCGATCTAACCAAACCCATATTTTGCCTTGAAAACATTGTATTCATTCCCTCGACCCTACACGAAAAGCAATAAATGGAAGATTAAATGATTGCAAATCAACTCATATATGAGCACCATCTAAGGACTGAAATCTTATTTACAGCTTTACTTTGGTTTAGTCTTAGATTGAATATGGATTGCCATAACCAAAAGAGAGCGCAGGCATTGAAACAGACTCACCTTGTAATTTCCGTACCATTTCATTTTTTTATCATTCTATATACATCATATTGTTCTTCTCCTATCATTTCATGTCACATCACCACAAGTTACCAAACACAAATCTTTTTATACTTCTGTTATGTTATCCTTTTCTTCTTACACCTCTTGCTTTAAAATTCTTTAGCTCAATATAGATACAGTCACTTTGAGCTCCATTAGTTTTGCTAAATGAGAATAACGTTAGCATAATAAATGAAGTGTATAATTCATTCTAGAAATGTAATAAATTTTTAGAGGGCATGCTTGTTGAAGTATAAAAATAATAAATTTTATTCTCTTAATTTATTTAACTTCTATTGACCTTGCTTTTGAAGCATTTTCGTTAACTAAATAATTGATAGTTAATTGTACATTGAACTTGCTCTGAATTTATTGAGGTTCCAATGATTTTTTAGGTTTTTTTTGGTTACTTAGAAAATATGGTGATTGCAAAATATATGAAAATTTTCTGGTTGATCTTGAAGTTAGCCATTAAATAGGACATTTTATTAAAATGATTGCTATATTTAATGAGTCAAAAATGATAATATGTGGGAAACACATTGTATCGTATTGAACACATACATTTTTGCACGCCCCTATAGCAATTTAATAGTTAGCTATAGATATACGAGGAATTACTTAAAAGATAAACGATAGTAATTGGATTTGATGATATCATAAAGGAAATAGGAAATACCAATGAGAAAAATTAATAGATGATAAAATAAAATCATAAATAAAAGACCCTCTTTATAATTTTAGTAGTAAACTAGAGAAAAATAGAATCATACTAATTTAATTGGAGAAAGTAGGTAGAAAACAAGTTCTCATACAATAAAACATTTTTTTGCTACATTCAAATAAACATAGCGTTAGGAATGGTTGTAATTAGCCTCAATTATGTATTAAAATTATATGATGAAAACAAAAGTACAAGTTCAATCTTATCAATGGGGACTCATAGGAAGTTATCTAAATGAATTAAATCTTGCTTTGCCTAAGTCTCTTGGTAAGGTAAATCATACAAGAAAATTTCATTGCAAATGGTAGTCCATTTTAAAAATTTGAATTGTCATTATACAATGAAAGATAAGACAACTATAGAGGGAAAGATTCTCAATGATTTATCAGCAAATTTGCAATTTTGGAATATCTTTAAAAATTGGGAAATATATTCAATTGATTCCTTGTTATTGTGGCCTATTTCAAATTCTAGAAAAATTAGAGATTTAGTGTATAAACTTGCTTTACCTTCTAGATTGCATGTAATACATAAAATGAATGATAAGTTAAATGGACTTCTTGTGATGCTTATGAGTTTAGATAAAAAAATTGAATTATTCATATTAAATTTTTTACATATATTTTGACTAAGCATTATTACTTGTAATTGGTGACCCAGATAAACTTTGTGCTATTGAGGGCAACAAGGGCTCCATCGATGGCTTTCTTCCCTCTCACGATGTGCGGAGTGGGGATCCTAGCACTAGATTTGTCTACAGATTCAAACTGGTGTATTCTGGATGATAGTTCAAAGAAGGAAGAGAGGTCTTCCTAAATCTGTTTCTAATTCTCACACTTGGGTCAAGGGTGTGTAGATTGCTAGGTCGGGATTTGACATAGTGTACATTGCCGACTCTTGGGTGTTGTGTATTTTGTTTTTGTGTGGCAACATGGCTGCTATTTTTGTCTGTTTTGTTTGTCTCATATCTCATGGTACTTGTTCTATTTGCTTGATCGCTGTTTCTTTGTAAAAGGGTTTGGGCCCTTTCAAAAACCCGCTTTTATCAATATAAAAAATAAGAGCTAATTTTTAGGGGGAGAAATGTTTGGGAACTTTTTATCCAAATAAATAAAGATTATTAATCTCTTGCTTTTGTAAATGGGGTTAAAAAGTTGTTAAACAAAATGTTTGTAATTAAAACAACATTTGTAATTTGATTAATAAATCAGGTGGTGTGGTTAAAAATTTGAAATGGTATGTTGGTTGACCAACTCTCTTGGAAAACTATATAATTCTTTGTAAACATGGAAGAAAGGGTACAAGAGGCATGTCCAACCAAGGATACATGTCATACCTTGGAATACTCTAACTAGGGTTAATGTGTATTTATATGTAATTAATTTTCTCCTTGAGTGTTGCCACAATTTAAGAAGTTTGCATTTGTTCAATGAGAGGAGAAGAACTCTGAACTCCAAGAAACATAAAGATATGTACTCAACCTTCTATAGTAATTAAAATATTGTTGATAAGGTTCTATGTATTAGGGAATGTAACTGTTATTTGTTAATAGATTAATAACATTACTAGATATGTTTTGGTTTGAAGTTTGTTTTGTGAATTTTGGTGTATGATTTTGGTTGTGTTTGGAAGCTTGAGTAATTTTGAATGTTGTCACAAAAACCATTGTTTATGACATTGGTGTTGCATGGGGCTAACAGATTGAAGCACACTTGGCTTTGTAAAGACAAAGTGAACCCTTGTGGAATTGTACATAGCAAAACATGTTAACAATGTGTTGTGTGTGTTATGTTGTAAAATGCCCCCCAAGACTTCTACCTCCTAAGTTTAGCCCTCGGGTCCCTTAATTTTAATCACGCATCTTAGAAATGAATCCCGAAACAAAATCCTTCGAAACCCATGACAAATGGGACTCATACGACATATCTGAGCTTAATCCAAACCCAAAATAGGTCTCTGGGCTTGGTTGCCCACTCTCTTGCCCTACCCTATTTTGTCAGGGTCCCAAATTTGAATGTCGGTTGGTGACCGTTAAAAGGTTTCCGTTGTTGGGATCTTAAGTTTGAATTAGGAAATTGTAGCGGGAATGCATATATAATCATGTTTAGGACTTCATTTGCAAACTAGATGATTTTGAGTTTAAGACGAACTTATGATCATAGAGCATTCAAGGCATTTATTGTGTTGCAGAGCAGAATTGTGTTGTGTTTGTTATTGTAGATTTGGCTTCATCTTCTCATGGCGTGAAAGATCTTCATCTCCTTGAGAGCTACACCTTCGAGGTGATATCTATTTGTGATTCAATCTATCTATTTTATCATTGCTTTTGCCTCTGTCCTGCAAGGACACACACTCCTAAACACCACAACCCCCGACCCCTCTCGTGATTGCAGGTGACAGGAGTTGCAGAGGATCATTGCATAGCATAAGGATCTCAGATATGAAGAAAAAGTCAAGAAATAACCCTAAAAGGTTAAGGGCGCCCGCTCTTTTGACCTCCAATTTTGTAGTGTCGGAAATCTTGAAGTAGGTTGCAGTTTGTAGCAGATTTCATCCCGAAGCCCTAAAAAAAAGTGCTACCTTGGGCTTGGGTGCCCGTCCCTTCGACCCCGAAGTTTCCACATTCTGAAATTTGAAATCTGAAATCTGCTATGTATTTGATCTGTATTTAGTTTCTTTCTGTACAAACATTTGTTGTGTTTCGTCCGTTTGCTTACGATTTTGCATAATTAGGGTTTTAGGCTTAATCGGGCTAAAAATTAACAAATTCCAAATTTCGTTATCATTCCAAGTGACAACCACCCTGATAGTTGAGTCATCTTGCAAAAGTTGTGATTCAACTCGGTTAAATGTCCTTGAATGTATTGAGTGAAAGGAGGACCTAATCAAACTACCAATCAACTCCCTTAACCCTCTTTTCATCTATTACATTTTGATGAACTCATGTTTTGTTGAACATTGCATCTTGCTGAGTGTTGTACATCAAATTTGCATTCATACATTTCATTATCATCATTATACATTTGAAAATCTTGCATAAAAATTGAAAAATTTAAAAAAATCAAGCATCTTAGGCTTGCATTTAGACATAGTTTACATTATTTTCATTGCATTTCATCTAAATCATTTAATCTCTGATATTTACATCAGATCTGATATAAAGTGCAGCATTACATCATTACATAATCATTTACCTTGCATTTTCATACTTTATTTGTTAGAATTTGCTTGAGATTGTGCATTTTTTTAATATAACCTAGTCTTTGCAAAAGCTAGGGTTTGTGGTTAAAATCTTGTTTCAGATTTTACTACTCATTTTTAACACATTCAAATCTGATTTTAATAAGTAGTGTTTCATCATAGTGTGTTTTTGCATCCACACTTTAAATTTTGCATTTACACATTGTGTATTTCAACAAACATATCTTGCTCCTTTGGTTTGTTCTATTAGTTTGTGCATTGAGTGTTGTATGCCTTTGCATGAGTCTTATAACCCATTGCTCTAATAGAAATGTCCCTTTAAGGAGAAGTATTAGTTTAATGGGTTCTAGTGCTCTTGATAACAATGATGTTCCTACATCAGAAAATTCATTGAACACCTTCTTTACAAAAGGAGAAACACAAACTTTGCAAGATACTATATCTCCTACAACCACAATGGAAGAATAAATGTTTCATGATTTTGAAGATCCTATTGATGTGATAACACATGTACCTGATGAACAAATAAACAAACTTGATAAGGAACTAGCTGATTTTCAAGCATTTATTGAAATTGAAAGAGAAAGGATAGCGGAAGAAGTTGTCCCTGTTGTTTACAACATAAGAGAGCTGTTAAAAGGAAAAGATAGTGTTAACATGCTTCGAGGCTTAGCACATATAGTGAATCATAATGTTATCCCTGTGACTAAATGTGCGAACATTATTAATACTATGTCATCACCGACTCATACACAAGTATTGACACCTATACTGACTACTGGGATGTCTACTTTTACATCATCAATTTTGGCTACTAATGCACATGCTTGTAGTAATGCTACCACTAATATTGGAGTATCTAATGGCATTAATTCACAGAATTACAAGGCTGTGGGATTCAATTATCAAAACCTAGCACCTAGGGTGACTTCTTACATGAACAATCACTCTCAACCACCCTTCACTTACAACTATTCCCAACCACCTTCCACTCACAATTATTCCCAACCACCTTTTGTTACCACTCATAATCAATCACCTCAAAATTTCATGACCACAACCTCTAATTTTCAAACTGCATCTCCTAATGATGCCCTCCTAAACTAACTCTTACAAAGCATGACTTCTTTACAACAGAAGTGACAAGCTTGACAAATTCTTCTCAACCTAATTTACCAACATATCATGCTCGTAGCCCTTTATCTTTCGCAATCCTTAGAACTCCTATGCTTGACAAGTTTGAGACTCCTCTCTTTGAAAAATATGGTGGAAAAGGTGTCCTAATACTCATGTGGTAGCATTCACAACTATGTGTAGTGATTTCTTCTTTGAAGAGGACTTGCTAGCGAAACTCTTCCCGCAATCTCTCAAAGACACTACTTTGGAATGGCTTTGCTCTTTGCCTTTGAATTCAATACATTCTTTCTCTCAGGTAGTTGATCAATTCTTACAATATTTTCAAGCAAACATTGGACCTCAAGTCTCATCGATTGATTTAGTTCATTGCAAGCAAGGTCTGAAAGAGAAGTTAACTGAGTTTATTAGTCGATATCAAGCTCTTTATGCACAAATTCAATACCAGATGAACAATGAGGATGTTCAGAAGGTGTTTCTTACAAATCTACAACCTAACATTCGTGATAAGATCCTCTTGATGAAATACAACTCTTTCCAACATTTATGCACGACTCTTCGTGATTATCAACTTTCATCTAGTCAGTATGAGAACCAAAACTCATCGGCTCAAGGTGATCAAGCTCATGCTGGAACATCTCAAAACAATTTTAAGAGGAATAACAAGAATTTCGTTAAGGTAAATGGGCAAAATTCAAACATTTTTTTGCAAGTGTTCGCTATCACTAATCCAAAGAGAGCACCGTTTCAATTTTGACAACAACAAAGACAATTTACTCCAGTATCTAACTCTTTACAACCTATTATGAATCAAGTAGTGAGTAATAATCTCTTGAAGATTCCTCTCATTAAACCATTGGATAGTAATAGAATGCAAGGACCTCACTTCGATGCTAATGCTTTCTGTCATTATCATCGACAAGGGCACGACATTGAACGATGTGTCTTAAACATGAAATTCAAGACTTCATCGACTCGAATGTGATACAGGTAACTAGTGTGAATGACAATGGAAATAAGTCAGTTGACCCTCTGAATTAGAATTTACAGATCTTCACTAATCCATTTTCTAGACATAACAAGAACAATATGGTCGAACAAAATACAATAGAAATGAACGATGACTATTTAGATTATGATGAAATAGTTGGTATGATAGAAGTGAATACGGAGAAAATTGTAAATTCACCTCGTTCATGGGGAAAAGGTATTTATGCTGAGCTTCCTCCGCCGTTATCCCTTCAAGGATTGGGAGTGAACCAAGATGCATCGAAGTTACAAATTGAACAACCACGACAAGATATTATAACACAAGAAAATGTTGCCATGGTGGAAAATACCCCATTCCACCGCAAAAAGCTTAACAAGAAATCGAAGGATAGGAAAAGAACAAGGTGGTTATCATCAGTGGGAAATAGTAATCATTCCCCTCCTCACAAGCAACATAAAATTTTGAATATATAGGGATTTGAGAAACAAACACCACTTGATCATTCTAGAAATATAAATCAAACAAATGCGAACTACTCACACTTTTTACAAAACTTGATGGAGCACCTTTCTAAGATGCTCACAAGTTCGAGCCCTTCCTAGCAACAGGTAAGTATTCCTAACCCTGGTGGTCACCTTTGTCGTAGCATAGTTTGGTCATTTATGTGGCCTCCCCTCTTGTGTTGTGTTTCTTCGTGATGTGTTATGTTTTGTTTAGGCCTCCTAGGATGACTCTTGATACTCTTGTAAGGTTAAGGATACTGGGATATCACCTTTGTTGTGACCATTCTTCTATTTGTTTCATCATTCTTCTATTTTGCCTCTCCTCTATATTATTGTTGTGTGTCGTGCATTAGGGTCATAGCGTTGCGGTTGATGACCTAGGAGCATCCTCCTACGTGGTGTTCCTAAGGCACTTGTTCTCCTCTTTCATTTTATTGTTTACCTTCTTCTAGTGATTCTATCTAGTCGGCAGATGACGGAAAAAAACAACTAACTGATACGAACCACGTGTCCCTTCAACAAGCAAGCAAAAATGGACCTAGTCCATACATGAAGATGGGGTTGATTTATATATCTGACGCTTGGCTAGTAGAATCACTCAGTGTGATATTGATGTTGTCTTATCTTTTCTAACAAATCGTAACAATACATCTGCTCCATGCACTTTGATTGTCTTGTATCTCACTTTGTTGATTACACTCAGTTCTTAGATGCCTACAGTATAAGCCCAACGGCTATACTCAGATTTGAACCCGTATATGTAGCCTTGGTTTCTTTGATGTGACCTTGTTTTCATGCATAGCTTTCACGTTTTGCTTTGGTTATTATCTTAGAGTAAGATTTATAACTTCTCTTCTTATCTTATCTTAGCATCTTATCATTGTGATTGTGGGAACATTCAGTGATCGTGAGCACATGTCGCCTTGGGGGCATGGGCTTTGTGAAAGATCTTGTTTCCTTGCATGTTTTCTCTCTACCTTAATGTGCTTGATCTCGGTACAAGACATCAAACACCTTAAGGTGGGGGCATATATAAGGTATTCTGTCTGATGATTTTGGTACTAACGAAGCATGTCTGTAAGCCCTCTGTGGAGGCGGGGTGTTGTATCTCCAGCGCGAGTGCACATCTTTATCTATATTGCAATCAAAGAAGCCCTTTGTGGAGGTGGGATAACGTATCTCTTGAGCTAGTGCGTATCCTTTTATTCAAAAGCCCTCTGCAGAGGCGGGATGGTGTATCTCTTGAGCTAGTGCACATCCTTGTTTTTCAGAAGTCCTCTGTGGAGGCGGGGTTGGATCTTGAGACTATCCCTTAAGCGTGTTTTTGGCAGTTGTTGTGGCATAAGCCCAACTGTCAGGTGTGTCTGCAATGTGTTTGAGATAGTGGGACTTAACAATAAGCTCCTTCCATCTCCTTGTATAGTATGTCTATGGCATGCAATATGGCGCTCGTGTTTTCCATGTGTCTTCCATGCGTTTCCCCCCTCATGTAGTGTAAAGGGTGTGGCGATGAGTCCCCCCTACGCTTGGGTTTTGTATGGTGTGTTTCCCCCTCGTGTAGTGTAAAGGGTGTGGTGACGAGTCCCCCTATGCTTGGGTTTTGTATGGTGTGTTTTCCTCGTGTAGTGTAAAGGGTGTGGTGATGAGTCCCCCCTGCACATGGGTTTTGTATGGTGTGTTTTCTCCCCTTGGTTTAGTGTAAAGGGTGTGGCGATGAGCCCCCCCTACATTCTTGGGTTTTGTGTTGTAATTTATATTTCCATGCGTATATATGAAAATGAAAATATTATATCACTGTATTCATTGTGTTTTGCATGACTGCTCTCATATCTCCATCATGTTTTGCGTGTCTTCAATATTGTCTTCTCCGTGTTTTGTTACTGTCTTCATTGTGTTTTACATGTTTGCGATGTGTTTTCTAATGCTTACCTGAGACTAGGGGCTAGAAATAGTTCCTCAATCTTTGTGTATGCCTTAGCTTTAAGTGCTTGGCGTGTTTGTTGTGTTTTCGACCGTACTTTAATACATGTATGGGTCGTAAGATCATACATACATTAAAGTGGGGGCTAAATGTTATGTCGTAAAATGTCCCCCTAAGACTTTTACTTCCTAAGTTTAGCTCACGGGTCCCTTAATTTTAATCACGCATCTTAGAAATGAATCCCGAAACAAAATCCCACGAAACCCATGACAAATGGGACTCAGGGGACCTCTCTGAGCTTAATCCAAACCCAAAACAGGTCCCTGGGATTGGGTGCCTGCGCCCTTGCCTTGCTCTATTTTGTCGGGGTCCCAAATTTGAATGTCAGTTGGTGATTGTTAAAAGGTTTTCATTGTCGGCATCTTAAGTTTGAATTACAAAATTGCAGTGGGAATGCATATATAATCATGTTTAGGACTTCATTTGCAAACTAGAAGATGATCTTAAGATTAAGGCGAACTTATGATCATAGAACATTCAAGGCATTCATTGTGTTGCAGAGTAGAATTGTGTTGTGTTTGTTATTGCAGATTTGGCTTCATCTTCTTATGGCGTGAAAGATCTTCATCTCCTTGAGAGCTACACCTCCAAGGTGATATCTATTTGTGATTTAATCTATCTATTTTATCATTACTTTTGCCTCTTTCCTACAAGGACACGCACTTTCTATCTAACAACGGTGTTGGAAGGCTTGAATGCCATTCTGGGGCTTGACCGATGCAAGCTCCTAAACACCACAACCCCCAACCCCTTTCTTGTGATTGCAGGTGACAGGTATCAGATCTTGCAGAGAGGAGTTGTAGACGATCATTGTAGAGCAGAAGGATCGCAGATCTGAAGAAAAAGGCAAGAAATAACCCTAAAAGGTCAAGTGTGCCCGCTCTTTTGACCTCCAGTTTTGTAGCCAGAAATCTTGGAGCAGGTTGCAGTTTGTAGTAGATTTCATCTCAAAGCCCTCAGAAAAAGTGCCACCTTGGGCTTGGGCGCCTGCCCCTTAGACCCCAAAGTTTCCGCATTCCAAAATCCAAAATCTAGTATGTATCTGATCTGTATTTAGTGTATTTATATAGAAACATTTGTCATGTTTCGTCCATTTGCTTACGATTTTGCATAATTAGGGTTTTAGGCTTAATCAGGGTAAAAGTTAACAAATTGATCAACAAATTCCAAATTTTGTTATCATTCCAAGTGATAGCCAACCTGATAGTTGAGTCCTCTTGCAAAAGTTGTGATTCAACTCGGTTAAATATCCTTGAATGTATTGAGTGAAAGGAGGACCTAATCAAACTACCAATTAACTCCCTTAACCCTCTTTTCATCCATTACAGTGTGTTATCGTACAAACTTAGGGAAGCCATGTAGGATCTAATCCATGCAATGGAGGTTCGATATGTTCAGCCATTCCCTAGCTGACAAGTGGAAAACAACCATTAAACTTTTGACAATTATGTTAAGACTCTAGAATGATTAGAAGTATTCAAGTGGCATTTAAAGGCATACAAAAACGACAAGGAATCTATAGAACTATAAGACAAATGTTGAAGCATATAGGTTTTTGGAGTTTTACTTACAGGCAAGTGGCATGACAAAGAACTTTCAATCCTTGTATTTGTGGGGAAGATCAAGGGTGACCATGTTAACATAAAAGTGGAAAATTCCTTATGTAAAGGCTAGTGAAACCCGAGCTAAAGTGATGTTAGTTTAAAGTGAGTACAAAGTGGCTCATAGGCATAGCTTGGCATGTAAAAATGGGTAGATTATACCACAAAAAGTCTTTGCAACTAGGTTGAATATTTATTGGGCTAGGTAGGGTTCCATACAATTTTGGAATGGTTTGTAAGTTTTATTGTTCTTCTTTGTTCTTGTGCTTTCATATAACTCAATAGTCCTCACATTGACATAAAAATGCAAATTTCCTTATGTATAGGTTAGTGAATTTTAGGCTGAAATGGGGTTGGTTGAGGGTGAGAGTAGAGTTGTTCATTGGCATATATGGGGTAGAAGGGATTAGATTATACCAAAGTCTTTGCAAGTAGGTTGAATATTAATTGGGTTAGGTAGTGTAAGTTGGTTGGGTTCTATACAATTTTGGAGTGACCCATATGATGTACAAATATTTTGCAACTAGTAGGATGATGTAAATCCTAATTCTTCATCTTTCCTTGTTTTTGTGTTTTTGTTGTGTAACTCTTGGCAATTGTTAGCTAGTTGTTCATTTGATTTGATTGTTTGCATCAATTACATTTATAGATAATACAAGGAGATGAGGATGACAAGTCACTCTCTTAAAATAGATATTCTCTAAAAAGGAATAAGTTGACACCTCATACTTCAAAAAGGAATTAGTTTGACACCTCATTCTCCAAAGAAAAACATAACTAAATATAAGTAAACAAATTAAATGTAATTAAACTTGACCCAAGGTGTAATAAATGCACAATGACATCAATACCCCATTAAGTCCAACTTAGGTGTGTAAAATGGATCTTGACAAAACAATGCTATGTTATGTGTTTACGTACAAAAGAATACCCTTAGCCTACACCCTCCTAAGGATTGAGAGATATCTCCCTTGCACCCCTCCATGTTCTTCCCCGAGGAAAAATAAGGACTTGGAAGCACTTCCAAAGGGATAACCTCTGGAACATCAAGCAATTTGGACCAAAATTGGATGAAGATGGACAATACTAGGTGTTGAAGGAGGTCCATGTGCATATAATAAATTTCTTTCCCTTAGAAGAGAGATAGTTGAAGGTGCATGCTAAAAGGCTCCCCACACTCCAAAACAAGATATAATGGAAGAAACATAAAAGTGTTTGGAATTGGTTCAAGTTTCTTTGAATGTGATAACAAAGATATCTAAAACATATGTAAAAATGTGATAAAAAAGGAACTATTAATGGAGAAAGAACATACAAAAGAGGAATCTCTCATCAAACATAAAAACAATGTCCAAGAAGTGAGGACAATCATTAAAATGAGATTCTACAAACAAACACACAAACAATGTTGTATAAGTAGGAATCCCAAAAGGTGGCTCTGTAATGAGGGTCAATCCTTAAATATATGCATAATCAATTGACTCACTTGATGACGTCTTTGATGAAGTAGCATGCTAGTTCCAATGCTTTGTTTCCTCATCAAAAAGATCATTAATAACATTGGATAATGTGGCATCTATTGAAACATTAGGCAATGTGTTACCAAATATATAATTGCAGAAAGGTCTTTAAAGTAGTATAAGGGCACTCAATGTCTTCTATGTGATGTAGAAATTTTATGGAAAGTGATAGACAAAGGTGACCATAAACAATGTCACACTTATTGAGCCACTAATTGTGCTTACTTGAACTAGTGGTGGAGGAATTTGTCCCAAAAGATAGGGATAGAGACCCTTTTGAGTAAAAGATGACTCCATATGTACTCTTAGGGGTAGTAGATTGTTTCATCTAGTTGGATTATAGGAAAAGATTGCCATTTCACATGAAAATATTAATGCGCACTAAAAGTAGTAACACAATGTGTTTGGGATTGCACACACAAAATGAAAGGTGCTCAGGATGGCCTTAAAGATATATCCCCCACCATTCATCCCTGATGCAGAGGATTAGATCCAACAACTTCATACTAGGCAAAGTTCATAAAATGGACTTCAATCCATTAGGCTCTACAAGCTTCAATAGGAAACTTTCACAAAAATAGTGACACCAAACTAAGTATCATCATCTTTGACCTACACAAGGTTTCACAAGGTCTTCTTCCCTCTCAACAACTTAGACATAACCATACCAATCTCTCTTCCAAGTTTGTAATCTTCATTCTTCATGCTTTGCTGTCTAGTTGTCACTGTCCTAGTAGCCATATAGAAAGGACTATCAAGGCATAACTCTTACTACCAAACCTTTTTCAAGATTGTGATGGCGTCTTTGAATACCTTTTACCAAGTATTCAAACATATCTAAAACTCAATGTATATTGCTTTGTAAGAAACTGTCCAAAAATGGACTGACAGAGAACAAATCAAGGCTATTAGGCCTTGCATGCATACAAGGCTTATTGGTTTGGGCAACTCCACAACTCCTCACACCTTGCATGTGTAGGAGCACTTCATACCTGGTCTGCACATGCTCATTGATCCATCAAAGGTGTCTCTCCATTAGTATTTTAACAAACCCTCAGTCCTACAACTCTTGACTGTTCCTAAATGCTGTCTCAACAAGCTGTTAACAGAAATGCAGTCCTAAACTTTACTTTCCACACCTTGAATCTTCACCATTTGATATGCACCCTTTGGAAAATGAAATTACATGTCACAAGGAGTTTCTTACACCAGAGATTTGAGAGATGCCACCCGGTGAAGTGGAAGAAACACAAATTTTAAAGAAGTGAACAACAATTCAGAAAAAAAAAATAGTTTTTGGGAAATCGACCATATCTCCCGCCTAGATGATCATCAAGATCCCAAACTAGTCTCAAATTAAAGGTACTTCAAAGTACTTTCCATCCATCACAAGTTTTGGCAATAACAAATCCGTACAATCGCGGGTACTGTAGCAAAACAGTGAAGAAAACAGAAAAAAAGTAGAAAAAAATAGTTTTTGGTAAAACAGAGATTCCTCCCTTCAAATTCAACATTAAGACCTCCAATAAGCTTTGGATCAAAGGTAATTCAGTCCCCTTTCATCCCATTCCAAATTCATGCCAAATTTATTCCGTACAGGTACAGATTTCTGAGAAACAATGACGGAAAAAAATACAGAAAAACAGTAAAACAACAAAAAATAGTCTTCTTTCTATTCTTTTTTCCTAAACCTCTGAATGTCTTCCACAATACAATCTCTCTTGGATTAATACAAGCCTCAATAATGCTTGAAAAATGTTTTGCATTCTAAAACCATCGATTTCTCTTCCTTGTCTTTTTTCTGATTTGTAACTGCTGTCTTTTCACTGTTTTTAGAAACTGCCTTTTCTTTAGGACAGCAATGACTGTTTTTTTGATGACTAATCTTTGCTTTTTTTTTTTTAACAAGGAGTTAACCTATGACAAGGTGTTACATCTTTCCACCATTTGACATGCCATTATAGGCTAATAAACATGGATAATTTAAAATGACTATCCTATACAAATATTAAAATTTAATGACTCCCTAAGACTACCTATGCAATATGACTGTCCTAACTAGGACTTGCAACAAGACAATAGTAGAGTCTATCTATTTGGACATAGTCCATTACAAGAATGGCATTCAAGCCTTAGACAACATTGAAGATGGTCTTATAGACCTTATTTAACCAAACAACCACTTGTAAATCTAATCAAAACCCAGAAGTCTATGATGCTCCTGCACCATACTCCCCGGCATGATGAAAACTCTTGTCCCAAGAGTTAGGGAATCTACTCCGAATGTTCTTCAACCATGGTGGAATGTTCCTCAAGCTAGGAAACATGAACTCTCCCAGAGTTATCTTTCTCCGTCTCCAACCTGCATGGCTCCTGTAAACAGTGTTAGAACCATAAAACTTGTTTTGGTGTCCTTGTCTAGGACCTTGCTGCTCCAATGCTTCAGCTCTTCTCAACTGGAGGCTCTGATTCATTCCTCCCTGTACCTTCTGCTGTTTGCCTTCCTTCTTCTGGCTCCGTATAGGACACTCAATGTCCCCTACCTTAACATAACTCAAGTCCCAAGCCTGCTGCTCTCTAGGACTGTCATCCACTCTACTCTGTTGCAACTGTTGCTGCTGTGTGCAATCACCCTGAACCTGCACATTCAACTTCAATTTCTCTCCAAAGCAAATTGTAACCTGTTCCTTCTTCTCCTCACAAGGTAAAGGAATTAACTTGAACTTCTTACCATCTTTGTGCACTACATAGGTATTAGTATACCCATCATGAATTGTCCTTCTGGAATACTGCCATGGTCTGCCCAAGATTACATGCCCACATGTCATAGGAATAACATCACACAAAACAAAGTCCTGATATGGGCCAATTGTGAAGTCAACATAAGCCTTCTTAGTGACCATTACCTGCTGCTCCTGACTCACCCAAGTGACATGGTAAGGACTGGGATGATCAAAAGTCTTCAACCCCAACTTATTCACCATTTCCCAAGAAACTAAGTTATCATGAGAACCTGAATCTATAATCAACTTGCATATCTTGCCATGGCTCAAACAATTAGTTCTAAAAATAGATACCTGTGGTGGTTGCTGCATCTTACCTCTTTCCACCATGAGCATCTCTCCATCCATCATTGGAGAGGCTGACGACATCTCTGGTTCTTCTGGCTTCTCCTCCTCTTGTGCCAAGTGAACTCTTGTATCCTTTCTCTTATCAATACCATCCTTCTTAGGACAGTTGAAAGATGTGTGTCCCACCTCATTGCAGTGATAACATCTTCCTGTGAACACTCCTCTTCCTGATCCAAATCTACCTCCACCTCTATATCCACTTCTCTGTTCTGTAGAAATCTCCTTACCCTTCTCATTGCTGTTCTGAACTTCACTAGTAGGTTTGCCCCTACCTCTGTTTCCTCTTCCATAACCTCCTGGCCTTTCTTGCTTCCTCTTCACTCTCTCTTCAGCCCTGATGGCTAACTGAAAACACTCTCCAAGTGTTTTTGGTACTGCTAACCCAATCTCATCTTGCAAGTTATACCTAAGCCCATTAAGGTACCTTGCCACTTTCTCTTCTTCATCTTCTAGCCCACCTCTAATACTAAGCTTATGAAATTGCTCAGTATAGGACATAACATCCATGTCCTTCTGTTTCAGATTCTGTCTCATCCTCTTTGTCTGAATAGAGTAATCAGATGGAAGGAATTGATCCTTCAACATATCCTTCATCCTACTCCAAGAAGTGATTTTTGATGCACCTCTAGCCATTCTCTCTGTCTGCACACTACTCCACCAGGTAAGTGCTGTTCCTCTCAGTTTTGTCTTTGCAAACTTGATCTTTTTCTCATCACTCATCTCCTCATACTCAAAAAATTTTTCTAGGGCATCTATCCACCCTAACACTTCTTCACTATCCATCTTCCCCTGATAGATAGGTAGCTCTATGTTTGCCTTAGTTCCACTTCCTTGGACTGCCTTCAGCAATCTTACAAACTTCTTTTCTTCAGCATCTAACTCATCCTCAGGAGGATTCTCATCTCCATCCTCATCTCCTTCTGACTCATTTTGTTCATCCTTTCTTGGATTCTTCTCTAATGCTCCCAATCTTGCCAAGATTATTGCATTCTCCCTTCTTACTTGCCTCAGCTCTCTGTCTCTGGCAGCATCCTGTTCTCTTCTTTCCCTCAGTTCTTTCTCTCTTGCCTCTAAGGCTTCTCTCAGCTCAGCATTCTCTCTTGCCATCTGGTTCTTTGGAGGCATCTTCACAACTCTCTCACAAACCTTAACTTCTTCACAAGATCCACAACTCCTTCAAGGATCTACTAGCTAGCTCTGATACCAAAAATGATGCAGAGGATTAGATCCAACAACTTCATACTAGGCAAAGTTCATAAAATGGACTTCAATCCATTAGGCTCTACAAGCTTCAATAGGAAACTTTCACAAAAATAGTGACACCAAACTAAGTATCATCATCTTTGACCTACACAAGGTTTCACAAGGTCTTCTTCCCTCTCAACAACTTAGACAGAACCATACCAATCTCTCTTCCAAGTTTGTAATCTTCATTCTTCATGCTTTGCTGTCTAGTTGTCACTGTCCTAGTAGCCATATAGAAAGGACTGTCAAGGCATAACTCTTACTACCAAACCTTTTTCAAGATTGTGATGGTGTCTTTGAATACCTTTTACCAAGTCTTCAAACATATCTAAAACTCAATGTATATTGCTTTGTAAGAAACTGTCCAAAAATGGACTGACAGAGAACAAATCAAGGCTATTAGGCCTTGCATGCATACAAGGCTTATTGGTTTGGGAAACTCCACAACTCCTCACACCTTGCATGTGTAGGAGCACTTCATACCTGGTCTGCACATGCTCATTGATCCATCAAAGGTGTCTCTCCATTAGTATTTTAACAAACCCTCAGTCCTACAACTCTTGACTGTTCCTAAATGCTGTCTCAACAAGCTGTTAACAGAAATGCAGTCCTAAACTTTACTTTCCACACCTTGAATCTTCACCATTTGATATGCACCCTTTGGAAAATGAAATTACATGTCACAAGGAGTTTCTTACACCAGAGATTTGAGAGATGCCACCCGGTGAAGTGGAAGAAACACAAATTTTAAAGAAGTGAACAACAATTCAGAAAAAAAAATAGTTTTTGGGAAATCGACCATATCTCCCGCCTAGATGATCATCAAGATCCCAAACTAGTCTCAAATTAAAGGTACTTCAAAGTACTTTCCATCCATCACAATTTTTGGCAATAACAAATCCGTACAATCGCGGGTACTGTAGCAAAACAGTGAAGAAAACAGAAAAAAAGCAGAAAAAAATAGTTTTTGGTAAAACAGAGATTCCTCCCTTCAAATTCAACATTAAGACCTCCAATAAGATTTGGATCAAAGGTAATTCAGTCCCCTTTCATCCCATTCCAAATTCATGCCAAATTTATTCCGTACAGGTACGGATTTCTGAGAAACAATGACAGAAAAAAATACAGAAAAACAGTAAAACAACAAAAAATAGTCTTCTTTCTATTCTTTTTTCCTAAACCTCTGAATGTCTTCCACAATACAATCTCTCTTGGATTAATACAAGCCTCAATAATGCTTGAAAAATGTTTTGCATTCTAAAACCATCGATTTCTCTTCCTTGTCTTTTTTCTGATTTGTAACTGCTGTCTTTTCACTGTTTTAGAAACTGCCTTTTCTTTAGGACAGCAATGACTATTTTTTTGATGACTAATCTTTGCTTTTTTTTTTTTAACAAGGAGTTAACCTATGACAAGGTGTTACATCTTTCCACCATTTGACATGCCATTATAGGCTAATAAACATGGATAATTTAAAATGACTATCCTATACAAATATTAAAATTTAATGACTCCCTAAGACTACCTATGCAATATGACTGTCCTAACTAGGACTTGCAACAAGACAATAGTAGAGTCTATCTATTTGGACATAGTCCATTACAAGAATGGCATTCAAACCTTAGACAACATTGAAGATGGTCTTATAGACCTTATTTAACCAAACAACCACTTGTAAATCTAATCAAAACCTAGAAGTCTATGATGCTCCTGCACCAATCCCTCATCCTCAAAAATTTTCACTTTGATCTAGGATTATTGTATTGGCAAATTAATTGCTTATGAATACATTGCAATTTTGATCTTTGATATTACATTTTGTAAATAAGAACAAAAATTGGAACTCAAAAGGAGTTGGTATGTGCAATAATAGATCTTTGGAATTTATAACTACAATGATAGATTAAAAACTAGAGCATCTTACTTATGCCCATGTAGAAATTTTTATGCAAATTATAACTATAACTAGAGGTTATAAACATAAAATATTAGATGTTAGCTAAGGAACAAATCATAGATCTTCACTAAGGAACAAATATTCTAAAGCAACATTGTGGCCTTTGATGTGTACGTAATGTTTGATTTGGGAGTAGTCGACATGTTCACTATGTGGGGCTTGCGAGTGGTTTATGTAAATAAATATTGTTTTATATACATTGATTGGCTAGAGGAATGTTTTGGGGGTCTAAGGCTTATGTGGAGGCTTGAAAAAAACACATTTCTTATATGTCAAGGAAAACATTTGAGTTGAATATTTACATGAGCACATTAAAGTTTGTTCAATAACACAATCTACTTTCGGGGGATGAGATCACATAGGAGATCTCGTTTAGGAAGGAGAAAGTCTAGGGAGTTGGATCAATGAAGTTTTGGTATAGAAGGATATAGCATAACAAACTTCTGAATCCCAGTTTAAGGAAGAGTCAAATAGATGCTAGAATCTTATAGTTAATGACATCCGCATAAAGTGGCATAAAATAGAGAAGTGAAAGAATGATGTATGCAATTTTCTTACAACAATACATTAGATTTTATTTTATCTTTTCAATTGATCCTATAATGAGGATTATGCTAATCTCTCTTCCATTGTATATATTTAATATATCTATTTAGTGCATTATAATTTTAAATTTTAATAGATGGCTTAGCTCCATGCATGACTCGTGAACTTCCCTTGTGAGAAGAGTAAAATGTAATTAGTACTAATTCATTAATATTTTTTATATATTATTAAACATGAAAAACATATTTTACAATATTTTTCATCTTTTCATTGCACCCTTCAATATGGCACCAAATTCATTACAACACGTGGAGTTTTATATTATTCTAATTTTAATCAATGTTTCAATAATGCTTTAATTTTTGCATAACTTAAGTTAAACCCCTTCACTATGAAAATCTGAATGCATATCATTGAAGCACTACATAAGTGAAGAGTCAATAAAAAGTAGATATTGAAGTTTGCCCAACACGATCTAAAAGAAAGACCTAATTGCACATGATCTTGAACAAAGACTTAAAGGTGTGGGCATTTCATAAAATACTATCACTATTAGATTCTCTAAAGTCCCATTTCTAAATAATTCAACTTGAGATCCCAATAGCCCATTTCACTATTTCCTATGGGCTAAAGGTAGGAAGTAAGGGAAATAATTTTATTTTTGGACCCAAGATTAATATTTTTAGGTTGCTTATTCGGGGCCAAATAAATATTAAATATTTTTTTATGCGCTCACAACCAAAAGATGGGGTGTGGGGTTTTAATCGAGTCATTTGGAAACTTCTAAGATCATGTGGTAGCTAATAATATGTTAAATTTATCACAAATTCCAAGACAGGTTGCTTGTGAAGTGTTATTACCTTAGCCAAAATCTTGAAACGGTTATGACAAAGCATCTTTGGAGGGTAGTGGCTGGAAATAAAATTAATTTATTTATTTTCTCAAGAAGGAAGCATTGGAATTTGGGCACCCAAGATGGTTCCCCATCACCTATTTAATTGCAGTTGATTTCTCATTTAAGATATCCAATTTTACTAACCAAAACTTTGCTTAAATTGTTTGAGCACTTACATTCATTTATCCATTTGAGGACGAAATCCATTAAATGACGAAACTAGAGGACAAAAACCTTTTGGTTTCTTGAGAACAATCTCACACAAAGGTTGCATTGGCACTTCAAGATTTATTTGCATTTCCAGCATTTTTTAGTGTGTTTATTTACAAATTTTGTGAGGGTTTGGGTTCCAACATCTAGGGATTTGTTGCAGATATGAAAATCAATTGTGTTGCTATTATTTTATGAGTTATAACAACATTTCTTTGTTCATTATATCCATAATAGTCAGCTCCAGCAATGTGGTTAAGAATGGGTGTGTTTTAGCATAGTTTTTGGGTTTTTTCTTGTAGATTTTGGGGAGAAAGAAGCTACGGGAAGAAAGACATTTTTATAGATTTTATTTTTTCATGTATTGTTGTACATTTCATGTCATTTCTAGTAGTTTTCTATATATTTCATCAATATATATCAACCCCAACATTGTGGTGAAATTTTGTGATTTGTGTGCGAATATTAATTATTTTTTCTAGCATAGTTGTGGAAAATCAACAGGTGTGTTTCAAATTTTGTTATACAAGTTTGGTAGAGGTTATTTTATCATAGATTAAAAAATTTATTATTATTTTTTGGTTTGAGACATTACAGTGCCATAAGAGCATTGATCTTGCCAGCTTTTGTTACACCCCATTTTATACACAAACTTAATTCATCTATTATTTCAAGAACAATTAGTTAGAAGTGAAATAAATATGATGATTATGAAGTTATAATAGATTAGAAAAATAAGTTTATTTCATGTTATTGAAAATGCAATGAATAATTGTATGTGACATTATCATTATGCACGTGGTTAAATGATGTAATGAACTAACTACCGTTGTGCAATTGAGGCCTAGATGCAGGGACAATGTTTTCCCCCTCCCAAATGAGGAGGGAGAGCATCACCATGGAGAGGGTGATAGACCGTGTGAATACAATGATCATTGTGCCATCAGAGAACACACTCATAGACATTCACATTATAGGTTTTGTCGATATTGGAAGTAAGTCTAATTCCTTATCTTCGATTGTAATTGCGACACTTTTACGTCACTATGATCTTTGTGATGTGGTGTCATTGTCTTGTCGAGGATTTTGTTGTCCCTGTCGACAAATGAGGAGGTTAAGATTACTTCTATTGTTAAGATGACTTGGGAAGTCAACATATCAGATAGATATTTTATTCGTCGAATGCATAATGAAAGTATTCATTAATGCATCGTCGACGTCAATGAATAAACCTATTATAGTTTAAACCCATGCATATTTAATCTAAAGTTGTGGATTAGATAATTCATATACTAAATGTATAGAACATGAGATAGAGTTTATATAGATTAAATTGTTTATATGTATTAGAAGTTTATTATTGAGGGAGGTTTCTCCCCACCAAACCAATCCTAGTTTGTAGGAGAATGGGAAGGAGTGGTAGCTTCACTTCCCTATTCTCTTGGATTAAGGGCCACAGGTGGAAAAACAAAAAGGATAAGATCTAATTTTTAGTTTTTAAAAATTGCCCGCCTTAAAGTTTTAAGGATACTTTTCATTTCGGGAGAAAAGGATCAAAAGCAACAAGAAACAAGAACAAAACACGTTAAGAAAATAAGGAGCAAGAACTAGTTAAGTGGACACTGTGTAAAGGTGTTGAATAAGATTAATAGGTACGAGAAATTGTTTTTGTAATGCCTTCTTGCATTAAGTATGCATGAGGATAAAGTTGCTCTAGACTCTTTACATGCACATTCATTAGTATGATAAAATTCTTATCTGCATAACCACTGAAAATACAAATGTAGTCTTACCTTGCATGGACCATTGATATTGATGCCTTTGTACTTTCACGAGCACTGGTATGGAAGTTCAATCTTAATACTGTGCATCCTTTAATGTTTACTTAAGACTTGGCATAGACATTGAACTTTAGTAATAGCTTTAATAGAAACTTCCTAGTGCAAGATTTGTAATAAAAAGTTATGTTTACTCTCACACAAGAATTAGTGTATTCTTCCTTGGGCAGGCATTGAAATGTTAGGATTTTAACTCACGCATGCATTGTACTGTTTAATCATTCTTAACCTTATGATTCCTAGCACAAGCTATTAGACACTTGCACTCTTATAATAGAGATGAGTTTGAGTCTATATAAAGTTAAGGATGCAAGAAATGCTTTGTATTGTCATGGTATTTATACTCATACAAGCACCGAGATTGAACATAAGTTGATGGGTGTAAGTTTATCCATTGTTTGAATATAAAGAGGCCGCTAGTTATATGCAGACCCTCCTTTATTTCCTGTAATAAGGCCAAATGAAATATGTTTCTTTCTTTGTAATACAGCCTGTGTATATGAATCTTTAGTTTTATAAATACAAACTATAAGGCCGATAGTCTTTTTTGGAAAGCAATAATCTCTTGCGCTACTTCTGTCGTGCACCTATAAGGCCGATAGGTAGATGTTTTAGTATAAGCCTTAGAGGTCGATATCCATGTGCTTTCATTTAAGCCTATAAAAGGTCAATGCATTCTTATATATGCTCCTATTGCATGAGATCATTATACATTTATGTTTCATGGCGTGTGATTGCAAACTCTGCATTCTTTCTTATGCCAGTAGAAGGTTGACTCCCTTGCACTTGATTTGCAATAGTTATACCGAAGGGAATCCAAACAATGATAATTATGATTTAGGCTGAAAGCTAGGTAAAACATAGATTCTTGAATAAGGCCGATAACATTATGTTTTATGCTGTAAGTTGGAATGATGTATTGACAACCTTATAAGGATGAATGGCCAATGAGTAGGAACTCATCCTTACATTATGTGTAAGTGAACTTATTATTTTCTCTCCTTGAGACCAATTTGTTTAAATTATTAAAACATTAACATAGTTTGTAATAAGATAATATATATTAACATAGTTTGTAATAAGATAATATTGATATGATTAAATAAGTGTAATCTTGACTATGAATAGCCTTGAGTCTATTTTATATTTTGGCTAAGATTATCCCATTATTTGTAAATTGCAGTGTTATGGCCAATCAAGATGAGTATATAACTTATCATTGAAAGAATGAATACCAAATTTACTCGTGAGCATGGAATCAGGTTTGACTAGCCATTGAGTAGTTTGATAGTAGTCATAGACCCAATATTGCAAGGATTCAAAGAGGGACTCAATGCCATTACTTAAGTCACTCAGGCTCTTACCTTATACCTATCTTGTTGACTTGTAGTAGAGGGTATACTTTATGTTAATTAGACAGATATAGGATAAGCAAATCAAAGTATATTGATTTATTAATTATCGATATAAAAGAATGTTGTCACCAAGTCAAGAAACGAGTGTGTGAACATATGACTTATTTATATGAAACTTTGGCCAAAGTAATGCAAAATCACCACTTGGATTGTCGGTTCATTGTGTTTCCAGATAGATTGAACAATCAGAGGGGTTGTACATAGCAAGAGCTAGACTAAAAGTTGTAAACCTGATTGTTTTTATCTAGGACACTGCACCAGTTCTTAGATGGCACAAATAATCAGTTGATTCTCATTATCTCTACCCTCGCGAAGGGAAGGGCCACTTCTAGAAGGAAGGTGTGCTAGGGACCGCCGATCTGTGGTTGGAGGAAAAACACTAGGGTGATGCTCTCTCTCTCTCTCTTGTAGTTGACCGCCGAAGAGTTGTGAGCAAGAAACATTGCTTCTTATGTAAATGAAACTAATAAATGTTGTAACTTGCAAAGAAATACGACCTGATATTGTACATGTAAATATGCAAAATTTGTAAGTTGCATGTGGAGTGACCATCAGCTGAAATAATATTTATAGTATTTTGAAAATGCAAATGTAATTTTGTATGATTAAAAAAAATGAATTATGAGAATTTGACATTATTTGTTTATATTTTTAAATATTTTATTTAGCATTCTAGTTTGGATGTTACACATAGTATCAGAGCTACTGGGTTCAACACTTGGACCTAGGAGCTCATTGTGAGTTTTTGCTATTTAGCAGATGAGCTAACACATGTATGTTGTTCTTGTGCCAGAATGATAGGAAGAAGAAAACAAAATCGAGCCAAGAAAACAAAACTTAAATTTTTTCCTAAAGTCATTGTTAAGAAGGAACCTTCTCCTGAGATAAAAAGGAAGAAACTAGTGGGTTATAATAATTGGTCTTGGCTCACCAATTTTGAGACACTTGTTGATGCACTAAAGCGTATCTGCCTTGAGAGGAGGAAACAATTAGAGGCAACAGAAAAGTAATCAACCCCTGCTATTGTAAGGATTAGTATACCTTTTGCACACCGTGACATGCCCTTTGAGTGTGGTTGGGATTCACCAACCATAGGAAGGGAGGTGATGATGGAGTACCTACCTATACACCCTCCAAATTTGTGTTAGTTGATTCTGACAGGGAAGAGGAACCTGAAGAAATTCCTCTATCAGATAGTGAATTTTAGTTACTTGAGTATATATATGTACATAAATAGAGAAGTTTTGTATTGAAATAAAGATGTCAATCCACTATGTGAATAAAGTAAAATTTTGGTTTTCTGTACAAAAATAGTATATGTGAAATATTTCTGAGTATTTTGTATTTAACATATGAAGTTTTATTTCAAGCATAGAAAAGTTCATTCTTAATGAATATTTATGCAAATGATAGGTGTGGATAAAATACCATCATGGTTTACTTTGGAAATCATCCAGGAGGGATCCAGGATGGCCTAAATCCTGAAGATAACCCAATGGCAAAATTAGACCAAATCTTGTCTATTTTGAATGAAACAAAAGAGATATTGGAAACCCTAGAACAAGAAGTGAGAGGGGAAGAAATATTCTGAGATAAGGAATTACTTTGAGATCACTAAGGATGTATGGGAGCCTACTAGTTAGAAGGAGAAGCATCCACATGGTGGATGAATAAGGAAATAGAATTAGGGTTGAGTTCCTTAATCTAACTTGGGATTAGTTTGTGGCCATTTTTAGGAAGAGATGGTTGCTCCAATTGTATTTTGATAAAAAACTAACCATGGTAAAGGAGTTGGTTCCAAGTAAAGGTTCCACGTACAACAGAAATCAAGAATCTAGAGGGAGAAACCATGGTAAAGGTTCCAGGTACAACAGAAATGAACCTAGGGATAGGAACAAGGACAATAATCCTGAAAAGAATGATGATAATCTTAACCACCCTTTGGGAAAGAGAGGTCCCCCTGGAGGATGTTTTATGTGTGGAGGAGATCACTATGCTAATCAGTGCCCCACTAAGAGACAAGGAAACCCATATTATGGTAATCCTTTGCCATCATAAAAAAAACACCCTTTCAACAAAGAATCCATGGCACTTTGGACAATCGCCAAGTAGAGTACCAAATTACTCCCATTGAATCTACAAGTAACTTATTTGGCATTCCTGTTTCAATTCTCATAGATATAGGAGCAATTGAGAATTTTACTACACCTAGCTTACTTTGTAAAATTCCTAGACGAGCTGGATTCATGGCAAAGCCATGGTCAGTAGAGTATGCAAACAAGACAAGAACTCCGGTAGAGCAATGCTGGTTCAAAGCTAGATTGAATCTACCCACTTTTTCCACCGAAGTCAATCTATATGTAAGCCCTCTAGGATCATATGATGTCATCCTAGATATGAACTGGTTATGGCTGCGTAGAGCAAAGGTAGACTACTTTTCCAAGTTAGTTGAATGTATGGATGATGTTGTAAATGTTGGCCTGATTTAAGGAGTGCAGTGTGAAATGAAAATTAGAAAATTTTTTGTGATGCAACTGAAGAGAGCTAGTCAAAAGGGTTGCCAAATGTTTGTGGT
Source organism: Cunninghamia lanceolata (assembly GCA_027924645.1). Classification (NCBI taxonomy): domain Eukaryota; kingdom Viridiplantae; phylum Streptophyta; class Pinopsida; order Cupressales; family Cupressaceae; genus Cunninghamia; species Cunninghamia lanceolata. The sequence goes on from BSBN01000803.1 coordinate 15,057,692, forward strand.
CAAAATAGAAGAATTGAATGAAAAGGTGAGGAATTTGGGAAACCAAAAGGACCTTTAGTGGAAGACCTATCTGTTATGTCAGAAAATGTCCCCTTGGGGGCTTTTCCCTCTTAAGGCTTAGCTCCTAGGTTCTTAGAATGCATTTAAAGCATCTTGCATGATAATTGTGAATCCCAATGAGAAAACCCTGAAGTCTTATAGCAAATGGGACCTAGGGGGTGCTATTTTGATGATCCATGGACAAAAATGGGAGGGTGGACTTGGGCGCTAGCACCCTAGTCCTGCCCTATTTTGGATCAGCCCTAAATTTAAATATCATTTTTATGACCGTTACTTAGGTCCTATGCTGACATCTCAAGTTTGAATTATGAAATTCTTAGCGGGAATGTTTGTAGTTGCATATATAAGCATGTTTTGGTTTTCAATTGTAAACTAGAAGATGATGGTGAACTTTATGCATACTTGTGATTTCATGATATTCATTGTTGTAGAGCAGAGCATTGTTATTGTGTTTGTGATTGTAGATTTGGCTTCATCTTCTCATGTGATTGAAGAGCCTTCATTTATGTGAGATCTACACTTCTAAGGTGACATCTATTTGTGTTTGAATCATTTATCATTTTCTTTTGCCTCTATCCTGTAGGGATACACATTCTTTATCTAACAACGGTGTTCGAAAGACTTGAATGTCTCTTCGGGACTTGACCGAGGCAAGCCACTAAACACCACAACCCCCAACCACACTCCTTTGTGATTGCAGGTTATAGGTTTTGCATCTGGATGGAGTGGAGTTGTAGGGAACAGTAAGATAGTGTGTAGATTTCGCATCCTTGAAGAAAAGGACTGCTTGGACACGGGTGCTAGTGGTAGTGTCCTTTGGATCTTGAAACACAGAAATAATTTGGATAGTGATAATCAGCATCTGAAGAGCTTCTAACATCCTGAAGAACATCTGGCATTGGACTAGGGCGCTAGTGGAGGTGTCCTCAGCATCTTCTGGGGCAGAAACATAAGATACAATGAATATCAGTGTTGGAAGGAGATCTAGATTCTACACAGAAAATAATACCTTGAACAGGGGCACTAGTGGATGTGTCCTTGACTGTTCTACATTTTGAACTTCAAAAAATGGTTAGTTATTAATCTCTGTCCATCTTAATCTGAAAGGATTTATCGTAATTCATCAATTTGCTTACCGTTTTGCATATTTAGCGTTTTAAGAGCATTTGAACATTAAATTGAGATATTGATTGATAACATTTGAGTTTCCACATCATTCCAAGTGACATCCCAACCTATTAGGTGAATGCTCTTGCTTAGTAGAGATTCAACTCGGTTGATATGTCCTTGAATGTTTGTAGTGAAAGGAGGATTTACCCTTGAAACTTATCAACCCATCCATTCCCCCTTTTCCATACAAAACATTTTGGTGAACCCATGTTTTTGAATTTTTGCACCTTGCTAAGTGTTGTGTGATAGATGTGCATTCATTCATCTTAATGCATTTGAAAAATTACAAAAAAATTGGAAAAGTTTGAAAAAATTGGCATCTTAGGCTTGCATTTTGGTATAATTTGAATTAATTGGCATTTAATTTCTATTATTTTCATTGGATCTGATTTAAATTACATAAATTCATCATTTAGTATTCACTTGCATTGCATTTCCATGCTTAAATTGTTAATAATTGCTTGAAATTGTGCATTTTTCATAAAAACCTAGTTTTGCATTAGCTAGGGTTTGTAGTTAAAATCTTGTTTCAGATTTTACTACCCTTTTAAAACACTCATTAGGACTGATTTCTAATTGTAGTGTTGCATCATAGTGTCATTCTTTCAAAATTTCATGTCTAGGGTTTGAAAACCTTGCATTTTCACTAGACTTCGCTTTATTGTCTCTCTAGAATTGCATTATAGGCGTGTTGTAAAGGATTTTGCTGCATTATTTGACTGATATCAAGATTATAATCTTCTGCGCTTGCTCAAATTCCTTACAACACCCTTTCTATTAGGAATTTACATTGAAAATTGGTGAAAAATTGCATATTTTAGGTGTATTTTCACTAGGTTTTGACTTGTCATCACTCTAGATCTGCACTATATGCGTGTTGTGAAGGATATTATTGAATAATTGGACTATTATTAGGCATATTATTTTCTACTCCTCTTTAAATTCTTCACAACACCTTTTCTTTCACTCATTTGCATTGAAAAAAGTGAAAAATCAAGCATTTTTAGGTCATATTTATACATACTTTTGCACTTGTTTCTTGTAGAAGTGTTGAAAGTCTTTAAAATCTGATTTGGCATTCATTTGAAAACATTTACATGGATTCTCAATACAACAATAATGCTAGGCTTCCTCCTAGGCCTTATTTGAAAAGAAGAACCCCTGAACTTGAAATAACATTTACACCTCATGACAAATAAATGGTAGATACTGAAGGGCCTCTTTACATTACAGTAAACATAATGGAAAGACCTGTGCATGGAACACTTATAGACCATAATTACATGACTAATGTGGTTATGGAAGAGTTCCTTCTTAAACATGATTTGGCACAAGATTATTACGAACTGTCAGATTTGAGAATTAAAACATATAATGGAGATTTAATGAATACATTTGGGAAGATAACCTTACCATTCTTGATATATGATAATGCTGTGGATCAGTTATTTGATGTTATCCCCTTATCCAACCTCTTTCGTGTAAAACTAGGACATCCATGGCTTAAGGCTATGAATGCCGTCCCCTCAACTATTCACAAATCCCTAAAATTCCCTTTGCATGGAGAAATCCATACTATTCACTGTAATTCATATCAACCTTCGGCTAAGAACAAGAACTTCACTCTTGATTACTTTTGACCGCAACCTGATAGAGACCCTGAGCCATGAAGAGACCAATCTTTCTTAGAATATAGATGATACAAAGCAAAACAACTAGCTAGAGTGTCAGGCCTCCTTTACAGACAATAAGGGAAGAACAACATGCATTTGAAGATCCCCTTAGACCAAAAGGAAAATGACAAAATGACATAAGAATAAAACAAGACTATTATGACTATGATGAAATAATTGGCATGGTAGAAGTGGATAAGGAAAAGTTTCATAACTCACCTCATCCACAGAGAGATGGTATTTATGCTGAGGTTCCTCCCTCGTCATCCTTACAAGGATCAGGAGGTTTTCATCGACAACAAAACATTTCAAGAAGACCAATGAAATTTGAACATGGTGCTTCCTCCTCTAATGTACAAACTCCTATGGAAAAACATAATAATGTCGTTGAAGAGATAAACAGTAAGACAAGAAGGAATATATAAGAAAGAGAAAGGAGGAAGAGAAGACAAGCTTTTGCCCAACAAAATGCAACTCCACAAGAAAATATTCAACCTAACATTGAATCAAACCTAGATGAACTTGACACTAAACAATTTGAAGGCAAGAACAAAATCTAGGCCATGGTACCTTACACACCTCTCTCCTCTAGCATTCGGGATTGGGAGGAGGATGATTTGATCGTTGATAACCTCTAGCATGAGCCTGTCTATAGGTAAGTATCTCTAACCCTTTACCTCCGTGTTGTGTTTCCCTCGTGATGTGTTGTGTTGTTTAGGCCACCTAGGATGACCCTTGATACTCTTGTAAGGTCCAGGATACCGGGAGACCGCCTCTGTTGTGACCCTTCTTCTATTTGTATCATCATTCTTCTATATTGCTTCTCCTCTATTTTAATTGTTGTGTGTTGTGTCCTAGGGGAATAGCATTGCAGTTGGTGACCTAGGGGCACCTTCCTACGTGATGACCCTAGGACACTTGTTTCTCCTCTCTTGATTTTTTGTTTACCTTCCTCTAGTGGTTCTATCTAGCTGGTGGATGATGAAAAATATATAATACTGATATGGACCTAGTGTCCCTTCAATGAGAAATCAAAAAATGGACCTAGTCCATACGTGATATATTATCCAACGCTTGGCTAGTAGAATCACTCCATGTGATACTTTGATGTTGTCTTATTGCACTTACAAAACATAACAATACTACTGCTCCATGCACTTTGTCTATCTTGGATCTTGCCTTGCTTGGCTCATTATGTGAATGATTACACGAATTGTTGTTTATCATGATTATATGGTTAACACCTTTTCTTGCAGGAAATTGTGTGTTTGTGGGAACATTTGGCGATCGTAAGTACGTGTCACCTCTGGGGGGCATGGGCTTTGCGAGAGCTCGTGTTCCCTTGTGTGTTTTCTCTCTACCTTAACATGCTTGATATCAGTACATGATATCAACCACCTTAAGGTGGGGGCATATATAAGGTAAGATGTCTGATGATTTTGGTACTAACGAAGCATGTTTGAAGCCCTCTACGGAGGTGGGATGTTGTATCTCCAAGCAAGTGCACATCATTATTTTTTATATTACAATCATTTAGCCCTCTATGGAGGCGGGATATTGTGCATATCCTTTTTATTTTAATCCCTCTACGGAGGTAGGGATGGTGTATTTATCAAGGAGATTTCACATCCTATCATTTTCTAAAAGTCCTCCGAGCAGGCGGGGTGGATCTGAGACTATCCTACCCTTAAGCGTGTCTTTAGCGATTGTTGTGGTGAAGCGCAATCATTGGTGTGTGTCTGTAATGTGCTAGAGATGGTAGCAAACCTAGCAATAGGTTTTTTCTATCGCTTGTTTGCCGTGTTTTCTCCATGTCTTCCATGTGTGTGTGTATGTTGTGTTTGTTCTTTAGCATAGTTTCAAGACCAGTGATGATGAGTTGCTCCTATGCTTTGGGATTTGTATGGCATGTTTGTTCTCAAGTGTAGTTTCAATATTGGTGGAGATGAGCTCCTCCTACACTTTGAGATTTGTTTTGCGTGTCTGTTGCCCCTTATGCAGTTTCAAGACTGGTGGCAATGAGCTCCTCCTGCATTTGGGTTGTGTGTTTACTTTCCTTGTACTTGCATTTGCATTTATATATGAGAAAATGAAAAAGAAATAATCACTCCATTCATTGTATTCACTGTGTTTTGCTTGTCTTCAATGCTGTCTTCTCTATGTCTTGCGTGACTGTCACTAGCTTCTCCGTGTTTTGCATGCCTGTTACTGTCTTCAATGTGTTTGGCGTGTCTTCACCATGCTTGGCGTGTTTGCTGTGTTTGTTGACCTTACTTTAATGCATGTATTGGCCTTCTGTTTATACATACATTAACGTGGGGGCTAAATGTTATGTCAGAAATGTCCCCTTGGGGGCTTTTCGCTCTTAAGGTTTAGCTCCTGGGTCCTTAGAATGCATTTAGAGCATCCTGCATGATAATTGTGAATACCGATGAGAAAACCCTGAAGTCTTATGGCAAATAGGACCTAGGGGTGCAATTTTGATGATCCTTGAACTAAAATGGGAGGGTTGACTTGGGCGCTAGCGCCCTAGTCCTGCCCTATTTTGGGTCAGCCCTAAATTTAAATGTCAGTTTTATGACCATTACTTAGGTCCTATGTTGACATCTCAATTTTGAATTATGAAATTCTTAGCGGGAATGTTTGTAGTTACATATATAAGCATGTTTAGGTTTTCATTTGGAAACTAGAAGATGATGGTGAACTTTATGCATACATGTGATTTCATGATATTCATTGTTGCAGAGTAGAGCATTGTTATTGTTTTTGTGATTGTAGATTTGGCTTCATCTTCTCATGTGATTGAAGAGCCTTCATTTATGTGAGATCTACACTTCTAAGGTGACATCTATTTGTGTTTGAATCATTTATCATTTTCTTTTGCATCTATCCCACAAGAATACGCACTCTTTATCTAACAACGGTATTCGAAAGACTTGAATGTCTCTTCAGGGCTTGACCGAGGCAAGCCTCTAAACACCACAACCCCCAACCACACTCCTTTGTGATTGCAGGTTATAGGTTTCACATATGGATGGAGTGGAGTTGCAGGGAGCAGTAAGATAGTGTGCAGATTTTGCATCCTTGAAGAAAAGCATTGCTTGGACACAGGCACTAGTGGCAGTGTCCTCTGGATCCTGAAACATGGAAACAATTTGGACAGTGATAATCAACATCCGAAGAGCTTCCAACATCTTGAAGAACATCCAAAATTAGACTAGGGCGCTAGTGGAGGTGTCCGCATCTTCTGGGGTAGAAACAAAAGATACAGTGAATATCAGTGTCGAAAGGAGATCCTGATTCTACACATAAAACAATACCTTGGACAAGGGTGCTATTGGATGTGTCCCTGACTGTTCCGCATTCTGCCTTAATCTGAAAGGATTTGTCATAATTCATTAATTTGCTTACCATTTTGCATATTTAGGGTTTTAAGAGCATTTGAACATCAAATTGAGATATTGATTGATAACATTTGAGTTTCTGCATCATTCCATGTGACAACCCAACCTATTAGGTGAATGCTCCCACTTAATAGAGATTCAACTCAGTTGATATGTCCTTGAATGTTTGTAGTGAAAGGAGGATTTACCCTTGAAACTTATCAACCCATCCATTCCCCCTTTTTCATATAAAACACTATCCTTTTCTTCGAGAATATCAAGATGTGTTTCCTAAAGATCTTCTAGGTCTGCCCCCGAAGAGGGTTTTCAATTTTTTGATTGATATTATTCCTGGTATTGAGCCTGTCTCTAAGACACTATATCGGATGACTATGACCATCTGATGGAGCTGGAAGCCCACTTCAGGAACTAATATCTAAAGGGTTGATTAGACCTAGAGTGTTGTCGTGGGGAGCATCGGTGATCTTTGTCAAGAAGGATGGTACCTAACGTTTGTGTATAGACTATCGTATGCTTAAAAAAAGCAATGATTAAGAACAAGTATCCTGTACCACGCATAGATGATCTTTTTGATCAAATGCATGGCACAATAGTATTTTCAAAAAATGACCTAACGTCAGATTATCACCAATTAAGGTTGAAGGATGAGGACATTCATAAGACAACCTTTCAAACAAGGTATGGGCATTATGAATTCACAGTTTTACCATCTAGTTTAACCAATGCCCCAACAACTTTTATGAATCTGATGAATAATGTCTTCTGAGACTGTTTGGATAAGTTTATGTTAGTTTTTCTTGATGATATTCTGTTCTACTCCTGCAATGAGGAAGAGCATTATCAACATTTTCTTACAATGTCTTAGAGAGCACAAGTTGTATGGTAAGCTATCCAAATGTACCTTCTTTTAGAGGGAAGTTCAATATTTTGGCCACATAATCTCTAAAAAGGGAATTGTAGTGGAACCTGCTAAGATAACAGATATTCTAGAATGGCCTGCACCTAGAAATGTGCATGAAGTCTGTAGTTTTATGGGCTTGGCAGGATACTAAAAGTTCATTTTGAACTTCTCCAGAATTGTCCACCCCATTACTTCTCTACAAAGAAAAGGGAAGAGATTTAAATGGTCAGAGAAGTGTGAAGAGGCCTTCAAAATCCTTAAGGAGAAGTTGACTTCAACACCAATCCTTTGAGTTCCAAATCTGGAAGGTCTTTTTGTTTTCATAACCGATGCCTCTGGAGAAGGATTAGGTGGTGTATTAATGCAATAAGGTCAAGTAGTGGCCTATGAGTCTAGAAAGTTGAAACCGCATGAACAAAATTATGCTCCTCATGACTTGGAGCTAGCAGTAGTTGTGCATGCCCTCCAATTATGAAGACACTATTTGCTTGGAAAGCGATTTGAACTTAATTATGATAATCAGGGTTTGAAGTATATCTTCACCCAACCAAACCTTAATGCTCGACAAAGAAGGTGGTTGGAGCTTATATCTGATTATGATTTTGAAATTGGTTATATCAAGCACAATGAAAACTGAGTAGCGGATGCCCTAAGCCATAGAAGGCATATTGTGGCAATGTTGTCAGTGCATTTCAATTTTAGAGAGAAAGTATTGAAAAAATTAGTAGGAGACAAGTATTACGCACAAGTCCTAAAGGCTCTAACAGAAAGTTCTCAGGATGCAAAATACAAAGGATTTAGTTTTGAGTTTGATGGACTTCCAAGGCATAAGAACATGATGTATGTCCCAAATCAACAAGATTTGAGGAACAAAGTGTGGAAAGAAACACACTCTGCACCTTATTCTGGTTACGTAGGTGTGATAAAACTATTAGCAGATGTAAAACCCCTGTATTTCTGGAAGGGAATGAAAAATGATGCTACAAGATTCATAGAAGGATGTTTGGAGTGTCAACAAGTTAAAGATGAACATAGATATACAACAAGACTTTTGTATCCTCATGAAATTCCTAAATGGAAGTGGCAGGTAGTCAGTATGGACTTTATTCAGGGATTGCCTATGTCACGGTACAGGCGTGATGCAATCTTAGTAGTGGTAGATAAGTTAACCAAGGTAGCACATTTTATAGCTAGAAATCTTATTGATGGGGCACATATAATTGCTAAGAAATTCATTCAAGAGTTCTTCAGATTGCATGGAGTTTCAAAAAATATTATCTCAAATAGAGATGCGCGGATGACCTCAAGGTTTTGGTAGACCTTGTTCTTAGTGCTTGGGACTTAGTTACACTTAAGATCAGCCTATCATATGGAAATAGATGGACAAACAAAGAGAGTTAATCTAGTACTGGAAGACTTGTTGAGGATGTATTGCATGGATCAACAATATAAATGGGAAGAGTACCTTCCACTTGTTGAATTTGCCATAATTCATATCATTCAATAGTAAAAATGGATCCTTTCAAAGCATTGCATGGTAGAAAGTGTCAAACTCCTATAAGCTAGGATAAGCTAGAATATAGGGTTAGCCATGGACCAAAATTGCTAACTGAAATGGAAGAGCAAGTTAAGCTAATCAGGAAAATATTGATAGAAGTGAATGATAGGTAGAAAAGCTATGCTGATGCCAAATGTACTCCACAAGTATTCTCAGTAGGAGATAAAGTTCTCTTGAGAGTGAAACGTCAAAAAATCCCTATTAAGTTTGGGAAGTTTTCCAAACTAGCACCTAGATATGTGGGACGCTTTGAAGTCCTAGAAGCGATCAATCCATTTGCTTACAAAACAACTCTACCTCCAAATCTTGCTCGTATGCATGATGTTTTTAATGTGTCTTATTTGAAGAAATTGTTAGTTTCAAGACATACAACTGAGAGGGGGGGTGAATCAGTTGTTTCAAAACTTTCTCTTATTAACCACTTAAATCCTTCTTGTAATTCAGGAAAATAATAATAAATCAATCATGGAAACACAATGCAACAATTCAAGAGCAGAAATACATTAACACATATGACACCAAGATTTTAACGTGGAAAACCTAGTTAAGGGAAAAACCATGGGGTGACTAACCCAAGATTGTATTCTCTGTTAAAAGAATAAGAACAAAATGGCACATGCCAATTAGGGCTCACTGCCTGAGCACACTGCTCACAAGAGGCCCACTACCTACAAGAGACACACTATCTACAGAATGATAAATATTACATACTTGAACTGAAGAATAACATCTTCACCATGCTTGAGTCAGTTCCATTTAAGCCCAACACTTCTGCTCTGCCTTTTGCTCTTCTCCTCTCTACCACACTCTCATCTCCACCAAGATACATTTGAAATGACTTCACAAATTCTTATTTATACAAGACATTGACTTTGGGATAATCATCCAAGTCAGAATTCTTTACAGAGAAAATACACAAATACAACTTGACTAAAGACAAGAGACTTCATGTGAATCACCACACTATCGGCTACACAGATCTGGGACTTCAATCTTCTTTGAGGAACATGCCATGCTTCACAGAACATCTTCAAGATCATCCACAAGATGTGTAACTCATCCAGTCGGTGAAGTTTAGGAAGAAAATCATCATCCAGAAGCAATTCTTCAATTACGAGCTCAATCTTCAATGCGGACCACCAACACGAACTGGACATAATCCAGAGACCTCCACAAGCTTGCCTGAATCACCAAGAACATCCACACTACTTTTGCTTTTTGAAATCATTCTCTCCTTCATCTGAAACCTCAAGAACACAGTCTGTCATCACTATCATATTGGAATAGATGCTTGCGGACATCCAGACCATGAATCAATTTAGTTGTCAATTCACTTTGACTTCCTAAACACTCCACCAAATCCGTAGAACAAGATATTGCATTTCTGGATCTCATAGGACCTATTTGTGTCACTCTGTCACCTTTGAGCATCTGCCAGAATTGGTTTTACTCATATGGCCACAATTTCTTCAAACCTTCATGCGGACCTCTCAAATATTTACTGGATCACCTTTAGACACATATCTACAAACCCTTTGATGCGCAACCTCTGATCTTCATCTTAGCTGGGATCTTTACTTCACTGTCTTCACTATTCTTCTCTGTTCTTGATAGGACTAATTTTCTCAATATCCTTAGCATACAACTCATCCAATCCTTGAAATCAATGGAATAGGAGTATGTTGATATCAATGACAACACCGTTTAGGCCCATACTTGCAACAATCTCCCCCTTTGTCATTGATGGCAACATATGATGTGAAAAACTGTTTTAACCATCAAGACAAGAACTTCTCCTCACTGACTGACATAACTCCCTCTATCAACAACAACCATTCACATGTCTTCTCTTCCTTTACTGGTCCCCCTTGGATCAGCAACCACTTTTTGTTTTTCACGTCTTCTCTTCCCCTTTGACATCAATGGCAAAGGGCACATACTTGCATCACTTAGAATCATACAGACTGCTCCCCCTGAGTAGCAACTTCCTATCACCAATCTAGACACAAGATATGACTATGAGATCCACCAGACTGATGCACATCAGTGCACCTTAATTCAGAACCGGAGGGGTAATAACCCCTAACTTCTCCCTGAGATACTCAAAAGAGTCCTTAGGTAGAGGTTTAGTAAAAATATTTGCAATCTGATCTTTGGAGGGCACAAACTCCAATTTGACTTCATTTTTGTTCACTTGCTTTCTCAAAAAGTGAAACTTGATGGATATATCTTTTGTCTTTGAATGCAACACCAGATTTTTTGATATATTTATTGCACTTGAATTATCATAGAAGATTGTGATAGGTTCCTCATACTCCACTCTGATGTCTCTTAGCATTTGTTTCTTCCACAATACTTGAGTGCAACTACCTGCTACTGCAATGTATTCTGCTTCTGCAGTGGACAGAGATATTGCCTCTTGTTTCTTGCTTAGCCAAGAAACCAATCTTTTCCCTAAAAAGAATGCTCCACCACTAGTACTCTTCCATTTATCCACATCTCCTGCCCAATCCACATCTATATATGCATGCAGAGAGAAATCATGATCTCTAGGATACCATAAACCATACTCAACTGTCCCTTTTAGATATCTAAGAATCCTCTCGATTGCCATGACATGAGATTCTCTAGGATCAGCTTGGAATCTAGCAACAAGACTAACATCATTCATAATGTCAGGTCTAGTTTGAGTAAGATATAGTAGTCCTCCAATCATTGATCTGTACTTTTTCTGATCAGCCTTAGGAGAGTCATCATCTTTGCTCAATTTACATCCGGTTGCCATGGGAGTATTCATTGGTTTTGAGTCTTCCATCCCAAATTTCTTCAACAATTATTTCACATATTTGGTTTGTGAAATGAAGATTCTTTTCTTTGTTTGAATGATTTGCAGACCCAAGAAGAAATTTATTTCCCCAAATATGGACATTTCAAATTCACTTTTCATTTGATTTGTAAAAGTTTTGCACATACTATCTCTTCCTCCAAAAATGATATCATCAACAAATACTTCAACAATCAAGATGTTTTCATGATCAATTTTGAAGTACAAGTTACTGTCAGCAGTACCTTTGTTGAAACTAATCTTCAAAAGATGCTTATCCAGTCTTTCATACCAGGATCTTGGGGCTTGTTTGAGTCCATATAGTGCTTTCTTCAACTTGCAGACCATATCACCATGATCAGGGAATCGAAATCCATCTGGTTGCTCAATGTATACTTCTTCTTCCAAGTCACCATTTAGGAAGGCAGACTTGACATCCATCTGATATACTTTGAAGTCCTTGAAGGCAGCAAAGGCAAAAATAATCTGACTGCTTCAATTCTTGCCACCTGAGCAAAAGTTTCTTCAAAATCAACTCCTTCTACTTGAGAAAAACCCTTGCAAATGAATCTGGCTTTGTTTCTAACTACTTCACCATCTTCATTCAGTTTATTCTAGAAGACCCATTTGGTTCCAATCACATTTTTGTTTCTAGGTCTGGGAACAAGATCCCAAGTGTGATTTTTCTCAATTTGCATCAGCTCTTTCTTCATTGCTTTAGTCCAACTTTCATCATTGCATGCTTCACTCACAATTTTTGGTTCAAACTTTGAAATCAGACAATACTTTTCTGAGTCTTGAGCAATCTTTCTTCTTGTTTGAACACCTTTGCTTTTATCACCTATGATTTGATCTTCAGAGTGATTTAGTCTTACATACCTGGAAGTTTTGGGAATTTCTTGCGCTTCTGTTTCTTGATCAGGTTCATCCAAACTTATCTCTTCTTCCTGATTCTCCGGATCAGTATGGATCTAAATTTCAAAAGGGGCTTGGACTTCTTGGACCAAAACATCATTCTGATCATCTTCATCATATTCATAAAACCTTGAGGGTTTTTCAATACCTTCATTAACCTTCACATTTGTACTTTCTATAATCTTTCTCAATCTCTTGTTATAACACCGGTATGCTTTGCTTTGAGTAGAATAACCCAAGAAAATTCCTTCATCACTTCTAGCATCAAATTTGCCAAGGTCTTCATCTCTTTTAATGTAACATTTGCTACCAAAGACTCTGAAATACTTCATAGTTGGAGTGATGCCGAACCAGAGTTCATAAGGGGTCTTACCAGTATTGCTTCTGATTTGTACTTGATTAAGAGTATAGACAATAGTGCTTATAGCTTCTCTCCAGTAGATCTGAGGAACATTTGCTTCCATCATTGTGGTTCTAGATGCTTCCTGGATGGTCCCGTTCTTTATCTCCACTACTCCATTCTGCTGTGGAGTCCCTGGAGTAGATAACCGCCTTTTTATCCCATGTTTCTCACAGAATTCTATGAACTCTCCGAATGTGAATTCTCCACCTCTATCAGACCTGAGACATTTTATGTTTAATCCATTTTCATTCTCTACCATAGCCTTGAATATTTTGAATTTCTCAAGAGCCTCAGATTTCTCTTCCAGAAAAGTCACCCACATCATCCGGGAGTGATCATCAAGTAATAGCATAAAGTATCTATCACCTTACAAACTCCTGATTCTTGCCGGTCCACATAGATCAGTATGAACTAAGTCCAACAATCTAGTAGAAGATTGTTCCTTACTTTTAAATGTGACTATGCTCTGCTTACCCAACTGACATTCTTTGCACAAACTATTGGTAGGTTTCACTAGTCTTGGAAGATCTCTTACAACCTGAGTGTTGCTTATCTTGATGATATTATCAAAATTCACATGACACATTCTCCTATGCCACAATCAACTCTAATCAATTTGAACAAATAAACAACTTTTACCAGTACCAACCAAGTGGAATATGTTACCTTTTGTTTGAGTACCGGATGCAATCTCTGTTCCAGAACTTTCAAAGATCTTACATTTTCCATTTTTGAACGGAGATCATAGCCTTTGTCCACCAACTATCCAACACTGAGAAGATTGTGCTTTAGACCTTCAACATACAGTACATTACTAGTTTTGTTCTTTCCATCAAAAGAAATAGTTCCTCTACCTCTGATTCTGCTAGCAGAATTATCACCAAAATTTACAACTTCATATCTTTCCAAATCTATGAACTTATTTTTGTCACCTGTCATATGGTGGGAGCATCCACTATCAATGACCCAATCATCCCTTTCTTCAACTTGGGCAGCCAGAGCTCTTTCTACCATTTTATGATTGACAGATTCAGAGGGCATTGGATCTGAAGATGATGATGATGAAGGAGTAACAGATGATGAATTAGAGATAGGAAACAAATCCGGAAGTGACTAGGTATTTATTGCCATCAAGGTAATATGTCTATCCATATTAACATTTCTTTTGGAATCTTAATCTGTTTGGATTTGCCCTTGAAAATCTTTCTGGACACCTTGAGGCAAAATGACCAATCTTATTGCAGTTGAAACATTTGAAAGGTAGTTTTCCTTCATACTTATCGGGTCCTCTTGGCAGTCTTTTTGCAATAAGGGCTTCAAGTTGAGCAACTTTTGCTTCATCTTCTTCCAGATCTTTTCTTGCTTTTTCATACCATGAAATTTTCTTTGAGGAATTCTCTCTTGGATCAAACTTTTGTTTGCCTTTTACAGAGGCACTAGCTTTGAATGTAGATTCAGTCTTGGGGGATGCATTTCCAAACTCGGCCAATTCAAATACAGCTAATTTTCCAACCAATTGATCCCTTGTGATATTTGAAAAAGATCTAAATTATTCAATAGCAACAACCTTGTATTTGTAAGGAGGTAGGGATCTGAAAACTTTTGCAACAATCTCATCTTCATCCAAGATTCCACCAGCACACCTAATGCCACAAACAAGCTCATTTACTTTTGGCATAAATGTAGTGATATTTTCATCTTCATTCATCTTCAGGTTTTCAAATTTTCCTTTAAGACTCTGTAGCTTGGCACATTTAACATATTTGTTGCCTTCATGCAGAAGTTCTAGTTTTTCCCAAATTTCATATGTAGTTTTTAAATCTATAACATTTGTCAGCTCTGAATCAGATAAGGCACTTAGCAAAGCTTCTTTAGCTCGAAGATTGTCTTCAACATCTTTGATTTCATCTATAGTTTTTGGACCATTCTTTGGAGGGACATACTTCTTTGAAGCCATGATCCAATATTGCATTCCCATACATTGCGGGTGGCATTTCATGCGGCTTTTCCAAAGAGTGTAATTGGTTCCATCAAACCTTGGACTATCCTTCTTGTAGGAAGACATCCTGGATCTCCTCAAGTGATTAAGCTCCTTTTAGAGGAACTTAGCTCTGATACCAATTGTTAGTTTCAAGACAGACAACTGAGAGGGGGGGTGAATCAGTTGTTTCAAAACTTTCTCTTATTAACCACTTAAATCCTTCTTGTAATTTAGCAACATAATAATAAATCAATCATGGAAACACAATGCAACAATTCAAGAGCAGAAATACATTAACACATATGACACCAAGATTTTAACGTGGAAAACCTGGTTAAGGGAAAAACCACAGGGTGACTAACCCAAGATTGTATTCTCTATTAAAAGAATAAGAAGAACAAAATGACATGTCAATTAGGGCTCACTACCCGAGCACACTGCTCACAAGATGCCCACTACCTACAAGAGACACACTGTCTATAGAATGATAAATATTACATACTTAAATTGAAGAATAGCATCTTCACCATGCTTGAGTCAGTTCCATTTAAGCCCAACACTTCTGCTCTGCCTTTCACTCTTCTCCTCTCTACCACACTCTCATCTCCACCAAGATACATTTGAAATGACTTCACAAATTCTTATTTATACAAGACATTGACTTTGGGATAATCATCCAAGTTGACATACTTTACAGAGCAAATACACAAATACAACTTGACTAATTACAAAAGACTTCATGCGAATCACCACACTGTCGGCTACACATATCTAGGACTTCAATCTTCTTTGAGGAACATGCCATGCTTCGCATAACATCTTCAAGATCATCCGCAAGATGTGTAACTCATTTGGTCGGCCAAGTTTAGGAAGAACATCATCATCTGGAAGTAATTCTTCAATTACGAGCTCAATCTTCAATGCGGACCACCAACATGAATTAGACATAATCCAGAGACCTCCACAAGCTTGCCTGAATCACCAAGAACATCCACACTACTTCTACTTATTGAAATCATTCTCTCCTTCATCCAGAACCTCAAGAACACAGTCTGTCATCATTGTCATATTGGAATAGATGCTTGCGGACCTCCAGACCACGAACCAATTGAGTTGTCAATTCACATTGACTTCCTAAACACTCCACCAAATCTGTAGAACAAGATATTGCATTTCTGGATCTCATAGGACCTATTTGTGTCACTCTGTCACCTCTGAGCATCTGCTAGAACCGGTTTTACTCATATGGCCATAAATTCTTCAAATCTTCATGCGGACCTCTCAAATCTTTACTAGATCACCTTTAGACACATATCTACAAACCATTTGATGCGCAACCTCTGATCTTCATCTTAGCTGGGATCTTTACTTCACTGTCTTCACTATTCTTGATAGGACTAATTTTCTCAGTATCCTCAGCATACAACTCATACAATCCTTGACATCAATGCAACAGGAGTATGTTGACATCAATGACAACACCGGTTAGGCCCATACTTGCAACATAAATATGTATCTAGATTTAATCATATCCTTGATTGGAATTCTCTTGAGGTATAGGATCTAGGAGTGGTCATGATCGAGCCTCTCAAAGTGCTCAAAACTTGCAAGCTCCACTTGCGTAACAAAGAAGTTACTCAATGCAAGGTCCAGTGGGACCAATACTCTGAAGATAGTGCTACTCGGGAGGATTACAATGAATTTTCTTAGAAATTTCTTCATTTATTCATGCAAACTTGAAACTTGAAAGAACTTATGTGTTAAATTTTGGTTTGATAAGTACTTAATCATCAAGGACGATGATCTTCAAGGGGAAGATATGTTACACCCCATTTATACACAAACTTAATTCATCTATTATTTCAAGAACAAATAGTTAGAAGTGAAATAAATATGATGATTATGAAGTTATAATAGCTTAGAAAAATAAGTTTATTTCATGTTATTGAAAATTCAATGAATAATTGTATGTGATATTATCATTATGCACGTGGTTAAATGATGTAATGGATTAACTTGTTAGAACACAGATAAATTGAGAGGGGGGTGAAACAATATATACCACTTTTTAATTCAATTCTACTACATCAATCAGATTATATAAGGCACTATGTAAACATAAAGAAATTCACACATCCACACAAGAAACCATAACACCAAATTTTATGTGGAAACCCAAGAAGGGAAAAACCACGGTGAGAAGAGCTGTATGAGTTTGCTGCCCAAATCCAACCTCACAAAATGAATCAATCAATTACAATATTTTGTAGGCACCAACCCACAGGAGTTTCAAACTAAGAAGGACAACAATCCTTTTTACAGATTTGTAGGCAGCAACCTACAAGAGATTTCAATCTCCTTACCAAACTAAGCACCAACCCAGCAATGAAGCAGCAAGTTCATCCTCTAACCACCAACCCAACAATGAAACTCCAGCTTCGTCCTCTGAGCACGAAATCAACAATGAAGCAACAACATCTTCTGAGCACCAACCCAACACTGAAGAAACAACTTTTACTTTTGAGCACCAACTCAGCAAACATAAACAAATTTCAAAACATTCATCACATACTATGTGAACTTAGGATCATCTTCAGTTCATGCCCTTTGCACACTTCACACTTTCAGATCTTTACATGCCTATTCACTTTGATGTTTACATATATTCCACATATCACACACACTGATGCTTGCATCCACACAAATCCACCTAAATGCACAAACAATGCTCTTTCTTTTATATCAACCTGTAGAAAATAAATCTTCATTGTCGACTGTACTGGAAAATATAAAACATTCTTCAAGGCCAATTTTTTTAATTCCAACGTGTGCATAAGAGCAGTCCATCATAAGAATCCTCACTTTGAAATCAGGTCAAAATCTCACAAACTTAGGTTGACCCAATCTTATAGGTCTGGACCCAAAACTGACATTCCCACACGTTATTGAAATGGTGCCAACCTTTAAACTTCTAATCAATGTCACCAAGTCGTCTTCAAACCTATATTTAAATGTTTAATTCAAATATATAATGTCTTCATACTGTTAACTCAATGAGTTTTTTCCTTCGGTGCCTTTATCGATAAAACATGTGAGCCATGAACCAGTTTTCAAACACTTTATAATGGTAAAAATACTTTTCCTCAAACCTTGGGCAAAAATCCTTTATTAGCAAAAGTTTCCTTTCACAAACCATCACTTAAACTCCTTTATCGGTAAAAACTCCTTTTTGTGAACTTAAACACTTTTCCATTCTCTATCGACAAATTATCATTTTCACAAACCTGACTTTTGTCAGCAAAAACTCCTTTCTTTGAACCTTGGACTCACACGCCTTTATCGTCTAAAAACAACTTCCACGAACTTGACCTCACAAGCCTTTGTCAGCTAGTCAGTGAATCAAAGAACTTGAAAACTTGTGAACCAAACAACTCTTTCTTTGTTAAGTTAGCAAACTTGATATTTTGTTGACTTAACTTCACCTTCTCCTTTGTCAGCAAATCAGCAAAATTCAAAACTTACGAACAAAACAACTTTCCCTTTGTTGAGTTCGTGAACTTGATATTTTGCCAACTTAACTTTACTTTCTCCTTTATCGACAAATTGACAAATCAACAAATTGACAAATTGGCAAATTGGCGAACTTAGAAACTTACCGAAACTTTAACTTAAAACTTCCTTCTTCATGCATTCATTGTAAAACTTCTTTGTCGACGAACTTGCTTTTGGAGAAACCTGTCATCGGTGAACTTAAGAGTTCGTGAACCAAATGATTCATCGACCGAAGGCATAAATCATTCATGCATTAGAATTTTCTTTTGTCAACTTATTATCATAAAATTGGAACCAAATCTTTGCCAAAACTTTAACTTAAAAATTCCTTCTTCATGCGTTCATTGTAAAATTTCTCTGTCGATGAACTTGCTTTCGAAGAAACCTATCATCGGTGAACTGAAGAGTTTGTGAACCAAATGATTCACCGACTGAAGGCATAAATCATTCATGCCTTAGAATTTTCTTTTGTCAACTTATTATCAGAAAACTGGATGTCGGGAAAGCTATCCGTCGGCGAACTTGCGAGTTCGCAAATTGAGCAATTCGCCGACTAAAGGTAGAAGACATGCTTTAGAAACTTTTCTTCTTTTTTGCCTTTGAAACTTTTCCTCTTCTCTAATCTCCATCTTCTCTGATCTCCATTTCCCTTCAACATCAATTTCCTTTTGACATCAATGATAATATGCACCTTTGACATCAATGAATCCACTTCCAACATAACTACCATTGTGCAACTGAGGTGGATGCAGGGACAATATTTTTCCCCTCTTGAATGAGGAGGGAGAGCATCACCATGGAGAGGGTGATAGATCATGTGAATACAATGATCATTGTGCCATCAGAGAACGCACTCACACACATTCACATTAGAGGTTTTATCGATATTGGAAGTAAGTCTAATTCCTTATCTTCGATTGTAATTGTGACACTTTTACGTCACCACCATCTTTGTGATGTGGTGCCATTATCTTTTCAAGGATTTTGTTGTCCATGTCAACAAACGAGGAGGTTAAGATTACCTCTATGTGTTAAGATGACTTGGGAAGTCGACGTATTAGATAGATATTTTATTCATCAAATGCATAATGAAAGTATTCATTAATGCATCATTGATGTCAACAAATAAGCCGATTATAGTTTAAACCCATGCGTGTTTAAATATAAATTTGTGGATTAAATAATTCATATAATAAATGTATAGAATGTGGAATAGAGTTTATATAGATTAAATTGTTTATATGTATTAAAATTTTATTATTGAGGGAGGTTTCTCCCCACTGAACATGTTGGAATTAGGATAGAAAACTGAGAGGGGGGGTGAATTAGTTGTCCCACAATATTAACTTTTCTTCCTTTTAATCTTCTTTCACAACTTACAAATAGATTAATGATGTAAACATTAAAGCATGGAATAATAACACATGAGCAGAAACATAATTAACAGATTTGACATCAAGATTTTTGACGTGGAAACCCGGTGAAGGGAAAAACCACGGTGCAGGTTAACCCACAAGATTCGTACCCTGTTAAAAGTACTTTAAAAGGGGAAGGGACTTGCCTTTGGGCTCACTGCCTAGAGCTCACTGCTCAAGAGAGGCTCACTGCCTACATAATTTATGTTTAATACAGAAAGAATTCACTGAGAAATAACATCTTCTTTATGCTTGGTTTAGTCTCATTGAGTGGTCATAAAAATTCTGCTCTTCTCCCAAATACTTCTTCACTATCACTTCATCCTTTACTGTTCTTACTCCTCTGCTCCTCTTCTCTGCTCTGCCTCTGATCCTTTCTTATGATTTGATTATTTTGCACAAGGATGATTTTCAACAACTCAACTACATGCCTTTATATGCTTCATCAACCTTGGAATAAACATCAAGGTTGGCACTACAAGCATTTGACTTAATGCGAATCGCTAAGCTGTTAGCCAAATATAATTGGGACTCAAATCTACCTTGATCAACACACCACGCTCCATCTAATTGCTCTTAGATCATCCGCAACACTCTTGAATCATGTGGTCGGCCAAGACTGGAAAGAACATCAACACCAAGAAGGAAATCTTCACCAACGAGCTCAAACTTCAATGCAGACTTCCAACATAGTAGTAACACGATCTAGAGACCTCCACAAGCACATTGAATTCAACAAAAATATCCACACTCTTCCAAATCACAGAATCACTTGCATCTTCATCCAGAACCTCAAGAACACTATCTGCCATGACTGTCACACAAGAAAGATTGCTTGTGGACCTCCAAACCATGAATCACTTGAGTTGAGGATACACACTAACTTCCCAAACATGCCTCTAGATCTGCAAATCATAATATTTCAATGCGGAGTAATCCGGACCAATTTGCTGTCATTTTGTCTCTTCTGATCATAGAAAAACCTGGTTCTACTCAGATGGCCACAGCTTCTTCAAATCTTCATGCAGACCTCTCAAATCTTAATTGGAGCTACTTCAGGCAACCCTCTATACTACCATAGGGTCCGCATTCATTGGTTTTTATTAACTTTCTCAATATCCTCAACATTTTAGTCTTCTAAATAGGCAACGAAATAGGATATAGTTGACACCAATGGGAACAAGAATATGTTGACATCAATGACAACACCAATTAGGCACATATTTACAACAATCTCCCCCTTTGTCATTGATGACAACATATGATGTGAAAAATTGATTCAACCATCAAGACAAGAACTTCTCCCCCTTTCTCTTATAACTTCTACAACCACTATCTTCACTGCTCCACCTTTCATTAACAACTAGTTTTTCACATGACTTCTCTCCCCCTTTGACATCAATGGCAAAGGGCACATATTTGCAATCTTTTCTACTTTTTGTTTCAAATCAATCTCAAAACTTGCATGATGACTACTCCCCCTGAGTAGTATCTCCTTAACATCAATTCGGATCACAAGATATGATTGTGAATTCCACCGGACTGATGCACTCTAGTGCATCTTAATTTTGATCAGGAGGGGTAATAACCCCTAGCTTCTCTATGAGATTCTCAAAAGTATCCTTGGGAAGAGGCTTAGTGAAGATAACTACAATCTGATCCTTTGAAGAAACAAACTCCATTTTGACTTCATTCTCACTTACTTTTTCTCTCAAGAAATGAAACTTGATGGATATGTGTTGTAGGAGCATCCTTGGTTCAAGAGCAATCTTGCATCAACCAAAAACATTTGTAGTTCAGTTTGTTTCTTTTCATTTTCTAGTTCAGTTCAAAGTAGTTCAGTCAAAAGTAGTTTCAGCTTGTGGTCTGGTATTGGCATTTCACATCTTGCAGATCTAAACTTACCATCTACATTCATTCATCTACATCATATCAAGAATTCAGAGCATTTGGATCAGTTACCGGAAAGATATCGCTATCAGAAGTTGGTTGTTTCTTAGAGCAGAGCATCCTGATATTCACTGGCAACCAGCTGAAGGAGAAACTTGCGGAAGCATTTCCTAATCTTTGGAGCCTAATGACACATCATTCAATGATCTTTGGTTTGTGGTCGACCTTCCTTGGAGATGCGCACCTCATTCCATTCATTTACCAGAAGTGTTGTATGCATTTAGGTCTAACCTATCTGTGTTCACACGTTACATCTCTTATTTGGAATTTGTGATCTTCCTTGGCCGATGCGGAGGAATCTATTGTTCCAGAGTTTGTATATATTGATGTAATAGATCCTTAGGAAAGTAGTTCTCATGATTTAGAAGATAAATAGTTTAGATTTTATGTGAAGGAGCTTCAAAGCTTTATCTTGTGCATGTATGTAATCAGGCCTGTGAGCCCTAATAGTAAGCCCGCATGTTGGCGACCGATTTGCATTTGAATTCTTTGATATACTGAATGACTAAATATGCATTTTCTTAATACCTTTGAGTTGTTTCCATTGTGTTTACTCTTGTTGCATGGTCCAGATAGTTCATTATGTGAACACTCCTACCGTGACTGCACCAAGTGGTATTAGAGTGAAAGTTTGAATCTTTGGGAGCAAATTGAGTGAAGTTGGTGAGAGAATTCCGTAAGATCTTGCTGTGGATAGACCGCCGAACTAAGGCAGGTTACTTATGTTGCAACCGATCATCGATTGTGAGGCAGTTGTCACCTTGTGGCCCGATCGCCAGACCTGAGGCAATTTGCACTTGATCCTAGGAAGAATGCCATCGAGGAGAGTTGCTACTATTGGAACAATGGCTAGTAGAATAGATGAGATGATGGAGATAATGAAAATAGTGCGAATTCAATTGGATGCTATTGAAGAAGATAGGCGAAGAGGATTGACACCGAGACTTAAAATTGAAAGTGATGATGAAGAAGAATTTCAATCTACTAAACAAACTGGTGAAACTCTAGAAGGTAATGAAGAAGAAGAATCAGATCAGATAAAGATGTTGTGAGCTATTTCAAAGATTGGAAAGAGACCTAGAGTTGATGTGCAAAACTATACTAGTAATTTGAACCCTGAAGAATTGATTGATTGGATAAATGACATGGAAGAATACTTTGAATATGAGGAAATTGAAGATCCGGAGAAGGTAAAATTTGCAAAGACAAAGTTAAAAGGACATGCTGCTATATGGTGGAAAGAAGTTTAGTCAGAGAGAAATAGAAGATGAAAAGAAAAGATCACAAAATGGGATAGGATGGTGACAAAACTGAAGAATCAATTTATACCTGCTGACTATGAGTTAGAGTTGTTGAAAAGATTGCAAAACCTAAGACAAAAGGAGAAATCTATGAAGGAGTACACTGAAGAATTTCATAAGATGATCATAAGGACAGGACATAGTGAAGCAACCAAAGAGAAAGTGGCTAGATACATCAATGGGTTAAGATTGAATATTCAAGAAGAACTAAGCTTGGTAAGGATGACATATTTGGAGGAAGCATATCAGTTTGCCCTGAAGGTTGAAGAGAAGTTGAATAAAAGACATGATTAGAGACAGTTAGGAAGAGGAGGTAAATTTTAGAGAGGTAGGACTTATTCTAGAGGAAATAGATCATATGTGGAGTAGAATAAGTTTGATAGCCCAGTTAAGAAGGAGGACATAGATACTAATTCATACTAGAGAAATGACATAAATTTTCATCCCAGGAGAAACTATAATTCATACCGGAATGAAGGATACATAAGAGAAGGAAGAGGATTGGATAAGAGAACATTCAGAGGTACTTGTTTCAAGTGTGGAGGTGAAGGATATAGAGCATTTGAGTGTAATCAGGGTAGTACAAGCAAGAGGACAAAAAATAGTGGAAGAACAACCTATGTTGAAGAAGAACCTGTTGAATCACCCAGTTCTATTGGTAAACCTAAGAAAGGAGAATCATTGGTGATGAGGAGAGCACTATTTCAAATAGAAACAAATAAGGAACCATCACAGAGGAAAAGTCTATTCAGAACTAGATGCAAATCTGGAGGTAAGTGTTGTAAAGCTGTAATTGATAGTGGTAGTTCAGATAACCTAGTTTCAGAGGAGATGGTGACTAAGCTGAAGTTGGAAAGATTGAAACACCCTAAGCCCTATCAGATAGCATGGATTCAGGATGATCATAAGGTACTGGTGAGTGAACAATGTTTGGTGAAATTTCATATTGGATCTTATCATGATGAAGTCTTGTGTGATATTATGCCTATGGATGTATGTCATATCTTGTTGGGTAGACCTTGGCAGTATGATAGAAAAGATATACATGATGGGAGAAATAATACTTACACTATAACAACAAATGGGAAAATAATTACTTTGATTCCTTTGGAAGATGATCCTAAAGATGTAGTATGTGGAAATGCTAGAATCTGTTTGGTAGATGGAGGAAAATTTCTAGATGGTTTGAGACATGAGAATATGTGTTATGCCTTGATTCCTAAGAAGCCTGAAACTTTGAAGAAAGAGAAAGAAGAATCACAACCGAAGGAGATAAGAGAGTTGCTGACAGAGTATGAAGACATCATATCAGATAATGTGCCTAATGGATTACCACCTATAAGGAGTATCAGTCATCACATTGATCTTATACCAGGAGCAAGTTTGCCTAACAAAGTAGCACACTGGATGACATCGACAGAGAATGAAGAACTGAATAGACAGATACAAGAATTGTTGAGGAAAGGTTTGATCAGAGAAAGATTGAGTCCTTGTGTAGTACCTACAGTGTTAGCACCGAAGAAGGATGGAGAATGGAGAATGTGTACCGATTCTAGAGCAATAAACAAGATCATAGTTAACTATAGATTTCCTTTACCTAGGATGGATGATATCATGGATTGTTTGAGTGGATCAAGATATTTCACAAAAATAGACTTGAAGAGTGGATACCATTAGATCAGAATCAGAGAAGGGGATGAATGGAAGACTGCTTTTAAGACAAATGAAGGACTATATGAGTGGTTAGTGATGCCCTTTGGATTGAAAAATGCACCAAGTACTTTCATGAGGTTGATGAATGAAGTTCTGAAGAAATTCTTGGGTAATTTTGTTATTGTATACTTGGATGATATTCTGATTTTCATTAAGAAAAAAGAGGAACATTTGTGGCATATTAGACAAGTTTTGCAGAGATTAAGAGAAGAGAAAATGCTGATAAATATCAAGAAGTGTAGTTTCATGAAGGAAGAACTATTATATTTGGGATTTGTGATTTTTGTGGAAGGATTGAAGATGGACCCTGAGAAAGTGAAAGCAATTATTGAATGGCCTACACCGAAGAGCATTGGAGAAGTTAGATCATTTCATGGATTGGATAGTTTCTACTGGAAGTTCATCAGAAATTTTAGTTTAGTTTGTAACCCTATGATAGAGACAATCAGAGGTGTCAAAAAAGATTTCAAGTGGACATCTGAAGCAGATAAGAGTTTTGAGTTGTTGAAGTAGAAAGTGACAGAGCAACCTGTTTTGGCATTACCAGATTTCAATAAGGTATTTCAAGTTGATTGTGATGCAATTGGAAATGCAATTGGAGCAGTGTTAAGTCAAGAAGGTAGACCTGTAGCTTATTTCAGTGAGAAGTTGAATGATGCAAGGAAAAGATATTCAGTTTATGATCAAGAGTTCTATTCCACAATTGAAGCCTTGAAGAAGTGGAGATATTACTTGTTGCCTAAGGAGTTTGTGTTGTATACAGATCATCAAGCTTTGCAATATTTGAACAGTCAAGGTAAGTTAAATCAGAGACATATGAGATGGGTAGAGTTCATGCAGAGTTATACTTTTTTGTTGAAGCATAGGAGTGGAAAATCAAATAAAGTTGCTGATGCATTGAGTAGAAGAAGAAACTTGTTGACAGAGATGAGAGTTGAAGTGTTGGGTTTTGATGAATTGAAGAACATGTATGAGGGAGACACTGATTTTGTAGAACCTTGGAAAGCATGTAAAGAACCTGTTGTGACAGATAGAAGTAAGTGGTTGGACTATTTCATTCAAGAAGATATGTTGTTCAAAGGAAGTCAGCTATGCATACCTAGAAGTTCAATGAGAGACAATTTGATCAAGGAGAAACATAGTGGTGGATTGGCAGGACATTTTGGCATTAATAAGACAGTGGCGGTGAGTGAAAATTACTTTTGGCCTCAGATAAATAAAGATGTTTGGAGATTTTTGTAGAGTTGTAGAGTTTGTCAAGTTGCAAAAGGAAGTAGTCAGAATACTGGATTGTATAAACCTTTGACAATATTGAAGAGACCTTGGGAAGACATAAGCATGGATTTTGTGATGGGATTGCCTAAGACATAGAGAGGACATGATTCAATATTTGTAGTGGTTGACAGATTTTCAAAGATGGCTCATTTTATCCCTTGTAAGAAGACAACTGATGTAGTGCATGTATCTGACCTATTTTTCAAGGAGATTGTGAGATTGCATGGATTACCTAAGAGTATAGTTTTAAACAGAGACACAAAGTTTGCTGGATACTTTTGGAGGACACTTTGGAAGAAGATGAAGAAAGATTTGAAGTTTAGTTTAGATTTTCATCCACAGACAGATGGAAAGATAGAGGTAGTGAATAGGAGTTTGGGAAACTTGTTGAGATGTTTGGTTGGAGAGAAGACCGGAAGTTGGGATTTGATTCTTTCACAAGCAGAGTTTCCATACAATAATTTAGTAAATAGGAGTACCAGAAGAACACATTTTGAGATTGTTACCAGAGTGAATCCTAGAGGAGTGGCAGAATTAAGAGATATCAGTATAGAAGAAAAGAGAAGCGCAGAAGCAGAAGAATTTGCAGATCATATGAAAATAGTATATAATCAGGTGAAGAAACATTTGGAGGATATGAACAGTAAATATAAAGAGAAGGATGATGAGAAGAGAAGACATAAGGAATTTGAAGTTGCAAATGAAGTAATGGTGTACTTGAGAAGAGAAAGATTTCCAGTTGGGACATATAACAAGTTGAAGATGAAGAAGTTTGGACCTTGTAAGATACTTAGGAAATTTGATTCAGGAAATGCATATGAAGTGGAGTTGCTGGAGACATTGGGTATATCACCTATTTTCAACATTGCAGATCTTTATTAGTATCATGAAGTAGTGTTTAGTGATAGCATGGAAGAAGACTTGAAGAAGCAATTACCACAACAAACACTGAAGCAAATTGAAGACATCTTGGACAGCAGAGTGGGACGCAGCACTAGAGAGAGACAATACAAGGAATATCTTGTGAAGTGGAAAGGTAGACCAGAAGAAGATTCATCATGGATTTCTCAGGCTGAGGTGGACCGTTTTGGTTCTCCCCTAGCCCCAACAAAGTGAGGGACTCACTTCTTAATAACCCTAGATGTCTGATGCTGGAGCATCCCTAGTTCAAGAGAAATCTTGCATCAACCAAAAATATTTACAGTTCAATTTGTTTCTTTTCATTTTTCAGTTCAGTTCAAAGCAGTTCAGTCAGAACCAATTTTAGCTTGTGGTCTGGTATTGGTATTTCACATCTTACAGATCTGGACTTAGCATCTACATTCATTCATCTACATCATATCAAGAATTCAAGGTATTTGGATCAGTTACCAGAAAGATATCGCTATTAGAAGTTGGCTGTTTCTCAGAGCAGAGCATCTTGATATTTATTGACAACCAGCTGAAGGAGGAACATGCGGAAGCATTTCCTGATCTTTGGAGCCTAATGACACATCATTCAATGATCTTTGGTTCATGGCCGAACTTCCTCAGATATTTGCACCTCATTCCATTCATTTATCAGAAGTGTTCTATGCATTTAGGTCTGACCTATCTATGTTCACACATTACATCTCTTCTTTGGAATTTGTGATCTTCCTTGGCCGACGTGGAGGAATCTATTGGTTTGGAGTTGATACATATTGATGTAATAGATCCTTAAGAAAGTAGTTCTCACGATTTAGAAGATAAATAGTTTAGATTTTATGCGAAGGAGCTTCAAAGATTTATCTTGCGCATGAATGTAATTAGGCCTGTGAGCCCTAATAGGAAGCCCACATGTTGCCAACCAATTTGCGTTTGAATTATTTGATATACTGAATGAATGAATCTGTATTTGCTTAATATCTTTGAGTTGTTTTCATTGTGTTTACTCTTGGTACACGGTCCAAACAATTCATTCTGTGAACCCTCCTACCGTGACTGCACCAATATGTGTTTTGTTTTTGAATGTAACACTAAATTCTTGGAGATGTTTATTGCACTTGAATTATCATAGAAGATTATAATAGGCTCCTCAAATACCACTCTGATATCCTTCAACATTTGCTTCATCCACAAAAGTTGAGTGCAATTGCTTGTTGCTGCTATGTACTATGCCTCTGTAGTAGATAGAGATATTGCCTCTTATTTTTTTCTCAACCAAGAAACCAATCTTCTTCACAAGAAGAATGCACTACCACTAGTACTTTTCCTGTCATCCACATCTCCTGCCCAATTAGCATCAATATATGCATGAAGAGTGAAGTCATTGTCCTTTGGATACCACAAGCCATAGTCAAGTGTCCCTTTAAGATATCTAAAAATTCTCTTGATTGCTACTACATGGGATTCTCTAGGATCAGCTTGCATTATAGCAACAAGTCCAACTGCATTCATGATATCAGGTCTGGTTTGAGTCAGATAGAGTAGTCCCCCAATCATTGATCTATACATTTTTTGATCTACCTTAGGTGAATTATCATATTTATTCAACTTGCATCCGATTACCATAGGAGTACTTACTGGTTTTGAGTCCTCCATTCTGAACTTATTCAACAATTCTCTCACATATTTAGACTGAGATATGAAGATACCTTTATCTGACTGATTTGCAGACCTAAGAAGAAATTCATTTCACCAAACATGGACATTTTGAATTCACTTTGCATCTGATCAACAAATTTCTTACACATGCTTCCATTTCCACCAAAAATGATATCACCAACAAATACCTCAACAATTAAAAAGGTGCTCATGATCAATCTTGAAATAAAGATTACTGTCAACAGTGCCTTTTCTAAATCCTATCTTTAGCATATACTTATCCAATCTTACATACCAGGCTCTTGGGGCTTGTTTAAGTCCATACAAAGCTTTTCTCAATCTGTAGACGATATCTTCTTGATCAGACAACTAGAATCCTTCTAGTTGCTCAATGTAGACTTCTTCTTCTATCTCTCCATTCAGGAATGCTGACTTGACATCCATCTGGTATACCTTGAAATCTTTGAAAGCAACAAATGCAAGAAATAATCTAACTGCTTCTATTCTTGCTACTAGAGCAAAAGTTTCTTCAAAATCAATTCCTTCCACTTGAGAATATCCTTTGCATACGAACCTTGCTTTGTTTCTTACAACTTCACCATCTTCATTTAGTTTATTCTGGAAGACCCATTTAGTTCCAATCACATTTTTATCCTCTGGTCTAGAAACAAGATCCCAAGTGTGATTCTTTTCAATTTGCATTAATTCTTCTTCCATTGCTTTTATCTAGTTTTCATCATTGCAGGTTTCACTTACTGATTTTGGCTTAATATTTGAAATCAAACAAATCTCTTCTTGATCTTCAGTAATTCTTCTCCTAGTTTGAACACATTTATTTATATCTCCTGTGATCTAATTTTCAGGGTGATTCATCCTTACATACCTGTGAGTTTTGGGATTTGCTTGAACTTCTATTTCTTGAGCTTATTCCTCAACTTCTGTGCTATCCTCTTGAGTCACCAGATTTTTCGGATCAATCCAGATCTAAATCTAGGTTTGAACTTGTCTTCCTTGACTTTGATTTTCATCTTGATCATCTGAATCATATCTGCAAGACCTGGAATGACCTTCTTTACTCTCATCAACTCTAACATTTGTACTTTCAACAATCTTTTTCAATCTTTTGTTAAAGCACCTGTATGCCTTGCTTTTAGTAGAGTAACCCAGAAATATTCCTTCATCACTTCTTGCTTTAAGCTTGCCTAGATCCTCATCTCTTTTGATATAACATTTACTACCAAAAACTCTTAAATATCTCACAATAGGAGGATGACCAAACCATAGTTCATAAGGTGTCTTACCAGAATTTCCTTTGATCTGCACCGAGTTAAGAGTGTAGACAACAACACTCACAGCTTCTCTCCAATAAACTTGAGGAACATTTTTTTCCACATCATGGTCTTGACAGCTTCTTGAATGGTCCAGTTCTTTCTTTCCACAACTCCATTTTGCTGAGGAGTCCTAGGAGCAGATAACTGTCTTTTTATTCCATACTTTTCACATAATGTATCAAACTCACCGGAGGTAAATTCTCCACCTCTGTTGAATCTTAGACACTTTATCTTCACACCAATCTCATTTTCCACCATAACTTTGAACACCTTGAATTTGTCAAGAGCTTCTGATTTTTCTTTTAAGAAAGTTACCCAGATCATCCGGGAGTAATTATCTATCAACAACATGAAATATTTGTCTCCTTGCACACTCCTGATTCTAGCAAGACCACATAGATCAATATGCACAAGTTTTAACTATCTACTTGAAAATTTTTCTTTACTTTTGAATGAAGTTTTGTTTTGCTTACCCAATTGACATTCTCTACACATGCTATCAGGTTTCACAATGGAAGATCTCTCACAACCTGAGTAGAACTTATCTTGACAATGTTATCAAAATTCACATGACACATTCTCCTATGTCACAACCAACTTTGATTTGTCTAAGCAATCAAACAAATTTTGCCAGAACTACTTAAATAAAAGATGTTACCTCTAGTTTGAGTACCAGATGCAATTTCAGTTTCAGAGCTTTCCAAGATTCTGCATTTTCTATTCTTAAATCAGAGATCATAACCCTTGTCAATCAATTGTCCAACACTGAGAAGATTATGCTTCAGTCCTTCCACATACATAACATAATTAGTGTTATTCTTACCATCAAAAGAGATGGATCCTCTGTCACAGATTCTACTAGCTGAGTTGTATCCAAATTTCACAATTCCACCTTCATATTTTTCAAAGCTTACAAAATTACTTTTATCACCAGTCATATGATGAGAACATCCACTATCAATCACCCATTCATCCTTTTCAACAACCTGAGTAGCCAAGGCACTTTCCACATTTACACAGCTAGCAGATTCAGTAGACACTAGATCTTCTTCTTTGATAGCAATGAACACCCAATCACTTTCAGTGGAACCTCCATGATCAGATTCATCATCTGCGACTCCTTCTCTAGCTTCTTTGACATAGTAGCATTTCTTTGACCTTTATATCTATTAGGGTTTTGCTTTGAAACCCTCTCCGGACATCTTGAGGCAAAATGTCCAATCTTATTACAAGCAAAACATTTGAATGAAATCTTTCCTTCATACTTGCCGGATCTTCTTGGCATTCTTTTGGCAATAAGAGCTTCAAGATATGCAGTCTCAATTTCATCATCTTCAAGATCCTTTCTTGCCTTCACAAATCTATTTGATCTTCCTGAAGAACTTTCACCCAGATCATATCTTTGTTTTCCATACACATTGGCTTTAAATACAGATTCAAACTTGGGAAGAGAATCACCAAACTCATTAATTTCAAATGATGAAAGCTTACCAACTAATTGATCCCTTATAACAGTTGTCACACTCCTGATTTCTTCAATGGTAGCAACTTTATGCTTGTATGCTGCAAGTAAGGATCTGAGTACTTTGGCAACAATTTCTGATTCATCCAATACTCCACCAGCATTCTTGATACCGGCCACAAGTTTATTCACTTTCTACATGTAGGAAGTAATGTTTTCATCTTCACTCATCATCAATCTTTCGTATTTACCCTTCAGGCTCTGTAGCTTGGCACATTTGACATATTTGTCACCCTCATACAAATTTTCCAATTTTTTCCATATTTCATGGGCAGTTTTCAATTCCAGGACATTTTCCAATTCTGTATCAGTCAGGGCACTCAGTAATGCTTCTTTAGCTTGAATATTGCATTCAGCTTCCCTGAGTTCATCTAGAGTTGTAGGTCCATTCTTTAGAATTTTATACTCTTTCTCAGTTATCGACCAAAAGGCATCACCTATACATTCCAAATGACACTGTATGTGCACTTTCCAAAGGGCATATTTTGTTCCATCAAATCTCAGGATTTCCTTCTTATAAGTCGACATCTTGGATCTCCTCAAGCGGTCAAGCTTCTTTCAGAGGATCTAGCTCTGATACCAATTGTTGGAATTAGGACAGATAACTGAGAGGGGGGTGAATCAGTTGTTCCACAATATTAACTTTTTCTTCCTTTTAATCTTCTTTCACAACTTACAAACAGATTAATGATGCAAACATTAAAGGGAACAATAACACATGAGAAGAAACACAATTAACACATTTGACACCAAGATTTTTGATGTGGAAACCCAGTTAAGGGAAAAACCATGGTGGGGGTTAACCCACAAGATTCGTACCCTATTAAAAGTACTTAAAGAGGGGAAGGTAATTGCTTTCGGGCTCACTGTCCAGAGCTCATTGCTCAAGAGAGGTTCACTGCCTACAGAATTTATGTTTAATACATAAAGAATTAACTGAGAAATAGCATCTTCTTCATGCCTGGTTCAGTCTCATTGAGTGCTCATAAAACTTCTACTCTTCTCCCAAATACTTCTTCACTTTCACTTCATCCTTTACTGTTCTTACTCCTCTGCTCCTCCTCTTCTCTGCTTTGCCTCTGATCCTTTTTTATGATTTGATTATTTCGTACAAGGATGATTTTCAACAACTCAACTACATGCCTTTATATGCTTCATCAACCTTGGAATAAACATCAAGGTCGGTACTACAAGCATTTGACTTAATGCGAATTGCTAAACTGTTGGCCAAACATAACTGGGACTCAAATCTTCCTTGATCAACACTCTTGAATCATGCAGTCGACCAAGACTAGGAAGAACATAAACACCAAGAAGGAAATCTTCACCAATGAGCTCAAACTTCAATGTGGACCTCCAACATAGTAGTAACATGATCCAGAGACCTCCACAAGCACATTGAATTCAACAAAAACATCCGCACTCTTCCAAATCAACAGAATCACTTGCATCTTCATCTAGAACCTCAAGAACACTATCTTCCATGACTATCACACAAGAAAGATTGCTTACAGACCTTCAAACCACGAACCACTTGAGTTAAGGATCCACACTGCCTTCCCAAACATGCCTCTAGATCCGCAGATCATAATATTTCAATGCGGAGCAATCCAGACCAATTTGCTGTCATTCTGTCTCTTCTGATCATAGCAAAACCTGGTTCTACTCAGATGGCCATAACTTCTTCTATTCTTCATGTGGATCTGTCAAATCTTAACTGGAGCTACTTTAGACAACCCTCTATACTTCCATAGGGTCCGCATTCATTTTTTTATTATTAATTTTCTCAATATTCTCAACATTTTAGTCTTCTAAACAGGCAACAAAATAGGATACAGTTGACACCAATGGCAACAAGAATATGTTGACAATAATGACAACACCGATTAGGCACATATTTGCAACAGAACCATCCTAGTTTGTAGGAGAATGGGAAGGAGTGGTAGCTCCACTTCCCTATTCTCTTGGATTAAGGGCCGCAAGTGGAAAAACAAAAAGGATAAGATCCAATTTTTAGTTTTTTAAAACTACTCGTCTTAAAGTTTTAAGGATATTTTTCATTTCGGGAGAAAAGGATCGAAACCAACAAGAAACAAGAACATAACACGTTAAGAAAATAAGGAGTAGGAACCAGTGAAGTGGATATTGTGCTAAGGCATTGAATAACATTAATAGGTATGAGAAACTATTTTTGTAATGCCTTCTTAGATTAAGCATGCAAGAGGATAAAGTTGCTCTAGATTCTTTACGTGCGCATACATTAGTATATTAAACTTCTTATCTGCATAAGCATTGAAAATATAAATGTAGTCTTACCTTGCACAAACCATTAATATTGATACCTTTGTACTTGCACGAGCATTGGTATGGAAGTTTAATCTTAATACTATGCATCCTTTAATGTTTACTTAAGACTTGACACCAAAATTAAACTTTAGTAATAGCTTTAACATAAACTTCCTGGTGCAAGACTTGTAATGAAAAGTTAAGTTTACTCCCACGGAAGAATTAGTGTATTATTCCTTAGGAAGGCATTGAAATGTTAGGATTTTAACCTGTAAATGCATTGTACTATTTAATCATTCTTAACCTTATGATTCATGGCACAATCTATTAAACACTTGCACTCTTATAATAGAGCTGAGTTTGAGTCTATGAAAAGCTAAGGCTGCATGATGCAGAGCTAACAACACAAAGGGATAACAACCAACTTCACATGAGGAAAGAGGATGCAGGGGATGATAGGGCAGACAAGAATCTAAGTCCTTGTGGACCTAGCTACACCATTTGACTCCAAACTGGACGTGACTGTCCTCTCTTTTCCCATGGTTTCAACACTACACAACAACACCATCTTTGGGTTTATATATCTATATTCTTTGCCAAAATTTATAGGGACCCTAGACCTTCTTTGATTAACTGTCCCAAGCTCACAAAACCATCAAAAGTTTTAGGAGGTCTCTCCCTGTACCACTTCCCTCACACACTGACCCACTTCCTTGTAGTCCTCCTAAAGGGTCTGTCATGCAATAACTTTTGGTACGGACCTCCAAATAGGACTATGATGGAATTTTTGAGTACCCATTATCTTGTTGTCCAACATATCAAATATGCACTATGGGGTCTTTTGGAACACAATTCCCAAATCTTGACTGTACCGATTCCTAACTAGGCCTAATTAGGTCAGTTTTACAAACAAAGTGCTCACAAACTTCACTCCAAACTTCCAACATCTATTTTAAGGTGCTCAATAGGTTGTAAATAGGTAGATTTCAAAATTTTTTAGGGTCCAAGGTCACTCCAAGACATTTCATGGTCAAATCTCCACTCCACCAAAGCTAGTTAGCCAAACACATAAAGCTATTAGGCCACAATGGCTCCAAACTCCATCTTTCATTTGTCCTCTTCTCCTGCATGCAAAAACCATTAGAAAACATACCAACCCAACCTCATTCCACCCATTTTGGGGTTCTAACATTGTAGGATGGGTTAGGAAATCATAAACCTCTCTAAAACCCTCAAAACAAAGGTTTGACACCAACTTCACAACAACCCACTACAAAATGACTAAAATTCAATGATATTCCCTCCTACTTGGATAAAATGAAAGGTAAGAACCTCCCCTACACCTTTCTAATCAAATGTACCCTTGACTGTGTAGTATGGACAAGTACAGGCTGAAAGAACAACAGGAAAACATAAAAGAAACAAGAAATTAGAACAATCACAGCTAAATGGTTGATAAAATGCTTCCAAGACAATGAAAACTACTCAAACTTGATTCAAATCAAAGGTAATATCATTAATTTCCTCCTTTGGGACATTTGGTGCTTTGAAAATGATGTACGGACATGGACCAAGCTATGGAAAAACAAAAAAAAGACAGTAAAAAAAATAGAAAAAACTATAATTTTATTTTATTTTATTCTTTACAATACTTTTCCCAACTTCATCTCCACATTCTCTCCCTTTTTTTTTCCAATGAATTCACCCTATCTTTATACCCTTATCTCTCCATTACGTATATTCCCATCATGGGAAAAGGCCAAAAATAGCCAAGATTGACTGCTTTTTTCATAAAAAGGCTAATTTACTAAAGATAGACTGTCCTAGTTTAAATGACTGCAGAATCCACTAAAGAAGATGCATATACTAGGTCCCCACTACATGACAATGCATTTGGAAGGCTTTATTACATTAATCTAAAACTTCATTTTGCCTTTAACAACCAAAATTACAAAAAAATTGACTTAAAGATTACTCTAGGTGCACTGCACCACCGCAAGAAATACTTTGTATTGTCATGGTATTTATATTCATACAAGCACCTGGATTGAACATAAGCTGATGGGTATAAGTTTATCCATTGTTTGAATATAAAGAGGCCAAATGAAATATGTTTCTTTCTTTGTATATGACCTATGTATATGAATCTTTAGTTTTATAAATACATACTGTTGGTTTTTCTTCTGAATCAACAGAGGGTTTGGCAGTTCCAATGCACAGGCAGATTCAACCAACTAATACAGGAGGTTGCATGAGCTGCCTCCCCTTCACTTCTGGTTCTGCCACACCAAGGGGGTATCCCTATAGCTAAAGATGTAATATTAACTAGCCTAATGACAGAAAGATTTAGCTTGACAACAACAGGCAGAATACTCTCATGTGTGGACCAAGATTTGCATGATAAATCACAAGGTTGGCAACATTCTTGGACATATTTGTCTGGTTGTGGATGAGAGTATGCAGGGCTCCTAATCCTACTCCTACAAACTAACAGGGTGGAAGTTATGAAAAGATGGATTTTATGTTTTAGATGCAAGACAAGGGGTTTTGGGTCATAACTACTAACCCAAGAGTAGACCGGTGCCTATCTCAAGGGAATGAGTCAACTAGACGTATACAAAAGAATGGATTGCATATTGGATTCAAGTTTCAAGAGGTTAGCTTGATGCTTGCCTTACAAACATCACCCAAGAATGGGTATTTAACTGTCTCTACTTACCAACATCCCAACTGACATACAACCTTCTACATACTTAACCTAAGACAATTTAATCCACTCCTTGAATGGAAGTTGTAGATTAAACATGCAATACAGAAACCTGTATCCTAGAATCTATGAGATCCTTAGCAACCAGATTCAGAAGAAGGAAGGCATGCACCAAAGGAGACAGACAGGTAAACACATGCAATGAAGCATTTCTCATATAAAACAACAATGAAACTGAAAATAACTGCAATGTACATTCATGATGCAACTCATAAACTCCAAAAATGAGACAAAACAACAAGGAAATGCCCTATTTTTTGCTATTCACACAAAAATGCCCTAGTCTTCAACAACCTTGAAAATGAGTAACACAACCTGCTATATAGCAAGAAGGTGTACTCAACATTAAAAGTACATGGTTGACTCAAAATTTCACCAGATACATTGCCTCATGAGAAAATGGCGCTC
Organism: Cunninghamia lanceolata; assembly: GCA_027924645.1. NCBI lineage: Eukaryota > Viridiplantae > Streptophyta > Pinopsida > Cupressales > Cupressaceae > Cunninghamia > Cunninghamia lanceolata. Next base: position 15,094,666 of record BSBN01000803.1, read on the forward strand.
AACATTGAATGCAACAGGTAGAGGAGGAGACAGGGAGGTATCGAGCCTTGCACCGTTGCCTGGGGATTCACATCTTCAATTGGGTACTTGATCTGTCCATGCCTTCGCCCATACCCTATGACATCCGCCATTAAAGGCACACCAACCCGCGGCCTTGGGAAATGCAGTAGACTGTGCGCCTTTGAAAACTTCCCGCTAAGAAATATGACCTTGATTTTTTAAATCATGTGGGAACTAATTATCCCACATTCACCCCGTAGCAACCTCCTCAATACTTATAAACTAGGTCATGAGCACATATGATGTCACACAATTTTACCTTGTGCGACCAACGAACCATCCGCCAAGACCCCATCACCATGACCCGTGCCATCGGCTAACCTCCTGCATGATACCCTGATATGAAATATCACCCCGATATTTCATATCACCCTGATATGAAATATCACCCTTATCAGAAATATCACCCCGATAAGAAATATCACCCCGATAAGAAATATCACCCTGAATTTCATCACCCTGATGACCATCCTCATCGGTGCAACTTGATGCATTGGAGAGAAATCCTCCTCATCATATTCATACCAAAGACTTCACCGATGAGCCTCCTGATCATATCACGTCATCATCACACTCATATCCTCATCAGCAATCGGCAGGACCCTTAGCAAAGCTACCGATAATATCATGCCGAAGACCACATGATGTATCCCATTGGATCCTGATGACGTCACCATCATATTGGCAAAATAGGGTGATATTCGTAAGATGACTGATGTTTGGAATATCACCCCCCGCAAGAAAATTAGGTCGCTAGATAGGCAGATATCGACCCTCATGAAAAATTGACGTCCGTACTTCAGGATCAAGTGAACCAAGATGACTAATCTTTGAAATATGACCCCCGCCAGAAATATGAGGTTGATATTGAAACCTCGCAGCAATATCGGGGCGATCTCAACAAGATGACTGATATTTTGGAAGGTGCCTGCAAAATTAATTGCTTGAAACCTGAATGTTCATACAGGCATCAACACATAGTATAAGGCTGATAGTCTTTTCTAGAAAATATTAAACTCATGTGCTATTCCTGTCTTGCACCTACAAGGCCGATAGGTAGACATTTTAGTATAAGCCTTAGAGGTCGATATCCATGTGCTTTTGTTTAATCTTGTAAAAGGCCAATGCATTCTTATATATGTTCCTATTACATTAGAGTATTATACATTTATGTTTTGTGGTGTGTGACTGAGAACTCTGCAATCTTCCTTATGCCAGTAGAAGGCTGACTCCCTTTCACTTGATTTGCAACAACTATACCAAAGGGAATCCAAACAATGATAATTATGAGTTAGGCTGAAAGCAGGGTAAAACACAGATTCTTGAATAAGGCCGATAACATTATGTTTTATGCTATAAGTTGGAATGATGTATTGACAACCTTATAAGGCTGATTGGCCATGAGTAGGAACTCATCCTTACATTATGTGTAAGTGAACTTATTATTTTCTTTCCTTGAGACCAATTTGTTTAAAGTATTAAAACATTATGGTAGTCTATAATAAGATAATATTGATATGATTACATAAGTGTAATCCTGACTATGAAAAGCCTTGAGTCTATTTTATATTTTGGCTAAGATTATCCCATACTTTGTAAATGTCAGTGCTATGGCCAATTGACATGAGTATATAACTTATCATTGAAAGAGTGAATACCAAATTTACTTAGGAACATGGAATTGGGTTTGACTAGCCATTAAGTAGTTTGTCAGGTTGTCATAGACTTGAGATTACAAGGATGCAAAGAGGGGCTCAATGCCATTACTTAAGTCACCTAGGCTCTTACCTTATACCGATCTTGTTGACCTGTAGTAGAGGGTATGCTTTATGTTAATTAGAAAGATATAGGATAAGCATATCAAAGTTTATTGATTTATTAATTATCGATATAAAAGAATGTTGTCTCTAAGTCGAGAAAAGAATGTGTGAACATGACTTATTTATATGAAAATTTGTCAAAAGTAATGCAAAATCACTACTTGCATTGTCAGTTCACTGTGTTTCCAAATAACTTGAACAATCAGAGGGGTTGTACATAGCTAGAGCTAGACTAGAAGTTGTAAACTCGATTATTTTTAGCTAGGAAACTGCACCAGTTCTTAGATGGCACAAAGAATCACTTGATTCTCATTATCTATACCCTCACGAAGGGAAGGGACACTTCTAGAAGGAAAGTGTATGGGGGAAAGCTGGTCTATGGTTGGAGGAAAAGCAATAGGGTGATGCTCTCTCTCTCTCTCTTGCGGTTGACTGCCAAGCACTCGTGAGAAGGGAACATTGCTTCTTATGTAAATGAAAATAATAAATGTTATAAGTTGCAAGGAATGTGACCTTCTGATATTGTACATGTAAATATGCAAAATTTGTAAGTCGCATGTGGAGAAACCATCAATTGAAATAATGTATATAGTATTTTGAAAATGCAAATTTTAAATGTTTTATTTAGCATTCTAGTTCAAATGTTACAGCTTGCATGGTAGATTTGTTTGTTGATGCTTCCCAATGAAAGAAAACTTAGACATTATAGAAGGGAGCAAAGGAAGTTTATAGCATAAGATTTCAATAACATGGAAGACATGGCAGAAGGAGGAAGAGAGAAGCAGATATTAACAGATGAAGAAAGAGAAAAATTCTTCAAGGAGAATGCTACGCCCTTAATCCTATAGTGTGTATAGGGTTATGAATAGTCGGCTTGTGGCTATCTTAACTCTTAATTAAGTCATATTATCATTAGTTTATTGTTATTTAGTTGTTTAGGTCGGCCTAAGGCTTATATAGGCCCATCTAAGTCGGCCTAGGTGATATCCTAGGCATAAATAGGTATATATAGGAGGTAGTGAGTCTTATTTCATCATATATTGAGCATTGTGTTCTCATTGAAGACTATTGGAGGTATCCCCCTCGAAGTGGATTAGGAGGTTGCCCCCTCGAAGTGGCATATTACTATCAAGTATTTTCAGCATATTTACTATTATATTCAGATATTGTGCAAGCTGTTTCATTACAAGTGGTATCAGAGCATGATCTTGGCACCGTAGAGGCAAAATTTTTTTCTCATCATTGGAGGCGATTTTGGGAAGAGCATAACTTTCAGATTTTAGCGAATTTTTTAAAGATTTTTAAAGGGTTTTTGAAGACAATATTAAAGAAGATACAGTCCAGATTTCAGAGGAATTGGAGCAAAAATAAGCGAGTTATTGCAAAATTAGGGTTTGCAACAAATTCGCTCTCAAGGCAGTAAATTTGCGAATTTCTTGGAATTTTTTCTGGGTAAGTGGTATCTTGGCCTTAGTAAGTTACAGTAAAAATTTTAGAGAATTTTCATTTCATTTGTGTGATTTATTTCAAAATTATTTTTTCCAATCATGACGGGTCCTTCAACAAGGGGCAAAAAGAATGTTACCACACCGGGAAAAACTCCAGGCAAGGAGGAGGTGGAAAGTGAGGATGTTGATCAAAAAGAATATGAAAATATACTTGAACTTATTCATAAAGAAAATAGCAAGATGAAAGGTGAAATCTTGTCCATTATGGATGAACAAATGAAAGGGTTGGCAAAGTCATGTGATATTGAGAAAATTCTGGAGATACTTTCCAAACATAAGCAGTCACAACACCACGATGTGGAGGAAGAGGATTCTACAAAAGGGAAGGGTGTTTTTGGGTTCGAATCAAATCTCAAGATGGATCATCACACCCCTCATTTTATGGCAAGGAATTTCACACCAAAGTTGGATATGCAAAAGTTTGATGGTCAAGATCCTACCAATTGGCTTTGTCAAATGGAGCAATTCTTTGATATCCACCATGTTCCATGTCAACAAAAGGTGGCCATGGCTTCCTTATACTTGGAACCTGATCAATTCATTTGGTACCGTTGGCTATGTGAAGAAAAGAAAGCAAAAGGATGCATTGTCACTTGGTCGGTTTTCCAAGAAGAACTCATTACTCATTATGGTGAAAATCTTATGGATAGCTACTTCAGCCAAATTACCAAATTAAGGCAAACAGGTATGGTCAAGGATTACATTCATCAATTTCGTACTTTATCTTTAAGAGTGGAAAATGTGTCTACAGAAAATTTGTTGGAGCTATTCATTGGTGGCTTAAAGGATCACATTAAATATGAGGTACGCATGTTCCGTCCAAATTCCATCTCAGAGGCAATGATTATGGCAAGGCAAGTAGAGGAAAAATTTATGGTTAATAAAAGGCAAGGTTTTATAAACATAAGAGATAAAAGCACTCCTACACAGTCACTTCCACAACCTACTAGGCTAACACCACAACAAATCGAAGAGAAGAGAGCAAAAGGATTATGTTTTAATTGTGATAGCAAATATAGTAGAGGACACAAATGCACTGAAAAGAAATTGTTCTATATTGAAGGGCCAAGTGAGGAAGAAGAAGAGGTACCAATAGTAGAGAGTGACAATGAGATTGAGGAGGAGTCAAGAGATACTCAACCAATCATTTCTTGCCATGCACTTTCAGGTTTTAGTACCCCACAAACTCTCAAGGTAGTGGGTTTCTTAAAGAAAGAAAAAGTAACAGTGTTGATAGACTCAGGTAGCACTCATAACTTCATCAACAAAAAGTTGGCCACTCGTTTAAATTGTTTTATATATCCAGCTCCAGAATTTCAGGTCTTGATTGCAGATGGTGGTACTGTTAGTTGTTCAGGAAAATGCCATAGCATTAAATTATCCATGGGAGATTATCATCTTAATTGTCCAATGTATGCTATCTCAATGGGTGCGGCAGATATTGTTTTGGGAGTACAGTGGCTTACCACTTTGGGAACAATTGAATTGAACTTCCAAGAACTATTCATGCGCTTTCAATCAGAGGGAAGAACAATAGAATTACGAGGGATGCGTGCAAAGTCACCACAGATAGTAAGTTCCTACCAAATGCAAAAGATGTTGAAGAAGGGGGTAGATGGGATGGTAGCCCAATTATTTTCATTAGAAGCATATCACTCAAAGGCTTCTACACCATTGGATCTACAAGCAATTATAGATAAGCATTCTATAGTTTTTGGGGAGATGCCAAAAGGATTGCCTCCTAGGAGAGATCATGATCATGCCATTCAACTAGTACCAGGGAGCCAACCACCCAACATCAGGCCTTACAGATATCCATATGCTCAAAAAAGTGAGATTGAGAAGATAGTTCAAGAGATGCTAGAAGCAGGCATTATCAGGCATAGTCAAAGTGCTTACTCATCTCCTGTGGTAATGGTGCGTAAGAAGGATGAAACATGGAGGATGTGTCCAGATTACAGAGAGCTTAACAAGTTCACCATAAAAGATAAGTTTCCTATTCCAGTAATTGATGATTTGTTAGATGAGCTTAATGGTGCTATTTATTTTACAAAACTTGATCTCCGTTCTGGTTATCATCAAATTAGAATTAGAGATGAGGATGTACATAAGACAGCTTTTAGAACCCATGAGGGCCACTATGAATTTTTGGTAATGCCTTTTGGTCTCACTAATGCACCGTCAACATTTCAAAGTTTAATGAACTCTATCTTCAGGCCATTTTTGAGGAAATTTGTTTTGGTATTTTTTGATGACATCTTAATATATAGTAAAACATGGGAGGAACACTTGCAACATGTAAATCAAGTGTTGGACATTTTGAAGCAGAATCAGTTGTATGCTAAACCATCCAAGTGTATCTTTGGTGTCAAAGAAGTGGAGTACCTTGGTCACATTGTGTCACATGAGGGAGTTAAGGTGGACCCTCATAAGATCCAAGCAATTGTAGAGTGGAAAATTCCTAAGACCCTTAAGAACTTACGAGGTTTTTTAGGGCTTACAGGGTATTATCGCCGATTTGTAAAGAATTATGGTAGCATAGCATCTCCTCTCACATCCTTGTTAAAGAAGGATGCTTTCCAATGGAATGAAGTGGCGACAAGGGCATTTGAGAAACTAAAGGAAGCCATGTGTACAACTCCAGTCCTAGCTACCCCAGATTTTTCTAAAACATTTGTTGTTGAATGTGATGCTTCAGGACATGGAATAGGAGCAGTACTTATGCAAGAAGGAAAACCCATAGCATTTGAAAGTCGCCAACTCAAAGGTAAGAATTTGTTGAAGCCAGTTTATGAGAAAGAAATGTTGGCTATCTTGCATGCAGTCAAACAATGGAGACCTTATCTAATGGGACGACACTTTAAGGTCAAGACAGATCATGATAGTCTCAAATATTTCTTGCAACAGAGGTTATCATCTGAAGAACAACAAAAATGGGTCACAAAGATGTTGGGATATGACTTTGAGATCATATATAAGAAAGGCAAGGAGAATGTTGTGGCTGATGCTCTATCAAGGCGTGATGAACCCACAGAGTCATTTTTATTTGCCATTTCCATGTTACAAGTAGACTGGGTAAATGAGGCAAGAGAAGAGTGGGAGAAGGACATAGATACTCTAAGGCTCATTGAGAAACTCCAACAGGAATCAAGTGTGTTTGACAAATTTTCATGGAAAGGAAATATTTTATGGTACAAGGAGAGGTTATACCTTTGCAAGAATTCAACTCTTAAGCTTAAGGTGTTGGAAGAACTACATGCTTCTCCAATAGGTGGGCACTCGGGATTCCTCAAAACTTATCATAGAATCAAGCAAGATTTCTTTTGGGAAGGGCTGAAAGGGGATGTTCAAAGATTTGTAGCTGAATGCATGGTATGTCAACAACATAAAGGGGAGACAGTTAAGACTCCAGGTCTTCTACAACCCTTATGTATCCCAAGTCAAAGGTGGGAGGAGGTATCTATGGATTTCATCACAGGTTTGCCTAGATCTGAAGGAAAAAATGTCATCATGGTTGTTGTGGATCGTCTCACCAAATATGGTCACTTTTGTGCTTTGGCACAACCATTGGCAGCAAGCACTGTAGCAATAGCTTTTATGAATACTATTCAGAAACTGCATGGGACTCCGAAAGTTATAGTCAGTGATCGTGACCCTATATTTACAAGTAATTTTTGGACTGACTTGTTTTCATGCTTGGGCACTCAGCTTGCTCGTAGTTCATCATATCACCCCCAGTCAGATGGACAGACAGAAGTGGTCAACAAATTCTTGGAAGGCTATCTCCGTTGTTTTGCTTCAGATAAACAAGAGAGATGGGTACAATGGCTACCACTAGCAGAATGGTGGTACAACACTTCTTTCCATACTTCTTCCAAGATGTCTCCATTTTTAGCACTATATGGTTACCACCCACCGTCAATCATCTCTTCATTGCGGGTACAACCAAAGGTTCACACAGTCGAAGAACACATCCATCATCAGCAAGAGGTATTGGCTAGTCTTCGAGAGAACTTGGCAATGGCACAAAACAGAATGAAGCAACAAGCTGATCAACACCGTAGTGAAAGAACTTTTGAACTGGGAGATTGTGTCTTTGTGCGACTACAACCATACAAGCAAATGTCTCTAAAACAACAACATAAAGCTAATAAGCTAGCACCCAAGTACTATGGTCCTTATAAGGTGTTGCAGAAGATTGGCAATGTAGCATATAAATTGGAGCTGCCCATATCAACAAAAATTCATCCAGTTTTTTATGTTTCCTGCTTGAAGAAGGTTATTGGGAATAAAGTGGTAGCACAGACTAAGTTACCTGAGCTTGATGAAGAGGGAAGAATAGTTGTGGATCCTGAGAGAATTATTCAAACACGCACCAAGAAGCTGAGGACAAGGGAAATCATAGAATATCTAATTAAATGGAAAAACTCTCCAGTGGAGGAAGCTACATGGGAGAATGAGGAATTCATTCAAAAGCATCCACATTTGGTTAGCATTGAGGACAATGCTTCTTTGAAGAGGGGGGGCATGCTACGCCCTTAATCCTATAGTGTGTATAGGGTTATGAATAGTCGGCTTGTGGCTATCTTAACTCTTAATTAAGTCATATTATCATTAGTTTATTGTTATTTAGTTGTTTAGGTCGGCCTAAGGCTTATATAGGCCCATCTAAGTCGGCCTAGGTGATATCCTAGGCATAAATAGGTATATATAGGAGGTAGTGAGTCTTATTTCATCATATATTGAGCATTGTGTTCTCATTGAAGACTGTTGGAGGTATCCCCCTCGAAGTGGATTAGGAGGTTGCCCCCTCGAAGTGGCATATTACTATCAAGTATTTTCAGCATATTTACTATTATATTCAGATATTGTGCAAGCTGTTTCATTACAGAGAATGTGATTAGAATGCATCAAAGACAATATAGATTGACATAGCTAATGGAAAAAATGATGGATACTTTATATGAATTGAAAAATATGGGGTTGAATAAAGCATCACAAGGAGAAGGGGGCTTGTCTAAAAATAATAAATTTGTGGGAAGTTTCATGCAAAAACCACCAAAGCCTATGTTTTTAAAGAAAGAGGAAAAGGAAGAAGAAGCTCTTGAAGAACCTTCAGGAGAGGGGATTGACAAAAAATGTTGAAGAATATAATAACAAATCTGAAACTTTCAAGTGTAAAATATCATTATTAGTTACTTATAAATCATTGAAAGGAGGGCTTCTAAAAGAACTCCAAACGACCACAAAAATGATGAAAATAGAGTGTTGCAAAAAAAGTTGCTAAGTGCTCCTACATTTGATGGTAGCAATAAAATTTTTGTAAGGGCATTGTTGCAAACGTTGCAAACACTTTTTACTCTAAGCTCTATGGAAGAAGAAGATTCTATATAGTTTACCACATTACATTTGGATGGTATTGCTAATGATTGGTGGCACCATGGGTTGATCACATAAGGACACAACCTTGTGCAAAGTTTTGATGAATTTAGTCAAAAGATTCTAGACCGCTTCAAAAGGAAGGGTGAAGATGAGTCTTTTAGAGAGCTTGTAGGAATTAAACAACATGAGTTAGTGGAGATATGTGTTGTAAAATTTTAGCATGTTGTAGTAATGGTACCTGATATTTTTAAAAAGAGAATCACCTTTCTCTTTGTTGTTGAACCTCTCAAAGGTATTGTGAAGGCTCTAACTCTTGAGCCATCTATTCTTAAGAAGAAATTCCCATATCACTCCAAAGCACCCACCGTTGGGAAACACAAAGAAAATTTATAGAAGAAGAGATCATATACACAAACACAAAAGTCCATGTCTCAAATAACATTAAAGAAGTTAGATGGAGACAAAATAAATGAACTTAGAATTTTAAATTATGTTTTTCATGACCTATTTGGTTGCAATTTCAAAATATAAATATTCCTAAATAATAATATCTATTATTAATAATAATAGTTTTGAATTATGTCGTCTATAGTCTTCTTATTTAATTATTAAATTCTCATTTAATATTATAATCATTATTATTATTTTTAAATGATATTATAAGTATTAACAATAGCTAAATTATTATTATTATTAAGTTTTAAATAATACTAATGTTATTATATTATTTATTGATTTCTATCGTGTTAATAAATGTATGTTAATCTTTCACCACAATAACCTATACAAAAATGAAATTATTTGAACGTGGCAGTTTTAAGGTAAAAGGGAAACACTTGGCAAATTTACGGGGAGGGAAAGAAAATAAAATCAGATTTTATCTCTCTTTTTCCACCGCTTCAGAAAACTGCCTCTCTCCACCACTTAGGGAACCGCCAAATAAAATTTATAGAAGAGTGGTGCATGAGCACCTCGAGATTCTAAGAATCTGAAAGATTCCCTACATTTTATGTTATGTTGTAAGGCCTTCGAGCCATATTGAAACACTGTATACGTGTCATTCCAAATTGTAAACAAATTGAAAGAGATTGTAACTGAACAAGTAGAATGTAACCGATTGGCAGGGTGGTTGAGGAACGGTTCACCTTCCACCTTCTGTAACTGCCAATGTATGAGTCTTTAAATAGTTATTTCTGTAGAAAGAGTAGACAGGGAGAGATAGGCAGAACAGAGTTAAGAAGAATTGTATTTTATTCTAAAATAGAAGAAATAAAGAAATTCTGTGTTTTCTGGTCAAACTACAGAGATACCATTTGGAGTCATTCCACTAATGGATTTCTTTGAAATAAGTGGAATGACCTCCATGTAGGTAGATTCATTTCTGTTCTGTAGGTTTTTTGTTTGTAATTCTATGTGGGTTGTGTTCGGTTACAATGGTTGCAGTTTTGGAAAAGTGGCATCGGCATAAGATGCATCTTGGTTCATCGAGGATATTGTATTTTGGTCTATCGGCAAGAGAGATGTCATCAGGATAACAAGTATGGAGTCTGCCGATGCTATGGTGTCTCATTGATGACCAAGCATTGTGTTGAGTCTCATCAGGTAGAGAGTGAATTAGTTTGGCCGACGGAGAAGCATATCGGCATGAGGTGTGAGATCGGGTGACGAGGCTAAAGTTTGGCCGATGATGTTAGTCACGCTGATGATAGAGATTGAAGACTCATCAGAATGACCGAAGGTATCGGCAGGAGAACGGAAGGTCTTACCAATAGAAGGCTTATCTGTGTGAGAGGCATGATTGGCGGAGGTGAAGAAAGTCTGGCCGAAGTAAGAAGTCTTACCGACGGCTATGTGATGTTAGGCACATCAGTGTGAGATGTGTTATTGGGGGATGAGGAAAATGTGTTACCGATGTTATATGTCACAGTGACAAGGGCGATGGGAAGAGTCTTCATCGGGGAGAAGGTGATTATCGGCTTAGCTTCTTTGAAGTTCACCGATGACATTAAGTCTGACCGATAGGAGGCAAAAGGTGTTGGTCAGCTAGGAGAGGACGATGCTTGGTGTTAAGCATATCGGTAAGAGATGTGAGGTCGGCCGGAGAGTTGTCAAGTATGCCGATAGTGGTCTGTCTCATTGATAGGTGAAATATATGTGTATCCCGATGTTGTGTGGACCTAGAGAAGGGTATTAAGCATAAATCCTCATGCATGGTGGGTTTAATGGGTAGAACACCTGAAATGAAATGTTTTCTACTTGATACCTCTGCATCAAAGAGGGGAGAACATTTTGGGGGAGTTTTTTAAACACAAGGGGAACAGACAGAAGGGAGTGGATATGTAGGGTAAATGGGAAGGAAGGAGGGAGTTTATAGCCTAGTGGCATGATCTCCAGACATGGTGGGTTTTGGGAGGAGAGGAGTTCTGGGAAAGATTTTCTCAAGGAGCAGTGAGCATAGGAAATTTTTAGAAAAGAAAAGTGTTGTAGTGATTGGACTAATTGAACTTAGGATGAAGTGAAAAAGATAAGTAAATTTTTCCATTATTTGATTTTGTTTAATAAATTCTCCTTGAATCTTTTTCTCGAAAGTCTTAATGTCATAAATGGGTTTTGTAAAGTATTCATGAATTCAATATTCTGATATTGCAAAAGTATGATAAGTTTTTGAAAATTGTTTTGTAATCCACGGTTGTGGTATACAAATTTGTTGGTTTATATACCAGGGGGCCCTTAAATTTGTCGTATACTATAATGTTATTTCCTTATTTCCACATCTCTCCCTTTTAGATTTGTCTTGTTTCAAGATGTTAAATTTGTAGACGTAAAAAATTGAACAATCGATAAATTCTCTATGTCATAAAATTTAATTAATTAATTAAATGTCTCTTAATATTTAATCTACCCTTTTTTTTAACAAAAGTGGTGTAAAACCACTAAAATATATTAATAAAAGAAAGATTACAAAATTCTGGATTCGGAAGGCATACCGGCAGGAAAGAATCCAGACAAGAAAACCTCTGGTTATAGCCTAAATATGAACATATACAACAAAAATCAACTCAAAGAGAGTCGAACCAGTATTACCATCTATAGCTTAATTCAGGAAGAAGTTCACAAATAATTACAGACATAAAATCTGACTAAGACACCCAAAAGTCAGAACAAAACACTTAAAGAAGCAATGCCTCATTAATTAGCAATGTCAATGATCTGAACAACACGTCCTGCTTCAGGGCCTTCCGCATCTGCTTGCTGGGGAGGAGGAGGAGGCAGTGGAGGAGGAACGCAATTGAGTAAGAAGTGTAAGGCATTGAAAACTTCTGTAGCTTTATCTACCATATGATTCCCCAGCTCTCTCCGATGACAATGAATAGCATTTTGGAAGGAAACCATACAATTATTTTGAAGCCCATGCATGAAAGCATTAAAAAGGCAGTGAAGTGCAGGCGTTCATAATAAAAACCTGCAGTCAAACAATCCTCCAACAAGAGCAGATCCCTCATGCAATTCATAGTCCTCTAATGCTGAATTAAAAGAATCAACAGGAAAATGTGCATTTTGTATAAACATATTACCCAAATCCCTTACCCTTTCACCGTTTTGCAAGAGATCCATCGCATTAGAGAGAAAATGCGATGCAGCTTGAGAAGGATAAATAGCCACTGGAGTAAAAAGGAAAGATGAATCACAAACTTGAACAATCGCTCAGCCCACAGAAACCTCATACACTTTAAAGACTTCCTACAGAGAATTTAGATTAGAAATACCAAGGAGGGGCCGCTCCCAATTCCTAATTGGCCAAGAGATTCTGGAATTCCGCTGAACAGAGCCCATGATAACCCTATAGAAGCTAAAAGAACTCTAAAAGCAGAAAAATGAAATGTTTGGAGCCACCACAAAGCTTGAACATCAAACATTAATGGAAAGATGAGTAAATATCGAATCATCACACATGAATTTAATAAAGGAATTGAAATGCCAACTCCCTCGTGCTAAATTTATCAATTGCGCTGAGATCGCATATCAAGTACAACACAGCCGCCAAAAGGATAAGCATAATAAATAAGTGACATCAGATAATACACATGAAAACTGAGAGAAAAAGAAAAGAAAGGTGATATATAACTAATAAATTTAGCCAAAATTTGCCAACACTAATTCGAATACTCCTCCAAAATAGCACTAGCTCCAGGAATCCTAGCAAAAGAATCATAATCCCATTCAAGGAAGTCAACATTAGAACTAAAAGCCAGGTTAGCCAAAAAAATATTTAATCCACCCTTAATCTCCTAAGGTTTAATTAATTTTAATTAATTAATTAAATCTTTTCATTTTTACCATATCCCGTGAATAATAAATTAAAATTAAGTTATTATTTACTAAACCTAAAATCCTCCCATAAATAATAAATTAATATTAATAAACTTAATTTATTATTTACGGTTCACATAACCAAAAATCCGTTATTCACCTACCTTTTACTATTCACCCAACCAAAAATCCGTTCAACTGCTCGAACCAAATTTTATCAAAACGTTGTAAAAATCAACTTCATACTTTCATTTACCTCCCTTGGAAAATTTGATATGTGAGTTATGCATCTTCTGAGAAACCACATTTAACACCTTCGGTAACATCTTGTTTGGTTTCTGCATTTAATTTTTCATCTCTCTATAGTTAACTTTAATCTTGTCTTGTGATGGGGCATTAAATATGAGTTTAGGGTTTTGAAATATTTGAACATTGAAATACCAATCCGTGTTAGTAATATCTTCCAAAATGTTTTCAGGCGGCAAAATATTCTCAACTCGTAGTTTGTTCTTGTTGCCGTGTTCTTTGAACCTCTTGTGGATGCAAGTGCTGGCTATCCCTTGTTGAAGTAGATTCACAATCTTGAAAGGACTAAGTTGATCACTACAAGGAACGCTTGACTGTGCTGCAAAGTTTAGCACCCAGTTCCACACCAGACACTCTTTCTACAAATTTCAATGTGCTAATTGTCTCTGAATAAGATTCAATGTTTGGATTAAGTTGAACAAACATAAGTGTCTTTGCTTGCTCACTCAAGAAAAACTGAAGATTTTTAGTACATTTGCTATTACGATAGGGTAATTGCCTCTTTTTAATGTTAGAGTTAATGTTGCTATCCATAAATTTTATTATTACTATTATCTATTGGCATATTAACCTTTGACAATTAAGTTTGTAGCTGCCATCAATTAAAACATAAGAGGAGAATAGGAAATTTTAAACTGCCATGATTACCTCACGGTCAGATACAACTCCAACGTCAAAACTATTTGTCATGTGATCAACTAGCATTAAAGATAGCTACAAGAAAAACCATTTGCACATAACTAGAGAAAATTGCCAAACAAAGAATTTGTGAATTGCCAGATTGCCAAATTTTAGCCTTTGGAGGCTGTTTTGCTCTAACTATCATAACTTTCTCATTTCTTATCAGATTTTCACAATTTTATAGGTGTTGGAAAGGTGATTCGATGAAATACATAGTAGTGCAATCCATTTTCTCAAAATCATCTCATATTTTCTAGTATAATCATTTTAAATTCATTCAATTCATTTTAAAACATCAAACATTTTCTTCTTGCCATGCACTTAACGTTTTGTGTGGACTTTTGTCGGATCATGCATTTCATTCTAACATTTTCTTGCAACTTTATACTTGTCAAAGACAAATTTTGCAAACTACTAATCAGTGTGTTGTAGGTTTGATTGTCAGAGAATCTAATCTTGAAACATTGCATCTTCTTTTTCTAGATTAGATCACATTTGGATTTGTTGTTCTAAAAATGAACTCAAGTGTTTGCCTCATCATAAGCAAGGGTTAAAATTAACAAATGTTTGCCATGTCTTATCGTTTGCATTTTTGTCATTGAATGCATATGCTTTTCTCTTGTGCCACTTGGTGATCTTGAGAATCAAAAGCATTCCTTTGACATTTTGTATAACCACCCGACATATTTTGATTTGGAATTAAAATGAACCCAATGCGAGTGTGAGCAAAAGGCATTGTGTATGCTCTCTCCTTGTGCTTTGTGCGATCTGGGAGATCAAAAACAGCGTACTTCCTTACTTTTGTATACCTTTAGAGGGCCTGCCACCCCACTTCAAAAGGTGGGAATGACCCAAGCTATAACAACCTAAAGCCAAGCTCTTTCGAACCGCTATATAAAAATGTGTTTGTGACGAAAGTCATAAGCAACAGGTGCAGATGTGTCATACCGACAAGTGCCACCCATAATGTCTATGTGACACGTCAAAATCCTTTCTTAGGAAGGGACTGGGAGGCCTCTTGATTGAAATAATCCTAAGCTAATCTTGTCGCATGTATGGCCATCTTGAATGAAAGCCCTTACTAAGAAGCAATTGTTTAGTGGCCAAATCCTTTTTACTTGCTAGCGCAGGAATGATTGTTTTGAAGCTGCCCCACATCTTCACTATTCAAGTGTAGAGGCATAAATTTATCTTTGGGGGAATGAGACTTGGTGTGCCCAAGAAGTGTGTGCCATGTAAGGGGGAGCCAGTGCCACCAAGTCTCTAGCTGTCCGCCTTGTTTAAGTGGTTGGAGAAATCCAAGTGGGGATCTAGCAGGTAGTATCTCTTCCTAGCCTAGGTTGTGTAAAGTGTTTGTCATTTCACATCAAGATCAAACTCAAACATTCTGTCTGCTTGTGTTTTGTGTGGGTGTTCAAAACAAACATTGATCTATCTCATACAAACAACACATCTAGAACCTATAACATTTCAACCTTGCTCAAAAAGTCAAACAACTACAAAACTATCCCTCTACACCAGAGCTTTTGATCCTTAACAGAGAAGTAAAAGCATAGTCTTATCCTTCTTTTGGGCATCATTCTTCAATTCTGATCTTCTAGGCATTCAGTCTTGAGTCATTCCATATCCAAAAACATCCCAGTCAGTCATACACACTTGCATATCCATCACCATTCAAACAAAACTTTTAGCTTCCACTTAGGTTATTTTCCTTAGGTCTTGAATCAAACATTGGCTATTAATCACATGTATCACTTGAGCTTCATCATCCTTGAGTTAGGGAACATATCAACATCTTGGGATAGGGTAATCTGCTTGGAGTTTATCATCGCCTACTTTAGCATACCCTCTCTTGATCATCGTCCTTGTGTCTATCCATCATAGCACGAGTAATCATTGCCTAGATACTCATTGTCAAACCTAGAGTTACCTTGATCTATTTTAGAGTTGTCATCAACCCACTCCAAGTTTAGTCAGTGTCATCTTACTCATTCACATCCTTGAACCTAGTCCACTCTTCATTCGTCAAAATGGTTGTGACCATTAATAAATCTAGGCCAAAGCCAAAACCATACATACTTCGAGGTGGCCCAAAATTTGATCCTAGTGATGATGAGAACTTTGTAGATCCTAGTGATGATGAGAATTTTGTAGATCCTAGTGATGATGAGAACTTTGTAGAGTCCTTAGGTCATCTTAATGATACTCTTGACAAGGGAAATACCACCTCAAGTTTGGAATCATACACCAATCCATCTGCTAGTTGCCCTCATCCATCCATCCATATGGAACCTCCATCATATAATCCTTCCAACCTTCAAAATCCTAATCCATTAAGCCAATCGCCAACACACTTAAAGCCTAAACTATCCAATCTTCCACCTAAGTCCCAGCTGAACAATTTTCTCCAAAGATTTTTTGAAAATCTAAAAGCAAAAGAAAAGCTATGGAGAAATCCAAATCCACTTATCCAATTTCATCCCCATCTAGCACATGCAATCATAATCTTACACATAAGCCTACACCATCTACCATTATTCTCCATCTGTTATATTATCCATTTACCGATGTACCAATGAAGGATGTGATCCATTGGATACTAGCAAGGAATCAACCACCACCCTCATGCCATCTATTGGTTTTTTCCCAGACTGGATGCTTGCTCCTAGTTATCCCTACAAGGTAGCCATCATTGATCGACAGGATTCCTGGGCCAGGGGCCAACAGTATAGGAGATAGACTCTATAAATATCTCCTCTTCTTCTTCAGGCTCTGCAAAACCTAGGGGGGTATTCCCTATTCAACATCCATAGAATATGCCTTTGGAATGGGGGAATGTTGATATAAAGCAGATGAATCCTCTCTTATGTAAACCAAAACTATGAGATAAGTGCAAAGGGGCTAGCTTTGGGCCTATATTCAGTTGTGAGACAGAGGATTCTGATCCTAAATCTACTTCTAAGGTTCTAATGGTTTGTTTATGAAATTTGAGTTTGATTTATATTTGGATGCAAAACTAGGACTTTGGGTTACAACAGAGATACCAGCCTAGATCAGTGCCTATCTAGGGCTCGGAGTCAGTAGACATATATATGTGAATGTTTACCACAAACCTAAGACAGTAATCAGATTTCAAGAGGTTTCTGAAATGTCTGCCTTACAAACAATACCCAAGAGAGAGTATTTAGTTATTTCTGCTTACAAACATCCCTACTGCAATGTATTCTTCTCAACACTTAGTCCAAAACATTCAATCTACTCCTTGAGCAGAAGTAAGAGACTAAGTATTCAACATAGAAAACCTATATTCTAGAATCTATAACACCTCTTAGATGTTCAGAGTGAAAAGAAAAACACATTCAGTCTAGAGACAAATAACAAAACACATGCTATGAAGCATTACTCATTTAAATCAACATGAAATTGATAATTCTATGCATAATACATACAACATACAATTCATAAACTCTTAAAGACACCTAAAATAGAGTCACCAGAAAGTTGTATTCCTATTGCCACACCAAAATTTGTCCAATTTTCCAACCAACAATAAGTGACATAGTTTGCTCTTTATAGAAAAAACTATGTACTTAGCAAAAATTAATTACATCACAAGGTCAAGATTCTGCCAGATACAAAGCAAGAGAGAATGGCGCTCAAAATTGAATGTAGCCGGGAAGCAGAGGAAGAGAGAGGGTGGGCTCAGGATCTGAGCCACCGCTCAAAGACTTGCATCTTAAATTTGGTAGTTGGCCTATCCATCGTTGACCCATACTCCTCTACTTCAATCTGTCATTAAAGCTTCAGCTACCCACCGGATGCAGCAACGAACACACCTGAGGTTTTCCCGCTCAAAACAAGCCTACAAAATTGCGCCACATAGGCACCTTGCATATGCGTGTTTTGCTTTGTATGTCACATCATCGGCGTGACCATGACCATCGATAGACCCCAGCCTTTGCATGACCCAATATCCCACATTATCCAAACATGGACCTCCCAATCACTTTATATATCATGCTACATGTAGACATATTGTCACACATTTTACCCTGCATGACCCGCGAACTGACCGCTGGCGGTTTACTTCTCCAACTCCCACCTCCGTCGGTGTGACCTACACCATCGGAGTGACCAAATATACTTCCTCCAACCTCACTGATCACGCCGATGCCTAAACTCTTTGATTGGTCTTCGGCCAGACCCAAACCATCGGAGCGATTAAGAATTTCTTCACCGATCTGCCTTGTCACGTTGATTTCGCCTACAAGCCATACTCCGTCGGTAAGACCTTGTCTCATCGGAATAACATAGCGACGCTGCACTGATTAAAGGGATCCTGTCGATGACAACCTCCATTGGAGAGATAAACACCATCGGAGGGAAACCACAAAACTTAGCCAACAGTGATAAGATACACCGATATAACCCCATCGGCTAGAGTATGGCTGTCGGCCCAACTCTCCACAATCTGCCCGATGCACCATGTCACCCCGATGGCAACTCCATCGGCCAGAGTCAAACACATCGGCAGAACACCACAAAACTTCGCCGATAACAATACTCTCGCCAATGACCACTTTGAACAACCCTCATTGGCCTAACACACACCATCGGTGGGACATGCAACACAGCTACCGATGGACAAAGTTTTGGCGATGGAATGAACATACCGAATGAAGAACGCGGTCACCAAGACAAAGGTGAACTCACTCTGATGGTCAAATAAATTATAAGGGTTTCAGATGAAAAGTACCCACTAATTTTTTACTTTGAAACCGTAATTACAGGTAGGGCACCACCACATTTCATGAAGGCTGGTCAACTCTCGAACACTTAAACCTAAGGATGAGAGAAAACAACTAGGAACCCTCGACATAAAACCAGCATCAGAAAAAGACAAAGCAATGCAATATCCCATGACTCAAGAAATTCAAGGTTTGAATGAGAAAACCTGTAAACATTCAAGCTTAAAACCCTAAACACAAATGAGTACCAACACCATCAAATCCCTATCCTTGAAACTATCCAAGAACCTTCAAATGTCATGTCTACTTCTCCAATCCAATCTTGCAGTCTACAAATTATCAAGTTTCTTGAAAATCCACTTACCATAAACCCAATTCATTCCACATCATGCATCAAGCTTATCCAAGTATTTGCCACTTCCACTTCCATTCGAACTCAAGAGTTATGTCAAGAGTCAAATCCAAAGCATGATCAACCTTGCTCCTTACTAAATCAAGATCAAAGCCCTTCCATTCAACCCATCCACAACCTATACCTTTTTTATGATCAAGATATTATCTATGAGGATGAGGCTATCCCTGAGAAAAATGATCCCATCCTTAACACACCTAATCCTATTTATGATCAAGCTCCCATATAAGATCGTGATCCTATCTATGATCAAGGAAACCATGATGATCCTCTTAGTCTACTTTATACATTCCAGGATCAAGAGCTTGTCATTTCTTCCACTCATGGTCCCAATACTATCCATGATCAAGAAACTTCCACCACTCTTATCCATTCACCTCCTAGTCCTATCCATCATCCTACAACATACACTTCCCTTGATGAGACGTTTGGTCCCCACAAGCACATAGATGATCAAATAAATACCTTGGATCTTCATAAGCATAATGAGTATAATCAAGATCCTATTACTCCTTCACCATCTCATATTGATACCATTTCAAATCCACTATCATATCCTACTGGTCTTACTACCTTCCTTCATGAATGTTCTTCCCTAGGAGAGGAGCAACCTATATCTACCACCTCACCTTCCTCATCCAATAAGGAACTCTTGTCTTGTATCCTAAAACATAAGCATCCTATTACACATCGTATCTTTCAAAAAATGAATTATCAAGGTAAAGGCTTAGGCCTTCATGAGCAAGGTAACTTGGAACCCATCTATGTCAAAGTCTCTCCCAAACTGTATGGTATTGGTTATATATCTCAAGGACAAAAATCCAAAGATGTAGGTACCACATCCCCGCCTCCTAAATCCACATCCTTCCATCCTAAATCCTATAAAACCTATCACACTCCCAAAACATATGTTGCTATTCCATCTCTGTTATCCTACAAGTGTCAAAAGAATGTGACCATCCATCTTCCTCCATCCACTTTACCTCCGCTTCTTCCAACTCGTAATCTTCCCATCCTCAAATCCCCTTACCACTTTAGCCACAAATCCATTAATCCCTCCATTCATACATCCCGTTCCCATAAATCCCCTACAACTCCTAATCATGATCAACAAATGCACACATCGATTAAAGATGAAGCTATCCTAAACACCCCCATGGGATTGACAAATAAAACTTTGGATGCCTCCACCCATAAAGCAAAACATCCTAATAATTCTCATTCCACCTGGCATCAATGCAAAGCATCAAAGCAAAATCAAAACTTAAAGAGGCTACCCAAGTCAACATCTCACAAAGATAATTTCAAAACCAAAATGATTTGGGTCCCCAAGCAAAAAGCACCTAATTCAAATAGAGCATCCACCCTCCTAAAATCCCAAATATCCCACTCCCCATCACAAAATCCTAAAACTCATAAGTCCATTTGGGTCCCTAAAGACCTAAATAAGCAATCCCCTAAGAGAACGTCTCCATTACTCCCAAATCCCCCTTCCAATAAAAAGCTTGAAAATCTAATTCATTGTGTGCAACCGTTGGTCATGGTTCCCTTCCACTCCACAACATTCCCACATACCTCCATCTCCCCATATTCTATCTACTATCCCACTTATTTCTTCCATCATGTCCCTATGGTCCATGCTTTTGCGTAAGTCCTTCTATCTATCTCTTTACCTCCATCATTCTTGCATCCTAATCCCCATCATAATCCACTATCCATGATCCATACATAATTCACCACCCATACATCCATCATATACTATCTACTCTATTTTCCTCTCATGCAATCCCCTACCAACATCTATGAGCATAATGACATTTGACATAGTCTATGAGTGACTTCTATCCATCATGGGACATTACCACCTTGCTATATGAACAAAATATTGAGTTCCTACGTATCCCATCCATATCCCCTATTAAAAAAAAAAACAAAATAGTAAAGAGAAATCATTTCATCCAATGGTGAAAACTTGGTAAACAGATGCCTTGGATAAGTACCATGATAAAAACCTAGCAAACAGGAGTCATGTGTAGGTGATTATCTATGTGCTTTACACTTGGGGCATGTTGTCACATCTATCCCATCCTATCTATCCCATCGCATTTGTCCCATCCTATCTATCTATCTCATATCCTATACTATCATTTTCCATCCCATCTTTCCATCCTTACCCATCATATCTATCATATCTTCCTTATTGCACCATCCATCTTCCCTTCCTCCTTTTTGATCTTGATGAGTGTAGGGGAAAAATGTTGAAAAATGCTTTTGCCACCTCTTGTCATACTCCAAATTCCACCCATCTATTTATAAGCATATCCTCCACACATCCATCTACTACCAAGTCTATTCATCCCTTCCAAGCATTATCCCCATCATGTATCCTAATAAGCATCACCTTGTTAAATCCTAAGGTATAATATCTAGAGTGGGGGAATGTTATTCCTATGCGATGTAGTCCTTACAGATCACATTCTATCATATATCTCCCATCCATTATCCTTCTATCGCCACTGCTTGTATCTATCCATACTCCTACTTTTATCCTATTGTCCATCCTTTTATCCATCCAAATGTTACATTTATCTTATCGCCCATCCTCTTATCTACCCATCCAATACTTTTATCTATCCCATCCATTATTGCTCGTCTGCATCCTATCATCCTCCTTGCCTTTTGGTTTGGTTTTCCCTTGTCATTGGTATCTATCTGAAGGCTATCCACACCCAATCCAATGCTAAACATCTTAAAACAAGCCAAAAATCCCAAAAAAATCAAAACGTTTGAAAATACAAAAAAGTCAAATATCCAACCAAAGATCTAAGCAATAAAATCAATTCCATCAAATAAAATCCTCTTCAATTCAAATCCAATCCAATCACCTCATCAAATCCAATCAGTCAAATCAATTCTTCAAACCAATCCTTCCAATCAATTCTCAAATCATCATTCATCAATCAACCATTTCATCCAAATAATCAAATCAAATAAATCCATAAACTCAAATCAATCAAATCCAAATGAAAGTATCCTTAATCCATACCAATCAAGTCAATCAATCAAGTCAAATTATCCAATTGCATCCATGGTCTTGGTGCCTATCCTTAATGTGAACCTGATCGATCGATCATCATCATCAATGGGATATATCATTCCCAATCCTAGTGTTGTTTTTAGGATATATTGTTCCCATATCAACAACACCATCACTGCGTTGTTCTCAGGATAAATCGTTCCCACATCAACAATGCTATCTATCAATCATCAATCATTATCATCATGAATAAATCCAATCGATCATCAGTTTTCAGTTTGATAGGGGCAATACCTTGTTTGTTTTTGAATCATTTGTGCATGCTTGCTTGCTTGTGTGTGTCATCATTTCCTCTTGCATTTGAATCACATCCATATTATTCTAGCTAATATTCATATCTTTCGTATGTTGGAATAGCTTTTTGCATTATCCTTTGCATCTAAGGTCATATCATACCTTTTGTGCATTAGGACTTTAATGCTCTAAGTTTACATCCTCATACTGATGCAGGAGCATCTAGTGATATAAGAGCAATCTTGCATCACCCAAAAATATGTTTCTTCAAAATCATTACATTTGTTTTCATTTCTTTCCATAATTAGTATTTCTGGTTCCATAATCTCTTGAATAGTGATGTAGGACTTTCAGTTTTTCCAAAACTGCTAAAAATAGTAAACTGTCAGTTTTGGAAAGTTTACCTGCCATTTTAGGAAAGTTTGCATATGGACATGGATTGAATCTAAAACTTACATAAAGTTACATAATGGAAATATAAGACCTTTGGTGAAGGAATCAGGTAAAGATCATTTGTGAGTTGAAAAATATTAAAGTTTTTGTTTTCCGAAAAGCCCCTAAAATTTTTTGAAATGAGATATGAGGCACTAAAACATCCCATAATGTCTCAAAAAGTTGACATAAATCCATTTACAAATTTCCGGTGTGATATTTCACATCGCAAGCTTTCTAGCGCTTAAAACAATTCGTCAATCGGACACCCGGATCAAAAGTTATGCTTCCCAGAAGTTGACCTACTTTTGGAGGGAGTTGTAAATTTCAAAATTTAGTTGGAAGCCACCAAAAAGTGCTATTTATGACTATTTTGGGAACCCTGGGCGGTATTAGAGTTAAGGGGGAAAGTGTAGAGTCAAGAATAGTTGGGAAAATAGAAACCCTAGTTGATTTGGGGTTACAAAAGGCTAAAGATTCTAGAGCCTGGTGATGTGTAGCTGTAGTGTGTTGCAACCTGTGGAGGATTGATTCCTCTGATTGTAATGGAGCTTCTGTAATGTAATGAGTTGCCCAGATCAATAAAAGAAAGTTCTATTTTCTATGTTCAATTTTTGTTGTTGTGTGTTTTGTGATTTACCCCCTTCATCAAGTGGTATCAGAGCAAGGGTTCCTGAGTGTGTAGACAAATCGCTGACTGTGAGGTAGTTTGCACCAGGACCTGAGGTTGTGGGTTTGCTGCGGAGACCAAGATGCCTCCACAAATAAATCATGTTGGAAGGAATGCTTTCACGGAAGAGGGTTTTAGAGCCCTGCAAAGGCAGATCGATGCATTGCAAGAGGAGCTGCGAAGAGGGTTTGAGCCGAGAACAAGAGAAGAAAGTGAGGATGAAGCTGAAGAAGAGCTATCCGAGGAGGAACAAGAAGCTGCAGGAGATCCTGTAGAAGTTAGGTTGTTGAGGGCCATTTTGAAGATTGAAAAGAGGCCTAGGATCAAAGTTTCTACATATTGTAGAGATTTGAATCTGGAACAGCTTATTGATTGGATTAATGACATGGAGGAGTATTTCGAGTATGAAGATGTGGAGGACCCAGATTGGGTTAAGTTTGCAAAAACAAAGTTGAAGGGCCACGCCAGTATTTGGTGGAAGGAGATCCAATTAGAGAGGAACAGAAGAGGAAAAAGAAAGATCACCAGATGGGATCGGATGGTGGAGAAACTAAAGAAGCAGTTCATTCCTGTGGACTATGAGATGGAGCTGCTGAAAAAGCTGCAAGGACTGAAGCAAGGTAACAAGTCTGTCAAGGAGTATATAGAAGAGTTTTATAAGATTACTATTAGGACAGGCCATGTAGAGCCCAACAAGGAGAAGGTAGCCCGTTACATTAATGGGTTGAGGCCAAGTATTCAAGAGGAGTTAAGCCTGGTTAGAATGACCACTATAGAAGATGCATACCAGTTTTCCTTGAAGGTGGAAGAGAAGCTGAATAAAAGATTTGACAACAAGCAAAGGGGAAGAGGTCAAGGTGGAATGACTGGTGGAAGACCCTATGGAGGCCAAAATGAAGATTCAAAGAAAAGTGAAGAAGCTAGCACCAGTCGAAATCATAGAGGGGATAACGCTTACCACCCTCATGACCAATACAATGGTGAAAAAAGAGGAAGATGAAGAGGCCAACTTGGGCAAGGACCTGGAAGAGGAGGTTTCAGAGGAACCTATTTCCAATGTGGAGAAGAAGGGCATCGAGCATATGAGTGTCTGCAACATCAAGGAAGGACAGATAGAAGACCTGAAGGTAATGCGCGAGTTGCACATGTAGATGATGATGCATAGTCTAAGCATTTTGAAGATGCTGAAAGGGGAGAAACCCTAGTTGTCATAAGAACTTTGTTGAATGAGGAGAAAGAACCAAATTAGAGGAAGAGTTTATTCCGCACAAGGTGCAAATGTGAAGGTAAGTGTTGTGATATTATTATTGACAGTGGAAGCACTGAAAACCTTGTTTCAGAGGAGATGGTTGACAAGTTGAAGTTAACAAGAAGAAAACATCCACATCCACATCGGATCACATGGTTGCAGAAGGACCATAGAGCTTTGGTCAATGAGTAGTGTTTAGTGAAGTTCAAGATTGGGGACTACCATGATGAACTACTGTGTGATATCATACCAATGGATGCATGTCATATGTTGTTGGGGAGGCCATAACAGTATGATAGGAGCATTGTCCATGATAGCCATGCAAACACATATTCCCTAACAAAGGATGGAGTTTGTGATAAGTTGAAGCCCTTGAAGGAGGTGGAAGAAAAGGTATGTAGTACTGCCAGAATTTGCTTGGTAGATGGTAGGAAATTTTTAGAGGGTATGAAGCATGAGCATCATTGCTTTGCATTGATTCCTAAGATTAGTCAAGAGAAATGTGAAGATGTACCAGCAGAAGTTTCAAATATGTTGGGAGAATTTCAGGACATTATCTCTGATAATGTACCAGAAGGTTTACCACTGGTGAGGAAGATAAGTCACCAAATGGATTTGATACTAGGAGCTAGTTTGCCGAATATGGCAGCCCATAGAATGACTCCAGCAGAGAGTGAAGAGTTGAATAGACAAGTTCAAGAGTTGTTGAGGAAGGGATTGATAAGAGAGAGCTTAAGTCTATGTGTGGTACCTGCAGTACTAGCATCAAAGAAAGATGGAGAGTGGAGAATGTGTATAGATTCTTAGGCCATCAATAAGATCACGATCAAGTACAGATTTCCATTAACTAGAATGGATGACATAATGGATTGTTTGAGTGGAGCCAAGTACTTCATGAAGATTGACCTGAAGAGTGGGTATCACCAAATCCGTATTAGAGAAGGAGATGAGTGGAAGACAACCTTCAAAACCAAAGAAGGTTTGTATGAGTGGTTAGTCATGCCATTTGGGCTAACCAATGCACTAAGCACATTCATGCGGCTCATGAATGAGGTATTGAAATTTTTTTGGGAAGTTTTGTTATTGTTTATTTGGATGATATTTTAATTTTTAGTAAGACTTGGGATGAGGATCTGATGTATATCAGAAGAGTTTTAGAAGAGAAGATGTTGATTAATCTGAAGAAATGTAGTTTTGCAAAGAAAGAGTTGGTATACCTGGGATTTGTTTGTTGTTATATGGAGCCTAATCAGACTCAGAGGTTATATTTACCCCACTTTTATTGGTGCGGTTTCCCCCCAAATTCCTACGGGGTCAAGGGGCAGTGCCCCTTGCGGGGGTTTGGGGGCAGCGCCCCCAAGGTGGGGTCAAGGGGTAGCGCCCCTTGCAGGGTCCAGGGGCAGCGCCCCTGGCGTGTTCCTTGTCGCGATACAGGGTGGGGTTGAGGGGCAGCACCCCCGTGGGGGCTCGGGGGCAACGCCCCCGAAACCTCACATGGTTTTTTATTATTTTATAATGCACCGGGAGTTTTTTTTTTCATTGACCGACATAAGAAAACCCTATTTTTGTAACTGACAAAAGGCTTAATAAATGCAGCCAAGGGTTAGGGTTTTGATATTGTATTGTAGCATTTTGTAGCAGAATTGAGTTGCAGGGATTGCTGATTGTAATCGGTTTGATTTACTGGATAATAATATTGGACTCTCTATTTGGTGGATGTAGCCTGAGTTTGGGTGAACCACGTTAAAACTTGTCTCTCGCTGTTATTATTTCTGTGTATTTCCATTCCTCTTTTTAATCTTTATTTGCATTTAATTGATATCTTCTTCTGGCTAACCCTAACAAGTGGTATCAGAGTGGGTTGTGTTTGATTATCGTCTGTAGGAAAGTCTCACGGTTGAGTGGGAGCAATGGCAGATGAGGGTAAATTAAAGGTCGATAAATTCAATGGGAAGAACTATCAGTTATGGAAGATGCAGATGGAGGACTACCTCTATCAAAAGGATTTATGGATGCCGTTGGAAGGAGTAGCCAAGAAACCGGCAACAATGTTTGATGAGGATTGGAATCTTCTTGACAGAAAGGCACTGGGAACCATTCGATTGTGCTTGGCACCATCGGTGGCATTCAATATAACGGAAGCGAAGACAACAGATGGTCTGATCAAAGCTTTGGCAAAATTGTATGAAAAACCCTCAGCCTCAAATAAGGTATTTCTCATGAAGCATTTGTTTAATCTAAAAATGGTTGAAGGAGGATCTGTGACAGATCATTTAAATGAATTTAATACGATTGTCAGTCAATTGACTTCTGTAAATGTAAAATTTGATGAAGAAGTTAGAGCTCTCTTGATATTATGTTCATTGCCTGAAAGCTGGGATAGCTTGGTAATGGCAGTTAGTAACTCTATTTCTGGTTCAACTACCCTAAAATTTGATGATGTTGTTGGTGTTATTCTGAGTGAGGAAATTTGTAGGAAAAGCTCAGGTGGATCCACATCAGGTAGTGTTTTGAATGCAGAAAGTAGGGGCATATCAAAGGAGAGAGGAAAAGGTTCTGGAGGTCATGGGAAGTCATGAGGAAAATCAAAGGACAAAAGTTCCCAAACTAGAGGACAGAAAGATTGCTGGTACTGTGGAAAACCAGGTCATCTGAAGAAAGATTGCTGGTCTCAGAAGAACAAAGAAGGAGACAAACAAGAAGGCAATAAGGAAGCAAATGTGGTAAGCAATAAGTCTGAAGATAATGCTTTGATTCTTTCCCTAGATAATGCCGATGATTCATGGGTTTTAGATTCAGGGGCCTCATTTCATGCTACGCCCCATAGAAGTTATTTTCTTGATTATGTCCAAGGAGATTTTGGGCTGGTTTATTTGGGAGATAATGAACCCTGTCAGATTGTTGGAAAGGGAAGAATCAAGATTAAGTTACAGAATGGAAATCATTGGCTACTACAAGAGGTAAGGCATGTTCCAAGGCTCAGTAGGAATTTAATTTCAGCAGGGCAGCTAACCGAACAAGGTTGCACTGTTACATTTACTGATAAAAATTAGAAGGTTTCAAAAGGTGCCTTAGTAGTAGCAAAAGGTGTGAAAGTAGGCACCTTATATCTTTGTACAGGTCATACTGTTCCTTCTACTTTAGTTGTTACAGAGAAAAAACAAACAGGTTCAGGAATAGTTGCCGCAGGTTTGCAGGAAGAGACTGGAAAAGTTGCTGTAGGTTCTGAGACAACACTGTGGCATAACAGACTTGGGCATATGAGTGAAAAAGGTATGAAGGTACTTCATTCTAAGAAAGTATTACTAGGTCTGAAATGTATTAATATGGATTTCTGTGAAAGTTGTGTGTATGGAAAACAAAAGAGAGTCAGTTTTCTCAAGGATGGGAAGCAAAAGAAAAATGAAAAATTGGAGCTTGTGCATACAAATGTATGGGGACCAACTCAGGTATCTTCTCTCGGTGGCTCTCGGTATTATGTTACATTCATAGATGATGCAACTAGGAAGGTCTGGATTTATTTCCTTAGATAGAAATCTGATGCATTTGAAACATTTAAGAGCTTGGTTGAGAATGAGACGGGTAACAGATTAAAATGTCTCAGATCTGATAATGTTGGTGAGTATTGCAGCAAAGAATTTGAAGATTATTGTTCCTTTAATGGAATTCGTAGGCAGAAAATGGTTCCAGGGACTCCACAGGAAAATGGAGTGGCTGAACGCATGAATAGGACAATAATGGAGCGTGCAAGGACCATGAGATTGCATGCTGGGATGCCTTTAAACATGTGGGCAGAGGCTGTCAACACTACTGTATATTTAATTAATAGAGGTCCTTCAGTTCTTTTGGGCTGTGGTATTCCAGAGGAAGCATGGACAGGCAAGAAGGTGAGTTATTCTTTTCTGAAAACCTTCGGCTGTGAAGCATTTGCACATATAGATTCTAAAAATAGAACCAAGCTAGATGGGAAATCAAAAAAATGTACCTTCGTTGGATATGGTATTGATGAATTTGGTTATAGACTTTGAGATTTTGAAAATCAAAAAATTGTGAGAAGCAGGGATGTTATATTCAATGAGAAGGTGTTGTACAAAGATCAGTTGCAACAGCATGAGAAGAAAGAAAAGGATTATGTGGTGCTGGATGATACTCCAAATAGTGATGTTCCAGTGGTTCCTCATGCTCCGCAACAACAACCAGAAATACCACAAACTCTAGTGAATGTTAGATGGTCAACAAGGATAAGTAGACCTCCTGAAAGGTTTTCTCCCTCTTTGTATTCTATTTTGTTAACAGATGCTAGTGAACCAGAAGGGTATGATGAAGCTATGCAGGTGGATACACAGGTTCAGTGGGAGCTTGCAATGAAAGAAGAAATGGACTCCTTGCTAAAAAATCAGACTTGGGAATTATGTAAGTTACCTGCAGGTAAAAAGGCTTTACCAAATAAATGGGTTTACAGGCTGAAAGAGGAAGATGGAGGTAAGAAAAGATTTAAGGCCAGGTTAGTTGTAAAAGGATTTGTACAGAAAAAGGGCATTGATTTTGATGAGATATTTTCTCCGGTTGTCAAGATGACTTTTATTCGTACTATTTTAAGTATTGTGGCTGCTGAAGATTTTCATTTGGAACAGCTAGATGTTAAAACTGCCTTTTTCCATGGCAATTTGGAGGAAGAGATATATATGGAACAGCCCCAAGGATTTGAGGTCAAAGGTAAGGAGAAACTGGTGTGCAGATTGAAGAAGAGTTTGTATGGCCTGAAATAAGCACCTCGGTAATGGTATTTGAAATTTGACAGTTTTATGGCTGAGCAAGGCTACAACAGGTGTAATTTTGACCATTGTGTTTATTTTAAGAGGTTGGATAATGATAGCTACATTATTTTATGTTTATATGTTGATGACATGCTTGTAGCTGGGTCTAATATGGATCACATAAGAGAGTTAAAATAGCAGTTGGCATAGTCATTTGATATGAAAGATTTGGGGGCAGCAAAACAAATCCTTGGTATGAAAATTTGTAGAGATAGGAAGAACAGAAAATTGACTCTATCTTAGGCTGCTTATGTTGAAAAGGTGTTGCAAGGATTCCACATGGAGAATGCAAAAGCTGTCAGCACACCTTTGCCTAGTCATTTGAAATTGACTAAGGACATGTGTCTTAAGACACAAGAGGAGGAAGAGAAAATGCCTAAGGTACCATATGCTTCAGTTGTAGGCAGTTTAATGTATGCCATGGTATGCACGAGACTGGCTATTGCACATGCTGTAGGAGTCGTTAGCAGGTATATGAGTCATCCCGAATTAGAGCATTGGAATGTAGTAAAATGGATTCTTAGGTATTTGAGAGGTACATCCAATAAACACTTATGTTTTGGGGGCTCTAATACTGATTTAGCAAGCTATGTAGACTCAGATTTGGCAGGAGATATTGATACCAGGCGGAGTACTACAGGTTATGTCTTTACTGTAGGAGGAACAACAGTGAGTTGGATTTCCAGGTTGCAAAAGGTGGTTGCTTTATTCACCACAGAGGCAGAATATGTAGCTGCAACAGAGGCAAGCAAGGAGATGATATGGCTGCAATCTTTCATGAAAGAATTAGGCACACAACAGGTTAACAGTTATTTGTTTACCGATAGCCAGAGTGCCATACATCTTGCAAAGAATTCTGCCTTGCATTCAAAGACCAAACACATACAGTTGAGGTATCACTTCATTCGGTCAGTGTTGGATGATGGACAATTATAGCTGGCAAAGATACATACAGATGACAATCCAACAGATATGTTTACAAAGGTAGTGACAAGGGAGAAGCTGAGCTCCTCTTCAGCTTCGGTTGGTGTTCTAGCCTGAAAACAACAAAAACAGAACAGCAGAGTCCAGGGTGCTTATTTCCAGTGGGAGCTACAGGGTCAGTGATGTTATGATCAGTCTCCAAGTGGGAGATGATATGGTGTGGAGTCTGATCAGTCTTCAAGTGGGAGATTGTTGTTATGTGGAGCCTAATCAGGCTCAGAGGTTATATTTACCCCACTTTTATCGGTGCAGTTTCCCCCCAAATTCCTACGGAGTCAAGGGGCAGCGCCTCTTGTGGGGTCCAGGGGTAGTGCCCCCATGGGGGCTCGGGGGCAACGCCCCTGAAACCTCACACGGTTTTTTATTATTTTATAATGCACCGGTAGTTATTTTTTTATTGACCGACATAAGAAAACCCTATTTTTGTAACTGACAAAAGGCTTAATAAAAAGCGGCCAAGGGTTAGGGTTTTGATATTGTATTGTAGCATTTTGCAGCGGTATTGAGTTGTAGGGATTGCTGATTGTAATCGGTTTGATTTATTGGATAATAATATTGGACTCTCTGTTTGGTGGATGTAGCCTGAGTTTGGGTGAACCACGTTAAAACTTGTCTCTCGCTATTATTATTTCTGTGTATTTCCATTCCTCTGTTTAATCTTTATTTGTATTTAATTGATATCTTCTTCTGGCTAACCCTAACATTGTTGTCTTAGAGGAAGGCCTTAAGATGGACCCAGAGAAGGTGAGGGCTATCATTGAATGGCCTACACCAAGGAGTGCTTTCGAGGTAAGATCTTTTCATGGTTTGGCAAGTTTTTACAGAAAGTTTATTAGGAATTTTAGTAGCATTTGTGTACCCCTAACTGAGACAATGAGAGGGGATAGAAAAGAGTTTAGATGGATTAAAGGAGTAGATAAAAGCTTTGATACATTGAAGCAGAAAGCCATAGAGCAACCTATTTTGGCACTTCCAAATTTCAATAAGGTATTTTAGGTAGATTGTGATGCTAGTGGTAGTGCTATAGGAGCTCTTTTGAGTCAAGAAGATAAGCCCATTGCCTGTTTTAGTGAGAAGCTTAATGATGCCAAGAAAAAGTATTCTATTTATGATTAGGAATTTTATGCAATAGTTCAGGCTTTGAAGAAATGGAGACATTATTTGTTGCCAAAAGAGTTTGTTTTATATACTGATCATCAGGCTTTGCAGTATCTTAATAGTCAAGGAAAGTTGAACCAGAGGCACTTAAAATGGGTTGAGTTTTTGTAGAGTTATACTTTTGTTTTGAAGCACAGGAGTGGGAAGTCCAACAGAGTTGCATATGCCTTGAGCAGAAGGCAAAATTTGTTGACAAAAATGAAGATAGAGGTTGTTGGGTTTGATGAGCTCAAAAGTTTGTATCCTGAAGATCCAGATTTTGCAGAGGCTTGGAAAGCTTGTTTGGAACCTGTTACTTTGGACAGGACAAAATGGTTGGATTTCATAATTCAAGATGGCATGTTGTTTAAAGGAAGCTAGTTGTGCATTCTAAGGAGTTCCATGAGAGAGAACTTGATTAAGGAGAAGCATAGTGGATGATTGGCTGGACACTTTGGTCAAGATAAGACCATTGCTATTGTCGGTGAAAATTATTATTGGCCACAATTATAACAGGATGTGAGGAAATTTGTGCAAAGTTGCTGAGTGTGTCAGATGGTAAAAGGAACAAGTCAGACTACGGGGTTGTATCAGCCACTACCTATACTCGAGAAGCCATGGGATGATATTAGTATGAATTTTGTTCTTGGTTTACCAAGGACACAGAGAGGACATGATTCCATTTTTGTGGTGGTGGATAGATTCTTGAAGATGGCACATTTCATTCCTTGCAAGAAGACTAATGATGATGTTCATATTGCTGAATTATTTTTCAGAGAGGTGGTGAGATTACATGGTCTACTAAAAAGTATAGTTTCAGATCGAGATACCAAGTTTGTTGGTTATTTCTGGAGGACATTGTGGAAGAAGTTAAAGATAGATTTGAAGTTCAGTTCTACACACCATCCATAGATTGATGGACAAACAGAAGTGGTGAATAGGAGTTTGGGTAACCTGCTACGATGCTTAGTAGGAGATAAGCCCAAGGGATGGGATTTGATTTTACCATAGGCATAATTTTCTTACAACAATTCTATCAATAGGAGTATTGGTAAATCACCATTCCAGATTGTATATGGCAATAGTCCAAGAAATGCTTCATATTTAAGGAAGCTAGACAAAGGAATAAAGACAAGTGCCAAGGCTGAAGACTTTGTAGAACACATGAAGAATTTGCATGAAGAGGTGAGGAAGCACATTAATAAGATGAATATTCAGTACAAGGCTAAGGTAGATCGGAAGAGGAGATATAAGGAGTTTCAGGTAGGAGATGAAGTCATGGTTCACTTGAGAAAAGAAAGGTTCCGGAACAATTGGAACATACAATAAGCTAAAAATAAAGAAATTTGGACCATGCAGAATTTTGAAAAAACATGATTTAGGAAATGCATATGAGGTGGAGCTGCCGAGTGGAATCAACATTTCCCCTGTTTTCAACATTGTTGATTTATCATAATATCATGAAGGTGGAACAAAGGATGGACCAACAGAATAATAGTGGAGTATTCCAACATCTACTTCAACAGAGGAGATAGAAGAGATCTTGGATAGCCGTGTGGGGAGAAGTACTTGGAACAAGTAATATGAAGAATATCTGGTGAAATGGAAAGGAAGGCCTGTTCAACCTTTGGGTTTTCCTCAAACAAACACCTAAGATGTGACAAGGTCACTTCTCAAATTACCCTGGGTGTCTGATGCAGGAGCATCCAATGGTGTAAGGGCAATCTTGCATCACCCAAAAAGATGTTGCTTCAAAATCATTACAGTTGTTTTTATTTCTTTCCATAATTAGTATTTCTGGTTCCATAATCTCTTGAATAGTGATGTAGGACTTTTAGTTTTTCTAAAACTGCTAAAAATAGCAAACTGCCAATTTTAGAAAGTTTACCTGCCATTTAAGGAAAGTTTGCATTTGGGCATGGATTGAAGAAAAAACTTACAAAAAGTTACATAACGGAAATATAAGACCTTTAGCGAAGGAATTAGGCAAAGATCATTTGTGAGATGAAAGATATTAAAGTTTTTATTTTCTGAAAAGCCCCTGAAAATTTTCAAAATGAGATATGAGGCACTAAAACATCCCATAACATCTAGAAAAGTTGATGGAAATCTATTTATGGATTTCCAGCATGATACTTCACATCATGAGCTTTCCAGCGCTTAAAACGGTTTGTCAATCGGACCCCTGGATCAAAATTTATGCTTCTCGGAAGTTGACCTACTATTGGAGGGAGTTACAAATTTTGAAATCTAGCTGGAGGCTGCCAAAAAGTGCTATTTATGACTATTTTGGGAACCTTGGGCGGTAGTGGAGTTAAGAGGGCAAGTGTGGAGTCAAGAATAGGTGGGGAAAATAGAAACCCTAGCTAATTTGGGGTTACAGAAGGTAGATGATTCTAGAGTTTTGGGAGAGGAAGCTGTAATGTATTGCAGCCTGTGGAGGGTTGATTCCTTTGATTGTATTTGAGCTTCTATAATGTAATGAGTTGCCCAGATCAATAAAAGAAAGTTTTATTTTCTATGCTCAATTTTTGTTGTTGTGTGTTTTGTGATTTACCCCCTTCATCACATACGTTAGACAAGGTTGTATTACGCTCAGTGCATTTGACACATCATCACCCTAGTCCTTATACCTTGGTGCATAACGTCAGGTGCTATATCAAACATTAGGTTGCTCAAAGTTTAATCAGCATAACTCCACTTCCTTCCCTTTGTTTCCTTTTTCAAGAGCATATCCATCTCCTTCGTCCCTGCATATCCTCTTGAGGGGGCATCATCTATCCAGTCCTTCATTTTTATGAGCCCCATCCAAAACCTATGTTTTAATCTTCTTTGAAACGACATTGCTTCGCAACATCTTGCTTCACAACATCGTCTCAAAGAGGGGCAAAATGTAGACGTCAAAAATTGACCAATCGATAAATTCTCTATGTCATGAAATTTAATTAATTTTAATTAATTAATTAAATGTCTCTTAATATTTAATCCACCCTTAATCTCCCAAGGTTTAATTAATTTTAATTAATTAATTAAATCTTTTCAATTTTACCATATCTCGTGAATAATAAATTAAAATTAATTTATTATTTACTATACCTAAAATCCTCCCATAAATAAAAAAATAAGATTAATAAACTTAATTTATTATTTACGGTTCACATAACCAAAAACCCGTTATTAACCTACCTTTTACCATTCACCTAACCAAAAAGCCATTCAACTGCTTGAACCAACTTTTATCAAAATGTTATAAAAATCAACATCATACTTTCATTTACCTTCCCTGGAAAATTTGATATTAGAGTTATGTATCTTCCGAGAAACCACATTTAACACCTTCGGTAACACATTGTTTGGTTTCTGCATTTAATTTTTCATCTGTCTATAGTTAACTTTAATCTTGTCTTGTGATGGGCCATTAAATATGAGTTTAGGGTTTTGAAATCTTTGAAATCTATTTGCAATTAATATTTTATGCTACAAAATTAACCAAAATCAAATCAACTTCTTGTGATCTATATTTCAATTACGTACATACCAAGAAACTTGGCATCTTGATATTGTTGAGCTTCTATTTTAGAATCTTACCACTTCCTAGTTTCATAACCAATAAAGGAGTGAATTTTGCTTTTCCAAAATTGCAAGTGATTTTATATTTATAGCCCTACTCTAGATGTAGAAAGAAATGCCAGTTGTTTCTCTAAGATTGTTTTATTAGAAAGAAGAAATCTTGCTATCTTTCTATAATCTCTTTGATGTGTAATATTAAGATATTGTTTTTTTCTCATTTTAAACATATTAGGGTTGCCTTACAATAATATTAGGGTTTCCTTTTAATTCAAGGAACACAAATCTATTGGCAAGAGACACTATGTGGCTTCATTATTGTTGTCATTGATGACAACAAAGTTTATCCCACACATCCGTAGCACATAGTATGTCTATACTGGAAGTCAGATTGAAGAGTGTTTTGGTCCAGTAAACAAGAACAAAGCATGCAACAAGGTCTGACAATCAGGTCTGGATCTCTCAGAGGATGTATCTGATGCAGAGCCTTAGTTAGCAAGACTCTTTTCATCGGTGAATGCCTACAAACTCAGGCCGATGCACCGATGGACACCCTCCAATACTTCAGCGTAACTTCCCTCATCGGCGAGCTCCTTGCTTGTGCTCCCGATACGCCGATGGATCGACTTGTATGTGCTTTAGCTGACTTGCAATCATTGGTTTCCTTTACCGTCGCTACCAATCACCCTTTGTATCTGATACAATGCACATCCTCAATGTACATTCCAAAGATGCATTCTCAACATGCATTTAGAATATACATTCGGTGGGACCGACCCTTGACCTTTGCGATATGCCGATACACTATCGGCCAGACTTCCAATATCAAAAGCTTTCAACCTTCTCTCTCCGACACCTCTAGTCCTCCTGATGCAGAACTTAACCCTCGCCATTCTCAACCGGTCATCCAAAGTATGATCAGGTGTATCACCGACGATCAGAGGTAAACCAATGTATCTAAACATGGTTTCCTTATCAAAGGCTCTTCAACAGATCTTTTCCTGACTTCCTGTGCCGGTCATACAAAGCACCTTTGGCTTAACTGTTGATCCTCCTATGATGGTCTTGACCCCTGTAACTCCTCAACTACATAGATCTTCTACTCCACCAACCTAGCACATGACGATGCTAGGATCTCTTAGCACCATTGTACACGATCCTACAGACACAACACCCAAACAAACAAAACAAAAAAATGAAGGAACTGTGCAACCATTCCATCAATTTTGAAGAAATCTAACCAGTGGAATGGACTAAGAATCCATCTCGACCACAAAATAGAAATTTGATTTATATAGAGAAAACCTAACGAATTTGGAATGATAGAAAGATACACAAAACATGAATTTGTTTATTTTCCAGAAATGTGCGTACACAGATACCCTGTTTCACAATTGCATATCACACTCCTCTTCGATCTGATCTGATTACATTTGATCTACTCTGGGCATTTATCTACTCACCCTGAGTAGTACCAACCCGACTCCAAGCGGCTGGGAGACAACCGTCTAACAACCTCCAATTGCCCTATTTTGGATTATGTGATTACAAATTGACAAGTGTCCTTGGGACTTACAAAATGAACCTAGATACAAACTAAAATGACATGCATTGGTCAAATAGACCTTATTACATGAATGGTCTTCTAGAACCTTATTGGAAACAACAAAAATGAACATCAGACACATCATGAAGTTAAATGCCTCATGGAGGCCACTGTGGATTAGGTGCTCCTGCACCATACACCCCACCGAGAAAAGAACTCATGCCCCATGAGTTAATTCTTTGTCTTGTTCCACCTTTATCCTCTGCTATCTCATGTATTACCCATGATCTCTGGACTGCAACCTACTTCCATGGAATCAAAGACTCATGCCTAGCATTGGAGGCTCTACTCACACCTTGCCATGAGTGAGTGCCTGCAACCAGACCTATCCTTCGCTTGCCATTCTTTCTTACTATCATCTCTACCTAAACACCTGCATTAGAAATGGTTAATGCTTCTTGTACTACTGCTATGGCAGAATATGTTTGCCTTTCAACTCTTGTTGGTTCTAGAGGACAAACAATAGTCCCTACTATGATAGCATCCTTGTCTTTCGAATCAACTTGTGGCTGCTTCCAGACCTGCTCTTTGACCTTCTGCTGATCCATCTGATCTCCATCATTCAAAACTAAAATCACCTTTAAACTTTTATCCTTAGCAACTCTACTCCCTGAGGTATCCTCAACTTTCTTTATGTCTGCTTCATTGAGCTTCACAAATTCTTTCTTACCCACCAAAATGACCTTGGCTGCCTTCTTTGCTTCAGCATCCTCCTGCAATAGTGTCATCACAAAAGTTCTCCCATCCTTCTTGATGGTGTAGGTGTTAGCATATCCATCATATAATGCTTGCCTATCAAATTGCCATGGCCTACCTAAAAGTAGGTGACAACATTCCATGAGCAAAATGTCACATAAAACCCTATCCTGATATTCTCCAATCTGAAAATCAACATATGCTTGTTCATATACCAAAAGTGATGGACTATCACTTACCCAAGATGCTTTGTAAGGGGTTTGATGAGGAATCCTTTCTATGTTTAATTTATCCACCATGTCTCTAGACACCATATTATCTGTTGAACCAGAATCTATTACTACCTTGCATATTTTACCTTTGCTTTTGCAATTGGTCCTAAAAAGTACTCTCCTTTGTATCATGTCCTTGGATGTCTTCAAGAGTGTTCTCCTTAGCATCAATGCTTCTCCATCTTGAACTGGGACTGCACTCCCAATTGGAAAGTTAACACTTTCATCTACCTCCTCTTCTTGCACATATTGAACCCTCTTTTCATTCTTCCTATTACCTCCTGATGGTGAACCTTGCCTTTCTGGACATTTGAATGCTGGGTGACCAATTTCATTACAATGATAACATCACCCAGTGAAAACATTAGAACCTCTACCACCTCCAAATCTACCTCTTGTGGCTCTCCATCCACCCTTGAAATCAGTCTGCTCTTGTCCTTTACTAGTCTCTTCTCGGTTCTCATTAGCTTGTCTTGTTGTAGGGGCTGATCCTCCCCCTCTTATATTGCTACCTCTTCCCCTCATGGACTTATCTTGTCTCGTTTTCATCTTCTCCTCAATCCTGACTGCCATTTGATAACATTCTTCTACACTCCTATGGTTAGCCAAAACTAATTCATCTTGTATATTCAATCTCAAACCAACCAAGTATCTAGCAACCTTTTCAATCTCATTCTCATGATGACTAGACATCATACTTAATTTATAAAGTTCCTCAGTATATGCTTTCACTTCCATTTCTTTTTGTCTTAAAAATTGAAGCTTTTTAAACATTTGAACTTCATAATCCTTGGGTAAGAATTTACCCTTGATTCTTGCTACCATCTTGTCCCATGAAGAAATCTTTGACTTTTCCTGCTTTCTCCTCTCTGATTGCAAGTAATCCCACCATACCAAGGCATGACCTCCTAATTTGGTTTTTGCAATCTTTACTTTCTGCTCCTCAGGGACATCCTCACATTCAAAATGATTATCTAACGCAGCAATCCAATCAAGTAACTCTTCCTCATTTAAACTTCCACTATACTTTGGAACATCAATCTTTACCTTCAGTTTGTCATTCCTGACTGCCCTTAACAGTTTTACAAATCTCTGATCTTTAGGATCCAGATCTTCATCTACATCTTCAAATTCTTCACCATCCTCTTCTTTTTCTGATTCACTTTCTTCCACTTCTCTTCTTTTATTCGTCTCCAAGGCTGCAAGCCTGGCTTGAAGGGCTTCTATAAGCTCTTTCATCTCCCTCATCTCTTTAGCATGCTTTTCCTTCATCTCTTGCAACTCTCTAGCAGTGCCAGCATTTTTCAGAGGCATCTTGCTAACTTGTTTCTGTAACCTCTCAGTTCTTCTACTTCTACCTTCTCAATGACAGAACCAAACACACAACTGCCCAGACCTCTTGTTGGGCTTTGATACCAATTTGATGCAGAGCCTCAGTCGGTAAGACTCTTTTTATCAGTGAATGCCTACAAACATAGGCTGATGCGCCAATGGACACCCTCCAATACTTTAGCGTAACTTCCCTCATCGGTGAGCTCATTGCTTGTGCTCCCGATACGCTAATGGATCAACTTGTATGTGCTTTAGCTGACTTGTGATCACCGATTTCCTTTACCCTCACTACCAGTCACCCTTTGTATCCGATACAATGCACATCCTCAATGTACATTCCAAAGATGCATTCTCAACATGCATTTAGAATATACATTCAGTGGGACCGACCCTTGAACTTCGCGATATGCCGATACACTATCAGCCAGACTTCCAATATCAGAAGGTTTCAACCTTCTCTCTTCGACACCTCCAGTCCTCCTGATGCAGAACTTAACCCTCGCTGTTCTCAACTGGTCATCTAAAGTATGATCAGGCGTATCACCGGTGATCAGAGGTAAACCAATGTATCTAAACATGGTTTCCTTATCAAAGGCTCTTCAACAGATCTTTTCTTGACTTCCTGTGCCGGTCATACAAAGCACCTTCAGCTTAACTATAGATCCTCCTCTAATGGTATCAACCCCTGTAACTCCACAACTACACAGATCTTCTACTCCGCCAACCTAGCACATGACGATACTAGGATCTCTCAGCACCATTGTACGTGATCCTGCAGACACAACACCCAAATGAATAAAAAAAATAAAAATGAAGGGATTGTACAGCCATTCCACCGATTTTGAAGAAATCTAACCAGTGGAATGGACTAAGAATCCATCTCGACCACAAAATAGAAATTTGATTTATACAGAGAAAACCTAACGAATTCGGAATGACAGAAAGATACACAGAACAGGACTTTGTTTATTTTCCAGAAATGTGCATACACAGATACCCTATTTCACAATTGCATATCACACTCCTCTTCAATCTGATCTGATTACATTTGATCTGCTCTGGGCATTTATCTACTCGCCCTGAGTAGTACCAACCTGACTCCAAGCAGCTGGGAGATAACCGTCTAACAACCTCCAACTGCCCTATTTTGGCATTATGTGATTACAAATTGATAAGTGTCCTTGGGACTTACAAAATGAACCTAGATACAAACTAAAATGACATGCATTGGTCAAATAGACCTTATTACATGAATGGTCTTCTAGGACCTTATTAGAAACAACAAAAATGAACATCAAACACATCATGAAGTTAAATGCCTCATGGAGGCCACTGTGGATTAGGTGCTCCTGCACTAGTATCTCAGCAAAGTGCGGACTTGGGGAAGTCAAGAGGAGTACCATGACTACTACATTCCAAAGATTGAGCCTCCAGTGATGAAAGAGTGAAAAGATATGAGCATCTAAGTGTTGGGTTCTTGACAGGTAGAGGAGACTGAGGAAGAACTGATTGGTAGAGCATCAGACTTTGATCCAGATAAGAAATTGATGGTGGTCAAGCTAATTGAGAGATCATACATGGTTGGCCGACATGATTGATGACTTCCAAGTTTATGTCTTTGATAAGAATCACATATTAAGCGTGGATTCAGTCGACAGATCAGTATCTTGAAAATATCTTGGGTATTCCGGTTGCCGAGTAGAAAGATGTTGAAATCCTTGGTGTGGATATATATACCAGATGAATTTCGGTATGAAGTAGTGTTGGGAATAGGTTAGTGTGTGAGGAAAGGCAAAGAGAAGTGTGGAAGCAGGAATACAAATTTGGTATGTGACAAAACAGTAGCATTAGAGCAAAGGAAGAATGAAGTGCATTAGATCAGTAGATTGAGCCTAAATGGAACTGAACCTCAGTACATGTGGATGCCTCTCATCAGTTCAAACACCTGGTTACTTTCTATATACCTTGTAGACAGTGAGTCTCTTGTAGGCAGCGTGCCTCTTGTGAGCAGTGTGCTCGAGAAGTGAGCCCTAATTGGCAAGTGCCATTTTGTACTTCTTATTTTTTTAACAGAGAATACAATCTTGGGTTAGTCACCCTGTGGTTTTTCCCTTAATAGGGTTTTCCACATAAAAATCCTTGTGTTATGTGTGTTGATTTTATTTCCGCTCTCATGATTATGTATGCTCTTATGTTTTGATGTTGCATTAATATAAAAGAAGAAAAGAAACTTAAGATATTTAAGACAACTGATTCACCCCCCCTCTCAGTTATCTACCTTGTTCTAACAATTGGTATCAGAGCTAAGTTCCTCCAATTAGAGCCTAACTGCTTGAGGAAGATCTGGGAATCTCAATGGATATGTATGGTATGAGGGAACAACTTCAGTCTGCCCTAGATGATCTTGAGCAATCTCACTCTGAAGTCAATAACTTGAGGAAAAGACTCAAACAAGCTGATGATTTCACAAATGAACTAAAAGAAAAACTAAGTATCTCTGTGAAAAAGAGAAAGGAACTACTTCAACAATTAGCAAGTCAAAGTGAAGCCAATGATACTAATGAAGATCTGAATGAGAAAAACAAGCTATGTGAGAAGCTATCAAAATAGGTCATTATGGTAAGACATGAAATGGAATAAGGGGTTATGAGATTCACCAAGAGATTGAAGAAAAAAGAAAAATTGAAGATAATCTAAAACAATCTCTCAAGGAGAAGTCAGAAGACTGCCACAAAATGGATAGAATAATCAGGCATCTGGAATCTAATCTTGAAGAAGCTAGAGATAATGAAGAACAACTTGAGAATCAGAGAGACACTCTTAAAAGGGATCTTCAAACAACAAATGAATACGAAGAGAAATTCAAGATAAGCTCTGCTCAACTTGAAGTTCTTGAAAGCCAAAAGATGGTAGATGACAAGCATGGCTTGGGTTATGAGAAAGGTGAAAGCTCTGGATCTAGTCAGAAGAACTCTGGATTAGGAAATCAAAGAAATAGGCCTAGAAGACCTTCGGTAAGGCAACCAAATACTCAAAGATATCCATCTTTCAATGGATACTACTACAATTACAACAACTTCGATCATAAAGCAACTCAGTGCAAAAGAAGAATGAATCAGACTAATTCATCCTTCTCCGGACAGTGTTTCAACTACAAAAGGTATGGTCACAAATCTCATGAATGTAGAAATATGCAAATAAACAATTCATTCAATGGTAGATGCTTTGTATGCAATAGAATGGGACATATGGCTAATCAATGCAGATCAAGAGGATATTAGTCAAATATACAAAGAAATGTTATTTTCTACAACTGCAATAGATCCGGTCATATTGCCAAATTCTGCAGAAGTAAGAATCAGGATAAAAAGGGTCCGGTGCATCATAATCAAAATCAAGACAAAGGAAAAGGAAAAGTGAATGCAGATGAAGTTCAAAGGGAGATGAACAAAATTTGGGTGAAGAGAAGTACAGAAAATGTTGGGGATGGATCTGCACTAGAATCTAGTGCTAATATTCCTTCCAGAAAAAAAATAGATGAGCTCTGGCTCAGGGGGAGTCATAAAGGAAAATAAATTCCCCCAGCTAGTCAATTGGTGCCTAAAATTGGCACATGAAGTATTGCGGATTGAAGAGTTCTCAAAGAGATATCTAAATAACCCTCGGTAAAAATATGAAAGATCCACAAGGAGATTTGAAGAGTCTAATCATCCAAGATTGATTTGGTTTGACAGCCTTCCGGTAAAAATAGGATTTTCACAGTTAGATCCGGTATGATTCAAAATTGAAATATCTTGATCTGTGGATAAATGGCATGATTGGAGGAAGGGAGATACATTGTAAATTATCACTAAGAATAATCCTAAGTGCATCTTAGTGATTTGGAAGGATCTCTCTCTCAAAACAAGGTCAAAACAAGGGAACCAGAATGACTTAAGGTGTGCATTTATTGAAACATGAAATTAGGGTTTGCGCAGAAATATAAGGGTTCTTTTATTCATCATTTGCACATTTGTTTGTGAAAATAAGAAAGGAAGAGCTCTACAACAAGATTATTTCAACTCTCTCAAAGATCAACGCCGAATCTGATTCAACCAACGATCTTTTCTGGTTCATTTTGTGAACCCTAGAAGTGTAAAAAGGTATTTCCATTCTTGAATATCCCTCTCTGAATCTTTTGCAAGATGGCTACTCCAAATGTTGTTAAGATCACTAATAGGCTGCGCCCAAAGTTTAAGAAACACCCCTACAAATCCCTAGAAGTTGATCCCTTAGGCACATTTTCTAGCATTCCGTATGGGGTTCTGCACGTAGAAGATGTTATGGTATACATCCATGCAAATATTGAGGAATTTGGAGAATCAAAGTTGATGGATATCTACCATAAACAACTGTAGACACCCAAATTTGTCCATGTCTAGCGACACCTTGTTACATCCCTAATCCATTATCCAATTAATTAAATAAATTTTATTTATTTAATTAAAATCCCATTCTCATTCACTTAGCCAATTAATTAAATAAATTGTATTTATTTAATTAATTCCACATCATGTCTTATCTCATTTTATGCATTTATCATATTAATTAAATAAATTTTATTTATTTAATTAATTTTCAACTCATATCCCACTAATTCAAATACTTTATTTGAATTAAGCCTTTATCATTTATCACATTTCAACACTTGTCCATTTCCCATTTATCATGTGTTGTAAGACAACTTTCATTTAAAATCCTTCACATGTACAACTAATTGGACCTAAATTTAGTAACTTTCAATCTGAGCCATTCACATAGCCTTTTAATCTCCACCGTTGATTGATCTTGGTTGAGTCCTATATAAACAGCCTCTCATTCCATATGAGACATCCAGAGATCCAGAGATATCCAGAAATCTAGCAATCCAGAAATCCAGCAATCCAGCAATCATATAGCAACTCCATTATCATCTTGAGCATTCGAGCATTTGAGCTTTTATCATCCATCAATGGCAGCTTTCAGCTTTGTGATTGTTTATCGTTGAAGAAGCAGTCCACATTTCCCTCTCAAACAAGGAATCGCACGGTCTAGGTGATGTTATGCTTGCATTGCATTGTTCTTTTGGTTTCATTTAGATTAGATTCCTTGATGATGGTAGGGTTAGGGTTTCATGACTATGTCTGATCTTCCACATCTGACTTTCACCTATCACATTTTGGCACGCCCGGTGGGACTCACGTCCCTGATTAACTTCATTTTTTTTGGAGTTGTTTCCTTGAAGATCAGATTTTGCAGGTGCTCGCAGAAAATTCCAGTCGCTTTTAAAGGAAAATCCACCGCTTCGGGATTTCTGCGTCGCTTCTGAGC
Source organism: Cunninghamia lanceolata (assembly GCA_027924645.1). NCBI lineage: Eukaryota > Viridiplantae > Streptophyta > Pinopsida > Cupressales > Cupressaceae > Cunninghamia > Cunninghamia lanceolata. Next base: position 15,139,336 of record BSBN01000803.1, read on the forward strand.
TGGATCAGGCCGCATATTCCTCTCTGGATCGCCTTTGACCTAACAGTCGTCGCCTTAGGTAAAACGCATCGCTTTTATCATTAAACTGATCGCCTAGGACTGTATTTGCCGCTTTTGATCTAACAGCCACCGCTTTTGCGCATAATCAGATCGCTTTTAATCTAACAGGGGTCGCCTTTGCACAAATCCGCATCGCTTTTGACCTAACAGTGCACGCTTTTGTCCTGATATGATACGCTTATGAGCTAATCATATTCGCCTGTGCAGGTTAGGGTTTTTGATTTTTTTTTGCAGAGACAGGTCGCTTTCGATTTCCAACAGGCCGCTTCCGGTATAGTGCGATCGCATATGAGACGACAGACGCCACTTTTGCATATATTTGTGTCACTTATGGACTAATATTATTCGCCTGTTAGGCTAGGGTTTTTGTTTATCGGCTGTGTTTTGCAGAAACAGGTCGCATCCAGCCCTCAACCGATCGCTTATGGAAAATATGCATTGCTTATGAGCTAACAGGCGTCGCATACTGTGTTCTTGCGCGTCGCATATGATCCGCAGTCTTTCGCCTCTGTCATAATAGAGGTCGCTTTTGAGCAACAGTGGGTCGCATCTGGTAAAGCTCTGTTGTTTTCCAGCCTGTTTCAGTTCCAGTTTGATTTTTGGCTATTAACTGGGTATTTGCGCAGCATCTTATCGATCTGTCCAAGAAAGGAGGTTATCAAACTACTGACATATCTGTTGCAGGTTCGATCGGTCCAAGATTTGTGGTTTTTTTCACTAAATTAGGCATATTTGGGCTTGGTGCTTAAAATGAATTACTGTTTGCTCCGTGCTTGATTTATCTTTTTGATTGCTTGCATGTGCCTGATTGTAACCCAAATTTAATGACAAAAGTATCCTCTCCCCTTGCCTATCAAATGGATCTTGGGTGCATGAGAACCTGTCATTATCTTTAGAGGGCCTGCCTTCCCGGTGTGAGAAGGGATACGACCCAAGCGGTAACGGGCTAAAGCTAAGTCCTTCCGAACCGCTATATAAGAAAAGTGTTTGTGTCGAAAGCCACAAACAACGGGTGCAGTTGTGTTATACCGACAGCCAACCTCCCCCAAAACCCTCCAAGGCGCAACCCTTGGAGGCTGGGAGACTCCATAACGGAGAGTAGCGCTGCCGCACGTATAGCCACCCGAACGGATGCCCTTATTAGCAACTTTGTGTAGTAGCCAAAAACCTTCTATCTGTTGACGCAGAGGGCAAAACCCTTGAAGCGGCCCCGATTCATGCGGTTCTTAGCTGAGGTAGCAGGGACAATCTAAAGGTTTGGAGAGGGTCAAGCCTTATAAGAATCTCGGATCTTGGTATGCGTGAGAAGTGTGTGCAAATGTAAGGAGGAGCCGGTGCTATCAAGATCCTGGAGCTACCCGCTTTGAATAGGCGCAGCTAGGGGATTCAACAGATACTGTCCTATCCTAGCCTAGGTTGTATCAGTTTGTGCTTATTGTGAGTGTGAGTGACTGTTATCATTGTTTTCTTGCTGAAAAAACTACAAAAATTAGACCACTGGTACACAAACACAGTCGCTTTTGAACCTAAACTGCTCGCACAGACTATCAACATCGCTTCTGAACTGTAGTGACTCGCATTCTGCCTGAACTGCATCGCTTTTAAACAACAACTGCCCGCATACTGCTTAAACAGAGTCGCTTTTAAACCGCAGTTGATCGCCTTTTGCTTAAACAGAGTCGCTTTTGAACCACAGCTGATCGCCTACTGTCTGAACCAAGTCGCATCTGATCTAGTACCAGTCGCATATTGTTTGAGCCAAGTCACTTTTAATCCACAGTTATCCGCCTGATTCCTGAACAAGCTCGCCTATGAACAACAGACTGTCGCCTTTAGGGATATCTGAGTCGCCTTTGAACCAACAGTCATCGCCTCTGGCATAGCATTCGCTTCTGGTTAGCACTGTCATTTTTCTGTCGAAACTAAACCAGGTCGCATTTGAGCTATCATTAATCGCCTTTAGCATCCTCTGAGTCACCTTTGAGCTATCATCAGTCGCCTGTAGCTAAAATTCTTGCAAATCTCAGTGCATCAGCTAAATCAGCCTCAGGCCCAGCTTGCTTGAACTTCAAACATCAGCTTTCAGACTTACCTTTGATCAACAGCAAACACCTGGACTTTGTCTCCTATTTTGAGCTTATCAATCAATCACAACTCATGAGCTTTTCCATCTTTTTGAGATCCCAACCAGCAAATCAGACATCAATCCAATCATTTCGATCAACAAACAACCTTCAGTTTTAGCTTCAGCCAACAAACAGCCTTCAGCTTTAGCTCCAGCAAACAATCTCTTTTTAGCTTTAGCTCCAACAAACATCAACAGCAAACAACCTTTCCCTTGAGTGATTAAGCTACCTCTAGGGACAACCAACAACAACTCCGCCAAACCAAATCAACCAAGCAACTTAGCCAAACTAGCAAAACCAAAACAACAACCAATCAACCAACTATCATCTTTTGGGTCTTAAAACTTTGACAAGCTCAACTTCATCATCAACATCATGCCTCAAACTAGGAGTCAATATCGAGCTGAAATAGAAGCCAAATTGAAAGCTGAAATGGATGCCAAATTGCAAGCTGAGATGAAACAATTCACAACACCTCTTAAGGACGCAACTCAATTCACAACTGGTATGCCTTCTCATATGTTTATACCTCAAGGGTACACTAGGGGCGAATCATCTTCACAACAAATGCACCCTCCACCATCCTTAGAAACTTTCGAAGAACAATCTCAAGACGACTCATCAGAATTTCAAGATACCTATCTATGGGACCAAGTTGAGAAACTCATGATATCTGAGCCTGATCGCTGTTTTCTCCAACTTGCTCGCATGGGTGCTAAACTACCTAAAGACTTTGATATATCCACTATTAGAGAGCACGATCCCAACACTACTGCTGTTGTTGCGAATAAACCATCTACTATAGTCACATCATCTCCTATTACCTCGCAAACACCATCCTCATTGCCTCTTGTTGCTTCATTTGAGTTACCACGATCAGAGCATACCTTAGAACCATTGATAGTGCCCACCAATGTGCTTCCTCTCATGTCACAAAATCTCAACATCCCACCTTTTCATGTCCCTCAACATATCTCTCCTTCTACCATGACTGTTTCCATGCCCCACGTCACACAAGCTGTCCATGTAACGCAAGCACAAACACTTCGAGCATCACAAGCAATTCCCATATCTTACGGTGTGCATACCTCTCAAACCATTCCAACAACACATGTCCTCCATGCTTCACAACCATTGCAATCTACCACATCTCATACACCAACTGCTAATTCCTTCATGTTATCCCATAATCCCAATGTTAGCCTTATTGACATGAGTGATCCCCTCATTTCTCAAGCCAATCCAAACAATAAGATCACTTATGTTGATCAACTTACATCCATGCTGTCCTCTTCTTCCAATCCTTCACACACTATCAATCCATCTTATGCTACCCAAGGCTTCTCTAATATCACCCAACACATGACATATACCAATCCTCATATTGTCCAAAATACCAAACCCAATGTTCACCCTTCTGTTGTATCTACCAATCCCTCCGTCACTTACCATGTCATGAATTCAATTCCAACTTCCCAACCATCTGCTACTATCAATCCCACATCCACTTCTCATGTAATGCACACCCACTTACCACTTGTGTCTCAAGGACAGCAATCCTCTAACACATACATGTCACATACCACTCCTTTGACATACATTGTGGGCACACAACCACAACAAACTGTCACAACTCCACATATACCACAACCGCAACCACAATATGTTTCATATCACACTCCACCCCCTTTGCAACAACAGCAGTTATCCTCAGCCGATATCCAACAGATGATCGATGAAAGGGTAGGACAAGGCAAGAAACCCTTCTCTCTCGAAAACATATGCGCTTATCCATTTGACAAGTCTCTTAATATGATACCTTTTCCGCCACACTTTGAAATCCCACAATTTGATAAGTACAAAGGGAAAGGAAATCCGGATGACCATCTTCGAGCCTTTTTCGTGGCATGTCTCGATGTTGCCTATGATGATACATATCTTTTGAGACTATTTCCTCGAAGCTTAGCAGGACAAGCTCTCGAATGGTTTTCCCATTTACCTCCAGGCATTAAGACTTTTCCCGAATTGGCAACCAAGTTTCGATCACATTTTGCCTTCAATATTGAACATGAGGTAAACATGAATGACCTTGTCAACAACAAACAACGCAATGGTGAAACCTTTTCCTCATTTACCCAACGATGGCGTAATATGGCTAGCAAATTATCATGGGAAATCCCTGAGAAACAACAGCTTGACATCTTTGTTCAAAATCTTCATCCTGAGCTGTCATTCCAATTACAATTGCAAAGTGCTAGCACCTTTGACGAACTAGTTTCCAAAGGAGTTATTATTGAACGAGCCTTAATTGCCAAAGGAACTATCAAGATCTTTCGTGATAACAAAGATTCTCCCCAAAATTCCAATGATAAGTCTCGCTTTTGGAACAAGAACAAGAATGTTGTCAATGACGGTATTGTTGATACAAAGAATATCCAAACTATGAGAGCTCCTATCAACATTCAAGCAGCCTCTCCACCAAGATAGTCTTTTCCACAACGAAGAAACCAACGCCAAACTTCTAATCCACGCCGACAATTTACACCATTAGTGGAACCCATGGAAGTTATTCTTCGAAAGCTGCTTCAAGCCGGAGATGTTATTTTACCCGATGCACCACCAAATGGCGAACCACTCTTTCGAGCTCCTTGGTACAAAGAGAATGAGTATTGTGATTACCATCGAGTTAAAGGACACAAAACAAATGGTTGTATGCGCTTAAAACATGTTATCCAAGACTGCATTGATCAAGGTCTAATCAACGTCACACCTTCAACACCTCAACCTGCTCAACAATCCACATCAAACTATGATCTAGAGACTTTCAAGAATCCACTTCCATCTCATGATCAGACAAATAACCTTCAAGCTGGAAATGCTATTCCCTATAGCTATGCATCATCTACCATTGGCCGCATTGACCATGCTCGCATTTCTACCATTACCGTCCAAGGAGCACCTGATTGTGCCGTAACCACACGAAGAGGTCGCGTTACCGTTCAAGGAGCACCTCCTCATCCTCTTCGACCTCTCTCTGACTATAACCTCTTGGATCACCTTGGCAAAACACCCGCACACATATCTATCCTTGAGCTGCTTCGCATATCCCCCGCACATAAAGCTATCCTTGATAAGGCCTTACAAGAATCTTCGGTGCCTAATAATATTAATATCACACAATTTCAATCCATGGTCGCTAGCATTGCAGCCCCTTGTCATTTAACCTTTTCTGACAAAGATCTTCAACCCTCCATGCATCCGTCACACAATGAGGCCCTCCATATTGAAGTATTTGTTAACCAACGCCGTATCAAACGAGTCTTGATAGATGGGGGAGCTGGTCTAAATATATGTTCTTTGAAACTTATCAAATAATTGGGATATTCTGAGAAAAATGTTGACACCTCCAAGGTTATAACTATCAGAGCATATGATGACGCTGAAAGAGATACTGAAGGGATCATCTTATTGCCTATTCAAGTTGGACCGGTCATTACAGAAACTCGCTGTCAAGTCCTTGATATTGATCTGCCTTACAACATCATCCTCGGTCGCCCTTGGATCCATACCCTTAAAGCAGTTCCATCTACATATCACCAATGCCTTAAATTTCCGCATAAGGGTGTTGAAGTTACCATTCAAGCTGATCCTAATCCATTTGAGTTTTGCCGTGCTTTTCAAGCTAAATATCAGAGTCCAAACCGTATCCCTCTCAACACCGAGGCATATCCATCATCCTCCTATGTCGACCCATCCGATCTCCTCAAGCCCTCATCTAGCAAAGCCGCTTCCAACCTCCATATCAAATATACCGAACATGGCCCTGGTGAGTACAAATTGCAGGAATCCTGTTGCGTTGGCACCCTTCCGTTATCTCCTAAATCCCACGGTAAGCTTTCTATATCTAAGCCCACTTCATCCTCCGCTGTTATCAGAGCTCCCCCTACCGTATTCATTAAAGGTGGTTTCTTGGATGACGAAGACATTGAGGACATAGACTCTTGGATATTCTTTGATGAAAATGACCAAGTCCAACTTGAAGTAGAGCGATACAACAACGGGTTTCGTATCATAAAGAACATGGGCTATAAAGGACATGGCGGCTTGGGATCACAGGAACAAGGACCTATTGAGCCCCTTATTGTGTCTAAGAAGTTTAATAAGCAAGGCCTTGGTTACCAACCGGAGGTACCGCGATCCAAAGACATTAAGTGTATTTCCGATATTGACGTTGGACCTTCTTCGGTAGGAAAGACTTCTAACTCGGATACCATCGACGACTCCTCCCTTCATATCACCGACCTCTTTCAAGAACATTCCATCTTCATGTTTTCCGCAATCTCTTCTAGCCATCACGATCCCTCCATTAGCCTCTCACTCGTATATCCTGACCTCATCGATTGGGACCAACAGGGGGCACCGATATTAGATACATTTGAAAATGACGAAGCCATTGCAGAATTCATGGGTTTGAGACAAGGTATCCCATTGGGTGATCACAAAGCAGGTTTCATGATGGAATTACCTAAACTAGCATATTTTGGCGGAAGTATCAAATCCTTCAGTCGCAAAAGTGAAATAAACAAAATTCAACAAAATAGGTCACTAGGTGAAAACCGCAAGGCGCCTCTTGACCGTGAAAAAGTAAAAATAAAGGACGTATCCGAAGGTGAAAACCTCTCTGAGGCACCTGAGGATGAGGGATTTGATCTTCCTGTCACCGTTGATTACCATGAGAAATCAACTGTGCTAGTTGAAAAATCACAAGACATGAACTTGGGAACAGAACAAAATCCGAAGATCACCTTTTTGGCAGCATCACTATCAGAGCAAGAACGAAAGAACTTCACAGCATTTTTCCTGAGACGAGCTATAAATTTTGCATGGACTTATGCCGACATGCCAGGACTAGATCCTTCACTTGTGGTACATCATTTAGCAGTATTCCCTGATGCAAAGCCTGTCAAACAAAAATTGCGCAAAATGCATCCACAAGTTGCCTTATTGGTTAAAGCAGAAATTCAGAAACTATTAGAAGCAAAGTTCATAAAGCCTATTGATTATCCAGAATGGGTTTCAAACTTGGTACCTGTAGCAAAACCAGATGGACGAGTTCGCTGCTGCACGGACTTTAGAGATCTTAACAAAGCATGTCCTAAAGACGGTTTTCCATTACCAAGCATAGACAACATTGTTGATCTTACAGCAGGACATGAAATGCTATCTTTGATGGATGGATTTTCTGGTTATAATCAAATCAGAATAGCAGAGGAAGATCAAGATAAAACGTCTTTTATTTGTCCATGGGGCACATATTGCTGGGTTGTAATGCCTTTTGGTCTCAAAAACGCTGGAGCTACCTATCAACGAGCCATGACAGTTATTTTTCATGACCTTTTTCATACTATCATGGAAGACTATGTTGATGACATCCTGGGAAAATCTAAGACAAGGGAAGGACATCTACAAGTATTGGCACAAATCTTTGATCGATTAGAGAAATACCAAGTCAGACTAAATCCAAAGAAGTGTGTATTTGGTGTAACATCAGGAAAACTATTGGGATATATTGTGTCTCGACGAGGCATAGAAGTGGACCCAGCTAAGGTAAAAGCTATCATAGAAATGCCTCCACCAACGAATCTCAAACAGCTCCGCAGTTTACAGGGTAGGCTACAATCTATCCGCAGATTTATCTCACAACTTGCAGATAAATGTCATCCTTTTCAGCATCTTCTTCGCAAGGGTGAACCTTTTAAGTGGGATGAAAAGTGTCAACAAGCTTTTGATAAGATAAAGGAATACTTGGCAACACCTCCTGTGTTAATACCTCCTGTACTTGATCGTCCATTACTGCTTTATATATCATCAACAACCGCAGCATTAGGTGCACTTCTAGCTCAACATGATGATTCAGGAAAAGAACAAGCCATCTATTACATTAGCAGAACTCTTGTGGGATATGAACTTAATTACTCATTCATGGAAAAAGCTTGTTTAGCATTAGTGTTTGCTTCCCAAAAGTTGCGACATTATATGTTGAACCAAACAACAAAGCTCATCTCTAATGTGGATCCCCTCAAGTATCTCCTTTCAAAAGCACTTCTCACAGGGAGACTAGCAAAATGGGTTATGATCTTGAGTGAATTTGACATACAATATGTGAACCGTAAAGCTATCAAAGGACAAGTCATTGCTGATCAATTAGCTGCAGCACCTATCACAGACATTCAGCCAATATATCCCGAATTCCCTGATGAAGGATTGTTTACTTTCAGCTCTCCAGCACGATGGCAGCTATACTTTGATGGATCATACACTCAACACGGATCTGGAGCAGGTATCTTGTTTGTCACTCCCCAAGGAGACTACATACCTAAATCATACAGAATAGCATTCCCATGTACCAATAACATAGCAGAGTATGAAGCTTTAATCACAGGTTTGCGCATGGCAGTACAATGGGCTATCAAACAGTTACGAGTCTTTGGTGATTCTCAGCTAGTTATCAAACAGGTCTTAGATGAATATCAAACAAAAGACGAGAAGCTTCTTCCATACAAACTAATGGTGGATGATTTCAAGCAATATTTCGAGGACATTACCTTTGAGCAAATTCCAAGACTACAAAACAGAGCAGCTGATGCCATGGCTATGATTGGATCTCTTTTAGACATGCCATCTAACACCCATAAATGTGAATTCTTGGTCGAACAGCTTTTGATCCCCGCATTTGAAGTTCCACAGTCTGAGCTCCTATGTGAGATTGTTGGTCCCAACTCGTTGTGGTACAAAGATATATACGAGTATCTCCGTAATCACACCTTGCCTCTTCAACTATCCAACACCCAACGTAAAACTTTTATCCGTCGAGCCTCTCGTTACACTATCTTAGGAGACACCCTTTATCGTCGGAGTCTTGATGGTATCCTTCTTAGATGTCTTGATTCTGAGGAAGCAAAAACGGCCTTACGTGAAGTACATGAAGGTGTCTGCGGTTCGCATTCCGCTGGCCCTGGCCTTGTTAAGAAACTTCTGCGAGCAGGATACTATTGGCCAACTATGGAAAAAGATGCCCAACAATTTGCAAAGCGATGTCTACAATGTCAGAAACATGGAGATCTAATACATGCACCAGCACATGAGCTTCAGCCTATTGTCACTCCATGGCCTTTTTCGCAATGGGGACTTGATCTTGTGGGTAAAATCCATCCTACTTCATCAAATGGTCATAAGTTTATTATCACTGCCACTGAGTATTTCACAAAGTGGGTAGAAGCCATACCAATGACCTACATCACAGGTAAACAAATAGCTAAATTCATCCTACATTACATCATCTGCCGTTATGGAGTTCCTCAAGCTATTGTCACAGATAATGGCCGGCCTTTCAAGAACCAAGAGGTTAGAGATCTTTGCAATAAGTTTCATATTCAACATAGGTTCTCTACGCCTTATTATCCTCAGAGCAATGGTCAAGCTGAAGCCTCTAATAAGACAATCATCAAGATCCTTAAAAAGACTGTTAACGAAACTGGTCGAGATTGGCATCTACAACTGCATCCTGCTTTATGGGCATATAGAACAAGTGTCAGAACTCCTACTGGCGCCACACCCTATGCTCTAGTCTATGGCACTGAAGCTATTTTGCCTATCGAGGTTGAGATCCCCTCTTTGCGCATATCCTTGCAACATACTATCTCAGATGAAGAATATCGAGTCTCCCGACTCCATGATCTTGAGCTCTTAGATGAACGCCGCCTTACAGCATTGAACCATCTTCAAGTCTATCAAAACCGGCTACGTCGCAGCTACAACAAAAAGATCAGAGAACGCAGATTTCAGGTTGGCGACCTTGTCCTTAAAGAAAACCAAAGGAATCAACAACATCGAGAGAAACAGGGCAAGTTTGAACCAAATTGGCTTGGTCCTTTCATTATCACAGCAGTTTATGGATCTGGTGCATACACTTTGTCAACACCTGAAGGCATTCCCTTGGATGAACCCGTCAACAGCGTTCATCTCAAGAAGTTTTATCCATGAATCTCAGCTATCCCACAAAAACACCAAAAAAACAAAAAAATCAAAATATGCCAAAAAAAAAAAAAAAAACAAACATAAGATAAATAATCCGTCCTCTGGTGAAAACCTGGTAAACAGGCGCCTTGGATAAGTACCATAGTGAAAACCTGACAAACAGGCGCTATGTGTAGTGACCAGCTTCCCTCACTTGTTTGGTTCGTTTGATCATTTTCCCCACTGCATCTTGTATAAGCTATTTTCATAAGCCCTTTCGCAATCTCACACATAGCCTTTCCTCTTCATCCTTTGCCAATGCTAGCTATCATATGTGAGACATTGTCGTGATATCTATATCTTTTGGCACCTTCGCATCTTGGCCACATCTTTTCTGCATTGTCGCTTCTGCATAATAAACCTCATCCCACGCTGGGGGCATTTGTTGAGTCTTATTTGGAAGTGGATCTTGTTATCTTTAGCTCATAACACCTTAAACAACTCAGCTTTCAACACAGCACACCTTATCAACTTCAGCCATGGCACATGTCCACCGACAACTATGACCTAACGACTTGCAACCAGGACTCATACCTTCACACTTCATCCACATTCATCCAACAATCGCACCAAACATCGCTTGATCAAACATCCAATCGATTAGCCACATCAATAAGAACTACATCCAGCTCTATCGTTGACGCCTTGATCCCGTGGATACAGGGTATGTAGGCAATCTGAGATGCGAAGGAAGCACTCTGATTCAGGCTAAGACGATAGCCCCTTTCATCATTCATCTTTCATCTTTCTTCTAAACATCCTTCACTCTTTCAGCTCAAATTCTTCTATCTTTCATCAATTACATCATCAATAAAACCCAGAACTACATATTCATCATGTCTCATCTTCATCGTAAATGTGCTTTGATCCCGTGGATACAAGGTATGTAGGCAGTCTGGAATACGAAGGAAGTTTCCAGTACTCAAGCACCGATGATCCCCCCATCTTCTTCATCTCCATTCATCATCCATCTTCTCCTCTTTGATCAGCTCAAACAGGACGCAATCCATGTGTATATTACAAGCTCCAGCACTTTAACCAATCATAGGTAAGCCAGAAGCTATTTGTCCGCATTGCCTTAAGCCAACATTTGCTATAGCAGTTTATCACCAACTTTAGCCTTCAACAGGATGTAGCTTTCCTCTTAACAAGGCGCCAGCTTAATCTATCCACGAGCACCCAAATTTGGCAAGAGAACGTGATGACAGTATCTTTTGTTTTATCTTTTGATTTATCTTTTGTCCCTTTTCTGTACCTAGTCAAGACTGCCTTGATCTATTTATATCTTGGTATGTTGCGATGAAGTAAGGACTGGGGCATGGTCATATAGCTTTCGTATGCCGTGTTTGCGGGATGATCTTATTCTCTTCCTATGCGTATTGGTATCTTGTACGTGTTGGGATTAGCATCTTACATATCAATATCTCTAGCATCTGAGAAGCTAAACAGTCTCTTATGCCTTTGAGACTATTCTATGTTAAGACTAACTCCATACATATAACCAGCAAGCTATCATTATGTGTAGTGGAGATAAGCTCAAACCATTGTTTGTAGCGTCAAAGTCCAACACTAGCTGTTATTCATATCTTGTGCATGTTGGCTCAACATCTTGACCACATGCGTTCAGACAAGATTGTAACACGTTAGTTACGCATTGGATACCTCGACACCTTGGTCTCTTATACCCTGGTGCATAACATCCATATGCTATATCAAACATAAGGACTGCATTTCTTTTCATTTTGAGCAATTACTTGAAAGCTGCCCATCATCATCTTATCTTATCCATTTTATCTATCCATTCGTTCCGTCATCCTCAGCCAAGATCAATCATCTCCATCATCCTTTGTCCATATTCCCGCTCCTGCAAAACAAGTGTTAGCCATACATACGTCCATTACATATCTTTTTCTTTACCATCTACCTATATGCATACATCTATCCATATCCTTACCATTTACATATTCATACATTTTCTATTCATTACCATTTGCATAAATATCCATCCATAATCCATATATAATCCATACACATAACATGCATAGCCATCATAATATCAACATCACAACCAATATAACATCATATAGATCGCCAAAACTGCTATATATATATATACATGTGTGTCAAAATACAAGTGTCTACAATACAAGCTGAGCCCTGAAAAGAATGAATGTACAACAATGGCTCTAGGCCTCATCATGATACAATGTCAACAAGGTATGCCCTAGCGACTACTGCCAGCTCCCTCACCCTGACCACCACCACCAACAGGTCCTGTACCTGGTCCTCCATCTCTCGGTGGCCCCATCACTGAAGCTACCGACTGAGATCCACCTGACCTCCGTGAGCTCGAAGCCCCTGACCTGCTCCTGAAGCTAGGCTGTCTCTGCTCTGCCGGCACAGCTCCATAATATAAGCCCCTATAATACTCAGCCTCACCCTGCACTCTCCGAAGCTCGGCCTGTACCGCTGTCAACTGTGTGGCTAAGTACATAGTAGCTCCATCAGTCCCCAAGGCAGTCACTGCTCTATCCCGCTCACTAGTCATAACCTGCAGCTGCTGTACTGCCCTATCTCTCTCAGCTCGCAGACTATCTCTCTCAGCTCGCAGACCATCTCTCTCTGCTCTCATAGCCTGCTCCTGCTGTACTGCAGTATCTCGCTCCAGCCTCATCATCTGCTCATGCTGCCTAGCTGTATCTCTCTCTCCTGTAACTCTCGCGAGCGCACCATCATCCTGTCCATCTCCTCTCTGAGCTCCCAGCTGTAGCTGAGCCTGATAAGTCTGTGCCTGTGCTCTAGCATGCCTCAGACTGATCACGGCCTGATGCCTATCCATCTCCACCCTCCTCAGCCTCATCTGTGCTCGCTGCCTCCATCTCCTCTCCTCTCTGATCCGTCTCCGCAGCTGCTGCATACCCACATCATCCCCTGCTCCGATCTGTGCCTGTGGCTGTGCTAATATAGCTGGCTGACCTGGCACCTGCCCTGGCATCTGTATCCCTGGTGCAGCTGGCACTACTGCCTGTGCTGGTGGAGCCCGTCGTCGTCGCCTCCGAACTGGTCTCTCCATCCCAATCTCCCCAATCTCTCCATCTCGTGTCAACCGAGTCGGCCTAGCTGTCGCCCAGTATGCATCATACTCTGGCAATGTCCCTGGATCTGCCGGACCCTGTCTCCACTGCCATGCTACTGGCTGCAATCCATCTCTCTCTGCCAAGGCTGTGTCCACCACAACCTCTGGACCCCAATCGAACACCTCCTGCCTCGTCCTCCCAAAAATGGCATCCCCTACAGGTACTGCCTGTGCCTCTCCAAACTGTCTCAGGGCTCTCTCTGGCAAATAGCGCTCTATAATGTACACGCCGCGTCCAAAAATGTACCTCGCCTGTCTCGCATAAGCAAGCTCGGCATCCTCCTCCTCCCACTGCTCACATCCTAGCCATGGCCTCCATACAAACCTGTCTATCTCATCCAACCTCCGTCGCCAGTATACCACCCCTCGGCGCTGTCGATACGTCAAGGCTCCTCTATACATCCGTGCAAATGGCTCTCCTGCTGCTCTAGCCACCCATCCCTCTGGTCTCATCACTGGAATGTGCTCATAAGCCCATACGTGCAACACTGTCACTCCTGCTGACACACTGGCTCCGAACATATATGCACAATCATGTAGGTAATGATAGAGCTGTCCCAACACGCACTCTGCCCATGCATATCTCGTGCCATAGGAGAACATGCCCTCCATCACTGTCCCCCATCCTACAGGAAACCCTCTCGCTCTCCTATCACCCACTAGCCATCTGATGATAGCCACTACCACTCGCTGCAACCTGTCACAGAGCTCCTCCATCCTCCCCATCGGTATCTCCGAACCCTCTGCTCCGATGTCTGGTGTCCCAAACAATCTCCTGAATGCAGCTGGGCCCCTCTCCGGATCATAATCTACCCGATCCCCATCTATCGGAATCCTCAAAATCTGGAACACATCCTCTAAGGTGATGGTCGCCTCTCCTGTCGGTAACAAGAATGAACTGTGCTCGCTCATCCATCGCTCCACCATCGCCGTCATCAGCCCTCGATGTGCCTGCACTGGCTCTAATCGTGACACATGCTCCAAACCCAGGATCTCTAACACCAGTAGCTCCTCTGCATCCAACCGTCTCACTAGCCGCAAATCTCTCGGATGGGGCTCCCGTGATAATAATGGCGGTAGTACATGCTGCATCATCCATTTACTCTTGTCAGTCCATTCCGTTAATCATTCATATCAAAATTTGCCTATCTATCTGCTATTTTCTCCTACACCTACCATCTGCGGTTCCCTTTACCACAAGCGACCTCTTTCTGCTCATTAGCGACCCCTTTCACCCTATGCGCCTCTGTTTTGCCTATCTGCGAGCTCTTTTGCACATGCGCCCACTGTTTTCCTAAACGCGACCACTATTACCATATGCGTTCATCCTTACTTTATCTGCGAACCATATCCCACATGCGCGTCTTTTTACTCCAAACGCGAGCTCTTTTCCTATATGCGCCTATTTTCTCCTCATAAGCGAGCCAACTCACACTAAGCGACCATTTTCGCCCTATATGCGCGCTATCTACCATATGCGATCTATTTCTAGTCCTAAGCGAGCTAAACTACCCTATGCGACTACTCTCTGCTCATAAGCGACTAGTTTTCATCTACACGCGCATTTCCGCTGCTCTTTTCCCGCCGACAGGATGCGACCACTTTTTTCCTAAGCGACCTACCCGCGCCTATAAGCGACCTGCAATGCTTTAAGCGACCTCTACTCCTACATAAGCGACCTATATGTGCCCTGCCCTAAACTAGTCGCTTTTGGTGACGTGTGTGAATTAATTACGCTTTTAGGCTATTAAATGCACGCTTTTGGGAAAAGTTTTGAGACATACCGGTGCGCCTGCTCCCTCTGGTCGTCCATGTGTCCTCACTCGCTCCGCACGATGATCTCTGCGTGGAATCACCATCCTGCTAGCTCTGCTACTCTCACTCTCAGGAGCTCTGGATTTCTCTAGGTTTCTAAGCACAAATGAGCACAAATGAGCCTATTTGCCCTTGCAGCCCCTACTTATAGCCCTTCTCCAAACCCTAATTCTTCTATACCACAGCCTATTTTCTTCGCATCTGCCCTCTTTTCTGCCTTTTCTTCTATCGAGCGCCAACCCAGTCTTTCCTGGTTCGCCTGGCTTACCTCTCGAGGGGGCATCACCTGCCAGTTACACTGGGGCATAACTTGTTTATCGAACATATCTCACATCTTCTTTGACACAACGTTCTATCGAACATTGTATCAAAGAGGGGCAAAATGTAGACACCCAAATTTGTCCATGTCTAGCGACACCTTGTTACATCCCTAATCCATTATCCAATTAATTAAATAAATTTTATTTATTTAATTAAAATCCCATTCTCATTCACTTAGCCAATTAATTAAATAAATTGTATTTATTTAATTAATTCCACATCATGTCTTATCTCATTTTATGCATTTATCATATTAATTAAATAAATTTTATTTATTTAATTAATTTCCAACTCATATCCCACTAATTCAAATACTTTATTTGAATTAAGCCTTTATCATTTATCACATTTCAACACTTGTCCATTTCCCATTTATCATGTGTTGTAAGACAACTTTCATTTAAAATCCTTCACATGTACAACTAATTGGACCTAAATTTAGTAACTTTCAATCTGAGCCATTCACATAGCCTTTGAATCTCCACCGTTGATTGATCTTGGTTGAGTCCTATATAAACAGCCTCTCATTCCATATGAGACATCCAGAGATCCAGAGATATCCAGAAATCTAGCAATCCAGAAATCCAGCAATCCAGCAATCATATAGCAACTCCATTATCATCTTGAGCATTCGAGCATTTGAGCTTTTATCATCCATCAATGGCAGCTTTCAGCTTTGTGATTGTTTATCGTTGAAGAAGCAGTCCACATTTCCCTCTCAAACAAGGAATCGCACGGTCTAGGTGATGTTATGCTTGCATTGCATTGTTCTTTTGGTTTCATTTAGATTAGATTCCTTGATGATGGTAGGGTTAGGGTTTCATGACTATGTCTGATCTTCCACATCTGACTTTCACCTATCACAACAACTAATAGATGAAACCTTTGAACTCAAACCTCAATACAAGGCCATCCGGGATAAGCATTTTGGACATTGCATCCACTTTCCCTATTTCACAGAAGATGAATGGGTCCGATATGTTCTTAGTAGAATACATGATAACTTCATATGGTTGTTGAAGCCCTTCAAGATAACAAAGGATACAATTAGGGAAGTAAATGGTTTGCACTCATCTGGTGGGTTGCCTACTCTCAAATTGGTCAAGAACCAAACAGTAAGTGAGGCTACTGGATCAAAGTTTGAAAAAAGAGCAATGACAATAGAAGATATCACAGATCCGGATATCAAATTTGCCTCCATGATAATTGGATTCAAAATATATCATTCCAGTAGGGAGAACTCTGTATCTAGAACTACAATTTATACTGCATATCAGATGCTAAGGGAAAATGCAGACTATGATCTATGTGAGCTTCTCCTTAGCCAACTATTAGAAAACTTGCAAAAGATCAAGAAGCACAAGAAGAACTCATTCAAGTATGGTTGTTTAATACTGTGCTTATTCCTTTACTATATGTATGAGCTACCCGGATCAAGTGGTTGGGTATGGCAAAATGACAGACCAATGGCCATACAAATAAGAGATTATATGTATGGGCTTGGTGATGCCAAGGCTCAAAGTACAACACTGTGGGGATACTTCAAAAACATCCAAGGCATGATGCAGGCCAGAGAGAGAATCTCCCAATCTATAGTTGAAAAATATAAGGATATAGTGTGTTTCATGGTAGACATTGATCAATGCCTAATGGAGGTAGTGGAACTCAGAACAGTCTGGATTATGCCAATGGGCTATGAGGTAGATGAGAAAATCCTGGAGCTATATGTCCAACACCTGCTAAGTTAGCGTAAGGACCCTGAGGTAGAAAGGTTTGGAACCTTTCAAGAATTAAGTGTGAAAATACATGTTGAATTGAGACAACTAGAGATAAAAAGGAAAGTGAGAAGGGAAGTGGAGGAAATTGCCAAGAAATATGGCATATCAAAGGAGGCATTTGATGCCAACAGAGAGAAAGTAGAAAGAGCAGAGAAAGAGAGACAAGAAGCAGAAAAAGAAAGTGTTCTGGTGCAAGTCCCCTCCTGGACTAGATCCTTAAAGAGCTCTGCACCTGCCACCTCCAAGAGCCCAAAAGCCTCAAAACTGGAAGCCAAGACATCTGAAAAGGGAGAGAAGAGAACAAAGACAAAGGCCACAAGGTCATACACAAGCCAGAAAGATGATGAAGAAACAACGTTAGATGAGGAAGTTAAGAAAATGAAGAAAAAGAAGAAAACATCCAGGGAATCCTCTACCGGTCAAAACAAGGAAGAAGAGGCAGAAGAATTTGTTGAAAGACCTACTCTCTCTATTGATGATGTCATCAAATCAGTCACTGTGGATGGGAATCTGTAACCAATAAGCTTGCAGGTTTGAAGTGTTCTTCCTAGGGGATGAGGTCCCCCAGTTGTGGCCTCACCGGTTCATTGCTCCAGGCAAAAGCGTTCGCGTGGAGCTGGAGGGCGTGTCGCACCAGTGTTGCCGGTCACGTTAAAAAGTTTACCAGGCGCATTATAATATATATATATATATCATTTAAAAATAATAATAACGATTATAATATTAAATGATAATTTAATAATTAAATAAGAAGATTATAGATGACATAATTCAGAACTATTATTATTAATTATAGATATTATTATTTATGAATATTTATATTTTGAAATTGCAACCAAATAGGCCATGACATACTTCCCCCCTAAGATTTTGTATCATCCCGATGCAAAGGTTACAAGCAAAATATTAAGCAAATGGGAGATTCTCATACATGTTTAAACACATCGTTACCGCTTTCTCATCGAACCTCAGATGTTGAGTACTTAAACGTATTAAAATTTCTAGTTATGTTAGAAGTTTACTCGAACCTGTGTTAGAATCCAAGAGAAAAGATACACCACTGTAGGTTAGAAGAAATAAATTATTTTAGTCAATCTGAGTACTCAAGAATTAGCCAATGTAGGCTATTTATCCAATTCGAGACAACCAAGTCAACTAAGATGTCCAATGCGGGACTATAAAATATAGCCAATTTAGACTCTTCTATCCTTTGGGCACACTAGTTCATACGAAACAAGGTCTTACGGACCATATCGCTACCCAATATGGGGTGGATAAAATAATGGCCAAACAGGCCTATACTGGTCAAACAGACCAAAACTCTATCCAATATGGGATAGGTAAACACAACAGCCATACGAGCTAACAAGGATAGGAATCAATAAATTGCTTTGGCCAGAGACTTCAACTCATCGGGATCAATTTGGATCTTGAGTCACTTATAGGAAATTATGCAATAGGCCCACATATTGCATCAAGGAATCTCCATAAGTTGATTCAATAAAAGTATTCTAGGGACCTTGTACCCTCCCTCAGATTTCAGCAACTGGCCTGATACAAGATCAATCCTCCTGAGGATTCTTTTGAGCATCAATGACTTTTACTATACAAATATCATACAAAAAGGAATACATTCTCAAGCACACACATCGACACTCATGTGAAAGATAACAATTCTAGCTATCATTCATGCCTACTTGCATGTGACACCAAAACAGTTGCCCTGCAAACATGCCAAATGAGCATTCCAAAATTAAAAGAATTTCCAACATCAACCCCAAGAAGAATGTCAACACTAAGTATCAAAATGGTCTTCAACAATAAATCATAATAAAATCATCAAAAGAGTCATCATCACTAAATCGTAAGAAAACATTTAGAGCATATAAGATTGTCAACATTAAAGAAGAGAAGATCAATATAACTACAACACTAAATCACCAAAGCTCAATAAAAAAGGGCAAGAAACACTAAATTATTGAAGACTAATATTAAGAGACAAGTAACAAGATTGCAACACTAAATCGTCAACTTGATTTCAATAGTAAACTGTCATTAAAGGAAAAGATATGGGATTTCATCACTAGGTCATGGACATACTCACAACAATAAATCATTGAAGAACAACATTAAGGATAAGAAACATGATCTCCAACATTAAATCATTAAGAATCATCAAAATTTCAACACTAAATCATTAGAGATCAATATTAAAATAGGATTTGCAACACTAAATCCACAAAGATCATCATTAAATGAAAAGGAATAGGATTCCAACACTAAATCATTTTAAGATCAATATTAGATTTCAACATTTAAAGGAGAAGAATATCAACACCAAAGTGCACAGACAAAGTTCAAATTAAGTGTCTAATCATTCTATCCAAAAACTGGATGACATCCAAAGTTCAAGATGCTCAAACCAAATCTAATTTGAAGGTATAATTTGTAGAATTTTCTCACTTAAATCAGTTCATGCAAAAATCTTTATACAAGAAGCACAACTTGCGAAAGGTATGTTGGTTTTACGACAGACAACTAAGAGGGGGGGTGAATCAATTGTCTCAAATCTTTCTTTTCTTTAAACACTTAAATCCTTTTGTAGTATAATAATAATTCAATCATGGAAGCACAATGTAATAATTCAAGAGCAGAAACACATTAACACATATGACACCAAGATTTTAATGTGGAAAACCTAGTTAAGGGAAAAACCATGGGGTGACTAACTCAAGATTGTATTCTCTGTTAAAAGAATAAGAAGATCAAAATGGCACATGCCAATTAGGGCTCACTAGCCGAGCACACTACTCACAAGAGGCCCACTGCCTATAGGAGACACACTGTCTACAGAATAATAATATAAATATTACATACTTGAACTGGAAATTAGCATCTTCACCATGCTTGAGACAATCCCATATAAGCTCAACACTTCTGCTCTACTTTTCACTCTTCTCCTCTCTACCACACTCTCATATTCACCTGCAATTCTTTGAAATGACTTCACAAATCTTATTTATACAAGACATCAACTTTGGGATAAACATCCAAGTCGGCACAATACATACTTCATTTTATTACAGAGCAATTAAACAAATACAACTTGACTTGTTACAAAACTTCATGCGTATCACCACACTGTCAGCCACACATATCTAGGACTTCAATCTTCTTTAAGGATCACACCATGCTTCATAGAACATCTTCAAGATCATCCACAAGATGTGTAAAACATCCAGTCAGCCATGATTAGGGAGAACACCATCACCCGAGAGTAAATCTTCAATTGTGAGCTCAATCTTCAATGTGGACCGCCAACACAAACTGGACACAGTCTAGAGACTCCCACAAACTTGCCTGAATCACCAAGAACATCCACACCACTTCTGCTTACTGAAATCATTTGCATCTTCATCCAGAACCTCAAGAACACAGTCTGTCATTACTGTCACATTGGAATAAATGCTTGTGGACCTCCAGACCACAAACCAATTGAGTTTTCAATTCACATTAGCTTCCTAAACATTCCACCAAATCCGCAGAACAAGATATTGCATTTCCGGATCTCACCAAACCTATTTATGTCACTCTGTCACCTCTGAACAGTTGCCAGAACCAGTTTTTCTCATATGGCTATAGCTTCTTCAAATCTTCATGCGGACCTCTCAAATCTTGACTAGATCATCTTTAGACACATATCTACAAACCCTTTAATATGCATTCTCTGATCTTCATCTATCTGGGATCTTCACTTCATAGAGCTTCACTGTTCTTCTTTGTTTCTGATAGGACTAATTTTCTCAATATCCTCAGTACACAGCTCATCCAATCCTTGACATCAATGCAACAGGAGTATGTTGACATCAATGACAATACCGGTTAGGCCCATACTTGCAACAAGGTACATAAAGTGAAAGGCAAGGAAAATCAAAAAGCATATAAAACAATGGTAATCATAAGCACTCAAGATAACCAAGACTTGTTTCAAGCTTCAAGAATCATTGTCTTAAGGCAAAAGGATAAGAAACCAATTCATCTAAAAACAACATTGGACCCAATGCTAGGGTTTGCAAGGTACATGCATTATCAGGAATTCTAAAAAATTTAACCCAAACCAATACAAAAAAAGGTGTAGGAGACTCCAGGCCCGAGTACTGAACCTAGAGCTCTGATACCACATGTAAGGACCCAACTCCTTGTTAACAAAATAATACTAATTCTGAATTCAAAAATACCGAGGAAAGAAAAATTTTGATCAATAGATGTAGACAATGTAAATTTATAAAATTTTACTCAAAGAAGTGTGCCATAAATGTTATAGAGGTTAGACAACTAGAGCTTAGTTTCTAAAGTCGTCAAGACCTGAAAAGATCACCAATCTTAATTTGGTGAAGAGAGAAGGTATATTATACAAAATAACATATAAGAATAGCTAATCGACACATACCTTAAGTCCTTCATTACACCCTACATTCATTTCTGGCAACTTGCTTTTGTTTCTCCAACGACTTGTATTCTTATCATCGGCACAAAACTAACTAGACAATCTTATGTTAATCTAGCTCAGAATCATTATACAAAAGTTAAGCTCACAATATTAACAGAAGCTAAGAATCGAATACCTCACTATTCCCTTGTGCTTGTGCTGGAGTACAGGAGACTTCTTATTATCTGCTTTAATCTTTTATGTATTTGAGATTATGATGTTAATTATACAAGAACACCCTATATCTGGGGGACCTGAGTACTGGGGGTATCCTTCACCTTCCAGATTCCCTACATACTCTATATCCATAGGATCAAGGTCCCCTCTGGATGCAATTGACACTGGGATTTACAAATATGTAGTTTTGTCTTGCACTATGTTTGATGCAACTGTGAGTAGGTATGCAACCCTTTCTAGGGTGATTCCCCGCCCCAGACAATTCTTCATCAGTTGCCACCCACTTGTTGCAAGTATGGGCCTAACCAGTGTTGTCATTGATGTCAACATACTCTGATTGCATTGATGATAAGGATTGGATGAGCTGTGTACTGAGGATATTAAGAAAATTAGTCCTAATCAGGAACAGAGAAGAACGGTGAAGACGGTGAGGTAAAGATTCCAGCTAAGATGAAAATCAGAGGATGCGCTTCAAAGGGTTTGTAGATATGTGTCTTAAGATGATCCATTAAAGGTTTTAGAGGTCCGTATGAAGATCTGAAGAAGTTAATGGCCACTTAAGTAAAACCGGTTCTGGCAGATGTTCAGAGGTGACAGAGTGACATAGATAGGTCTGATAAGATCTGGAAATGCAATATCTTGTTCTGCGGATTTGGTGAAGTGTTTAGGAAGTTAATGTGAATTGACAACTCAATTGGTTTGAGGTCTGGAGGTCTGCAAGCATCTATTCCAATATGACAGTGATGACAGACTGTGTTCTTGAGGTTCCGGATGAAGGAGAGAATGATTTTAGTAAGCAGAAGTTGTGTGGATGTTCTTGGTGATTTAGGAAAGCTTGTGGAGGTCTTTGGATTGTGTCTAGTTCATGTTGGTGATCTGCATTGAAGATTGAGCTCGTAATTGAAGAATTACTTCCAAATGATGATGTTCTTCCTAAGTCTGGCTGACCGGATGAGTTACACATCCTACGGATGATCTTGAAGATGTCCTATGAAGAATGGTGTGTTCCTAAAGGAAAATTGAAGTCTCTGATCTATGTGGCCGATAGTGTGTTGATCCGCGTGAAGTCTTTTTGTAATAAGTCATGTTGTATTTATGTATTTGCTCTGTAATGTATGCCGACTTGGATGATTATTCCTAAGTCGATGTCTTGTATAAATAAGGAGTTGTAAAGTCATTTCAAAGGTATCTTGTGGAGATGAGAATGTGGTAGAGAGGAGTAGAGTGAAAGGTAGAGCAGAAGTATTGGGCTTAAATGGAACTAACTCAAGCATGGTGAAGATGCTATTCTTCAGTTCAAGTATGTGATACTTATTATTCTATAGACAGTGTGTCTCCTGTAGGCAGTGGGCCTCTTATGAGAAGTGTGTTCAAGAAGTGAGCCCTAATTGGCATGTGCCATTTTGTTCTTCCTATTCTTTTAACAGAGAATACAATCTTGGGTTAGTCACCCCGTGGTTTTCCCTTAACTCGGTTTTCCACGTGTTGGGACTAAAATTCCCAAGCTACTTTTTTGGCAAATATCAAGTTTCAATCATCTAAAGATTTTAGTATATGAGCATTTATGGAAAGATTCACAATTGTTTTCAAGCAAAAATTAACAATTGAGTTGATAGAAATATTTGGATTTGATCTATTCTGATTCCTAAAGACTTAATATAACATGGTTGAAGTGCTCATTAAAGATGAACCATAAACAAGGAAGTGAAAAGTTATGAACCTTGTTGAAAATAAAGGAAAAATGGTATTAAGTACCAGAGCTGAATATGGGTGAATTCCTTATCGAAAATGAATAGGGGTTATTTTTTGAACCATGTTAAAATTCCCTCTATTTTGCAAATTATGAGTGTTTTGGTAAAATGTACAAGAGGAGTGTTTGTGAGTTGCATATACAAGTCTATTTGTATATCAGGTTGCATTTACAAGGTTTACATACAAGTTGCTCATATATAAAGTTGTTTGCATATGCAAAGTCGTGAGTCACAAAAATGGGTTGTCGAGTTTATTAAATTTTTATACTTGTATGCATTTTGATGACACATTTTTCATGCATACAAGTCGGGCCTGAAACAATTCAGAGTTTAAATGTATAATCGGCTGGTTTTGTCGGATGTATGTTTTGTTTGTATGTTTGGTAAATTGAAAACATACAAAGTGGATATGCAAAGCCCATGTGCAAAGAGTGGAACTGAAATAATTATGAATTGACGTTAAGTCTTTGTATGTTTGCACTTTGTATGTATGTTGTGGTACATACAAGGTGATATGCATAGTCAGACCCGAAAATTTTGTGAAATAAGGAAAATTCGTTGTATATTTGTGCTTTGTATCTATTTGACATACATTGCTGATATGCATTGCATGTTATACATTGTGTGGAACTCAAAAGGGATTAAAATCTGATGTAAATGATGCATCTCGACTCAATGTATATCAGAATATGCATCGCATTATATGCAAGTGGCAGAACCAAAAGTTTATTAAAAAGAGTTAAAAGCTTGTATATTCTGTGCTTTGTATGTATGTTTCGAACACACATCGCATTTGATACATGCAAGCCAGAATTCAGAGAAATTTAAATATAATATATACAATTTATCACACCGGGAACTAGTGTGAACTAGTATATACAAGACATGACTTGTTATCACTGGTTCTCTTTACCATTTCAACCGGTCACCCTTTGTATCCAACACAATGTACATTCTCACATACATTCTTAAGGATACATTTGTGATATACATTTGCATTACACCTTCGGTGAAACAAAAGGCACCTTACGTTGATATTCTACCACCACGCAAACACAGAATAACTTATACAAAATAGAAACCTTAAAAACATCATTAAAATCCGAATGGTTTCTGATAGTTGAAATATGTGTTTTTCCAGGATATACACAGCGGCAAACAAGTTGTATAAACACCCACAAAAGGATCTTAAGCAACTGATAAATTGTCGATAAGGGAAGTAATTAATTGAGTAAATATATATGTTTAAATAAATTTGTTTTGATCAATTGATCTAAGACTAATTTATGTTTTATCTGGTCTTTTTAGGAATAATAAAGAAACTCTCGAAGGATATTAAGCAGAATTACAACTAAAGATTTTGTTCAACCCTGAAATGGTTATCCATTTGATGATTAGTGGCGAGTATTAAATTTCCAGAATCTGTTTTATTAGAACAAATATTGATTTCGGTTATCAACCATCACAACTATTGTAACTAGTCTGAAGCTTGTATGCCTCTCTTTATAAGAGATGACCAAGACCAAAATAAGATATTAGAGAAGAGAGATAGAATATAGGATAGAATAGGGAGAGTTTACAGAATAGAACAGGGGATACTATAGATTAGATTTGAACAGCAATGCTAGTTCATTTTTAATATATTTTATTTCTGGTAGACCATGTGCAAGCACTCTTTGATGAAGTCAAGTTTGTGAACATGAAGCAGTAACTGCAGGTTTCAGTATCAACTATCTGTTAAATTTATTCAATTATATGACTGTCTCCTTTCAAAGTTTTCTCTGTTATTCAATTTGAGTTATCAAGTATATCTTCAAGTTGTCTATACACATTTGCTGTTATAGTGTGATAAGATTAATTGGTTTCTGCTTTCAAAATTAAATCCTTTAAATCTATCATAGTAACTGTGAAGACATTGTCATGGATCTGTAAGAAGAGTCATATAGTTAGGGTTTGTATTCTATCTCCAGTTTTTGATAAATCTGTTACAATTGCAATATCATTTTGATAGGTTCCTTCAAGCAAGGATTAAATCCTTTTAGATGAATGCAGGTAATTTGATTTTGTCAATTGGATATATATAAGTATGGAATATTAACTATTTCCTTGCAGGGTTGTACAAGTTACATACCTTTTCTTTCATGCTAGATAGTTCAAGTTTTTACCAAACAAACAGTCATTTATTTCATGATCATACTGACTCTATATTAAATAAGGCACTGGTCTAGTATTTTCATTATCACTTATACAAATTCATTTTAGATTTACTTAGTTAGATTGCATTATTATTTTAGCTTTTCAATTTAGATTATTTTTAGAATTAACTTGTTGTCTTTTTATCTATTTTATAATTTGTGCCATTATCAATAGTTAGATTAATTCTTATTAAAGTAGTGATCATCTCTTTATCTACTTTATTAATTAGAGGTTTACTTGCCTAGGTCTGGCAGAGCCTGAAGTGAAGGGGGTTTAGCCATATCTACCCCGTGTCAGTTAGCCAAAAACGTCAAGAGAGCCTGGCACCCTATTAGGGTTAACGACCTGCATTTTTGAGACCTAACACCACGTTAAAAATCTTGGTGTCATGTGTTAATGTGTTTCTTCTCTTGAATTATTACATTATATTTCCATGATTGATTTATTATTATGCTGTTGAATTAAGAAAAGGATTTAAGTGATTAATGTTGGCAAGAGACACATTATGGCTTCATGATTGTTGTCATTGATGGCAACAAAGATCATCCCACACATCCACAGGACATGGTGTGCCTATACCGGAAGTTAGATTGAAGAATGTTGTGGTCTGATAAGCAAGAACAGAGCATGTGGCAAGGTCTGACAGTCAGGTCCGGATCTCTTAGAGGAAGTATCTTTGTAAAGTGTGGACTAGGGGAAGTCAAGAGGAATACCTTGACTGATAGATTCTAGGGATTGAGCCTCCGATGATAAGAGAGTAAAGAGATATGAGTATCAAAGTTTTGGGGTCTGGTTTGGCAGAGTAGACAGAGGAAGAACTGACAGATAGAGCATTAGAATAATTTCAGATGAGATATTGATGGTGATCAAGGTTCTTAAGGTATTATCCATGAGTGGCTGACATGTTAGATGACTTTTATAAGTATCTCCTTGATCTGCATCACTTGGTGAGCAAGGATTCAGCCGATAGACTAAAGATTGGGAAAATATTGACTATTTTGGATGCCGACTAGAAAGAGGATGAAATCCATTGTGCGGATATATATACCAGATGGATTTGGATATGAAGTGTGTTGTGTGTGTTAGAGTGTGTGAATAAAAGCAAAAGAAGAGTGTGAAAGTAGTAAGGAAGGTCCGGTATGTGAAAGGACAGCAGCACAAAGGAGAGGAAGAATGAAGTGCAGTAGATCAGTATACAAAGCCTAACCGGAACTGAAGTCCAGCATATGTGGATGCTTCTTATCAGTTCAAGTATCTTGTTACTTTCTTTATAAACTTGTAGACAATGAGTCTCTTGTAGGCAGTGAGCCTCTTATGAGCAGTATGCTTGGGCAGTGAGCCCTAATTGGCAAGTGCCATCTTTTGTATTTCTATTCTTCTAACAGAGAATACATTCTTGGGTTAATCACCCCGTGGTTTTCTCCCTTAACAGGGTTTCCACGTCAAAAATATTATGTCATATGTACTGAGTCTATTTCTTCTTTCATGTTCATTTAAAGCTTATGTGTTTTGATACTGCACTAGTTGATTAAGAAGAACAAAAAGTTAAAATAATTAAGATAACTGATTCACCCCCCCTCTCAGTTATCAACAATTGGTATCAGAGCCAAGTTCCTCCTAATAGAGCCTAACTGCTTGAGGAAGATCTGGGAATTCAAATGGATGTGTATGGTATGAGGGAACAACTTTAGACTACCCTAGATGATCTTGAACAATCTAACTCTGAAGTTAATGATTTGAAGGAAAGACTCAAACAGGTTGATGATTTCATAAATGAACTAAAAGGAAAACTGAGTATCTCTATGAAAAAGAGAAAGGACCTACTTCAGCAATTGGCAAGTCAAGGTGAAGCAAATGACACAAATGAAGATCTGAAGGAGAAAACCAAGTTATGTGAAAAGTTATCAAAAGATGTCATTATGGTAAGACATGAAATGGAATCAGGAGTAATAAAATTTACTCAAGAAATTGAAGAGAAAAGAAAAATAGAGGATGATCTAAGACTATCTCTCAAAGAGAAAATAGAAGACTGCCATATGATGGATAGAATAATTAGACATCTTGAATCTGATCTTGAAAATGCTAAAGATAATGAAGAAAAACTTTAGGATCAAATTATCTCTCTTAAAAGGGATCTTCAAACAGCAAATGAATACAAAGAAAAATTCAAGATAAGTTCTGCTCAACTTGAAGTTCTTCTTGAAATCCAAAAGAGGGTAGATGACAAGTGTGGCTTGGGATATGAGAAAGGTGAAAGCTCCGGATCCAGTCAGAAGAAGTTTGGATCAGAAAATCCAAGAAATAGGCCTAGAAGACCTCCGATAAGGCAACCTAATGCTCAAAGATATCCATCCTTCAATGGATACTGCCACAACTGTAATAACTTTGGTCAAAAAGCTAATCAGTGCAGAAAGAGAATGAATCAGACTAATACATCCTTCTCCGGACAATGTTTCAACTGCAAGAGGTATGGTCACAAATCTCATGAGTGCAGAAATATGCAAATGAACAATTCATTCAATGGTAGATGCTTTGCATGCCATAGAATGGGTCATATGGCTAATCAATGCAGATCAAAAGGATATCAATCAAATATGCAAAGAAATGTTGTTTGCCACAATTGCAATAGATCCGGTCATATTGCCAAATTCTGTAGAAGCAAGAATCAAGACAAAAGAGGTATAGTACATCATAATCAGAATCAAGACAAGGAAAAAGAAAAGTGAATGTGGATGAAGTTCAAAGTGAGATGAACAAGATTTGGGTGAAGAGAAGTACAGAAAATGTAGGGGATGGATCCGTACCAGAATCTGGTGCTGATATTCCTTCCAAAAATTAAAAAGTGAGCTCTGGCTTAGGGGGAGACACAAGGAAAAACACTTTTCCCCCAGCCAGTTAATTGGTGTCGGGATTGGCACAAGGATAGTTACGGATTAAAGGGTTCTCAGAGAAACATCTAAATAAGTTGTGGTTAAGATATGGAAGATCCGCAAGATGTTTGGAACAAGATTGTTTCAGTTCTTCAAGTCATCCAGATAAGGAAAACAAGGCAAACCGGATTGACTTAAGTTGAGCATTTATTGCAACTTGGTATTAGGGTTTGCAGAGTAATATAAGGGTTTTTTCTTATTAAACACTTGTTCATTCTGCATTCGAGAAGAAGCGAAAAGGAGATCTGCAACAAATTTTCTCAAGCCCATCAAAATCATCTGCAGAAATTGATTCATCCAGCAATTGATCCAGCTCACTCCATGAAACCTAGAAGCATAAAAGGTATTTTCCGTTCTTGAATATCTCTCTGCAAATCTTTGAAAGATGTCTACTCTGAATGTGGTAAAGATTTCTGATAGGCCTCAACCCAAAATTAAGAAACATCCTAATAAATCTCTAGAAGTGGATCCCTTAGGGGTATTTTCCAGCATTCCGCATGGGGTTTTGCACGTAGAAGATATTAGGGCATATATTCATGCAAATATTGAAGAATTTGGGGAATCTAAGCTAGTTGATATCTATCACAAGCATTTGATAGATGACTCATTTGAAATTAAAACTCAATATAAAGCCATCCGAGAAAAGCATTTTGCACAATGTATTCATTTCCCCTATTTTACAGAAGATGAATGGGTCTGATATGTCCTGAGTAGGGTGTATGACAACTTGATGTGGTTAAATGGACCATTCAAGATCACTAAGGATGCCATTAAGGCAGTAACTAGATTGCACTCAACCAATGAGATACCCACTCTCAAATTTGTCAAAAACCAAATTGTAAGTGAGGCTATCGGATCAAAGTTTGATAAAAGAGCAATGACAATTGAGGATATCACAGATCTAGATATCAAGTTTGCATCAATGATAATTGGATATAAGATATATCACTCCAACAGGGAGAATTTAGTATCTGGAACTGCTATATATACTGCTTATGAAATGTTGAGGAAGAATGCAGACTATGATCTTTGTGAGCTTCAACCAACTCTTGGAGAATCTACAGAAAATAAAGAAAGACAAGAAGAATTCCTTCAAATATGGCAGGTTGATACTGTGTTTGTTCTTCTACTTCATGAATGAGCTTCCCAGATCTAGTGGTTGGGTGTGGCATAATGATAGACCAATAGCCATCCAAATCAGGGATTACTTGTGTGGACTTGGTGATGCTAAGGCACAGAATACAGCATTGTGGGGTTATTTCAAAAACTTTAAAAACATCATGCAGGCTAGAGAAAGAATTCCCAAATCATTAGTTGAAAAATATAAGGAGACAGTTTGCTTTATGGTAGAAATTGATCAGTGCCTAATGGAGGCAGTGGAGCCAAGAGTAGTGTGGATCATGCCAATGGGATATGAAGTTGATGAGAAAATTGTAGAGCTGCATGTTCAACACATGCTAAGTTAGCCAAAGGATCCTAAGGCAGAAAGGTTTGGTGTGAAGATCCATGTGGAGCTACGTCAACCGGAAATGAAGAGAAAAGTGAGAAAAGAAGTTGAGAACATTGCCAAAAGTTTTGGTATTTCAAAAGAGGCACTTGATGCCAGCAGAGAAAAGATGGAAAGGGCAGAAAAAGAAAAGGAAGAAGCAGAAAAATAAAGTGCTTCGGTAGAAGCCCCCTCTCAAACCAGATCTTCTAAGGGCTCTGCATCTTCCACTGCGAAGAACTCAAAGGCATCTAAACTGGAAGCAAAATCATCTGGTAAAGGTGAAAAGAGAACAAAAACAAAGGCAACAAGGTCTTATATTAGTTAGAAGGATGATGAAGAGACTCAATCTGATGAAGAGATCAAGAAGTTGAAGAAGAAAAAGAAAATATCTAGTGAAACCAAGGAGGCAGAGGTAGAAGAGTTTGTTGAAAAGCCCACTCTGTCATTAGATGATGTGGTTAAAGTAGTTACTATGGATGGGAACCTGCAACAAATAACAGAATTCTATGATGCATATAATGATGCAGATAGAAAGATCTTGGAGGAAGCCATAGTTAAGTACTTGAACATATACAATAAGGCTTTTATTGAAATCATATCTCTCATTCCCAAAATCCTAGAGAAGGAATTAGAGATAAGAAAGAATAATGCTAGGGAAAAGGATCTTGAGATCCGGGAACAAATAGCCATTCAGCTCTTTCCTTCAATTACTTCGAAATAAATGAACATGATCTTCAAAGATTGCAAGGATGAGTTCCGAAGTAAGGATAGAATGAATCAGCTCATGCTTGGAGAAACTGATAAGGTGGCAAAAGAAACAGAGGAAATCCTCTGGAATGCCTATAAAAGATTCAATATTCCTATTATAGAGGATTTAGGTGATGATCCCTCAGGAATGGATAACAAAGAAGAACCCACTAAGAAAATGGGAGAAGAGGTAAAGGAGACAAGTAAAGAAAAATGTACAAACTTAGATTCCTCTACTCCAGAAGAAGTCCATGAACAAGCAAACATCTCTCCTCTGGTTTCCCTTGCAGACTCTGGATCTAAAGGAGAAGAACAAATAAATGAGAAAACTAGTCAAGGAGAAGAAGTACAAGAAAAGGAGAAAGGTCAAACAGATAAAGTCACAGATGACAGTGGCAAGACTGCAGTAGGGGAGAAAACTCTATCTCCGGCAAGAGACATAGTAGAAGCTGTCAAGGATTTCTTGACCAAAGAGATGATGGAATTCGATGAACTAGAGTTGCTTCAGGGTCTATTCAATTTTGATTCCCTCTCTCTGATGCAAACCATGAAGCTAGCATCATTTACTTCAGCAAAGGCAAAAGAAAAGCTTCTAAAGTCTCACATGGAAGACTGCAAGCTTATAGAAATTGCATCCGGTGTACTAGAGAAAATTTTTCCATCTTTTCAGAAGGATCCCTCAGCCTCTTCATCTGGTAATCTCAAATCTCTAGTTAATAGTGTTAGCACACATTTTGATTCCTTAGAAAAGTCAGCAGAAGCTAAGGTCTGGAAGGAGTTTTTGGCAAAAAGATTATCAGAGGTACAAGGATTAATATCAAATGATAGGAGAGTTATGGATGCTGGAATAAAGAGCCTAGAAAATGCTCTTAAAGATGGCGAAGATATCTATAAATTTTGCTTATCTTGGCCAAAAGTGACCAAGGATTTTGACAAGAAAGTAAAAGAGCAAGAGGATAAACTGTTAAGTTTATCTCAAAGTTTTGATCCTCTCTCCTCTTCCATAATAAATTAAGAGTGCCAGACTCTTGCAACTATAAATGAAATAAAGAAGCTTGAGAAGGAGAAGAAAATAAAACTAAGCAGGTTAAGTCTAAGAGGGATTATTATCCCTAAGTTAGAGGCCATGCATGAGGCTCTAACTGATGCTCAGACCACAGCCCGGACCAGTGATCCGATAGATCTCAAAAGGCAGAAGCCTTTGCATTCCTATTGAGTAGTCACATCTCAATTTTGGATAGGATGAAGCAGAGTTGGGCAATAGAACTTGTCCAGTTGAAGACAACTTTTGTAGACATACTACAGTATATGTAAGTATAACCTATTTATGTACTTATGCGGCTAAGTATAGATGAATTTTTTGGGCAATTTTTGGTGTGCGGACCCTACCCTTTGCCATTGATGTCAAAGGGGGACTGAGGAGTAGTGAAAAATGCGGAATCCAACGAAGGGGGAGCTCCGGTAGAGTGTACATTAGAACATGACATCAGCCAAGGGGGAGTGCAGTGTGACAGTCATTTTTCACTAAGTGTTGCCATCAATGCCAAAGGGGGAGATTGTTGGCAAAAGACACATTATGGCTTCATGATTGTTGTCATTGATGGCAACAAAGATTATCCCACACATCCACAAGACATGGTGTGCCTATACCGGAAGTCAGATTGAAGAATGTTGTGGTCTGGTAAGCAAGAACAGAGCATGTGGCAAGGTCTGACAATCAGGTCTAGATCTCTTAGAGGAAGCATCTTTGTAAAGTATGGACTTGGGAAAGTCAAGAGGAATACCTTGATTGATAGATTCTAGGGATTGAGCCTCCGGTGATAAGAGAGTAAAGAGATATGAGTATCAAAGTTTTGGGGTCCAGTTTGGCAGAGTAGACAGAGGAAGAACTGACAGACAGAGCATCAGAATAATTCTAGATGAGATATTGATGGTGATCAAGGTTCTTAAGGTATTATCCATGATTGGTCGACATGTTAGATGACTTCTATAAGTATCTCCTTGATCCACATCACTTGGTGAGCAAGGATTCAGCCGATAGACTAAAGATTGGGAAAATATTGACTATTTCAGATGCCGACTAGAAAGAGGATGAAATCCATTGTGCGGATATATATACCAAATGGATTTGGATATGAAGTGTGTTGTGTGTGTTAGAGTGTGCGAATAAAAGTAGAAGAAGAGTGTGAAAGCAGTAAGGAAGGTTTGGTATGTGAAAGGACAGCAGCACAAAGGAGAGGAAGAATGAAGTGTAGTAGATCAGTATACAGAGCCTAACCAGAACTGAAGTCCAGCATATGTGGATGCTTCTTATTAGTTCAAGTATCTTTTTACTTTCTTTATAAACTTGTAGACAGTGAGTCTCTTGTAGGCAGTGAGCCTCTTGTGAGTAGTATGCTCGGGCAGTGAGCCCTAATTGGCAAGTGCCATCTTTTGTATTACTATTCTTCTAACAAAGAATACATTCTTGGGTTAATCACCCCGTGGTTTTCTCCCTTAATAGGGTTTCCACGTCAAAAATATTGTGTCATATGTACTGAGTTTATTTCTTCTTTCATGTTCATTTAAAGCTTATGTGTTTTGATACTACACTAGTTGATTAAGAAGAACAGAAAGTTAAAATAATTAAGATAACTGATTCACCCCCCCCTCAGTTAAAAAACAATTAATTGGAAGAAAGTTTTGGACAACTGATTCACCCCCCCTCTCAGTTGTCTATCCTAAATCTAACACCACTCAGGTGAAACAGGGATGGAATTAAGTCCAGTATCACAAACACCTAAAAGGGGTGTTTTTTGTTCTGCCCTAGTGTTGAGGAATCCCTATCAGGTGTCCACTCAAGGAATTAAGTTTACTTCCATAATTCAACTTGGGTATTCTGGTGACTAAGTCCATTCGACATTCCCTAGTGCTTTTTGATCACCAAGTTCCGTGAAGGCGAGGGGAGAGCATATGACAACTAGGTTTTCATGTTTGGACTAGTTTTGTTAGCTAAAACTGTGCAAGTTATTCTAGAGATGGGTTTCCCACAACTTTAAATCATGCAACAAGATATATAACTTACCCAAGACATTAACATGTTATCACAATATACAGTTTACTATGAACAAACTAGCTTATACCAAAACATCTTCCAGATATATTCAAGGAGAATTTATAAGCCATAATAGATTTATCAT
Organism: Cunninghamia lanceolata; assembly: GCA_027924645.1. Lineage (NCBI taxonomy): Eukaryota > Viridiplantae > Streptophyta > Pinopsida > Cupressales > Cupressaceae > Cunninghamia > Cunninghamia lanceolata. The sequence goes on from BSBN01000803.1 coordinate 15,173,606, forward strand.
AATTCAATCTACACAAGTAAGACGTACAAAATATTTATTGAATTACATAGGGAACATTACTATTAGTAAGAACCTTCTTGTACTAAAATAAAAGAGAGTTGCTATAACATTTCGGCACAATAAAAGCACTTATTCAAAGATGACATAAAATACAATAGCAACCTTACATAGAGAAATGTAACAACTCTATCTACTCAACATGAGTACACATATACTTCCAATTAACCACAAAACATTTTCTATCTTATCATTGTCACTCAATGATTTTAGAAGAACAAATAAAAACTAATTAACAATGAAAGTCTATATGATAATAAACAACAGACATATTAAAAGATACGGATGAAGCTATATATTCATGAAATGACCTTATGACCATTAGTGAAAATTACTCATGTGGACAAAATGACATTTAAATCAGTGAAAAACAAATAGTAAACCCAAAATAGAAGATAAATATGATTGAAGAATGCCGAAGGCTCTTCAAAAAAAATTAGAACCACTCAAATTGAATAAGTTTTGAAACATTCCACTTAAACCCCCAAGAAATGTTGCTTTAGGCTAAAGTTTGAGAAACAACTTAGCACCTGCGTATAGAGCTGACATGTCAGACTCCATGCCTATTAGGAGAACTAAAATCACAAATATAAACAAAAAAATTGATGATATTCAACTATACAAAACTTTTTTTTAAATGAGCTTTCCTCAAAGGTGGATCTTATTATATAAAAAAGCTGGTTACCTATACTTACTTGAGAGAAAACTGCAGCTAAAAGGAAAGCACATCAACTAAATAATTCATACAAATTTACCTAAACTATAAGTATCAATTGCATTTCTCAAATGATCAAGTTATAGCTAACAGAAGATGGACAAATAATCCCATGTGAAATCTCAAGCTAAAAATGCACTTATTTATTCTTGAGGCCTGAAACTATAAGCTAAGACAACACTCAATTATTTATGTGGAAATAGATACCTAAAGAACAGAAAATATCAGCAAAATTAAAATGGAGAAGATAATAGCATTTAACAGAGAATAATCTTGCACAAGCTCAACTTGGTCAAATGTTAGGAATGTCCATAAATAAATATTCTAAATATTTATTCCATTCTTCTACCAATTAAATAAATATTCTAAATTTATTTAATCAATTCATTATCCCATAATTAAATAAATTTTATTTATTTAATTAAAATTCTTCTATCTGTCCTTCACAATTAAATAATCATAAATTATTTAATTAAGCCTAATTCCTCTATCCTAAAGTTCTAAATTCAAAATTCCACATCACCTTTACACCTCACCTTGTCCACCTCATCAGGTTGCACATGTAATTAAATATATTTAATATTTAATTACCTTATTTTCCCTCACCCACATGGCCTATTTCTTCTCCAATCAGAGGTCAGTTAACCAATCAATCAAATCTGTTAACTAACCTGTCAGTTGAGTCAAATCCTCAATCAATTCAGTCAGTTCCACAATTTATTCTTCTAACTGATCAATCAAATCAGTTAACAGACCAGTCAATGGAGTTAAGTCTCTAATCAATTTTGTCACATCCCCTCTTTCATGATGGAGCTGGGACACTTGGTACATTTCCACTGGTTGCACATTCCTCAACCATCCTCAGCCGTTGATCTTCATATCTTCTCTCAACCGTTGATTCCTATTCCTCCGAGTCTATAAATGAAGCTTCATCCCTCCATTCTATTCATCCAGGCTTTTGACATCGTTACTCTGCAGAAATATCACCAGCGCGCCTTTGGCACCCACTTGTCATCTACAAGCTTGAGATCACCATTGTTGCATTGGAGCTCACCTTCATTGCATATCACACCATAGCCGTTCACCATCGACTTCCTCAAACAGCTTTAAAAGATTTCACTCTTTGAGGGCTCATCTCATCTGCGAAAGGACGATTCGTGATAGGCGAACAACAGAAGTTTCAAAACGGAAGAGGTTTGCTGTGTTTGTTCATTACTTTGTTTATTTGAATCTTCTTTGTTTCTCTATTCTGTTGATGTTTGGGTCTTATTTAATTCATTTGATTGATTTGACATTTTACCCTCACATTTTTGGCGCCCACCGTGGGGCCGTTGCCCCTTTATTTCACCATTTTTGAGCTTTTTTGAAGGCAGGTTCCGTACAGGTCACGCAGAGTCACGCACAGGTTCTTTCGGCACATCTGTTCATCTCCACGGCGCTTTTAAAGACTGTTACAGCGCTTTTGAAAATCCTGTGCATCTGTGTATTCTTACTACGCTTTTACAGACTGTTACGGCGCTTCTGTTATAACTGCGCATCTGTTGACTGTTACGGTGCTTCTGAAGATTGTTGCTGCGCATACATTAAAACTGCACATTTATTCATTTTAAAGCGCATTCGTTAATGCTGCGCTTCTGTTGATCACTTCTGCGCATCTGATCACTAAAGCTGCGCATTTGTAACTGGCTCAGGTTTTAGTACTTTTCTAGAGGATTTTGCTAACGTTAACCCCTTTGCTGGTGTTTGCTGGAGCGGTTTTGCAGGATAGGCTCGGGTTCAGTTACATGTAGTTGCATCTAATTAGGTCACCTTTCATTTTCTGGGAAAGAGTAAAATGGTTGTTCATTACAAATCTTCATCTAGTCCTAATTAGGGATGAAGTAACTGGTTTATTTCATGCTTGCATTGCAAACACCTTCAAAGTTATTGCTATCTAAGATTTAAAATTGAACTCATCACTGATCTTGCAGTTAAAATGAACCATTGCTATATCGTGAGACCTGAATTTCAAAGTTAACAATCTCGTGCTTCGCGGTTTTAAAATTGAACTCATCACTGATCTTGCAGTTAAAATGAACCATTGCTATATCGTGAGACCTGAATTTCAAAGTTAACAATCTCGTGCTTCGCGGTTTTAAAATTGAACTCATCACTGATCTTGCGGTTAAAATGAACCATTGCTATATCGTGAGACCTGAACTTCAAAGTTAACAATCTCATGCAACGTGGATTTAAAATTGAACTCACTACTGCTTTCTGGGATTTAAAACTAAACCACTGCAATATTGCTGAAATCACTTCAAAGTTCTGTTTGAGTAGATTAGCCCATTTAGTTTTTATCTTTTAACTAGGGTGGATTAATCAGTGTATTCTGTGCTTGCGAATGACAATAGGCTTATGCTCTCCCCTCTTCTGGGTGATCAGAGTGCCAGACTTGTCATTCTATTTGTTTAACCTTTAGGAGGGGCCTGCCCTTGGATGCACGCTTGTCCAAGCAGGAACGACCCTGAGTGGTAACAGGCTAACGCCAAGCCCTACCGAGCCACTTAAAATAAATTGTGCTTGAGGTGAAAACCTCCTGCAACGAGTGCTGTTATGTTACACCGACGGCCAACCTCCCCCAAAACCCTCTCAGGCGTAACCCTTTGAGGCTGGGAGACTCCATAACGGAGAGTAGCGTCGCCGCACGTGTAACCACTTGAACGGTTGCCCGAATTAAATACCTCTTATTTTTAGTGGCCCAAATCCCTTATAATCCATTTCTCGCCTAGGATTTTGTGCTTGTTTTTGTCCAAAATAGAGTCGAAAAACTACAAAAACAATGGAAAACTACAAAATACTCTTTGTGCTTGCTGTGTTTTCTTGCTAAATTAATTCATAATATCAGATCAAGAAGACCTTTTTCCAGCCAAAGAATACCAAAAACAGAGAAAAATCCCAAAAATTCGCAAAAAAATACCAGAACTGCGCATATACATTTTTCTGCTGCGCTTTTGCACCGACTGGCTGCGCATACATACCTTTCTGCTGCGCATATACACTTTTTGGCTGCGCTTTTACAGCGACTTGCTGCGCTTATACACCGACTTGCTGCGCATTTACTTTTCTGCTGCGCATTTACACACTATTACTGCGCATACGTGCTTCACCAGAGCCGCGCTTTTACAGCGACTTACTGCGCATTTACCCATTCTTGCTGCGCATCTGTTTCTGTGCATGTGTGACAGTGAGCATCTGCCCTATTTTTGAGAAATTTTCGTCAGCTGTTCAGAGTACCCATTTCAGCCTAGTTTCATTTTTCGAGGTCAGAATCAACCTTGCAGTCAATCTTCATCCATTTCACTCAATTCTCTCTCTTTCGTCGGTCATCCCAGTCACCTTTTGTCCTAGTCACTCTTGCCCCAACGTCATTCTGTCCCATACCGATTCGACATAGGTCCTTCTTCGTTTCATTAGTGAATTCACGTAAGCCTAGTAGGTCACAGTACCTTTTGCTAGTAGTCTTGTTGAACGACTAAGCCCTACACAGTGAGACTGGTATCGACTACCCTTGCTAGTGGCTAGAGTCTTGTGTCAACCGTCTTACCTGAAGTCATTGAGCAAGAGAACCCTTTGTCCAAATCTTGTCCTAGATACCCCATTCATTACAGTCTTAGTCGGCACCTTGCCAAAATTTCTAATCCTAGTCCACTTCATCCCACCCCACCTTGCATGGTTCTTACTCGATCCCAGTACAACAAGCTAATTGAAATGGCCGACTCATTCGATCACATCGCCCCACCACACGATGATGATGAAGAAATTTCTCGTGAAGAATTAGTGGCACACATGCAAGATAGAAAATTCCAACGCCTAGTGGAGAAAGTGCTCCTTGAGGACCCCACCAAATATTTCCATCATCTTGCTAGTCTCGGAATCAAACTCCCCGCAGACTTTGACATTAGCTCCATCATGGAAAATGCAGACAATGAACGTGAGAGGGACACAAATGACACAGTCCCACATGCACATGAGAGAGGCACAAATGACATGGTCCCCCATGCCAATGAGAGAGGAAAACAACCCATAGATCAAAATGCTCCCATGGCGGATGTGAGACAACAAATTGAGAGTCTAAAGCTAGAAATCTCCAACCTTAAGATCGGCACAAGTTCCAAGAACTACTCCTTGGAAGATATAGCACCATACCCCTTTGACAGAAGTTTGTTTATGAAACCATTCCCCTATCAGTTCGAAATTCTAAAATTTGACAAATACAAAGGGAAGGGGGACCCTAGAGATCATATCAGGGAATTCACTGCAGCGTGTTTAGAAGTAGCTCACAACGAGACCTACTTAATGAGACTGTTCCCAAGATCTTTAGGAGGTCAAGCTATGGAGTGGTTCTCGCGTCTCCCACCAGGAATCAAAACTTTTGATGAACTTGTCAATAAATTCATAACGCACTTCTCTTACAACATAGAACACGAGGTATCTATGCTAGACCTATGACCTATGCAACACCAAACAAAAGGGTGGTGAGTCTTTCGCCACCTTCTTACAATGATGGAGACAGCTAGCTAGCAAGTGTTCTTATGACATGCCTGAGAAGCAACTATTGGAAATGTTTGTCCACAATTTGAATCCCGATCTTAGCTATCAGATTCAGATACAATGCCCTACCTCATTCACCAAAGTCATTGAAATGGGGCTATTCATTGAGAAAGCTATGATCGCTAAAGGAACTCTCAAGCTCTACAAGGACACACCTCCTTCCAATTACACAACTGACAAGTCAAAGTTTTGGACCAAGAACAAGAATGTGGTCAACGATGGAGTAGTGGATGCCAAGGCGGCAGCCCCTAAACAACAACCCATATTCACTCTTAAGGAAGAAGCAAATAACGGTGCACTCAGCAAGCCACCCCCTCGAGAACCTAGACCTTGGTTCAATTCAAATCCAAGGAGGAAATTCACACCATTAGGAGAATCTCAAGAATCGGCCCTCAGAAAGTTGTTGGCTAACAATGAAATTTCTCTACCGCCAACTAGTGACTATGAGCCTATAGTCAAACCTCCCTATTGGAAGGACACAGACTATTGCGAATATCATCGAGGAAGGGGGCACACAACCAATAATTGCATCCATCTTAAGAATGTCATACAGGATATACTAGATCAAAATCAGGGAGGAACACAACAGCATACCTCCAATGAATCTCATGTGGCCTACCGGGATCCTCTTCTAAACCACAACCGGCCGTATAACAATAATCGCAACAATGGCCACAACAACAACGATAGTCACAACGGCAACAACTCCAATGCCCATAACAATAATGACAACAATCGCAATAGGCCAAACCAGAACAGTGGGTCGAGTAATGCTAACTATGCAAGCGTTCCCTTTGAGTACACCATTAACTGCATTTCTGAGCATGTTCCGCAAGTCAACGTCATATCCCCCAACCAACAACCAGGACCTAACAGAACTAGTTGTAGTATAATTACCCGCAGTGGTAGAGTCACGATCAACACCACTCCTCCAAGGTCGTCACCTTCTCCGTCCAACTCCCGCCCATATAATGTCATCGACCAATTGCAAAAAACTCTGGCTCACATTTCTATATTGGAGCTCTTGCGTCTATCTCCTTCTCATAAGGAGATTCTTGAGAAAGCCTTAGTGGAAACTACTGTCCCCACTAACTTAGCCCAAGAAAAGTTTCAAACCATGGTGGGTAATCTGACATCCTCCCCTTCCATATCATTCACTGAGCAAGATGACCTTTCCATATCTCAACCCCACAACACTCCCCTACACATTGTCGCATTCGTACACAAGCACCGCATCAAGAGGGTTCTCATTGATGGGGGTGCCGGTTTGAATATTTGCACTTTGAAGCTAGTCCTTGCATTGGGATTCTCTGAACAGGTAGTTGATCCACGGAGGAAGATTACCATAAAGGCCTACGACGAGGAAGAGAGAACCACAAAAGGCACGGTTGTCCTACCTATTCAAGTTGGACCGGTAATCAAAGATGTGGTGTGCCAAGTCCTTGATCGAGAGCTTGCTTATAATATCTTACTAGGGAGACCATGGATCCATGCCATGAAGGCTGTCCCCTCCACTTACCATCAGTGCATTAAATTCCCGCACAACGGCAAGCAGGTTACCATTCAAGGCGACCCTGATCCCTACCAACACTGCAATTCTTTCCAAGCAAAACCTAAATGTGTCATACCCAACAATCGAGCCCACATTTCCCCTACCCCGCAACAGGACCATTCTGCTGAAGCTTCCTCCTCACGGCCTAAACCAATGAAAATCACCATAAAAGAAAATGGCGTGGGGCAATACCAGCTTGAGCACAGCCTCAACCTTGCAAAAATGCCCTTGTCTCCTCGTTCCTTTGGCCAGCCCAAGCATCAACCCAGGCATTTTCCAAAGCCCTCTGCTCCTCCTATAACTCCCGCAAACCCCTTTGTAAAATGGGGGACCTTATCCGATGAATCAGAGGAGCGAGATCTCTTGCAATGGCTTTATGCCGAAGAAGAAAACACACCCCAAGATCCACCCAGACTCCCTACAGAGCTCTATGGGCGAGGTGAGACCATCTTGCATAGGATGGGATATGAAGGACAAGGCCCTATCGGCCTCAGAAAAGAAGGGATCATTGAACCTATATAACCTTCTTCCTCCTCTTCGGCTAGAAACACCACTGGCTTGGGATACAAAGGCAAAGGTAAAGCCAAGGAAAATGCCTGTCTTATGGAGACAACCCAAACACTCCAAGTGGATAGTGACACAGATTCAGATAATTCCAATGAGTATGAGTGGGACGAGCTAACGGAGCACTCCTACGATGACAAAGAGGTTGACACCATCCAAACTCTTAGCCCCTACCATGAGGGACAAACGCAACGGGACAGACCACTAGAGTCTGATTTGCCCCTCCCTGAGGTTATGGCTTTCGAGGAAAGTATAGATTCCATTACGATAAACAACTTGGAGGAGAGTACCCCCCAGAACACTACCCCCACCGGTGCTCCTAGTATTTCCATCCACACTATCAATGAATTAGGTCTTTCATCTGACTCCCTTCCCCTCTTGCACCCTGAGCTTATTGACTGGGATCTGCAAGGAACCCCCCAATTAGATATGTTCCAGAACGATGATGCCTACATTGACTATATGGGACTTAGAGATCACTTACCAAAAGGGGATCATAAAGCCGGTTTCGCTATCGAACTTAATACTGTAGCTTACTTCGGGGAGGGTGCCAAGCCTTCTATTCGCAAAAATATAAAGATCAAAAAGGAATCTGACAGTGAAAACCGCCGTGCGGCAGTGTCAGATCATAAAACAGTAAAAAGAAAGGACGTATCTGAAGGTGAAAACCCAACTGTGGCACCTGACGATGGAATGCTTGACACCCTACCAAGTGATATGTATCAAGAAAGGTCACAGATTGTGGTGGAGCTAACAGAGCCAGTGAACATTGGAACCGAAGAGCAGCCTAAGATTATCCGCTTTGCAAAATCTCTCACGCCGCCTGAGAAAACCAGGTTTGTACCATTCTTTAAAAAGAAGAGAGGTAGCTTTGCTTGGTCATATGCCGACATGCCAGGTTTGGACCCAAACCTGATCCTACATCACTTGCCATTGGATCCAGGGGTGAAGCCCGTAAAGCAAAAACTGAGAAAGATGCATCCTCATATAGCCCTTCTGGTCAAGGAAGAACTCAAGAAATTGCTAGATGTGGGGTTCATCAGAGCCATAGACTATCCTGAATGGATATCAAACATTGTGCCAGTATCAAAACCAGATGGCCGAGTTTGACTATGCAATGATTTTCGAGACTTAAACAAGGCATGCCGCAAAGATGACTTTCCGTTGCCAAACATTGACATCATAGTCGACCTTACAGCAGGACATACAATGCTATCACTCATGGACAGATTCTCCGGGTATAACCAAATCAAAATAGCACCTAAGGATCAACACAAAACAGCTTTCACTTGTCCATGGGGTACCTTTGGCTGGAATGTCATGCCATTTGGGCTGAAAAATGCAGGTGCTACATATCAGCGGGCCATGACAACTATATTTCATGACATGATGCATGTGACTATGGAAGACTATGTTGACGATATCTTGGCAAAATCACTCACCAGGGACTCACACCTGGACACATTAGAAAAAGTCTTCCAACGGTTGGATCAATTCCAAGTAAAACTGAACCCGAAGAAATGTGTGTTTGGGGTCACATCAAGCAAGCTGCTAGGCTTCATCGTGTCAGCAAACGGCATAGAGGTAGACCCGGCCAAGGTCAAAGAAATCATGGACATGCCTCCGCCCAAAACTCTAACACAGTTGAGATCCTTACAGAGCAAGCTACAGGCCATCCGCAGGTTCATCTCACAGCTGGCAGACAAGTGCCATCCTTTCAGCCATCTCCTACATAAGAACGTTCCATTCAAATGGGATGAGAAGTGCGAAGAGGCATTCAACAAACTCAAGGAGTACCTCATGAATCCTCCTATACTCATGCCTCCGATCCAAGGAAAACCTTTGATTCTCTACATATTTGCTACACCTACTGCTCTTGGGGCTCTCCTAGCGCAGCAAGACTATGAGAACAAGGAAAGAGCTGTGTACTACATCAATCGAACCTTAGTGGGCTACGAGTTGCAGTACTCACAGGTGGAACGTTCATGCCTTGCGGTGGTTTTTGCCTCACAAAAACTCTGACACTACATGTTGGCACATCCTATCAAACTCATTGCCAAGATCGACCCACTAAAATATCTTCTCAGCAAAGCAACTCTCATAGGTCGACTAGCCAAATGGGTCATGCTTCTTAGCGAATATGATATAGAGTATGTGGACAGAAAAGCCATCAAGGGGCAAATCATCGCTGACCAACTAGCTGAGGCACCATTACAGGACACTTCACCAATGTAGTTTGAGTTCCCCGATGAGTCTTTATTCACTCTGTCCACATCTCCTTGGAAACTCTACTTCGACGGGTCTTACACCAACCATGGATCGGGGGCAGGTATCTTGTTTATCACTGCCCAAGGTGACACAATTCCAAAGTCCTACAGGTTATTTCCATGCACTAACAATATAGCGGAGTATGAGGCTTTGGTAATTGGTCTCAAGATGGCCACTGAGTGGAAAATCCAAGCACTATGTGTCTACGGTGATTCTCAGCTTGTCATAAACCAGGTCAACGACGAGTATCAGACCAAAGATGAGAAGCTCATCCCATACAAACGGATGGTCGACGACCTCAAAGAACATTTTGGGACCATCTCGTTTGAGCAAATACCCAGGATAGAGAACAAAGCAGCAGATGCAATGGCGACCATAGCCTCTCTTCTTGAGATACCTGAACATGAGTCACGGTATGAGTTCTTAGTAGAAACAATTCGACAACCAGCTTATGATCTCCTTGAAACCCATTCCATTTGCCACCTAGTAGGATCTGATTTGCCTTGGTACGGTAAGACCTACACTTACCTCAAGGACAATATCCTTCCTTTAGACCTCTCTTCCAACCAAAAATGAACTTTCATCCGACAAGCCTCCCGTTACACCATTATCGCCAATACCCTTTACCGACGTGGTCTGGATGGTACTTTACTCCGTTGTCTAGAACAAGAAGAATCTGTAACTGCCTTGCAAGATGTGCACGAAGGGATCTGCAGAACACACTCCAGCGGTCCTTCCTTAGCTAAGAAACTCATGCATTTGGGTTATTACTGGCCCAATATGGAAATGGATTCATATCAGTTCGTCAAAAAGTGCAAACAGTGCCAGATACACGGGAACCTGATTCATGCACCTGCTCAAGAGTTGAGACCTCTAACGACACCCTGGCCCTTTTGCCAGTGGGGACTTGACCTCGTGGGAAAGATTCATCCGCCTTCTTCCAACGGCCATAAATTCATCATAACCGCCACCGAGTACTTTACAAAGTGGATTGAAGCCGTTCCCCTATCAACCGTCACAGGAAAGCAAATTTCCTCTTTCATTCTGAATTACATTATCTGCCGATATGGCATCCCTTCATCCATCATAACGGATAACGGGAGACCCTTCAAAAATTAGGATGTCCAGGAACTTTGTGAGCGTTTTAAAATCCAACATCGTTTCTCCACTCCATATTACCCCCAAGGTAACGGCCAAGCTGAGGCATCGAACAAAACCATTCTGAAAATCCTAAAGAAGACTGTCAATGAAGCTGGTCGCGATTGGCACGTCCAACTCAATCCCGCTCTATGGGCCTACAAAACCAGCATACGCACTCCCACAGGTGCTACACCCTACGCCCTCGTCTATGGTTCTGAAGCCATCCTTCCCATTGAGGTCGAACTCCCATCCCTTCAGGTGTCGTTGAAAGGTCTCATATCAGACGAAGAGTACAGAGTCTCCAGACTACAAGAGCTAGAACTGCTAGAGGAAAGGCGCCAAAAAGCTTTTAACCATCTCAAAGCCTATCAACAGATGATGTCAAGAAGCTACAACCACAAGGTTAGACCAAGATGCTTCAAGGTTGGGGACCTCATCCTAAAAGAGAACCCTCGCAATCAGCAGGACAGAGAAAAGAAAGGTAAGTTCGAGCCTAACTGGCTTGGACCCTATGTAATTGTAGCGGCTTACGGATCGGGGGCATATCAGTTGGCCACATCAGAGGGTGAGTTGTTTGATGATCCAATCAACAGCATGCACCTTCGCCGGTTCTATACCTAAGAGAACCCCAAATGCAAGGGGGCACAATAAAGGCAAAAACTCAAAAAAATAAAAAATAAAAAATAAAAAAAAATAAAAATTTGAAAAAATAGAAAGCATACAAAAAAATTGTCCTTTGGTGAAAACCTGGCAAACAGGCGCCTTGGATAGGTATCATGAGGAAAACCTGGCACTCAGGCGTCATGTTACTTTCTAGCTTCTCGTGCAAATAAAAGCAAGTGATGAGAACCTGGTAAACAGGCGTTACTTGTGACAAACCGCATTCTCCATCTTTGGGAATCCAATCACCTTGAGCCCATTCTCTCTCTATTTTCCCCATTCGACCCATATCCATCCCATAGATAAACAATTGACAGTTACCTATCATGGCTTGATACTCACCTTGTGGCCTTGTCAACCAAGGTTTTGTCCCATACCGTCTCCTCAGTGTGAGCCTAGCGTAGTGTCTCTCGTCAGTGTCTATGGTCCAAGTCTGTGAACTACGTCACCTCTGCGCCGTCACGTAGGCAAGGCCATTATTCTAATGCGCCCCCGAGGCTTCCATCTCTCCCAAGGCCCCATTCGTCTCCTTTCTTGTCTTCATTCTTGTCATCTTTCTTCTAGTCCATCCATGGTCCATTAGGGTTTACCCCGAACTACGTTGCCTCTGTGTCGTCACGTAGGCAAGGCCATTTAGCAATGAGCCCCTGAGGCACTAGCTCAGTCCCTTAGGGTCAGTCTTCTCAATAAGGATTGTGCAACCTTCTCATCAAGTAAGCAAATGCAAGCAAACACCCGCGCTTCAAGCAAAAATCTTGACTATGAGCATCTTAACCTATCTAATGCAAAGCAAATACCCAAGGTCTTCTAAATGATTTTATGCAAATTAAGGCAAGAAATAAATACATATCCACACAAATATGCTTTGTAGATTGGAACCTAGGGTTAAGTTACCGCGTCTTGATTTTTGCTATCATACCTTCCTATGCTACTCAAGGATGCCAAAAGCTAGAGATGCTATGATGGGGGGCATGATTACTTTCTTTGTTTGTTGTTTGTGGATTAAACTTTAGTAATGTGAAGCCTTGTCTAAGGACATGATCGGCAAAAGATCATCGAGGACATCAAAGGTCTTACAGGAACAGGGGCAATCCTTGCTTGTTGAAACGCAAGAAGTACTCAGGTCATCTAGACTCAATTTTGACTAGATGCTTGTATTAACTTGCTAAATCACACTCCATGTAAGCAATACTCAGGTCATCTCGGTTCAATTATACCTAGATGCTTGTATTCACTTACAACATTTCAGAAGAGTACCAAAAACAAAATGCCCAATGATGAAATAAAGCAATCTAAAAGCAAAGCATCCGTCCTATATCCATATACACATCCATGCATCCGTATCCCATACAATCCTCATTATCCACACTATGCAGAGTAACGATATCAAGAAAAGTTCCTAAGTCATTCTTTTGCAACCATTCTTCTACCCATCATTTCATTCTTGTGTCGATAGAGTACATTTGGACATCACAAAAACAAGGCATTTAAGAGCATATCATATCACTCGTAGGACTAGTCATGCACATGATTAGGTTAGTCAAGTCCACCATCCAATGCATTAGGTCACCAATACATCTGCATCGCATCACATCTCAAAAGCACAGAAAACCACAAAACAACATAGCTAAGTGCATCACATATATAGTTTCATCATAACATAGAAATCATGTTCCATACACATACATTTGCATTAGATCATTTAGACATCACATATACAGTTACATCACCACATAGTACTCATGTTACAACTGCATACATTCAAAGCATTACATCATATAAACATCCAGTAGCATCTCATATATCTATGCAACATCAAAACATAGAAATCATGTTCCATACACACACATTTGCATTAGATCATATAGACATCACATATACAGTTACATCATAACATAGACATCATGTTTCATAGACATACATTTGCATCATCACATAGAAATCATTTTTGCATTCATTTGTCAAGTCATAGAAATCATATAGCAGCATATCAAAGTATTTCTCATAAAGCATCAGATAGACCATCTAACTATGCAATAGATCACATCATGCGGTAGAAGTAAATCATCATCTCATAACACATGCAATAGATACACAAAGCTGCATCATCATATATACTATCATATAAAAGAGGTCCAAATGTACAATATCACCATCTCTCTCAAAAATCAAAGTGTCATATACAATATACGTCTAAATAGACGGTGATACATGTCCCAAAAATGCCCAAAATCTGATATGTGTCTACCCCTGCTGCTGTGGGCCACCACTGCCAGCTCCTGACTGCTGAGGTCCCATCAAGGATGCCCCTGACTGTGAAGGACCTGCTCGGTGAACCACCCCAGACTGACTCCTGAAACTCCCTGCCCTCTGGCTCGACGCCACGGCACCATGGTACAAGCCTCGGTAGTACTGAGCCTGTGACTGCGCTCTGGCTAGGTCTGTCTGCACCTATGCCAACTGCGTCTGCACCTGGCCTACCTGTGCCTGTGCCTGCTGCACCTGCCCAACCAGAAAAGAGCTAGCTGCATCTGTACCCATAGCGGCCACAGCAGTATCCCGCTCTACACGGATAAGACGTACCCGTGCATCCACCATGTCCCTCTCGCGAGTCAAACTAGCAATCACCGCTGCGTCTGTGTCTCGCCTCCTCTCCACTCTCCTCAGCTGTGCCTGCAGCTCTCGCACCTATCCCCTTAGGCTGGCTATAGTCCTCTCATGAGCCTCACCCTGCACTAGCCCCTGTGCTGCCTCTGCCTGTCCTAGCCCCTGCTGCTGGGGCACCTGCTGCTGCGGTACCTGCTGCTGCGGTACCTGCTGCTGCGGTACCTGCTGTTGTGGTACCTTCTGGGGTGGTGGCATCTGTACCTGCTGCTGTACCTCTCCCTATCCTGGCACTGCCTACCCAGCCTGAACTATCCTCCTCCGCTGCCTCAGCTTCTCTGCAGCTCGGCCACCCCGTCGTACTCATCCTCCTCTAGCGCCCCTCCGCCCTGGGCCAGCCTCTCCCTCCTCCTCTGAGTCCGCCTCATCAATACGAGGCACCAGCATACTGGGTCCCGAATATCTCGGGAAAGGATGTGCAGTGATCCAGTCCTCGTACTCCTGTGTAACCCCCGCATCTGCTATCTCTCTCCGCATGTCCCATGCCACATAAGGCAATTACTGGAACTCTGCCAGGGCCTCCTCATACGAAGCCATCGGCCCCCATCGGACCCTCTCTGCATGTGTCCGTGCAAACATGGCCTGTCCCTGTGGCATGCCCTGTCTCCGCCCAAACTGTCTCAGCACTCGGCCCACCATCTGTCTCTCCAGTATGTGCCGTGTCCGGCCTATCAACCACCTGGTCTGGAAGCAGTAGGGTAGCTCATCTCCCTCATCATCCCAGGGCTCGCAATCCAGATATGGTCGCCAGACGACCACATCTACCCCATCCAAAGTGTGCCTCCAATACTCTAGCTTCCCCAGCCTGTGCTGGGAAATCACTCCTGCATAGCCATAGCTATATGGCTCTCCTCTCTGCCTAGCAAAGACGCACATCGGCCTGGTCACCGCTATGTGCTCCCACAGCCAGAACTGTAACAGCAACACCCGAGCCGATAGACTCGTGCTGCGGTGGTACACCACCTGATGCATGTCATGATAAAGGTGGGCCAACACGCAGGGTCCCCATGCATATCGGGTGCCCTCAGTCAACATCCGCTCCATGATCCTGCCCCATCCAATGGGGAACCCATGCAATCTCCTGTCTAGGCATACAACGCCCCCAATCAGTCCAGCAACAATCCCAGGGAAGTAGTCGTAACAGTCATAGATATCCTGCCACGGGATGACCTGTCCCACCAGCTCGGGATCATCAAATACTCGCTGACACTCGGTGAGTTCCGCATCCTGCTGTGCGTCATACTCCACTAACTCGCCTACTACGGGCAAGTGCAGTATCCGATAGACGTCCTCCAGCGTCACGGTCATCTCTCCCGTAGGGAAGTGGAAAGTCCCGTCCTCACTGTGAAATCTCTCCACGGCCGCTGTCAGTAGTCCTCTATTCGCCCGCACCTCAGGCATGAAGCAAACGTAATCCAAGCCCATGGCACCAAGCGCCACTCTGTCAGCCTCCGTCAGCATGTATCTCTGCAATAACGGCATAGGGAACATCTCCCTCGACTGCAGCGTCTCTCGTATCTCCTCCTGCAGGCACGCAAAGCAAGGCGTCAGTCTCAAACCGCATATACCATACTCAACATATCTACTGAACTATATCAACTAAACTTAGCATTTCAAATTGATCAAAACGACACACTACATCTCTTGACTAGATTCCTGCAATCTCGGAGATAGCTCATCGATTCCTGCGTCAAACAGGACGCTAATTGAATCAATTTGGCTAAGTAATTTGCCATCCCAAGCAAATGCGCCACTACAGGTGGTAAAAGCGCTGTTTCTGGTATATGCGCCGCAATAATCAACATATGCGCCGCAAAAATGCGTATGCGCCGCTACAGTGTATGTATGCGCCGTTCTAACAAATGCGCCGCAGAACTTCGCATATGCGCCGCGAAATTACAGATGCGCCGCAAGAATTGACATATGCGTAGCTTTGTCAAATGCGCTGCTACATTTCACATATGCGCGGCGGAAATACAAAAGCGCCGCCAAATTACGAAAGCGCAGCTTGAATGCACAAAAGCGCAGCTTTCACGCATGCGCCGCCGAAACTGACATATGCGCTGCAAAATTACAAAAGCGCAGCTTCGCGAGGCATATGCGCCGTTCTGCGTTTCGGTGCATCTATTTCACCTATTTTCTACGTGCATTTATGACGCCTAAAATCGACCCTAGGAGAAATTTTTCGAAGCACATACCGGGGGTCCTACCTCTGCTGGCCGCCCGAATCGTCGGACTCGCTCGAATCGGTGCTCCTCTCGTGGAATATCTACTGCTCTGGCTGCCATGCTGCTCTAAGTTTGCTCTGTGCTCTCTTTCTCCAATCCAGATCAACCAAGTGTGCAAATGACTATTCTTGTGGACCCAGCTCCTATTTATAGCCTCCAAACCCTAATTCTGGCTAGGTGATGACTGTGACTACTTCCCGTGCCTGTTTTTCCTCCTGTTTTCTTCCCACATCCCTGACCGCGTCCCTTTTCCTCCAACCTATCCTAACCCCTTCCTCGTCGTGAGATCGTCCGTCTCCAAAACTTTCGCCGTTTTTTCCCATCCAATCTCCCGAGGGGGCATCCTATCATCATTTAACCTGTACCAGGGGCAAACTGGGGCATGTATCACTATCAGACTATGTATTCTTTGAAGCAATGTTGTAAACTGCATTGCATCAAAGAGGGGCAAAATGTATATGCCTAAAAATGACACAAATCATCCTAAATAAATATTCTAAATATTTATTCCATTCTTCTACCAATTAAATAAATATTCTAAATTTATTTAATCAATTCATTATCCCATAATTAAATAAATTCTATTTATTTAATTAAAATTCTTCTATTTGTCCTTCACAATTAAATAATCATAAATTATTTAATTAAGCCTAATTCCTCTATCCTAAAGTTCTAAATTCAAAATTCCACATCACCTTTACACCTCACCTTGTCCACCTCATCAGGTTGCACATGTAATTAAATATATTTAATATTTAATTACCTTATTTTCCCTCACCCACATGGCCTATTTCTTCTCCAATCAGAGGTCAGTTAACCAATCAATCAAATCTGTTAACTAACCTGTCAGTTGAGTCAAATCCTCAATCAATTCAGTCAGTTCCACAATTTATTCTTCTAACTGATCAATCAAATCAGTTAACAGACCAGTCAATGGAGTTAACTCTCCAATCAATTTTGTCACATCCCCTCTTTCATGATGGAGCTGGGACACTTGGCACATTTCCACTGGTTGCACATTCCTCAACCATCCTCAGCCGTTGATCTTCATATCTTCTCTCAACCGTTGATTCCTATTCCTCCGAGTCTATAAATGAAGCTTCATCCCTCCATTCTATTCATCCAGGCTTTTAACATTGTTACTCTGCAGAAATATCACCAGCGCACCTTTGGCACCCACTTGTCATCTACAAGCTTGAGATCACCATTGTTGCATTGGAGCTCACCTTCATTGCATATCACACCATAGCCGTTCACCATCGACTTCCTCAAACAGCTTTAAAAGATTGCACTCTCTGAGGGCTCATCTCATCTGCGAAAGGACGATTCGTGATAGGCGAACAACAGAAGTTTCGAAACGGAAGAGGTTTGCTGTGTTTGTTCATTACTTTGTTTATTTGAATCTTCTTTGTTTCTCTATTCTATTGATGTTTGGGTCTTATTTAATTCATTTGATTGATTCGACATTTTACCCTCACAGTGGTGGTTTCATGTAAGTGTTTTCTTGTTTCCCATAGATAACATATGAATATAGGCTTATGAGTATTTACAGTGATGCTACTTTTTATTTGGATGCTAAAAAAATGATGTATGACTTATGTTCTTCTCCCAAACATCTATGCAGAAGTGGGTAGGTGTTATGAGGTTCAAAGGTAAGGAGATTTGAGAAAGAAAGAGAGATTAAAAATATCCCTGGATATAGTCGACTTTAAAGCCATAAAATGATACACATTTTTTTTAAATATAGGAGACAAATCCCATCCATAGACATAGGAGGTCCACACAAAGTTGGAGAATTTGGCTTCAAAGATGGAGGTAGAAGGGTATTTTCTAGATTCAAGACATTTAGTTATGTTGTGGAAGAGGAGGACAAAGAATTATTTATCTGCCATCATAGTGGCAATTGCATTTGGTTTGTTAAACATGCCCCATGGAACAATTATTAGAGTTGTTACGAACCTTCAAGTATGTGTTGATTGCCCCACTGCAACAAAGCTTATCTCCAATAGTGTTGCTAGACAAATTATTGTGAGAGATGTGTATCATTTCCATCATTTTAAATGGGGACAATTTTCTTGTGGGGATTATTGGTGATGCTAGATGAAGCAATCTAAAAAATAGGCTTCCACTATAATAATGTACTGGTGCAGGAGCACTTAACACAAGGTGGCCTCCATGAGGCATTTAACTTTATGATGTGTCTAATGTTCATTTTACTATTTTCAATAAGGTCCTAAGCTGACCATTCAATGTAATAAGGTCTATTTGACCAATGCATGTTGAGTTAGTTTGTATCTAGGTTTCTGTTGTAAGTCCCAAGGACACTTGTCGATCTGTAATCACAAGGTTGTTAGACAGTTAGAGGTTGTTAGTCGGTTGTGATCTCCCAGCCGCTTGGAGCCAATTCAGTACTACTGAGGGTAAGAAGATAAATACCTAGGATCAAATCGATTGTGGTCATGATAGATAGTAGTAGTGTGAAGTTGAGTTGTGCATTTTGTGAGAAGGGAGCATCTGTATACATTTCTGAAAGCATAAATAACAAGGTCCTATTCTGTGTCATGCAACTTTTTATTATTCGATCTCATTAGGTTTTCCTCTGTAATAATCGATTTGCTATTTTGGGATCGAGATGGATCGTTAATCCATTCCACCAGTTAGATTTCTTTGAAATCGGTGGAATGGTTGTATAGTGTTTTTGTTTTGTTTTTCTGTTTGTTTGATTTCAAGCTTGCAGGATCGGGTACAGGATGCATTGAAAGATCCTAGCATTCTCATGTGCTAGGTTGGGAGAGTCTAAAATCTGTGTTAGATTGTTAAGGAAATGGATCTGTGAAGTTGCAGGGTTTGCAGTAGTTCGAATCGGTGAAATTCCACGTTATTCCATCAGATATACAATTTGTGTGTATATCGCATTTGCATGTCAAAAATACATTCTGTGTGTATATCGCAAGGGTCTGTTCTATGTGTATGCCACAAAGCATATCGGGAGGCATTAAGGCATTGTATGTCAAGATTGTAAACATACATTGTGAATATAAATTCTGTACGTATATCGTTGATGTATATCGGGTTCATTTCCTATGTATCCCACAGTTGTAAGTCATGAGTATCTCGCAAAGGGTTATCGAGATTGTATGTAGCGAACATACAGTGTGAATGTGCAAGTGTATCGGCATACAAGGAAGTCAACGGTTCAGTCAAACCCATCAAATACATATCTGAATTGTATGTTGTGAATGTACATCGCAAATGTACATCAGGTTTATATACAAAGGGGGTCAATGGTCAAATGTATATTTGGCGAAGCATGTTCCGGTTGTATGTTGAGAACATACATTGGGTAAAAGTGTTGGTCAAATGCATGTTGTGAATGCATGTCCTAAATGCACATTCGATTGTATGTTTCAAATGTATATTGGAATATACATTCCATAGATACATTGAATTGGATACAAAGTGCGACCGGCAGTGACAGTAGAGGAGACCGGTGTTCACAGGTCACGCGATGCACATACAATCTTTTTGTTGTGCCGATAGGTGAGAGGTGCAGGTATATACATCGAAGAATGCATGTTAGGTGAAGTATAGACATACAATGGGAAATGTATGTTAGGTTTTCCGTGGGTACTCTGCATCATAGTGGTATCAGAGCTCAGCAAAAGGTCTGGGCTATTGTGTGTTGATTCTGTCACTGAGAAGGCAAAAGTAGAGGGATTGGGAGGTTGACAAGATGCCTCTGAAATGTAATGGTACTGCCAGAGAGTTGCATGAGTTGAAGGAAAAACCTGCTAAAGAGATGCGGAAGATGAAAGAGCTTGCAGAAGCCCTTCAAGCTAGGCTTGCAGCCTTGGAGACAAACAAAAAAAGAGAAATGGAAGATAGTGAATCAGAAAAAGAAGATGATGGTGAAGAATTTTAAGAGGTAGATGAAGATCTGAATCTTGAAGATCAGAGATTTGCAAAACTGTTAAGGGTAGTTTAGAATGACAAACCTAACGTAAAGATTGATGTTCCAAGGTACACTAGAAGTTTAAATGAAGAAGAGTTACTTGATTGGATTGCTGCATTAGATAATCACTTTGAATGTGAGGAAGTTCTTGAGGAGCAGAAAGTAAAGATTGCAAAGACCAAATTGGGTGGTCATGCTTTGGTATGGTGGGATTACGTACAATCAAAGAGGAGAAAGCAAGGTAAGTCAAAGATTTCTTCATGGGACAAGATGGTAGCAAGGATCAAAGGTAAATTTTTACCCAAGGATTATGAAGTTCAAATGTTTAAAAAGCTTCAATTTTTGAGATGAAAGGAAATGCATGTGAAGGCATATACTGAGGAATTTTATAAATTGAGTATGAGGTCTGGTCATCATGAGAATGAGGTTGAAAAGGTTGCTAGATATTTGGCTGGTCTGAGATTGAACATACAAGATGAGTTAGTTTTGGCTAACCCTAGGAGTGTAGAAGATTGTTATCAAATGGCAATCAGGATTGAGGAAAAGATGAAAAGGAGATAGGATAAGTCCATGAGAGGAAGAGGCAGCAATATAAAGGGGAGAGGATCAGCCCCTGCAACAAGACAAGTCAATGAGGACCAAGAAGAGACTGGTAAAGGATAGGAACAATCTGATTTTAGAGGTGGATGGAAAGGCACAAAAGGCAAATTTGGAGGTGGTAGAGGTTCTAATGTTTTCACTAGAAGATGTTATCATTGTAATGAAATTGATCATATAGCATTCAAATGTCTAGAAAGACAATGCTCATCATCAAGAGGTGATAGGAAGAATGACAAGAGGGTTCAATTTGTGCAAGAAGAGAAGGTAGATGAAAGTGTTAACTCTCCAATGGGGAGTGCAGCACCATGTCAAGATGGAGAATCATTGAAGCTAAGGAGAACAATCTTGAAGACATCTAAGGAGATGATACAAAGGAGAGCACTTTTTAGGACCAAATGCAAAACCAAAGGTAAACTATGCAAGGTAGTAATAGACTCTAGTTCAACAGATAATATGGGATCTCAGAAAATGGTGGATAAACTGAAGCTGGAAAGGATTCCTCATCAAAATCCTTACAAAGCATCTTGGGTAAGTGATAGTCAATCACTTTTGGTATATGAACAGGCATATGTTGATTTTTAGATTGGAGAATATCAGGATAGGGTTTATGTGACATATTGCCCATGGAATGTTGTCACCTACTTTTGGGTAGGCCATGGTAATTTGATAGGAGAGCATTGTATGATGGATATGCTAACACCTATACCATTAAGAAGGATGAGAGAACTTTTGTGATGACACCATTGCAGGAGGATGATGTAGCACAGAAGCTAGCCAAGGTCATCTTAGTGGGAAAGAAAGAGTTTGTGAAGCTCAATGTAGAAGACACAAAGACAGTTGTGGATACCTTAGGGAATAGGGTTGCTAAGGATAAAAGTATGCAGGTACTTTCAGCTTTGACTGATGGAGATCAGATGGACTGACAGAAGGTCCAAGAGCAGGTTTACAAGCAGCTACAAGTTGATTGGCAAGACAAGGATGCAATCCTAATAGGGTCAATTGTTTGTCCTCTAGAACCAACAAGAGTTGGAAGGCCAACATATTCTGCCATAGCAACAGTACAAGTAGCATTACCCAAGGTTTATAATGCAAGTGTTTAGGCAGAGCTGACAATAAGAACGAATGGTATGAGAGGCACCTACAATGCAGTCCAGAGATCATGGGGAAGACATGAGACAACAAAGTATACAGCTGGAGCAAGACAAAGACCTAACTCATGTGGCATGAGTTCTTTTCAAGGTGGGGTGTATGGTGCAAGAGCACCTAACACAAGGTGGCCTCCATGAGGCATTTAACTTTATGATGTGTCTAATGTTCATTTTACTATTTTCAATAAGGTCCTAAGCTGACCATTCAATGTAATAAGGTATGTTTGACTAGTGCATGTTGAGTTAGTTTGTATCTAGGTTTATGTTGTAAGTCCCAAGGACACTTGTCGATCTGTAATCACAAGGTTGTTAGACAGTTAGAGGTTTTTAGTCGGTTGTGATCTCCCAGCCACTTGGAGCCAATTTAGTACTATTGAGGGTAAGAAGATAAATACCCAGGATCAGATCGATTGTGGTCATGATAGATAGTAGTAGTGTGAAGTTGAGTTGTGCATTTTGTGAGAATGGAACATCTGTATACATTTCTAAAAGCATAAATAACAAGGTCCTATTCTGTGTCGTGCAACTTTCTGTTATTCGATCTCATTAGGTTTTCCTCTGTAATAATCGATTTGCTATTTTGGGATCGAGATGGATCGTTAATCCATTCCACCAATTAGATTTCTTTGAAATATGTGGAATGGCTATACAGTGTTTTCATTTTGTTTTTCTATTTGTTCGATTTCAGGCTTGCAGGATCGGGTACGAGATACATTGAAAGATCCTAGCATTCTCATGTGCTAGGTTGGGAAAGTCTAAAATCTGTGTTAGATTGTTAAGGAAACAGATCTGTGAAGTTGTAGGGTTTGCAACAATTCAAATCGGCAAAATTCTGTGTTATTCCATCAGATATACAATTTGTGTGTATATCGCATTTGCATGTCAGAAATACATTCCGTGTGTATATCGCAAGGATCTATTCTGTGTGTATGCCACAAAGCATATCGAGAGGCATTGAGGCATTGTATGTCAAGATTGTAAACATACATTGCGAATATACATTCTGTGCGTATGTCGCTGATGTATATCAGGTTCATTTTCTGTGTATCCCGTAGTTGTAAGTCATGAGTATCTCACAAAGGGTTATCAAGATTGTATGTAGTGAACATACAGTGTGAATGTGCAAGTGTATCGACATACAAGGAAGTCAACGGTTCAGTCAAACCCATCAAATGCATATCTAAATTGTATGTTGTGAATGTACATTAGGTTTATATACAAAGGGGGTCAATGGTCAAATGTATATTTAGCGAAGCATGTTCCAGTTGTATGTTAAGAACATACATTGGGTAAAAGTGTTGGTCGAATGCATGTTGTGAATGCATGTCCTGAATGCACATTCAGTTGTATGTTTTGAATGTATATTGGAATATACATTCTGCAAATACATTGAATTGGATACAAAGTGCGACTGGCAGTGACGGTAGAGGAGACTAGTGTTCATAGGTCACGCGATGCACATACAAGCTTTTTGTTTTGCCGATAGGCGAGAGGTGCAGGTATATACATCAGAGAATGCATGTTAAGCGAAGTATAGACATACAATGGGAAATGTATGTTAGGGTTTCTGTGGGTGCTCTACATCATGTACAGTGTCAGATCTCTAGTAATAATGAAGGGGTATCCATCAAAGCAAAATGGAAGGGGGATTTTTGTCAGATGTAGCAGTTGCAAGTGCCCTGGTAGACCTGTATGCAAAACGTAGGATCATAGACAAGGCACGTGAACTATTTGAAAAAAAGCCTCAAAGAACTGTGGTCTCATGGAATGCCACAATTGCAGGATATGTACAATATGGGTTTGATAAAATAAAAGCCTTAAAAATTATCAAGCAAATGTCAATGGTAGGTGTAAAGTTAAATTCATGAACATTGCTAGCATCTTTCAGCCTGTGCCAATAGAGGAGCTTTGAAACAACATGGAAACCCATCAAAACTTAAATAATAAGTGAATATCTTTAGATAATCTAATTGTAATTGCCCTGGCAAATGTATAAAGAAATTTACAAAGCAACCAATGAAGTAATAATGCTAGGAACTAAGAAGAGAAAAATATGCAACGAAGAACTAAGAACAACATTGCCCCCACACATACAACAAAATTCAGGCAAGAAAAGCCAACAATATTGTTGGCACTAACTGCCACCCTCTAAGACTAATGTTAAAACCTGAATATCTATAGCTAAGTCTCAAAGATAATTAAAAAAATGACCTTGAGGTACGTCCTGAAGATAGTATTTTATTTGATTGCCCAAATCCTTGTGTTCTTTGTCCTCTTCAATTTGTTCCAATGCTGAAGACTATTCATTCATTTTACTTCAAAACTGAATCCTAAATAAAATTTATACCCCCTAATTGAACAAGAGTTTTCTACACTAATAAATGGCTTCATTGAGATGAGCTCTAAATACTTCCATTGCCATCTAAAGGCCCTGTTTATAACTTCATCTCCAGTTACCTTTCAACATTTTACCATTCTAAAAGACCAATAAATTGTTAAATACAAATTACGGATAATCATTGATTATAGTGTGATTTAAGTTATTTTGTAAGCTTTAGCAAAACTACTCATAGCTAAGATGGTTCCAGAACTATATATAGCATATATGACCATGTAGGTAAAAAGAACTTGATTTAATAAGACATTTATTTAAGATGATCAGTGATATGTACATCTCAAGAAGGAAAACTTTCCAAGATATTCATTATTTTCCTGTCTTGGGTACAGGTGTGTTGGTTAACAGATTTATCTTGATCTAAAAATGTTTTGTTCTGACTCTATAACCCTTTCTTTCAAGAACAAATAAGTTAAACAACAAATGAGTGAACTATCAGGAATAATTCCCCTCTAAATTAAGGTACAACTTCCTTTTAAATCTTCAATGAATTCAAATTATTCTAATCATTCAGATACACTTTTAACCAGAGCGCGTTAAAGGCAAACTAACATTCATACATCACCATGCTATGAATGTGATATCTTTCTTTCTTATAACATCATTCGGTGATAGAATACACAGATTCCATCTTCAATAATAATCAGATATATAAATATGTATATTGTTGAACCAGTAAATGATAAAACATATATGATGAGTTATCCAGTGAAAGAACAATTACCACATGAAAGAAGAGTTCACACAGAAACCCGATTTCAAATAACTTAAACACACAGATTTAAGTCTGCAGCAATCATTTCTCCTTCTCATTCATAGATGAAAATATTTTAGACAAACATCACATATATTGTAAAACATAAAAGTTCAACTTCCAAATTTCTTGTTTTTCCTCCTCTTCTCTATATATGTTTTAACAACTAAAAAAATATATATAGTTACCCTAATTAACTATTCTTTTAAACCCAGAGTTAAAACCAACTCTGACCCACACGGGATTTTAGTTTCTTACAAGCTCATTGAAAGACAGTTTTTTTTTAAACATAATTTCAACTTAATAACTGAATAAAGAGATTATGTAAGCAAGATCATGACTGGGGCAGCGGATTGGAATCTCTGGATTTGCTTTGTTTGGCTGAGGAGACACGTTACACCTTCTCTGTCACTGATGGATCTATGGACTATGATGCCAGCTATGGTCATGGAACTTGAACCGCTAGAGTAACTGGGTATTGATCTCTCTCTGTAATTGTTCCTTCTACCCCTCCTGTATATGCCTTTGCTTTTGAGCCTACTCGGTCTTGATCTGAAGATGGTTCAATTAGTGAGTGCAAATGATGTTGTTTTTCCCACCTCTACCTCTCTGGGGTTTTGGTTTTCCCTTGCTACTGATGCTGGTGATGAAGTTGAACCTCCTGTTGCTAGGGACTCTACAACTAAAGGAGCTTAAATCGGTGTTTCCTCTACTGTGGGTGATACCTTTGGTAAAGAGCGCTCTCTGACCATTCCCAGAAGTAACTCCTATTAGTATTAAGCACATGGTCTTTTCCCGTAGCTCTTCCTCGGCAGAGTTGATCCGCGAGCACGCAAAGGGGATGTGTGGCAATGGATTCAGTAGATTCTGTTGATGGAGTAGTTGTATGCCATCCTTGATTAAGGTGATTCAGTAATTTACCCAGCACTGAGCTTAGCAGTTATTTCATCTATTGATGTTGTTAATTGAGTAGTTAATTCAGCCCCTCCTCCAATTATATATAGAGGGGGCGGTTCAGCTTTTAATCCTGTCGATTCTGTCGGTTCAGCAGTTGGTTAAGCTGTTGACTCAGCCCTATAATAGGGAGCAGTGGGCCCTATATATTCAAAGGTAGAGAAAGCACCAGGGGCATAGTAAAAGGCATCAAAGGCAATATAGACTATAGCAAGGTCTCTAGTTGGAGTTCAAGTTGCAGAGCTAGAACTTTACCACCCACCCTTAATTCAAGATACCTCCACGAACTATATTTCCCACCCAACAACAACTATTAAGCCCTCCCCCATCAGTCAATGTGTGTGGGGCTACCATCACCCTCCCACCCACCCCTGTCAGGGCCTCCCACCCATGCTATAATCCACCCACCCACCCCAAGTTGCTTCTGTGGACCCCTCTTATTCTAGCTTATTCTAGCAATTATAATGCCGTCGCTTCGGTTGTATAGTCAAACTTTAGCTTATTCTAGCAAGCGAATTAATCTGGGGTGGGAACTATAGTTGGCGGGTGGGAGGAGATAGTTGTGTTGCTCCGGCCACTTGCTCGCACTGAGTGAGAGATGCGACGTTTCGAGGATATTCGATCATATCTGATGCAGCATGTGGACTGAGTGATAGATAGGGTTGGAACCAACCTACTCTCTATAGTCAGTCTGAACTCATATATATGGGATGGCCAACCCAACCCATTACTATATTTTTATTATATATGTAATACACTAGTATATAAGCAGAAGGGCAATAGTCCCCTAAGGTTGGTTGGTTATAGCATCTCGACAGCGTCCACTCCAATCCAAGTGTATCATTCGCGCATCACTTCACTCGCGCCTTCACCCTAACCTCTATAGATGGATATGGCCCAATGAGCCCAGCTGGTCTGAGTAAAGTCTATATAGATGGCTCTGGTCCTGAACCCAACTTAGCCACCAGTTTATTCATAGTCTATAGTCCTAGCTAGTCCCCATCTAATCAATCTATATAGAGTGAGGGGAGGGCCCATCCAGTTAGATACAAATAGATAGAGCCTAGCTGGTCTCGGTCAGAGATATAGATGGCCTGACCGAGGCTGACTGTTCGGTCCCCATCTAGTCAATCTGTATAGAGGGAGAGGAGGGCCCAGTCGGTCGCCTACTATACTATATATAGGCTGGGCATAACATAGACCCAGTGGTAACTAGAAACTAAACTAGCTGGTTCCAGTTGGTCCTGAGCTGAGAGAGCAAACCCAGCGGTCCCTATAACATCTATATAGAGGGAGGGGAGGGCTCAGTCATATCTAACCCAACTGGTCCCCATCTATATAGATACAGAATAGAGGGCCCGGCCGATACCCATATATTGTTATTGTTCAGTCTCCATCCATGGTATATAGGGCTCAACTGAGATTGTCTGTTCATTCTTGAGCCAAGCTGGTCTCAAACCTGATATATTCCTGATATGCGGTAAAAAATTCCTAGATTTTCGAGAAGTTAGGGATGCCAATGTGTTTAACCCTTGCTTTCCAAACATCTTTCTCTCTTCCAATTTTTGCCACTTTCTCCACATGCTCTGGGAGTGCATCGACACAGAGGTGAAGAAGTGATTCTACCTTTGATATCCGAGAGAAATCTTCAATTAATAGGTTATCATTTTCTTTAACAAAACTAATTTTCTCTCTGAAGGATTGAACCATAGTATCAATATCCTTTTCTGGCTCCCCATCATCTTTAATATGCTTCACATAGATACATTCCAAATCATGTTGTAAGGACTGAGTAAACTCAGTTATCTCTTTAATCATTTTTGTAAATTCAATTCATCCTTTCCTAGATACTGAGTTTCTCCATTCGATGTTTCTCTTTCTTACATACAGTACATTATTGTTCAGACTTGTTATATTCTTTTCTGATCAAAACTTTGTTACCCTATGCTTCTGAACTTCATCAATTTGATTTATCACATTCATCCATTTCCCTTCATCTTTTACCCATGAAGCATTCTGTGTTTTCAAATCTTCAATAGTAGCCATGGTTTCATCATATATACTTTTTAATTCATTAATGTATTATGTGCCCTTCTGGATGATACCATCCAACCAATCATCAAACACTCTGGTCACCATTTTGTTTATGTGTATCTGATCTAGCATTTTCTGATTGACTGGAGATTTTGGGTCAAAAGATAGAGGTAGTTGAGAAACAGGTTGTGGATTAGGATTATGAATGGCATCAATATACTCTTCCATTGATCGTAAAGTTTGTTTCACCTCCCTCTTATCTTTTTCATCCTTCTAGGTATGGGTGACTATCATCTTGGTAGATGCTTCCAGATGGTGTACGTCTGCGGCACGTGATGCAGTCCCATGATCTATTCTTTCTATTGTGAAATCCTGAACTGTGGGTTCCTAAACTTCATCAATTGTTGGCCGGGCTATTTCTGCACTCCAATTCCCTATATTAGGGTCAATGTCCACGCTGGATGTGGTTTTCAGCTTTTTAGATTTAGGATTCTTTCCTAGACACTTGCTAACCATGTCCTCCAATGGCAATGAAAATGGAACTATTTTTCTTTTATCATTAATTGAGTTTTCCAACCATTTTGGTGCAAGGACCAAAACTTCTTTACCAGGATTCAGTTGCTTAGAAGGCACATTTGATATTATCATCAGATCAGCAGAATCTGAAGCAACCTCTGCTTGTTGGTTTGTACTAATCTCTTACACCATTGGTGAATCAAACCCTTTATCACCTGTTGCTTCCCCAGAATCTTCTTCGGAGTTTAAATCCACAATTATTCTTTCTAAAATCTCCTTCTTCTTCCTGCTTTTAGTCCTTAATTTGGTGGTACGAGAAGGTAGAATAGTTGCAAGGGTTTTCTTGGACTTTTTGATAACATAACCCTTTCCAATTTTTGGCTTAGTAGTACCTGCATCACAGATAGTAATAAGCCGATTAGAAGAGCTTATTAGAGATGGTGATTCATCAATTGGTGCACATCACTGGGAATCTTCATTTTGAACCTCCTTCAGTCTACATTCCCTTAACCATATCTCAGTTCTCCTTATTACTGGGAGTGTTTTGACTTCAATCCGATCCTCTTCATCTCTATTCCAATCAACTTTTGGAATAGGTAGCTATTTTATTTGTTCAAAATGAGGATCAATCACCTGTTCTTCATCATCAATTATTCCAGAGATGTTCATACTCAGATTGAGTGTAACTATTTTCCCTAAGGAGAACCTGCACCAAAGATTTTTTCTAACTTCAAATTCATCTGGACAATCCTCCCAATAGTATTCTATCTCAGGAATGTGTGAAAATCTCATTCCAAAATTTAGATTGTCCCTAGCAAAAACTTTGCTGTCAAACTGGGGTCTGGCATTATAGTACTAAAAATTGAACGTTTTCAGGCCCACCTCTAAATTTAAAGCATCAGAAATTGACTGACATGAATAGTGACCAAGTTCAACAGGAAAAGATATACCAGATTCTTTCTTCATTGGAAATTTCTTATCTACATGGACTAACTGCCTGCAAACTTCTATCAATACAAAGCGGTCAAAAACATATCTGGGCAGCTTCACAGGTTCGCCATCAAAACCACCAACTCTGATATAAGTAAA
Organism: Cunninghamia lanceolata; assembly: GCA_027924645.1. NCBI lineage: Eukaryota > Viridiplantae > Streptophyta > Pinopsida > Cupressales > Cupressaceae > Cunninghamia > Cunninghamia lanceolata. The sequence goes on from BSBN01000803.1 coordinate 15,203,489, forward strand.
TTTGGGAAACTGAATGAAGAAACTACCATAAATACTGATTAGCTACATGGCTTCATCAAGCATTCTCTTATTAATATTGTCTGTCAGTTCATAAGTCATCCTACCAGTAAAAACGTCATTAACTCTTCCATAATTTTCATAACAATTTTACATCTATAAATGTGAATAATAATCATAAATTCTACTATCTTCAACCAAGGATGCATGAGGTAACCCTCTCCATTCTCTTGTAGATGCTAGGTAGTAAAAGAGATATGAGGACATATAAAAATCCTTATTCCCCAAATAATTACTCAAACCCTGATGCAAACATTCGGCTATGATTTCTACCCAATCCAAATACTGTTCTCCTTGGAGGATCACTTGAATGAAGAAATACATCTAGTCCTCCCAATAAAATGCCTGGGAGTTACCCTTTAGCCTATGTAGAAATACCATAATATCCTTTACTTCTGGTATCATGTGTTCTCTTGTTAGTGGACTGGGTAGTCTCGAACCTCCCTTTTGAAATTTCAATAGCCAATTTCTTGCAATTACACTCATGTAGTTTGATTTCTTCAATGAAAAATAGTTATAAGAAGAAGTAATATTAAGATCAGAATATGGCTCCTTAGGCTGAATTTTTATCACAGCCATTAGGGTTTGTCTATTGACAGCTAGTAACACATTACCATCCGCAATTTTGATACACCTATTTTGGGGGTCATATCTACTCATACATTCTAGAACTAATTCAGGGCATTGTACCGCCATGGGAAAGGCTGCAACTTCAACTAAACTACTTTCCACTATTTTCTCCATCATAGGAGTTGACATAGGATTTTTAACCCTCTCCTTAAAATCCTCTAAATCATATTGAGCTAGAGAGGTATCCCTGAATTCAGGAAGAGAACAAACAAGACTGGGACCGTGTTTGGAACCAAGACAAGCAGATTTCATGGTTACAGATTGGATAGATATAATGAAAAATGCTTTGAACTTCTTTAATAATACCAGAAACTCAAAATGATTCTCCTTTCCAACAAAGTAATGGAATTAGCTATAGGAAAAATTGAACTCACCTTCAATGGATCAGAAATTACTATGAAACTGGGCAATAAAAATCTTATACCTCCAGTGTTGCTCTCCTTTTGCATCACCTTGTGTGTTTACTGTTAAAATTGGCTTGTTCTTTCTTGATAAAGGCATGAAATCAGGTTAAATATGTTAGACTTAGGACACACAACTGAGAGGGGGGTGAATCAGTTGTGCAAAACTTTCTCTCAATTAAACACTTAATTCCATTTTGCAATTAGCAGTCTAATAATAAATCTATCATGGAAGCATAATGCAACAAATTAAGAGCAGAAACATATCAACACATGAGACACCAAGATTTTGACGTGGAAAACCCGTTTAAGGGAAAAACCACGAGGTGATTAACATAAGATTGTATTCTCTGTTAGAAGAATAGAAAGAACAAATGGCACATGCCAATTAGGGCTCACTGCCTGAGCACACTGCTCACAAGAGGCTCACTGCCTACAAGAGACACACTATCTACAAAGAAATAAGTATCACCTACTTGAACTGGAAAAATAGCATCTTCACCATGCTTGAATCAGTTCCATTTAAGCCCAATACTTTTGTTCTGCCTTTCACTCTCCTCCTTGCTACCACACTCTCATCTCTACAAGGACACCTTTGAAATGACTTCACAATCACTTATTTATACAAGACATCAACTTACGAATAATCATCTAAGTCGGCAAACATCTACAAGAACATCCACAAGACGTGTAACTCATCCCATCAGCCAGTCTCAGGAAGAACTCCTTCACCCAGAGTTTATCCTTCAATTGTGAGCTCCAAGTTCGATGTGAACCATCCACATGATCCAAACATGATCCAAAGACCTCCACAAGATTTCCTGACTCACCAATAACATCCGCACTTCATCTGCATACTGAAATCCTTCTCTCCTTCATCCGAAACCTCAAGAACACAGTCTGTCACTACTGTCACAAAGGAATAGATTCTTCCAGACCTCGAGACCACAAACCAATCAAGTTGATACTTCAAACAGACTTCCTAAATACTCTCTCAAATCCATAGAATAGGACAATGTATTTCTGGATCTCACCGAACCTTTCTGTAACACTCTGTCACCTCTGAATACCTACCAAAACCGGTTTAACTTGATCAGCCATAACTTCTTTAGATCTTCATGTGGACCTCTAAAATCTTTATTGGACTACACTAAGACACATATCTACAAACCCTTTAATCTACATCCTCTTATCCTCTTCCTATCTTAGACTATTTCCTTACTGTTATCACTATTCTTCACTGTCCCTAATTGAGACTAATTTTCTCAATATCCTCAGCACATAGCTCATTCAATTCTTATCATTAATGCAACAAGAGTATGTTGACATCAATGACAACACCGGTTAGGCCCATACTTGCAACAATCTCGCCCTTTGTCATTGATGGCAACATATGATGTGAAAAACTATTTTGACCATCAAGACAAGAACTGCTCCTTACTGTCACAACTCCCCCTATCAGCAACAACCATTCACATGTCTTCTCTCCCTTTACTACTCCCCCTTTTCTTAGAAACCACTTTTTTTTCACATGTCTTCTCTCCCCCTTTGACATCAATGGCAAAGCGCACATACTTGCAATTCCACCACTTCAGATTTATATCTGCTACTCCCCTTGAGTAGCAGCTCCCCATCATCAATCTAGACCACAAGATGTGACTGTGATATCCACCAGACCGATGCACATCAGTGCACCTTAGTTCATCACCGGAGGGGCAATAACCCCTAACTTCTCCCTGAGATACTCAAAAGAGTCCTTAGGTAGAGGTTTAGTAAAGATGTCTGCAATCTGATCCTTGGAAGGCACAAACTCCAATCTGACTTCATTCTTGTTCACTTGCTCTCTCAAAAAGTGAAATTTAATGGATATGTGTTTAGTCTTTGAATGCAACACCAGATTCTTAGATATATTTATTGCACTTGAATTATCACAGAAAATAGTGATAGGCTCCTCATATTCCACTTTGATATTTCTTAGCATCTGCTTCATCCACAAAACTTGAGTGTAACTACCTGCTGCTGCAATATATTTTGCTTCAATTGTAGACAGAGATATTGCCTCTTGTTTCTTGCTTAGCCAAGAAACCAATCTCTTTCCCAAAAAGAATGCTCCACCACTGGTACTCTTCCGGTCATCCACATCTCCTACCCAATCAGCATCTGTATATGCATGAAGAGAGAAATCATGATCTCTAGGATACCATAGACCATACTCAACTGTCCCTTTTAGATATCTAAAAATCCTGTTAATTGCCATGACATGAGATTCTCTAGGATCAGCTTGGAATCTAGCAACAAGACCAATAGCCTACATAATGTCTGGTCTAGTTTGATTCAGATACAACAATCCTCCAATCATTGACCTATACTTTGTCTGATCAGCCTTAGGAGAGTCATCATCTTTGCTCAACTTACATCCGGTTGCCATGGGAGTGTTCATTGATTTAGATTCTTCCATCCCAAATTTCTTAAACAATTCTTTCACATATTTGGTTTGAGAAATGAAGATTCCTTTCCTTGTTTGAGTGATTTGCAAACCCAAGAAGAAATTCATTTCTCCAAGCATGGACATCTCAAATTCACTTTTCATTTGATTTGCAAAAGTTTTACACATACTATCTCTTCCTCCAAAAATGATGTCATCAACAAATACTTCAACAATCAAGATGTTTTCATGGTCAATTTTGAAATACAAGTTACTATCAACAGTACCTTTGTTCAAACCAATCTTCAAGAGATGATTATCCAATCTTTCATACCAAGCTCTTGGGGCTTGCTTCAGTCCATACAAAGCCTTCTTCAACTTGTAGACCATATCACCATGATCAGACAATTGGAATCCATCTAGTTGCTCAATGTACACTTCTTCTTCCAAGTCACCATTCAGAAAGGCAGACTTGACATCCATCTAATATACCTTGAAATCCTTGAAAGCAGTAAAAGCAAGAAATAATCTGACTGCTTCAATTCTTTCCACCGGAGCAAAAGTTTCTTCAAAATCAACTCCTTCTATTTGAGAATAGCCCTTCCAGACCAATCTGGCTTTATTCCTGATTACCTCACCAACTTCATTTAGTTTGTTCCAGAAGACCCATTTGGTTCCAATCACATTCTTTTTTCTAGGTCTAGGAACAAGATCCCAAGTGTGATTTTTCTCAATTTGCATCAACTCTTCCTCCATTGCTTTAGTCTAGTTTTCATCATTGCAAGCTTCATTCACAGTCTTAGGTTCAATCTTTGAGAACAAGCAGTACTTATCTAAATCTTGAGCAATCCTCCTTCTAGTTTGCACACCTTTGCTTTTGTCACCTATGATCTGATCTTCAGAGTGGTTCAGTGTTACATATCTTGGAACTTTGAGAGTTTCTTGCATTTCTGATTCTTGATTAGGCTCATTAGAACTCATCTCTTCTTCCTGACTTACCAGATCAGTTTGAATCTGACTTTCAGAAGAGGTTTGGGCTCCTTGCATCAGAACACCATTCTGATCATCTTCATCATATTCATAAAACCTTGAGGGTTTTTCAATTCCCTCATCAACTGTCACATTTGTGCTTTCTATTATCTTTCTCAGTCTCTTGTTATAACACCGATATGCTTTGCTTTGAGTGGAGTAACCCAAGAATATTCCTTCATCACTTCTAGCATCAAACTTTCCTAGATCTTCATCTCTTTTAATGTAACATTTGCTACCAAAAACTCTAAAATACCTCACAGTAGGAGTGATGCCAAACCAAAGTTCATAAGGAGTCTTACTGGTATTGCTTCTGATTTGAACTCGATTGAGAGTATAGACTGCAGTGCTGACAACTTCTCTCCAATAGATGTGAGGAACATTTGCTTCCATCATCATGGTCCTAGAAGCTTCCTAGATGGTCCGGTTCTTTCTCTCCACTACTCCATTCTACTGTGGAGTCCTAGGAGTAGACAACTGTCTCTTTATCCCAAGTTTCTCACAGAACTCTAAGAATTCACCGAATGTGAATTCTCCACCTCTATCAGACCTCAAACATTTCAATTTTAATCTGGTTTCATTCTCTACAATAGCCTTGAATATTTTGAATTTCTCAAAAGCTTATGATTTCTCTTTCAGAAAAGTTACCCATATCATCCAAGAATAGTCATCAATTAGTAACATGAAGTATCTATCACCTTGCATTCTCCTGATTCTTGTTGGACCACAAAGATCAGTATGAACTAAGTCCAATAATCTGATAGAAGACAGTTCCTTACTCTTGAATGTGAGTCTGCTCAGCTTACCCAACTGACATTCTTTGCACAAGCTATTAGTAGGTTTCACCAATTTTGGAAGGTCTCTTACAGCCTGAGTATTGCTTATCTTGATGATATTATCAAAATTTACATGACACATTCTCCTATGCCATAACCAATTCTAATCAACTTGAACAAATAAGCAATTTTTACCAGTACCAACCAAGTGGATGATATTACCTTTAGTTTGGGTACTGGATGCAATCTCTGTTCTAGAGCTTTCAAAGATTTTACATTTTCCATTCTTGAACCGGAGATCATAGCCTTTGTCCACCAACTATCCAACACTAAGAAGATTGTGCTTCAAGCCTTCAACATATAGAACATTACCAGTTTTGTTCCTTCCATCAAAAGAAATAGTTCCTCTTCCTCTGATTCTACCAGCAGAATTATCACCAAACTTTACCACTCCTCCTTCATACCTTTCCAAGTCAATGAACTTATTTTTGTCACCTATCATATGGTGAGAACAACCACTGTCAATGACCCAATCATCCTTTTCTTCAACTTGGGCAGCCAGAGCTCTTTCCACAGTCTTATGATTGACAGATACAGAGGACATTGGATCTTCTTCCTTGATGGCAATGAACACCCATTCATTTCTGGATTTGTTTCCTATCTCTGATTCATCATCTGTTACTCCTTCATTATCATCATATTCATGTACATAATAACAGTTCTTTTGGAACCTTGGCTTGTTAGGATTTTGCCTTGAGAACCTTTCCAGACACCTTGAGGCAAAATGACCAATCTTATTGCCGTTAAAACATTTGAAAGGTAATTTTCCTTCATACTTACTGGATCCTCTTGGCAGCCTCTTAGCAATAAGGGCTTCAAGTTGAGTAGCTTCTACTTCTTCTTCCTCCAGATCTTTTCTTTCTTTTTCATACCATGACTGCTTCCTTGATGAATTCTCTCTCTGATCAAACCTTTGTTTACCTTTAACAGAGGCACTGGCTTTGAATGTAGATTTAGTCTTGGGGGGTCATCTCCAAACTCTGTCATTTCAAATGCAGCTAATTTTCCAGCCAATTGATCTCTTGTGACAGTTGTATGGGCTCTGAATTCTTCAATGGCAGTAGCCTTGATTTTGTAAGAAGCAGGAAGGGATCTGAGAATTTTGCCAATAATCTCATCTTCATCCAAGACTCCACCAGCATTTCTAATTCCACAAACAAGCTCATTTACTCTTGGCATAAAAGTAGTGATGTTTTCATCTTCTCTCATCTTCAGATTTTTGAATTTTCCTTTCAGACTTTGTAACCTTGCACTTTTGACATACTTGTCTCCTTCATGCAGAAGTTCCAGTTTTTGCCAAATGTCAAAAGCAATTGGTAGGTCAATAACATTTGAGAGCTCTGAATCAGATAATGTGCTTAGAAGAGCCTCTAAGTCTGCAGATTGTTTTCAGTGTCTGTGATTTCATTTTGGGTTTTCGAACCACCCTATGGAGGTACATACTATGTTGTAACCATGGTCTAGTACGCCACTCCCATACATCTCAAGTGACATTTCATGCGACCTTTCCAGAGATTAAAATTGGTTCCATCAAACTTCAGACTATCCTTCTTGTAAGATGACATCCTGGATCTCCTCAACCGTTAAGTTCCTTTTAGAGGAACTTGGCTCTGATACCAATTGTTAGACTTAGGACACACAACTAAGAGGGGGGGTGAATCAGTTGTGCAAAACTTTCTCTCAATTAAACACTTAATTCTATTTTGCAATTAGCAGTCTAATAATAAATCAATCATGGAAGCATAATGCAACAAATTAAGAGCATAAACATATCAACACATGAGAGACCAAGATTTTGACGTGGAAAACATGTTTAAGGGAAAAACCACAGGTGATTAACCCAAGATTGTATTCTTTGTTAGAAGAATAGAAAGAACAAATGGCACATGCCAATTAGGGCTCACTGCCCGAGCACACTGCTCATAAGAGGCTCACTGCCTACAAGAGACACACTATCTACAAAGAAATAAGTATCACCTACTTGAACTAGAAAAATAGCATCTTCACCATGCTTGAATCAGTTCCATTTAAGCCCCATACTTTTGTTCTGCCTTTCGCTCTCCTCCTTGCTACCACACTCTCATCTCTACAAGGACACCTTTGAAATGACTTCACAATCACTTATTTATACAAGACATCAATTCAGGAATAATCATCTAAGTCGGCAAACATCTACAAGAACATCCACAAGACGTGTAACTCATCCGGTCTGCCAGTCTCAGGAAGAACTCCTTCACCCAGAGGTTATCCTTCAATTGCGAGCTCCAAATTCGATGCGAACCATCCACATGATCCAAACATGATCCAAAGACCTCCACAAGATTTCCTGACTCACCAAGAACATCCGCACTTCATCTGTATACTGAAATCCTTCTCTCCTTCATCTAGAACCTCAAGAACACAGTCTGTCACTACAGTCACAAAGGAATAGATTCTTCCAAACCTCAAGACCACAAACCAATCAAGTTGATACTTCAAACAGACTTCCTGAATACTCTCTCAAATCTACAGAATAGGACAATGCATTTCCAGATCTCACCGGACCTTTCTGTAACACTCTGTCACCTCTAAATACCTACCAGAACTAGTTTAACTTGATCAGCCATAACTTCTTCAGATCTTCATGTGGACCTCTGAAATCTTTACTGGACTACACTAAGACACATATCTACAAACCCTTTAATCTGCATCCTCTGATCCTCTTCCTATCTTAGACTATTTCCTTACTGTTATCAATGTTCTTCACTGTTCCTGATTGAGACTAATTTTCTCAATATCCTCAGCACATAGCTCATTCAATTCTTATCATTAATGCAACAGGAGTATTTTGACATCAATGACAACATCGGTTAGGCCCATACTTGTAACAGAATAATTATTGGCTTAATTAATTCATGCTGAAAATGCTTGACAAGACATAACTCTGACAGATGCATTAATTGTAAGCATTTCTCGCACACGACCTTGATGTGTAATGGTTACTCATAACTCCTTGAAAGTTAAAACCTTCCATTTCATGAGATGTTCTGAATGTATCTCCCTCTAAATGATTTTCTTCTTTTTAAAATCTCCCACAAATTTTGACTTAAAGAAGACATCGGGAAAAGTGTGACTAAAGTCATGGAATGTTGAACCTTTGAACCTTTGAACTCCCGATATGGGGTTCAACTCGAAGGTTCAAAGATATAAATTGAGTTACACAAGGGGACCAACAGTTAAACGACTTCTCAAGAAACATTGAACCTTGAACTCTTGAACCGTTGAACTCTTGAACCTTGAAAAGGGTTCAAGTTCAAAGGTTCAATTCTTTAGTAATTTTGCACATAGGAGGACAGGCAGATAAATTTTAAAAACAAGGTGCCGACTTAAGAAATGAACATATGACCAATAAGGTAAAAAGGCCGGTCGACTTTTACTTAGGGAAGGTTCACAAAAAATTGAGTAAGGGTGAATTAAAAGGTAACATTGGCTCTAACTGGGGACTACATTTTATGACAAAATGCAGAGAACTCAGAAACTCTAGTTATGCACAAACTGAAACACAGGTACCGAAGAGAAAGAAACAAGGCAAACCAAAACTAGAAAAGGAAAACAACAGCACATGACAACAAAGGAAAGACTATGTACAAAACAGGGGACATCTGTTTTACAGTTGATACAATTTAAGGTCCTGTCCATTATAGGACAGGGGTAAAATAGATCCATCTAGATATTCCAATTTGAAAGAATTAGGGCCCAGTACCTAATGAATTTTGAAAGGTCCTTTCCAAAGTGAATCAAATTTGCCATGTGCTCCTTTAGGTTCTCTCCTCCTATCCCACAGCAGCACTTCGTCTCCTTCCATAAATTTTTTGGGCCTTGTTTTTCGATCAAAAATCTTCTTAACCCTGGCTTGGTGAGCAGTAATCTGATCAACCAGTTCATTCCTTTCCTCTTCAATCATGGTTAAGTACATAAGTCTTTTCTCTAAGGAATCTTGAAAGTATTGATCTTCAATGACATTTTGTAATTTAGCTATAGAAAATTCCAGAGATAATGATAACTGAGCTCCTATTCCATAAACCAGCTCAAAAGGTGCCATTCCTATTTCCCTTTTTAGGGTTACCCTGTCAGCCCAGAGTGCTTCATACAATCTTTTATGCCAATCTTTGGGATTCTCACTCACCAAGTTTCTCATGATGGCTATCAGATTTTTATTACTGGACTCAGCTTGTCCATTCCCTTGAGGGTAGTAGTCTGATGAGTGAGAGAAAGATATACTATGCTCATAGCAAAAAGGTGTAAGTTCAATTGAGGAAAAACTGGTGGTGTTATCTGCTAAAAGTTTCTGAGGGACACCAAAATGCACCAATATATTCTCTGAGAAAATTACACACTACTTCTGAAGTGGTTCTCTTCACAGGGACTGCTTCAACCCATTTTGTTAATTAGTCTGTTGCTGTTAGAATGTGTGTATGTTCGGCACTTGAAGAAGGTGAGAGAGGCGCAATAAAGTGTAATCCCCATTGTTTGAAAGGTTCTTCAATAACGGCAGGCCTCAGAGGCAATGCTGCAAATTGTGGCCTTCCTGAAAATATTTTGCATTTTTCACAGTTAGCTACCCATTTGTATGCATATTTGAACATAGCTGGCCAATAATAACAATTTCTAATGATTTTGAAGGTTGTGACCGAAGAAGAGAAGTGTCCACCACAGGCTTCATTATGAAAAACTTTCAAAAATTTGTGTTGTTGTTCCTTATCTACACATCTCAGAAAGGTTCTGTCTAGTCCCTTTTTGTATAAGACATCACCCCAAATGACATATTTTGCTGCTTTTAACCTCAGATTCCTTTTCTCCTTCAGGGATAAGTGACTAGAATAGTCTCCATAAGTAAGATAGTGTGCCACATTTAGGAACCATGGATCTTGTAAACTTACCAATAAGACAATGGGATGTTCTTCTTCTTCTTCCTTACTTTCAGTAATCAATTTGCACAGACCTTGACCTCTAACTAATTTGGTTGGCCTAACCTCCAAGTCATATTCTTGAATTTTAGCAACGCTCTATTGTTCATCCCAACATCCTGTTGAGTCAAAATGCTTTTTACAGCCGAACTAGGCACAAATACAATTGAATGAGAATGTAGTATGTAATATCTAAATTGTTTGACAGCCTTTACCACAGTGAAAGCTTGCTTCTCAGTTAAAGAATATTTAAGTTAATGCTTCTTGAGAGGAACACTCATAAAGGCTATTGGGGCTTCTACATTCAATTCATTCTTTTGTAGTAAGATACCAGACATGGTATGTTCTGAAGCATAACAATAAATAATAAAATCTTTTTGGAAATTAGGGTTTACTAAAGTAGGTGTTTGTGCAATTGCTTCTTTAATATCTTCAAATGCTTTCTTAGCAGTCTCATTCCATCTGAATGCCTATTTTTCACTCATCATCCCTACAATATGTTTTGTAATCTCAGTAAAATTAGGAATGAACCTTCTGAGGAAGTTAATCTAGCCAAAGAAAGACTTAACTCCAGTCCTATTAGAAGGAAGACTTAGTTGTTGTATTGCTCTAACGCTTTCTGGATCAATCTTGATTCCATCCTTTGAAACTAAGTGTCCCAACAACTTACCTTCTGTTACATAGAAAACCAACTTCTTAGGATTAAGAGATATCCCATGATCCTAACACCTTTGCAAAATGATCTCTAGATCTTTCAGATGATCCTCTCTTCTTCTAGAGAAAATAGTCAAATCATCAAGATAAATGACAATAATTCTATCTTTCAGATCTCTAAAGGATGAATCCATCACCCATTGAAAAGTTGCACCAGCATTAATCAAACCAAAGGGCATACGGTTATAAGCAAAAGTTCCCCGGGGTGTAGTGAAAGTAGTTTTATGTTGATCGGCTGCAGCAACACTTATTTGATTATAACCTGAGAACCCATCTAACATGGACATCATCTCTGATCCAGCAACTATTTATAAAATGTGATCCATCACAGGTAAGGGATAATTATCTTTCAAACTGGCTTGGTTTAGATTCCTAAAATCAACACAGATTCTTATTTATCCATTCTTTTTACGTACTGGGACAATGTTTGCCACCCAGGTGGAGTGATGAATCAGATAAATAATCCTAGCCTTCAACATTTTGTCAATCTCCTTAAAGATAGCCTCAGCAACCTTTGGGTTATAGTTTCTCAACTTTTGCCTAAATGGAGTTGCATTCATTTTTAAAGGAATATGATGCCGAAATTGCCCGGTCCTAAAATCCTTCAGGTCATCATAGCACCAAGCAAAGACATCTTTATACCTAATCAGCAAATTAATCAATTTGTTTCTCTCCTTTGGCAAGCAACACCTACCAATAGAAATCCTTTTAGGATCAGTTTTACTCCCAATGTTTATTTTTTCAATATCTCCCAATTTGTCAAGATTCTGAACAAGTTTGCCTTTGGTATATTCATCTTGTCGAGTGAACAAATGTTCTAGAGACACTAGTTCTTTGGGGATTTTGTTTCCCTTTAACTGAATTACATCATCCTTTGAATTGATCCCTGGATCAGGACTGAATTCTTTACATTCTACTTCAAAACCTTCAAAATAAGTCCCCAGGAACATCTCAGCATTCTCCAAGAACTTTCTGATCTATCTATCATTCTCAAAAACTTGCCAATTTTTAGCATTATCTGGGACATTAGGACGGTAGACCAATTCTATTCTATATGAATCCTTTTTGAAATCAGGGTGTGGGAGAAGAAGAGAAGCTGACACTGCTAGGGAATTTGCCCGTGTGTTCTGATCTCTGGGAATTGCCTCAATAGAAAAGGCATCAAAATATTCTATCTCATGCCAAACTCTGTTCCTGTAATGTCTCAATCTTTCATTTTTAACTGAAAAAATGCCTCTCACCTGTTTAACAATTAATTCAACATCTCCTTTTGCTCTGAGTATCTTTATACCTTTTCCGTTGCCTTCATTTAACCCAAGAAATAGAGCCTCATACTCTGCAGTGTTATTAGTATTTTTAAATTCTAACTTGAAAGAGTAAGGAAAAATTTTACCTTCAGGTGAGATCAAAACAACCCCTGCTCTTGAACCAATGGTAGCACAACTACCATCGAATTCCATGGTCCATAGATCATCTGAATGAATAGACTTTGGGGTGGATTCTTCCTTCATATCTTTAGAAGAGAGAAGATAGTTACCAAATTCACATTCTTCAAATAGAATCTCAGACTTAGGATCATCAGAAGGGTATACAGTAAACTTGCATTTAGGTTTAGGTTCTATCTTAACTTTCTGCTTTCCCACTAGAATTGTAGCTTCTAACCAATCCAGTTTAATCTCCCCACATAAGTCTTTGCAAAAAGTCCTGCTCAACAGCATCCCATAACTAGCAAGAATAGCTGCTACCAAGATAGTCAACTTCACTCTTTTATCAGGATAGGCTGCAAGCGCAACCCGTGCATCTTTAATTTGTCCAAGGAAAGAAATATGTTTACCATCCATGGAGTAACACCTACTAAATGTTTTTGTAAGGGATAGGCCTAGGTCTTTGGCTACAAAAGAAGGCATAATATTGTCAGAAGCACCTGAGACTATGATATAATTACTAAGTTTGTGGCCATTTATGAATAAAGAAATATAAAATGGGTTGGGCTTCATATCAGCCATATAAGAAGCATCATTAGATGAATTGAGGGCCATTTTAGGAGTGTGCGTGGGTGATTCAGGTGGAGAAGCAAATAATTGGGCAATGGGAGAGTCAGTATTAACATTTAGTTGACTTTTGGGTTTAATTTGTGTAGGACCACCTTTGACATATTTAACCAATTTATCAAGTTCTTTGGGTTTTAACTTGAGGTATTCAGTAGGGGATATTTGAATCTTTGTAGACTTACAAAATTCTAAAATATCAAAAGAAGTTTCACGATCATTTCTATGTAACAATTTAATTTCTTGGGCCTTCAAATTAGCATCAGAGGTTCTAATAAGAGGTTCCTTACCTTTAACAGGCACTTCTTGAGTATTAGAAAATCTTGGATTCTTCTGACTTTTGGTAAGCACAACACATGAAGGATCTTCAAGAGTAACCAATATTTCACCTCCTCTTTCTGAATCTGATTCATATTCTAGGAACTGTATTTCAGAGTCACCAGGTTCCTCAAAGTTCCTTTCTTCTTCGGTAATCTCTCCCAATACATCTTAAGTAGTGGCCATTTGAGCATATCTAATCATCTCTGGACAAGAATTTCTGTCATGATCAGTAGTCAAATGAAAGGCACACATATTCCCTCTTCCAGGAGGAGCTTCAATAGTTAACCTTGGTTGTACTAATGTAAGTGGTAATGTCCTACCAGTATTTGTCTGTTGATTAAAATTTCTCCTGTTGACATCTTGATATGGTTGTTGAAATGAAGTACCAACCTTGGGCATCTGTCTTTTTAAAGTAATCATATCATTAACTAGCCTTTGGATTACAGGATCTATAGAGGATGAGGGATGAGCATTAGGTACTTGGACTTCTCTCTTCCATTTTCCAACCATAAGAAGATCATCTTCTAACCCAACTGCCAATGTTTGTACGATCGCTAAGTTGGCAACTGCACCTCTTCTAAGATGGAAACTAATATCAAGGGGCATAGAATTGATAAAGAAACATTTCTGATTCTCAGGAGTTGGCCTCTTAGCATTTGGGATCTTGTGCACAATTCTATTGAACTTGGCTATAAAATCCCTCATAGGCTCAGGAATTTATTTCTTGAACTGAGTCAATTGAGCAAGAAGGGAATGTTCATATTCTGCACTTTTGAATCTATTTTTGACTGCAGTTTTCATATCATTCTAGTTTGTAATTGAAGACTCAGATAAATGATAGAACCATTGTGCTGCAGTATTAGTTAGAGTTTGGACAAAAAGCTTTATGGCTACATCTTGATGTTGCACACCTAACACACCACATGCTGCGGCAAAGGCACTCAGATGCTCATCTGCTAATTGTCTTCCATCTCCATTAAATTTAGGTAAGTTTTCCCTTGCATTTTTAGGCAGAGGATTCAGGTTAGCTCCTAAATTTAGAGGTCCTATAGTTGCTCCACAAGGTTGAGCCATTGGTAGAAATTTTATAGTAGAAGGAATGACAGTACCAGAAAGAGTTAAGGCTTGACAGACAGAGGATGTAGAGGGTTTAGGAGGGCTGGGAGGTCTACTTCTAGCTCTTCTAATAGGAGTAGGAATATAAGGAAAATTTAGGCTTTGCAGCATTTGAAAAGTAGGATCTTCAACTCCCTCTCTCCTCAAAGACCTTGTGTATCTTCTGGAATCTAGTTTATGTAGCACATTTCACAGTTGAGTATATCACGATGTCAGGATGTTGTCTTTTCATTGATGTCAAAATACCAGGATATCAACCAGGATATCAGGATGTTGCATTTCACAGTCTTCACAAGATGCAGTTTACAGGTATATATCGTGTTGTGAAGTATGCAATCAGTGTTGTGAAGTTGCAAACAGTGTTGTGAAGTTGCAATCAGTGTTGTGAAGTTTCAATCACATGATATTTCAGAAGGATCTTTCATAAGACAGTTTAAGTCATGCTAAGGTTGGCTTTATGAGTGGTCTTCATGCAATTATGATCACAGTGATTTGGTATCATCTCAGTTTTGATCTATAATGACATCAGTGCATGGTTTTTCAGATCTCTTAATTTTTTTATAAGTGGCATTCATTGCATATTATCAGGGCAAGGGATTGTGTCATTTGATAAAAGTTAACTTGCATCATATTAACTTCATGACAGTGGCAGATCAGTTGAAGTTTGGTTTACAATGTTGAGGTTTAAATATGTGTTGAGGTGTTTACATATGTTGAGGTTTAGAAAAATGGAAGTGGTAAATATGTTTTTTCTTAACACTTAACAAGTCATAAACTTTGTGTTTAACACTTATTCTTCATTACCTTATTGCCCGTCATAACTCTATGCACTTTATGTTATAAACTCAAACTGACCGGTAAAAGAGGTCATCAGGGCTTTAAGTTACAATGTAAGGGTATCAAACTCGTCGATGTTACCGGCCCCTTGTGCTAGGCCTCGGGTGAGTGCCGGTGGAAGACTCAATAGCAGGCGCGAAAAAGCCGATCAACGGCTAAGGTTTGAATGATGGATGGCAGGCCGCGCAAATCGGAGGGATAAGGTTTAAACTGTAAGTTGCTTCCAACGGTCGGCCTTCTGGTGTAAAATTGATGGTTGATTTGTTGCTTTAGAACTAAAACATGCCTTTTTTAGTCTTTTCTCACCGAAGTTCAAGAGATTTTGAATTTAGAAAGTTATGTAAAGGAAAGAGTGAGTTGTAGAAGGTTTCCAATTATGAAGAATATGAAAAGGCAGTGTTGTTCGAAGAGGGTTCATTTTTTTTGTTTTGGTGTTTGATTTTCATGTGAGAAGATGATAAGTTTGAGAAGAAAAACAAAGTTGAAGTTGAACCAGTTATTGAAGATTTTTTTGTTTTTGATTGAAATCATTTTTGCATATAGAGATTTTTGGTATGACAGATATAAAGTTGTTGCAGATGAGAGAAGATTCTTCTTGAGAATTTTTGAATGTGAAGAAGTATGGTTTGAAGCAAGATAATCTTTTTGCAGAGAAATTTTTTTTACATGAAGAGACATTTTTGATAGAGAAATTTGCTCAGTTTTTGGAGATGTGTTGGTGAAATCAAGGATGGAGATTTTTGATCAGAATTGAACAATGTTTTCTTAGAGAAGAATAAAGCTTTGAAAAATGATTTTGGAGAAGGTTAAAAGTTTTTCAATATTGCAGTGAAAGAATCTATGAATTTGCAGAGTATGAATTGATTTGTTTTTAGATTGATTTCCAGAGACAGAGGTATGAAATATCTTAAAGATCAAATTTGATTGATTGTTGTAAAGATGATATGATAACAGTTGAAGGTTGATTACAGAAAATATACATTTGATTGTTTTTGAAAAGGAGAAATAAGGTATTGATTTTATTGAAACAGGAAAATCCCTGTGTAGTAATGGTCATTGAATTTTCAGATGTTGAAATGTCAGTGAGACATGCAGAGTGATACAATATGCCAGTGAGACAAAATTGTAATGTCAGTGAGACAATTGTAATCAGAAATTTTGAGTTAAGCCAGTGAGGCAGTTGAGTGGTTTTTATACCCTAGGAGGGTTTTCCACTCGGGAAATTTCTTGTGTCAAGTTTTTGTTTTTGATACTCTGCATATGTTTCCTTGTTCTATCTGAAGAATTCTACATTTGTGAATTTAAATTAAGAAAAGGAGTAAAAAGTGTTAAAATTGTTAACAACACTGATTCACCCCCCCTCTCAGTGTTGATTGTATTCCTACAATTGGTATCAGAGCCTGGTACCCTGTCAAAGCTTAATCAGCTTGGGTAGATCATATTTCTGGAATACTTATCATGGCAAGTCAAGAAGGTTACTCTAATTATAAAGCACCTGTGTTTGATGGTTCTAACTATGCTTTTTGGAAATTCAGGATGGAGTCATATTTGTCATCTCTAGGGTATGATGTGTATGCTGCCATTGTTACTGCATATACTGCTACAAATCCTCCTAGCACAACTGATGAGAAAAGAGCATATGAAAATAATGCTAAGGCTAAAAATGCATTATGTTGTGGTCTTACCAATGACATAATTGTCAAAATCATGGAGTGCAAAACAGCCAAAGAAATATGGGACAAACTGTCTAATATTTATCAAGGAGATGATAAAATCAAAGAAGCAAAACTGCAATCCTACAGAGCCAAATTTGAAAGTCTCTGAATGAGTGATGATGAGAAAGTGGCAGAATATCTTCTAAGGGTCCAAGAAATTGTAAATGCTATCAGAGGACTTGGTGATACACTGGAAGAGAAGACAGTTGTTACAAAAATCTTAAGGACCTTAAATCCAAAATATGAATCCAAAGTGTCTGCTGTTGAAGAAAGAGATTTAAGCAAAGTTACCTTTGATGAACTTCATGGCACTTTCACAGCTTATGAGATGAGGATTAGTAATGACATACCTTCAAGCAAAGAAGCTGCTTTCAAATCAGTCGGAAAAGAAAAGGAGATTTCTGATTCAGATGAATTGGATAATGAACAAGAAATATCTCTTGCAAGCAAGTTAAAGAAGGGATCTGTTGGTAAGTACAAAGGTAAGCTTCCATTCAAATGTTTTGAGTGTGGAAAGATTGGACACTATGCAGCTCAGTGTCCTTACAAAGATCCAGACAGTGATGAAGATGAAAACAAGAAGCAATTCAAAAAGAAACAGTTTGTTTCTAGAAGGAAAAATAATTTCAGAAAGAAAAGAAGTCTGTTCATAAAAAATGTTGATATGACTGAAAGTGATTCAGATGATTTTCTTGATGAAAATGCATAGACTTTGTTTATGGCTATTCTAAATGAAGATCAAAATGAAAAATGTGAAGAACAATCAAACAGTTGTGAAGCTGTTATTGACTTTGAAGGAGAATTGATATGTGCATTAAGTCAAGTCAAGAAACTTAAGAAGGAAATCATTGCTCAAAGAAGTCAGTTTCAAAAAGAAAATGATATCATGAATAACAAGTTAACTTGTTATGAGAAATAGATTACTGATCTAATTCTTTCTCTTGAAGAAAGTAAGAAAATTATTGATGATAAAGACAAAGAATTGAATAACAAGGACAAGGAATGTCATACACTTGAAGCTGAAATTGTTGGTCTAAGAAGAAGACTTGATATGTGCAGAAGCAGTGATAAATTAGATGATCTTCTTGATAGACAAAAAGGATTCAAAGATAAATCAGGTCTTGGATTTGAAGAGGGACAATGTTCTCAAAAGGCTAGTATAAAAGGCAAATCAATCATAAGGACAACAAACTACAACAGAAGTGATACTTTCAGGTATAATGCTCACTTTACTGGATATTGTTTTTGTTGCAACAGGTTTGGACACAAAGCCAGTGAATGCAGATTTGGAATTAGAAGAGAAATGCATCCATTCATGTTCTTAAGAAGTTTGAAGTGTCACAATTGTAAAAATTTTGGGCATATTGCAAAATTCTGTAGACCTTCATTGCAAATGCAGCAAACAACAAGAAATACTATCTCAGGTTTGTCTTCTTTGGGTTCTGAAAAGAAATTGCTTGTTTGGAAACCTAAGGTAATCAATAAGAGCTTAGATGTTATGATTGCACAAGCTGCTTTTCATGCCAAAAAGAAGGAACAGTGGGTGATTGACAGTGGTTGCTCCAACCACATGACAGGGGACAAAGATAAGTTTGTTAAGTTTGAAGACATTAATGAAGGCTCTGTTATGTTTGGAAATAATGATTGTATTATGATCAGAGGCAAAGGTACAATTCTTCTTGATGATGAAACACCACTAAATGATGTGTATTTTGTAGAAGGACTGAAGCACAACCTGTTAAGTGTCAGTCAAATATGTGACAATGGTTTTAATGTGGTTTTTGATGCACATGGATGTGAGATCAAAAAGAAATCAGGTAAAGTTATTGCAGCAGGTCTAAGGACTAGTGGTAACATCTACAATCTTCATAATTCAGAAACTAAAAGTGTTGATAGCCATATCTGTTTCATGGGTCAAATTGAGGAAAGCTGGTTGTGGCATAGAAGACTTGGTCATGTGAATTTTGACAATCTTGTGAGAATCAGCAGGAATCACAATGTCAGAAATATGCCTTATATTTCAAAACCAAGTAATACTATATGCAAAGAGTGTCAGCTGGGTAAGCAAACCAAAGTCAGTTTCAAGCCTAAGGAGTATTTTACTTCAAAACCTCTGCAGCTGGTACATTCAGATTTGTGTGGTCCTACAAGGACTAAAGCTCTGGGAGGAGAAAAATATTTTATGCTTTTCATTGATGACTTTTCAAGAATGACATGGGTAACATTCTTAAGGCATAAATCAGAGGCATTTGATAGATTCAAAATCTTCAAGAAGATGGTTGAAAAGGAATCTGATTTCAAGCTAAAATGTCTAAGGTCAGACAATGGAGGAGAGTACACTTCAAAGGAATTTGAGGAGTATTGTGAAAAACATGGAATAAGAAGGCAATTCTCCACTCCTAGAACTCCACAGCAAAATGGAGTAGCTGAAAGGAAAAACAGGACTGTAAAAGAAATGGCAAGAACTCTACTACATGATGCAAATTTGCCTAATGTCTATTGGAGAGAAGCTGTTCATACAGCTGTATATACTCTGAACAGAGTTCAATTAAGGGTAAAGTCAAATTATACTCCTTATGAACTGTGGTATGGTAAGTCAGCTAATGTTGGGTATTTCAAAATTTTTGGAAGTAAGTGTTACATTAAGAAAGATAATGATAGCTTATGTGGTTTTGAGTCTAGATGTGATGAAGGCATTTTTCTTGGTTATTCTACACATAGCAAGGCATATAAGTGTTTTAACAATAGGCTCAAAAGAATAATTGAAAGTACTAATGTTAAGGTGGATGAGGATTTGCAGCCCTGTATGCAGTTGATTCATGACATTGAAGTTGATCATCATTCACAAAAGGAAGAAGAAATTCAGGAAGAGGAAGAAGATCCTGAAAAATCTGTTGATGTTAAGACAAAGACTCTTTCAAAGGCATTTCAAAGAGATCATCCTCATGAGTTGATCATTGGGGATAAGAACAGTGGTGTGTTAACAAGAAGAGGAAAGCAAGCTGCTGCACATAATCAAGCACATGTGTGTTTGATATCTGAAATGGAACCAAAGAATTATGTTGAGGCCAGCAAAGATGAAGCATGGGTTAATGCCATGGAAGAGGAGTTAAGCCAAATAGAAAAGAACAAAACATGGGAACTTGTTCCAAGACCAGAAGGTAAGAATGTCATTGGATCAAAATGGGTGTTTAGGAATAAGCTTGATGATAAAGGTAAAGTTGTTAGAAACAAAGCCAGACTGGTTTGCAAAGGGTATTCACAAATTGAAGGTATTGACTTTGAAGAAACATTTGCTCCTGTTGCTAGATTAGAAGCTATAAGGATGTTTTTAGCTTTTTCAGTTTATAAAAATTTCAAAGTTTACCAAATGGATGTAAAATCAGCATTTCTAAATGGAGATCTTGAAGAAGAAGTCTACATGGAACAACCAAAAGGTTTTGTGAATAAAGATAATTCAGATCATGTTTACAGGTTGAAAAAGGCTTTATATGGTTTAAAGCAAGCTCCAAGGGCTTGGTATTATAGACTGGATAAGTTTCTGCAGGAACAGGGGTTCACAAAAGGAGGTGTGGATAGTAATTTGTACTATTTAATCAAAGGTGAGGATATTCTGGTTGTTGAAATTTATGTAGATGATATCATTTTTGGTAGTAACAATGATGATATGAGTCATTCATTTCCTAACATCATGAAATCAAAATTTGAAATGTCTATGTTGGGAGAATTGTCTTTCTTTCTTGGTCTTCAGGTATCTCAGCTTGAAAAGGGAATATTCATCTCACAAAATAAATATGCCAAAGAGATGTTAAAGAGGTTTCAAATGGATGATTGCAAACCTTTGGGTACTCCTATGGAGACAGGGCATAAGCTAAGTAAAAATGATGAATCACCTGAAGTGGAACAATCTCTGTATAGATCTATGATTGGGAGTCTTTTATATCTCACTGCTTCTAGGCCTGATATTATGCAGGCTGTTTGTTTGGTTGCAAGATTTCAAGCTTGTCCTAAACAATCACATTTGAATGCTGTTAAAAGAATCTTTAGATATATTAAGGGTACACTTGATTTTGGTTTATGGTATCCTAGACACAATGATTTTACACTTCTTGCCTATACAGATGCAGATTGGGCAGGGTGTCCTGATGACAGAAAAAGCACAAGTGGGGCAGCTTTCTTTCTGGGTGGCAGATTGGTTGCATGGCATAGTAAGAAACAAGATTGTGTTTCTCTATCTACAGCTGAAGCTGAGTACATTGCTGCTTCATCATGTTGTACACAGGTACTTTGGATGGTACAATCACTTCTTGATATTAAGGTTGAGGTTAAAAAGCCTGTGTCTATTCTTTGTGATAACACAAGTTCTATCAATATGTCAAAGAATCCTATAATGCATTCAAGAACTAAACATATTGCTATTAGATATCATTTTCTAAGGGAAAAGGTGATTGAAAATGAAGTTGCTTTGGAATATGTGCATACAAGTGATCAGTTGGCTGACATCTTCACAAAGCCTTTGCCAAAGGAGACATTTGAAACTCTGAGACAGAGACTAGGAGTTCTGTCTCTTGTCTCTCTTCAGTAAGTTACAGAGATATTAGATTCAGGGGGAGTTGTTTTCTAGATTATTTTAATGTCCTGAATCTCATTTGTACATAGCCTGTATATAGTTTTTGTACATATTTTTGTGGTTGACAGTGTTACAGTATTGAGCATTTAATCAATATGAAGTAAAGTGTTGGTTTTTGACAATTTTTTTTTAGAGGATTGTATTTACAAGAACATGAATCTATTGGTTGTGATGTTATTTTTTTTGCCTTTGACATTTTTATGTCAAAAAGGGGGAGAAATGAGTTATGGTTTTGCCATCAATGTCAAAGACAAAGGGGGAGTTTTGTAGCACATTTCACAGTTGAGTATATCAGGATGTCAGGATGTTGTCTTTTCATTGATGTCAAAATACCAGGATATCAACCAGGATATCAGGATGTTGCATTTCACAGTCTTCACAAGATGCAGTTTACAGGTATATATCGTGTTGTGAAGTATGCAATCAGTGTTGTGAAGTTGCAAATAGTGTTGTGAAGTTGCAATCAGTGTTGTGAAGTTTCAATCACATGATATTTCAGAAGGATCTTTCATAAGACAGTTTAAGTCATGCTAAGGTTGGCTTTATGAGTGGTCTTCATGCAATTATGATCACAGTGATTTGGTATCATCTCAGTTTTGATCTATAATGACATCAGTGCATGGTTTTTTAGATCTCTTGATTTTTTTATAAGTGGCATTCATTGCATATTATCAGGGCAAGGGATTGTGTCATTTGATAAAAGTTAACTTGCATCATATTAACTTCATGACAGTGGCAGATCAGTTGAAGTTTGGTTTACAATGTTGATGTTTAAATATGTGTTGAGGTGTTTACATATGTTGAGGTTTAGAAAAATGGAAGTGGTAAATATGTTTTTTCTTAACACTTAACAAGTCATAAACTTTGTGTTTAACACTTATTCTTCATTACCTTATTGCCCGTCATAACTCTATGCACTTTATGTTATAAACTCAAACTGACCGGTAAAAGAGGTCATCGGGGCTTTAAGTTACAATGTAAGGGTATCAAACTCGTCGATGTTACCGGCCCCTTGTGCTAGGCCTCGGGTGAGCGCCGGTGGAAGACTCAATAGCGGGCGTGAAAAAGCCGATCAACGGCTAAGGTTTGAATGATGGATGGCGGGCCGCGCAAATCGGAGGGATAAGGTTTAAACTGTAAGTTGCTTCCAACGGTCGGCCTTTTGGTGTAAAATTGACGGTTGATTTGTTGCTTTAGAACTAAAACATGCCTTTTTTAGTCTTTTCTCACCGAAGTTCAAGAGATTTTGAATTTAGAAAGTTATGTAAAGGAAAGAGTGAGTTGTAGAAGGTTTCCAATTATGAAGAATATGAAAAGGCAGTGTTGTTCGAAGAGGGTTCATTTTTTTTGTTTTGGTGTTTGATTTTCATGTGAGAAGATGATAAGTTTGAGAAGAAAAACAAAGTTGAAGTTGAACTGGTTATTGAAGATTTTTTTGTTTTTGATTGAAATCATTTTTGCATATAGAGATTTTTGGTATGACAGATATAAAGTTGTTGCAGATGAGAGAAGATTCTTCTTGAGAATTTTTGAATGTGAAGAAGTATGGTTTGAAGCAAGATAATCTTTTTGCAGAGAAATTTTTTTTACATGAAGAGACATTTTTGATAGAGAAATTTGCTCAGTTTTTGGAGATGTGTTGGTGAAATCAAGGATGGAGATTTTTGATCAGAATTGAACAATGTTTTCTTAGAGAAGAATAAAGCTTTGAAAAATGATTTTGGAGAAGGTTAAAAGTTTTTCAATATTGCAGTGAAAGAATCTATGAATTTGCAGAGTATGAATTGATTTGTTTTTAGATTGATTTCCAGAGACAGAGGTATGAAATATCTTAAAGATCAAATTTGATTGATTGTTGTAAAGATGATATGATAACAGTTGAAGGTTGATTATAGAAAATATACATTTGATTGTTTTTGAAAAGGAGAAATAAGGTATTGATTTTATTGAAACAGGAAAATCCCTGTGTAGTAATGGTCATTGAATTTTCAGATGTTGAAATGTCAGTGAGACATGCAGAGTGATACAATATGCCAGTGAGGCAAAATTGTAATGTCAGTGAGACAATTGTAATTAGAAATTTTGAGTTAAGCCAGTGAGGCAGTTGAGTGGTTTTTATACCCTAGGAGGGTTTTCCACTCGGGAAATTTCTTGTGTCAAGTTTTTGTTTTTGATACTCTGCATATGTTTCCTTGTTCTATCTGAAGAATTCTACATTTGTGAATTTAAATTAAGAAAAGGAGTAAAAAGTGTTAAAATTGTTAACAACACTGATTCACCCCCCCTCTCAGTGTTGATTGTATTCCTACAGTTTATGATATTGTAATTGGATAGGTAGTTATTGGTTTCTAGGTAGTTTATGAAATCTCCTTCTTCTTCCTACTTTAAGTCCTTAATCTGGTGGTACGAGAAGGTAGAATAGCTGCAAGGGTTTTCTTGGACTTTTTGATAATGAAACCCTTTCCAATTTTTGGCTTAGGAGTACCTACATCACAGATAGTAATAAGCCGATTAGAAGAGCTTATTGGAGATGGTGATTCATCAATTGGTGCACATCGCTAGGAATCTTCATTTTGAACCTCCTTCAGTCTACATTCCCTTAACCATTTCTCAATTCTCCTTATTACTGGGAGGGTTTTGACTTCAATCCGATCATCTTCATCTCTATTCCAATCAACTTCTAGAATAGGTAGCTATTTTATTTGTTCAAAATGAGGATCAATCACCTGTTCTTCATCATCAATTATTCCAGAGATATTCATACTCAGATTGAGTGTAACTATTTGCCCTAAGGAGAACCTGCACCAAAGATTTTTTCTAACTTCAGATTCATCTGGACAATCCTCCCAATAGTCTTCTATCAGGGAATGTGTGAAAATCCCGTTCCAAAATCTAGATTGCCCCTAGCAAAACCTTTGCCGTCAAACTGGGGTCTGGAATTATAGTACTCAAAATTGAACTTTTTCAGGCCCACCTCTAAATTTAAAGCGTCAGAAATTGACTGACATGAATAGTGACCAAGTTCAACAGGAAAAGATATACCAGATTCTTTCTTCATTGGAAATTTCTTATCTACATGGGCTAACTGCCTGCAAACTTCTATTAATACAAAGTGGTCAAAAACATATTTGGGTAGCTTCACAGGTTCTCCATCAAAACCACCAACTCTAATATAAGTAAATTTGGGAAACTAAATGAAGAAACTACCATAAATACTGATTAGCTGCATGGCTTCATCAGACATTCTCTTATTAATATTGCCTGTCAGTTCATAAGTCATCCTACCAGTAAAAACGTCATTAACTCTTCCATAATTTTCATAACAATTTTGCATCTGTAAATGTGAATAATAATCATAAATTCTGCTATCTTCAACCAAGGATGCATGAGGTAACCCTCTCCATTCTCTTGTAGATGCTAGGCAGTAAAAGAGATATGAGGACATATAAAAATCCTTATTCCACAAATAATTACTCAAACCCTGATGCAAACATTCGGCTATGATTTCCGCCCAATCCAAATACTGTTCTCCTTGGAGGATCACTTGAATGAAGAAATACATCCAGTCCTCCCAATAAAATGCCTGGGAGTTACCCTTTAGCTTGTGTAGCAGTACCATAATATCCTTTACTTCCGGTATCATGTGTTCTCTTGTTATTGGTCTAGACAATCTCGAACCTCCCTTTTAAAATTTCACTAGCCAATTTCTTGCAATTACACTCATGTAGTTTGATTTCTTCAATGAAAAATAGTTATAAGAAGAAGTAATATTAAGATCAGAATATGGCTCCTTAGGCTAAATTTTCATCACATCCATTAGGGTTTGTCTATTGACAGGTAGTAACACATTGCCATCCGCAATTCTGATACACCTATTTTGGGGGTCAGATCTACTCATACATTCTAGAACTAATTCAGGGCATTGTACTGCCATGGGAAAGGTTACAACTTCGACTAAACCACTTTCCACTATTTTCTCCATCATAGGAGTTGACATAGGATTTTTAACCCTCTCCTTAAAATCCTCTAAATCATATTGAGCTAGAGAGGTATCCCCGAATTCAAGAAGAGAACAAACAAGACTGGGACTGTGTTTGGAACCAAGACAAGTAGATTTCATGGCTACAGATTGGATAGATATAATGAAAAATGCTTTGAACTTCTTTAATAATACCAGAAACTCAAAATGATTCTCCTTTCCAACAAAGTAATGGAATCAGCTATAGTAAAAATTGAACTCACCTTCAATGGATTAGAAATTACTGTGAAACTGGGCAATAAAAATCTTATACCTCCAGCATTGCTCTCCTTTTGCATCACCCTATGTGTTTACTATTAAAATTGGCTTGTTCTTTCTCGAGAAAGGCATGAAATTAGGTTGAATAATTACTGGCTTAATTAATTCATGTTGAAAATGCTTGACAAGACATAACTGTGATAGATGCATTAATTGTAAGCATTTCTCGCACACGACCTTGATGTGTGATTTTCTTCTTTTTAAAATCTCCTGCAAATTTTGACTTAAAGAAGACTTCGGGAAAAGTGGGACTAAAGTCACAGAATGTTGAACCTTTAAACGTTTGAACCTTTGAACTCTCGATATGGGGTTCAACTCGAAGGTTCAAAGATACAAATTGAGTTACACAAGGGGACCAATAGTTAAACGACTTCTCAAGAAACATTGAACCTTGAACTCTTGAACCGTTGAACTCTTGAACCTTGAAAAGGGTTCAAGTTCGAAGGTTCAATTCTTCAGTAATTTTGCACATAGGATGACAAGCAGATAAATTTTAAAAACAAGGAGCTGAATTAAGAAATGAACATATGACCAATAAGGTAAAATGGCGGGTCAAATTTTACTTAGGGAAGGTTCATGAAAAATTGAGTAAGGGTGAATTAAAAGGTAACAAGGTGAAAATATTTAATAGTGTTTGAGCTCATGGGAAGGACTGAAGGTGAACAACTAGAGTATGATTTCAATACTATCTACCTGATTTGCATCATTAAAGGTACCCAACGTGAATTAGACAGGATTGTTCTGTGATTTAGGAAGTATGACAATGCCAAAGTTTAACAATAATAGAGAAGATTTGTTCCTTGAATTAGAAGGAAACCCTAATATTATTGTAAGGCAACCCTAATATGTTTAAAATGAGAAAAAAACACTATCTTAATATTACACATCGAAGAGATTATAGAAAGATTGCAAGATTTCTTCTTTCTATTAAAATAGTTTTAGAGAAATGACTAGCATTTCTTTCTACATCTAGAGTAGGGCTATAAATATTAATTCACTTGCAATTTTGGAAAATAAAAATTCTCTCCTTTATTGGTTATGAAACTAGGAAGTGCTAAGATTCTAAAATAGAAGCTCAACAATATCAAGATACCAAGTTTCTTGGTATGTACGTAATTGAAATATACATCACAAGAAGCCAAAAAGGAGAGATGCAGAAATAAGGAAATAAAATTATAGCATAAGACAAATTTAAGGGCCTCCTGGTATATAAACCAACAAATTTGTATACCACAACCGTGGATTATAAAACAATTTTCAAAAACTTATCATACTTTTGCAATATTAGAATATTGAATTCATGAATACTTTACAAAACCCATTTATGAAATTAAGACTTTCGAGAAAAATATTGAAGGAGAATTTATTGAACAAAATCAAATAATGGAAAAATTTATTTATCTTTTTCTCTTCATCCAAAGTTTAATTATTCCAATCACTGCAACACTTTTCTTTTCTAAAAATTTCCTGTGCTCACTGCTCTCCAAGAAATCTTTCCCAAAACCCCTCTCCTCCCAAGACCCGCCATGTTAGGAGATCATACCACTAGGCTATAAACTCCCTCCTTCCTTCCCATTTACTTTGCATGTCCACTCCCTTTTGTCTGTTCCCCTTGTGTTTGAAAAACTCCCCCAAAACGTTCTCCCCTCTTCTATAAATTTTATTTGTCGATTCCCTAAGCGGTGGAGAGAGGCAATTTTCTAAAGTGGTAGAAAAAGAGAGATAAAACCTGATTTTATTTTCTTTTCCTCCCTGTAAATCTTCAAAGTGATTTCCTTTTACCTGAAAATAGCCAAGTTTGAATAATTTCATTTTTGGATAGGTTACAGTGGCGGAAAGTTAACATACATTTATTAACACGATAGAAATCATTAAATAATATAATAACATTAGTATTATTTAAAACTTAATAATAATAATTTAACTTTTTTTTTGAGAAAAAGTGGCAGAGCCACTAAAATTATATTAATTATATAATGAAATTTATAAAATGCCAGATTCAATAAGGCATACCGGCAGGAAAGAATCGGCTAAGAAAACCTCTGGTTGTAGCCCTTTAAAACAGATACAGTACAAAATTGACTCAGAAGGATGAGTCAATCCAAAAAAAGTTTGTGGCTTAAAACCTTACAAGATTAAATCTTTGTCAAAACAACACTATTACAAACTAACCAACTAATAATTTAATTGCCCTCCTACAAATCTTCAAACATCAAGACCCTGCAGATCACGAGCCTCTTCTTCTACCAGAATTCTTTTGGAAGCCATGCGAAATTGCCTTGAAAATGCAGTGAATCGCAAGGCGGTGGTGAAAGAGATCCCTGCACTCAAACAAACTTCCCACAAGAGCAGTACCTGAATGCAAATCATAAACCTCTAAAACATCATTAAAAGCATCTACAAGAAAATGAGCCTCTTAAAGAAAACAAGAAAAAAGAGGTAAGTAACATCGAATTCAAAGAATGAAATAATTCCTGTCAAATTTACCATTGTGCGAGAGCTGCCACCCTACAATCAAGAAATAAACCAAAGTACTACACACTAGAAAAAATAATCCTCAAGGCACACAATCGTCAACTGTCATAAAGAATGCATGTGTTTAGATGTTATTTGAGCATATAGTCAGAAAGACTTCCCAACTCTTACCGCGGACATACTTCATGCTGATGTGTCCATGGCCCCTTCTTCACTGTGACATACTTCCGTCAGCCACCCAAAGACTTCCTTCACTGATACACCAATGATTTAACCTTGTATATGCAAGAATTTACTTACTACAACCGGTAATTTAAAGTCTCTTTCCCCGATGACACTGATACAACCGGTCATCCTTTGTAACTAACTCAATGTATCTTCACAATGTACATTCGCAACATACAACCTTGACATACAATTGCAGGATACACACGAAATGATACTCACATACATTTACGATATACACATGAAATGTTCTCAATATACATTAGCGATATATACAGAAATTGTATATTCGGTGAAACACCACAAAAATCACGCTGACAACATACATTTGCAATATACACATGAAATGTTTTCAACATACATTAGCGATATATACACAAATTGTATATTCGGTGAAACAACACAAAATTCACACTGACAACATCCTCTGCAACCTCTGCAACTACATAGACCCTTTTCTTGGACACCCCCGATATAATCCTCTATGACTCTTGTAACCGAACAATTCATACAAAAACAACTAAATCGTACAAAACAGAAAGCAATCTAGCACTATAGATATGGATCAAGGTTATAACAAGCAAAAATTCCCCTAAAAAATTGCAACAAATACCAACCAAATTATTTAATACTTTCCTTAGCCAAGATGTTACTTACTCCGGGGATCAACAAAAAAGAATTAGAGTCCCATTCCTTAGAAGAGTCAATAATGCCAAAAGCAAAGTTAGCCAAGAAATCTGCTAATAAGTTGCCTTCCCTGTATGTATGGATTATTTTAAAAGATTGGAAGAGGTCAAGTAGATTCCTTCCAAATTTTAAAATATAATCAATTTTTTAGTTAGGAGAAGATTTAATTGAAAAAGCTCTAATAATATTCAATGAATCCCCTTCCACTATAAGATCTGTAATGCCAATGCTTTTGCCTCATTGTTTGTACACAAACCAAGCTTAACTGATAAAGCTCTTAGAACTAAACCTTTATGATCTCTCAAAACACAACCAACACTAGAATTACCAGGATTACCTCTACTCACACCGTTAAAGTTTAGTTTTATAAAAGATACAAGCGGTGGAATCCATTTGATAGAGGATCTATCTATCTTGATGTCAGCACTAAAACAGTTTGAATTAGGCAATTTTAATAACTTCCAACTTTTTAATATCAAATCATCCCAAGACATAAAAACTAAAGAACCTACCTTTCTGGAAAATAGCGAGGCTGAAACTACTTCTGAAATGGATTTCTCAATTTTTCCACTAATTACATCAAAAGGATTTGCTAATATTTTTAAAAATTCTACTATTTCTTTCTAGCCACAAAGACCAAATAACAATACTTGGTGAGACCAACCATAGTACAAAAAAGGTAGAATTTGAGAATAAGATGGGCCAGTTTTAAAACACTTGAAGGAGAGAGAAAGGAAGGGGGCCATGCCAAAACAATTTTGAAAGGAGCCAATACTAAACTTTGAAGAAAGATTACAACTCAGTAGCAAATGATCCACTGTTTCCTCAACTTCAGAACAAAAAGGACATAAGAAAGGGTTAGCAACCCCAAGCCTGACTAACCTATCACTAGTAAGGATTCTATAATTTAGAGCTAACCAGGCAAAATCTCCTGCTTTAGGCAGGAAAGGACCACTCCAACAAAGCTTATAAGACCAATTAAAAAGTGAATTAGAATCCTTACTAATGATACTTAGATATCCTTGTTTAACCGTATAATGCCCAGACTTTGAGGGGACCCAAATAAGTTTATCCTTTCCTCCTGACATAAAAATTCTTCTTTCCTTCAAGATATCTTTAAGCAGGACCTTCTGCTCTTGGGGAATTAGAAAATCATCAAAATTTCTCCACATAATTTTATTAATATCAAAGTTATAATCAATTTCAATATAATCTTTAACTTTTGTTCCCCAAGCTTGGCACAGAAATAGCTTAATTTCTTGAAGGCCTTCTATTTTAGACAAAGGTTGATGACTATTCCAAGAATCATCCCAAAAGAGAGCAGAATTTCCATCATGAATAACCCAAGATAGAAAAGGGGAAATCACCTCTCTACATTTTATCAAAAATTCCAAATATGAGAACCCACCTTTGGATTAAGAATAGTAAAGATCCTTTTAGGAGAAAAAGAATCTAAATATTTAGCAAACATAATTTTTCCCCATTTTGATTCTGGCTTTTCATATAAATTCCAAACCAATTTGGCTCCAAGAGCCTTATTATGTGCTTCAATGTTATGGATCCTAGTTCCTCCTTTCTGCTTCAGAATGCAAATTTTGTCCCAAGAGATTAAAGGGATCTTTTTCCCGTTCATATTAGAGCCATTCCACAAAAATTTTCTCAAAATACTCACAAGGCAAGAAAGGATAGACTTGGGAACCATAAGCACTGAAAGCATATATACAGGCACTGCTGATAAAACTATTTTAATCATAAGAATTTTGCTAGCCAAAGTTAACCGTTTACCTTTCCAAGAAGAAATTTTAGATTTGATACTTGTAATAAGCTTATCCCAAAACATATTTTTAATAGACCCCAAGAAAAGAGGGATTCCCAAATATCTTGAGGGGAGGACATCCACTTGAAAACCCAGAAATTTTGCAACCCTTTCTTGCACTAAAAGAGAAGAAAAAAAGAAAAAGATTTTAGATTTGTCCTGATTCACTTTTTGTCCTGAAACTAAACAGTACTTAGAAATTACATCCTTCATAAATTTAGCTTCTAACATCACAGGATGCCCAAACAACAAAGTATCATCTGCAAACAAAGCATGAGTAACAGCAAAGGGAACTCTGGGAATTTTAATCCCCTTCCAATTACCCAAGGAATTTTGCCTCAAAATCAAATGACTCAAACCTTCAGCCATTATTATAAAAAGAAAAGGGGACAAAAGGTCACCTTGCCTTATCCCTTGAGATGACTTGAAGAATTTAGATTGAGAGCCATTAATCAAAATAGAAAAGCTTACACCAGAAATACATGATGAAATCCACTTACACCATTTAGGAGAGAATCCAAACTTAAGGAGAACTTGGAACAAAAATTCCCAAGATACTCTGTCATATGCTTTTAACATATCGAGTTTAACCAACATAGCAGGAAGTTTATGTTCATGAATTGAATGCAAAACCTCATGAGCCACCAAAGCACCTTCAGATGTTTCCTTACCTGGAACAAAACCTCCTTGTTCATCAGAAACAATTTTCAGAATAAAAATAGCAAGTCTTAATGTAATCGCTTTAGAAATGATTTTATATAAAGTATTACAAAGAGAAATGGGTCTGAAATTAGCAAAGGAGGAGGGAGTAGCAACTTTAGGAATCAAAGCAATGAAGGTAGAATTAATCTCTTTCAAAATAGTTCAATTTTTGTGAGCTTCTTCTACTGCCAACCATACATCCTTACCTACAAAATCCCAACATTTTTGAAAGAAAAGTGGGGTAAAGCCATCTAGACCAGGAGATTTGTCTGGGTCTAAGGAAAAAACCACTGCCCTAATTTCTTCTAAAGAAAAGTGTTTCATCAATTCCAAATTATCTTCTTGTGAGATCAAAGTAGGGATATGATTTAAGACTTCTTGCACAGTCAAAATGGGGACCGTAATACTTTCTTTAGAAAGGAGCTTCTGAAAAAAATTAACTCCTTTTTGAATAAGAACATCATCTTGTACCGATAAGGGCGTGGTTCTATGGTTAAGTCACTCGGTTGTAGTGGCGGCCACCAGAGTTCAAACCC
The DNA here is from genome assembly GCA_027924645.1 of Cunninghamia lanceolata. NCBI lineage: Eukaryota > Viridiplantae > Streptophyta > Pinopsida > Cupressales > Cupressaceae > Cunninghamia > Cunninghamia lanceolata. The sequence goes on from BSBN01000803.1 coordinate 15,235,932, forward strand.
CCACTAGGCCAACGAGCTCACAGGCATTACACCTTCACTGGGCCAACGAGCTCGCAAGTTTGAAGTGTTCTTGCTTGGGGATGAGGTCCCCCATGTTGTGGCCTCACTGGCTCATTGCTCCGGGCAAAAGCATTCGCGTGGAGCCGGAGGGCGTGTCACACCAGCATCGCCGGTCCCGTTAAAAAGTTTACCAGGCACATTAAAAAAAAAAAGAACATCATCTTGCAAAATGTTCCCCAAAGAGTCTTTAATTGCATAAATAGAATTCTTATGTCTTCTTACCATAGCCGATACATGAAAGAATTTAGTGTTTCGGTCTCCTTCTCTCAACCAAGTCTCCCTTGATTTCTGTCTCCAAAATATTTCTTCTCAAGCTAAAACTTCCTCTAAATTAGATTGAAGAGCTTTTACACATTCAAAGGAAGTGGTATCCATGCCCTCTCTTATAATGACTGAATTCATCTGTTCTAGTTGAGATTGTAATGCTGCTTTTTGAGAAAAATGTTACCAAACATAAACTTATTCCAATCCTTAATTTTCCCCCTTATAAATTTCAACTTCTCATTAAGCCAGAACATGTGAGAACCTTTCACAAAAGGGGCACTCTTCCACCAAGATTCCAGTAGGAGTAAGAAGTTATTATCTCTAAACCACATAGCTTGAAACTTAAAAGAAGATCTAAATTCCTTTCTAATCATATCCAAATCTAGATGAAGAGAAATGGGAAAATAATCTGATGCAGAGAAAGGGAGAACAGAAGTACCAAAAATTTTAGAGTCAAAACAGCATTCAAAAGAGAATAGAAATCTATCCAACCTTTCTGCAATATTTAAAAAATCCTTTCTTCTATTAGACCAAGTGAAACTCCTATTCAATAAAGGGCTATCAACCAATGCATTATCTGAAATAAAATCATTAAAATCTTCAATTACCCTCTGAGGAGGGCAAATCCCTCCTAATTTCTCTAATAAACAAGTGATAGCATTAAAATCTTTCCCTAAGATAACTTTTTCTCCAGATAACTTTTCCAAAAGTGCATTTAAAATATCCCAACACCTTTTTTTTCACTAGTCGAGATTGGTCCATAAATATTGAATAACCAAAAATTTATCGAAGGGGAAATTATCTTAACTAATAAAAAGTTTGGAGTAGAACAAATTAGTTCTCCATCACAGCTTTTACTATCCCAGAGAATAACCAAACCTCCTAAAGCCCCCTGAGAAGGAAAATGATGAAACTTCCATTTGAACCAATTTGGAAAAATAATATCAACTGGAGTCTGGGATAACTTTGACTCCTGAAGCAAAACAATGTCCATACCTGAAGAATCAATCTGACGCTTTACCAATCATCTCTTGTTAGGGGCATTAATGCCCCTAACATTCCAAGATAGGATCTTCATTGTTCTCGAGGAGAGTTTCTCACTCTCCTCGATCTCAAATAGGTTTCAAGGGTAGCCTGCAACCTAGCTTTAATTTCTTCCTAAGTTTTGAAAGATTTTGGTTTACGACCTCTCTTGGAAGGAGAAATAGACCTAGATTTTGTAGGAGAATCCTGACTTAAGGATTGGGAAATAGACATTTTTGTAGCAAAATCAAAAACCTCACTGCCAATCCCATCACCTAGCAAAACCTTCTAGTCTGACTTCCCCAGATTTAATTGATTGTCACTTACCAAACTTGAATCAGAAATGTTATTAACATTAGAAATACCTTCAACTATATGAGAGTCTTCTGTAATTTCCTCATCCGCAAGTTCATCAATGAGATCAGAAGCAACTTTTTGAAGGGTCTTATCAACAAAAGCTTTTGCTTCCTCCTCAAAAAAAGGAAAGTTGACCAAGCTTGAAACATCCTATTGATTACCATTTGGAATGAAATTATCTTCCTCCTTATTAAAAGTTGAGAGTAAATTCTTCTTTACTATATCTTTGTGAGAAAAATTAGGGGTATCTGATTCTTCATTTTTACCAATATCAAACTCAAAAGAACACTCCTCTAAAAGATTGTTAATAGAATGTTTCCCCTCATCCAAGGCAAGGGAATTGACTAAATGATTATAAGATGCCTCCTCTAAATTAACAGAATCAAGATCTTCCCTTGAAAATTTATCTTTGTCCGAATCCTCACAAACCCATTTTGATTCAAAAAGCTCTGGTTTTTCCATAGTCATAGGGTTTTCAAAAACAACTACTTGCTTCCAGGACCCAAATTTAGAACGAAATTCCATAAATTTAGGAAAAGGAAACGAAGTATTAAGAATTAAGGAAAACCTTACTGGCGACTCTAGTTTTTGGAAATTAGACATATCATGCTTAATAAAGAAACCCATTTTCTTAGCATAGAATTCAATAATGTTGAGATCTCTACATTTAAGAGGTAAATTCAGCAAAGTAATCCAAAATGGGAAAAAATTCATGTTAGCTTTAATTGGATCAAAATTAGGCTCCCATTCCTGAATACAAATCCCTTTTCCTTGGTAAAACCACAACTTTTGTTTTAGGGTTTCATCACAAAAAAAACCATTCTCAAAAATTACCATAAAAACACATAAATCCTTTTGCAAGAAAAAAACATCTGAAACCCATTTCCAAGAAACCCTAACCCAGTTAAGAAAGATATCAAAATTAAATTTGGAATTCCACACCTTACCGATGATTGCCCTTGTAGCAAGATCTTGGATATAGGGATTCACCATATCATCAGGAATTTGGATATTAACAATTTCCATGGAAGCCCTAGCATCACTTTTCGAAGCTTCTTCAAGAGTATTATCTTTAAGAGGAACTATTTTTTCCCTCCACACCTGACGAATGCCACTTCCAGATTCCACCTTTCCTGAAACCGTAGCTTGATTAGTTGCAAAGAATGGCTTCTGTGCATTACACCTTCTGTTGTTATGGAAGCCAAAAGAACAATTATGATGAAAACCAAAAGAACCATATCGAAACTGGAAATGATACTACCTGTTATTTCAGAATGATCTTTCAAACCCTAATCCTCTTGATTCCTGAAAGGATGGTCGCCTTCTCATCCTTAGCGCTTTAAAAAACAAACTCTGTTGTGAACACAAAGGTCTTCTATAAAAGACCTCATTATTTTGTCGCATTTTTTCACCACTAATGCATTAAAATATATTTTATCAATTCGTGCTTTTTATTACTGTAGGTCGTGGGTAATAATAATATCACTGTTGTTAATACTTATAATATCATTTAAAAATAATAATAACGATTATAATATTAAATGAGAATTTAATAATTAAATAAGAAGACTATAGACGACATAATTCAGAACTATTATTATTAATAATAGATATTATTATTTATGAATATTTATATTTTGAAATTGCAACCAAATAGGTCGTGACATACTTCCCTCCTAAGATTTTGCATCGTCTTGATGCAAAGGTTACAAGCAAAAGATTAAGTAAATGGGAGATTCTCATACCTATTTAAGCACATCGTTACCACTTTCTCATCAGACCTTCGATGTTGAGTACTTAAATGCATTATCCAAAATTTCCAGTTACGTTGGAAGTTTACTCCAGCCTGTGTTAGAATCCCAGAGAAAAGATACACCACTGTAGGTTAGAAGAAATATAATATTTTAGTCAATCTAAGTACTCACGAATTAGCCAATGTGGGCTATTTGTCCATTTTGAAACAACCAATTCAGCTAAGATGTCCAATGCGGGACTATAAAATATAGCCAATTCAGGCTCCTATGTCCTTTGGGCACACTAGTTCATATGGAACAAGGTCTTATGGACCATATCGCTACCCAATATGGGGTAGATAAAATAATGGGCAAATGGGCCTATACTGGTCAAACAGACCAAAACTCTATCCAATACATGATAGGTAAACACAACAGCCATACGGGCTAACAAGGACAGGAATCAATAAATTGCTCTGGCCAAAGACTTAGACTCATTCAGATCAATTTGGATCTTGAGTCACTTACAAGAAATTATGTAATAGGCCCAATACTGCACCGAGGACTCTCTGTAAGTTCATTCGATAAAAGTATTCTAGGGACCTTGTACCCTCCCTCAGATTTCGATAACCAGCCAGGTACAAGATCAATCCTCCCAAGGATTCTTTTGAGCATCAGTGACTTTTACTATACAAATGTCATATAAAAAGGAATACGTGCTCAAGCACACACATCGACACTCATGTGAAAGATAACAATTCTAGCTATCATGCATGCCTACTCACATGTGACACCAAAATAGTTGCCCCACAAAGATGCCAAATGGGCATTCCAAAATTAAAAGAATTTCCAACATCAACCCCAAGAAGAATGTCAACACTGAGTATCAAAATGCTCTTCAACAATAAATCATAATAAAATCATCAAAAGAGTCATCATCACTAAATCGTAAGAAAACATTTAGAGCATATAAGATCGTCAACAGATCAATATAACTACAACACTAAATCACCAAAGCTCAATAAAAAGGGAAAGAAACACTAAATCATTGAAGACCAATATTAAGAGACAAGTAACAAGATTGCAACACTAAATCGTCAAATTGATTTCAACAGTAAACCGTCATTAAAGGAAAAGATATGGGATTTCAACACTAGGTCATGGACATAATCACAACAATAAATCATTGAAGAACAACATTAAGGATAAGAAACATGATCTCCAACACTAAATCATTAAGAATCAACAAAATTTCAACACTAAATCATCAGAGATCAATATTAAAATAGGATTTGCAACACTAAATCCACAAAGATCATCATTAAATGAAAAGGGATAGGATTCGAACACTAAATCATTTTAAGATCAACATTAGATATCAACATTTAAAGGAGAAGAATGTCAACACTAAAGTGCACAAACAAAGTTCAAATTAAGTGTATAAGCATTCTATCCAAACACCAAATGACATCCAAAGTTCAAGATGCTCAAACATCCAAATCTAATTTGAAGGTATAATTTGTAGAAATTTTCTCACTTAAATCAATTCATGCAAAAATCATTATACAAGAAGCACAACTTGAGAAAGGTACACAAAGTGCAAGGCAAGGAAAATCAAAAAGCATATAAAACAATGGTAATCATAAGCACTCAAGATAACCAAGACTTATTTCAAGCTTCATGAATCACTGTCTTAAGGAAAAAGGATAAGAAACCAATTCAGCCAAAAACAACATTCGACCCAATGCTAGTGTTTGCAAGGTACATGCATTATTAGGAATTCTAAAAATTTTAACCCAAACCAATACAAACATAGGCGTAGGAGACTCCAGGGCCAAGTACTGAACCTAAAGCTCTAATGCCACATGTAAGGACCCAACTCCTTGTTAACAGAATAATACTAATTCAAAATTCAAAAATACCGAAGAAAGAAAAATTTTGATCAATAGATGCAGAAAATGCAAATTTATAAAATTTTACTCAAAGAAGTGTGCAATAAATGTTACAGAGGTTACACAACTAGAGCTTAGTTTCTAAAGTCATCAAGACCTGAAAAGATCACCAATCTTAATCTGGTGAAGAGAGAAGGTATATTATACAAAATAACATATAAGAACACCTGATCAACACATACCTTATGTCCTTCATTACACCCTGCATTCATTTCTGGCAACTTGCTTTTTTTTCTCCAACAACTTGTATTCGTATTGTCTGCACAAAACTAACTAGCCAATCTTATGTTAATCTAGCTCAGAATCATTATACAAAAGTTAAGATCACAATATTTATAGAAGCTAAGAATCAAATACCTCACTATTCCTTTATGTCAGAGTATGGGTGACTTCTTATTATATGCTTTAATCTTTTATGTATTTGAGCTTATGATGTTAATTATAAAAGAACACCCTATATCTGGGGGACCTGAGTACTGGGGGTATCCTTTGCCTTCCAAACTACCTACATACCCTGTATCCACGAGATCAAGGTCCCCTCCAGATGCGACTGACACTAGGATGTGTGAATATGTAGTTCTATCTTGCACTATGTTTGATGCAACTGTGAGTGGGTATGTAACCCTTTCTAGGGTGATTCCCTGCCCCAGATAGTTCTTCATCGGCTACCACCCACTCAGGTGAAACAGGGACAGAATTGAATCCACTATCACAAACACCTAGAAGGGGTGTTTGTCATTCATCCCTACCATTGAGGAATCCCTATCAGGTGTCCACTCAAGGAAATAAGTTTATTTCCACAATTCAAATTGGGTATTATGGTGACTATGTCCATTCAAGATTCCCTTGTGCTTTCTGATCACCAAGTTTTGCAAAGGCGAGGTGAGAGCATACAACAACTAGGTTTTCCTATTTGGACTGGTTTTGTTGGCTAACACCGTGCAATTTATTCTATAGATAGGTTTCCCACAACTTTAAATCATGCAACAAGATATATAGCTTACCTAAGACATTAACATGTTATCACAATATACAGTTTACTATGAACAAACTAGCTTATACCAAAACATCATCTAGATTTGTTCAAGGAGAATTTATAAGCCATAATAGATTTATGATAATTCAATATACACAAGTAAGAGGTACAAAATATTTATTGAATTACACAGGGACCATTACTATTAGTAAGAACCTTCTTGTACTAAAACAAAAGAGAGTCGCTATAACATTTCAGCACGATAAGAGCACGTATTCAAAGAAGACATAAAATACAATAGCAACCTTACGTAGAGAAATACAACAACTCTATCTACTCAACACTAGTACACATATACTTCTAATTAACCACTAAACATATTTTATCTTATCTTTGTCACTCAATGATTTTAGAAGAACAAAGAATAACTAATTAACAATGAAAGCCCACATGATAATAAAAAATGGACATTAAAAGATAAGGATGATGCTATATATTCATGAAATGACCTTATGACCATTATTCAAAATTACTCATGCAAACAAAATAACATTTAAATTAGTGAAAAATAAACAGTAAACCCAAAATATAACATAAATATGATTATAGAATGCACAAGGCTCTTGAAAAAAATTAGAATCACTCAAATTGAATAAGTTTTGAAACATTCCACTTAAACCCCCAAGAAATGCTACTTTAGGCTAAAGTTTGAGAAACAACTTAGCACCTGAGTATAAAGCTAACATGTCAGACTCCATGCCTATTAGGAGAACTAAAATCACAAATATAAACAAAAAATTAGATGATATTCAACTATACGAAACTTTTTTTAAAATTTTCCTAAAAGGTGGATCTTATTATATATAAAAAAGGTTGGTTACCCATACTTGCTCGAGAGAAAACTGTAGCTGAAAGGAAAGAACATCAACTAAATAATTCATACAAAAGTACCTAAACTATAAGTCTCAATTGCATTTCTCAAATGATCAAGTTACATCTAACACAAGATGGACAAATAATCCGATGGGAAATCTCAAGCGAAAAATTCACTTATTTATTGTTGGGGCCTGAAACTATAAGCTAAGACAACACTCAATTATTTACGTGGAAATAGATACCTAAAGAGTAAAAAATATTAGTAGAATTAAAATGGAGAAGATAATAGCATTTAACAGAGAATAATCTATTGATAATTGAGAGAGGGGGTGAATCAGTTATCTGAATTACTTTAACTTTTTATTCTTCTTTAACAACTAGTGCAGCATCAAATCACATAAGCATGCATAACCATGAAAGCAGAAATAAAATCAATACATAACACAATGATTTTGATGTGGAAAACCCTATTAAGGGAAAAACCACGGGGTGACTAACCCAAGATTGTATTCTCTGCTAAAAGAATAGAAGTACAAAATGGCACTTGCCAATTAGGGCTCACTGCCCGAGCACACTGCTCACAAGAGGCTCACTGCCTACAAGAGACTCACTATCTACAAGGTATAAAGAAAGTAACTAGGTGATTGAACTGATGAGAAGCATCCACATATGCTGAGGTTCAGTTCCGGTTAGGCTCAATACACTGATCTACTGCACTTCATTCTTCCTCTTCTTTGGTGTTGTTGTCCTGTCACATACCGGACCTATATTGCTGCTTCCACACTACTCTCTTCTTTTCTTTGCACTTCACACTACACCACACATGCCTTCATACTGAAATCAATCTGATATATATATATATATATATATATATATCTGCATCAATGATTTCAATCATTTTTCTAGTGGGCATCCAGAAAACTAAAGATATTTCCAAACTCTGGTCTGTCAGCTGAATCCATGCTTACTAAGTGATGCGTATCAAAAAGATAGTTAAAGAAGTCATCAATCATGTCGGTCAATCATGAATGATATCTCAAGAAACTTGATCACCATCAATATCTCATCCGGATTAAGGTCTGATGCTCTGCCGGTCAAGTCTTCCTTAGTCTACTCTGCCACACAGGAACCCAACACTTAGGTGCTCATATCTCTTCACTCTTTCATCACCGGAGGCTTAATCTCTGGAATGTATTAGTCATGGTACTCCTCTTGACTTCCCCAAGTCCGCACTTTGCTGAGATACTTCCTCTGAGAGATCCAGAGCTGATTGTCAGACCTTGTTGCATGCTCTATTCTTGATCACCGGACCAAAATACTCTTCAATCTGACTTCCGGTATAGACATACCATGTCCTGCGGATGTGTGGGATGGACTTTGTTGCCATCAATGACAACACTCATGAAGCCACATAGTGTCTCTTGCCAACAATCTCCCCCTTTGGCATTGATGGCAACACTTAGTGAAAAATGACTAAGTGTCACACTACACTCCCCCTTGGCTGATGCTCTGTTCTAATGTACACTTTTTTAGAGCTCCCCCTTAGCTAGATTCCACATTTTTCACTGTTCCTCACTCCCCCTTTGACATCAATGGAAAAGGGTAGGCTCCGCACACCAAAATTTCCCAAAACTAATCTATACTTGGCCGCATAAATATATATACATGTTATACTTACATATACTGAAGTATGTCTGCAAAAGTTGTCTTCATCTGGACAAATTCTGTTGCCCAGCTCTGCTTCATCCTATCCAAAATTGAGATGTGACCACTTAACAGGAATGCAAAAGCTTCTGCCTTCTTTAGATCTGTCAGATCACTGGTCTGGGTTGTGGTCTGAGCATCAGTTAGGGCCTCATGCATGGCCTCTAACTTAGGGATAATTGTCCCTCTAATTTCACGCATCCTACTTATTATATTCTTCCTTTCCTTTTCAAGTTTCTTTAGTTCATTTAGAATGGAAATAGTCTGACATTCCTAGTTTATTATGGATGTGGTGAGAGGATCAAAATTCTGAGATAAGCTTGACAGTTTATCCTCTTGTTCTTTCTCTTTCTTCTCAATCTCCTTTGTCACTTTAGACAAGGATAAACAAAATTTATATATTTCTCCACCATCTTTAAGAGCATTTTCTAATCTCTTTATCCCAATATCCATATTTCTCTTATCATTTGTTATTAGCCCTTGTACATTAGAGAATCTCTTACACAAAAACTCTTTCCATACTTTCTCTTCTGCTGCTTTCTCTAAAGATTCAAAATGTGTATTAACAGAATTAACAAGAGATTTTAGGTTACCAGATGAGGAGGCTGAGAGATCCTTCTAGAAAGATGGCATGATCTTCTCCAATACACCGGATGCAATCTCTATCAACTCACAGTCTTCCATGTGAGACTTCAAAAGCTTTTCTTTTGCCTTTGCTTGGGTAAAGGATGCTATCTTCATTGTTTGAACAGGGGAGAGGGAATCAAAATTGAATGGTCCTTGAAGTAGTTCCGGTTCATCTAATTCTGTCATTTCTTTTGTCAAGAAGTCTTTGACTTCTTTTGCAGTGTCTCTTGTCAGAGACAGAGTTTTCTTCCTTTTTGTGGCCTCAGAGTTGTCATCTGGGGTTTTCTTTGTTTGATCTTTTTCTCTTCCCTTGACTTCTTCTTCTTGACCAATTTCCTCATCTTTTCTTTCTTCTCCATCGGTTCCGGATTCAGTAGGGGAATCTGGAAGAGAGATATTTGCTTTTTCATGAACTTCCTCTTTTAGAATAGAGGAATCTAAGTCCTTAGTCCTCTCCTCACTTATCTCCTTTGGATCTTCTACATTTTTCTCAATAGGTTCATCATCTATGTCCTCTATAATAGGGATATTAAATTTCATGAAGGCATTCTGGAGGATGTCTTCAGTTTCTTTTGCCACTTTGTCAGTCTCTCCAAGCATAAGCTGATTCATTCTTGCTTTTCTCTGGAACTCATCCTTGCAATCCTTGAAGATCATGTTCATTTGTTTTGGAGTGATGGAAGGATAGAGCTGAATAGCTATCCATTCCTGGATCTCCTGGTCCTTAGCCTTAGCATTTTTCTTTCTTATTTCAAGTTCCTTTTCTAGGCTTTTGGGAATTAAGGAGATGATTTCAATGAATGCTTTGTTATAGATGTTTAGATACCTGACTGTAGCTTCTTGTAGGATCTTCTGATCAGCTTCACTATAATCATCATAAAATTCAGTCATTGGTTTCAAGTTCCCATCCACAGTGACTGATTTGATGATATCATCAATGCAGAGTGTAGGCCTTTCAACGAATTCGTCTGCCTCTTCTTCCTTGTTATGACCAGTATAGGGTTCACCGGATGTTTTCTTCTTCTTCTTCATTTTCTTGATCTCCTCATCAGATTCTATCTCTTCATCATCCTTCTGACTTGTATAGGACCTTGTTGCCTTTTTCTTTGTTCTCTTCTCTCCCTTTCCAGATGTCTGGGCTTCCAGTTTTGATGCTTTTTGGCTCTTAGAGGTGGCAGGTGCAGAACTTTTGGAGGATCTGGTCTGGGAGGGGGCTTACACTAGAGCACTTTATTTTTCTATTTCTTGCCTTTCTTTCTCTAGCCTTTCTTTCTCTTCCCTTTCCATCTTCTCTCTGTTGGCATCAACTGCCTCCTTTGATATTCCATGCCTCTTGGCGAATTCTTCTACTTCCCTTCTCACTTTTCTCTTGATCTCAAGTTGTCTTAGTTCAACATGAACTTTTACACTCAACTCTTGGAAGGTTCCAAACCTTTCTGCCTTAGGGTCCTTGGGCTGACTTAGTAGGTGTTGGACATGCAATTCTAGAATTTTATCATCCACCTCATACCCCATTGGCATAATCTAGACTATCCTTGGCTCTACTGCTTCCATTAGACATTGATCAGTGTCTACCATAAAGCACACTGTATCCTTGTACTTCTCAACCAATGATTGGGGGATCCTTTCTCTGGCTTACATCATACTTTGAAAGTTCTTGAAATATCCCCAAAGAGCTATATTTTGAGCCTTGGCATCACCAATCCCATGCATGTAATCTCTGATTTGAATGGCAACCGGTCTGTCATTTTCCCATACCCAACCACTAGATCTGGGTAGCTCATTCATAAAGTAAAAGAACAAACATGGTATTATCCCACCATACTTGAATGAGTTCTTCTTGTCCTTCTTGATCTTTTGTAGGTTTTCCAACAGTTGGCTTAGAAGAAGTTCACAAAGATCATAATTTGCATTCTCTCTTAACATCTGATAAGTAGTATAGATTGCAGTGCCAGATACAGAATTCTCCCTATTGGAGTGATATATCTTATAGCCAATTATCATAGATGCAAACTTGATATCCAAATCAGTGATATCTTCTATAGTCATTGCTCTCTTGTCAAATTTTGATCTGGTAGCCTAACTTACAGTTTGGTTTTTGATTGATTTGAGAGCAGGCAACCCACCGGATGAGTGCAATCTAGTTACCGCCCTAATTGCATCCTTGGTTATCTTGAATGGCCTCATCAACCGCATAAAGTTGTCATGCATTTTGCTCAGAACATACCAGACCCATTCATCTTCTGCAAAACAAGGGAAATGGATGCAATGTCCAAAATGCTTGTCCTGGATAGCCTTTTACTGAGGTTTGAGTTCAAATGAATCATCTATTAACTGATTGTGATAAATATCCATTAGCTTGGATTCCCCAAATTCCTCAATGTTTGCATGAATGTATGCCCTAACATCCTCTACATGTAACACCCCATGTGGAATGCTTGAAAAGGCACCTAATGGGTCCACTTCTAGGGATTTGTAGGGATGTTTTTTGAATTTAGGGCGCGGCCTATCAGTGATCTTCACAACATTCAGAGTAGCCATCTTTCAAAGATTCAGAGAGAGATATTAAGAGCAAAAAATACCTTTTACGCTTCTAGGGTTCACGATATGAGCTGGATCGGATTGTTGGATGAATCCACTTCTGCGGTCAATCTTTGAGAGGTTTGAGACAATTTTGATGTATAGTTCCTTCTCTCTTCTTCTCAAATGCAAATGTGTAAATGATGAACCAAAGAACCTCTTTATTTTTGTGCAAACCCTAATTCCATTTTGTAATAAATGCAAAACCTAAGTTATTCCAGTTGCCTTGTTTTCCTTGTTCTGAGAGAGATCTTTCCGAATCACTAAGATGCACTTAGAATGATAACTTACAATGTATCTCCCTTTCTCCAATCATTCCATCTAACAGCAAATCCAAATATTTCAATTTTGAATTATACCGGATCTAACTATGAAAGTCCTATTTTTTTCAGATGACTGTCAAACTGGATTAATCTTGGATGATTAACCTTTTCAAACTCCCTGTGAGTCTTTCAAATCTTTACCAAGGGTTATTTAGATGTTTCTCTTAGGGCCCTTTTAATCTGCAACCTTCCATGTGCCAATTTTAGGCACTAATTGACTGGCTGGGGGAACTTGTTTTCTTTTGTGACTCCCCCTGAGCCAGAGCTCATCGATTTAGTTTTTGGAAGGAATATCAGCACCAGATTCTAGTGTGGATCCATCCCCAACATTCTCTATACTTCTTTTCACCCAAATCTTATTCATCTCCCTTTGAATTTCATCTGCATTCACTTTTCCTTTTCCTTTGTCTTGGTTTTGATTATGATGTACCAGACCCTTTTTGTCCTGATTCTTACTTCTACAGAATTTAGCAATATGACCGGATCTATTGCAATTGTAGCAAACAACATTTCTTTGCATATTTGACTAGTATCCTCTTGATCTACATTGATTAGCCATATGTCTCATTCTATTGCATGCAAAGCATCTACAATTGAATGAATTGTTCATTTGCATATTTCTACACTCATGAGATTTGTGACCATACCTTTTGCAGTTAAAACACTGACCGGAGAAGGATGAATTAGTCTGATTCATTCTTCTTCTGCACTGATTTGCTTTATGACCAAAGTTATTGTAGTTGTGGCAGTATCCATTGAAGGATGGATATATTTGAGCATTTGGTTGCCTTACTAGAGGTCTTCTAGGCCTGTTCCTTGGATTTCCTGATCCAAAGTTCTTCTGACCGGATCTGGAGCTTTCCCCTTTCTCATACCCCAAGCCTTGCTTGTCATCTACCCTCTTTTGGCTTTCAAGAAGAACTTCAAGTTGAGCAAAGCTTATCTTGAATTTCTCTTTGTATTCAATTGTTGTTTGAAGATTCTTTTTAAGAGTGTCTATCTGATTCTCAAGTTGTTCTTCATTGTCTCTAGCTTCTTCAATATCAGATTCCAAATGCCTGATTATTCTATCTATTTTGTGGCAGTCTTCTGACTTCTCCTTGAGAGATTGTTTTAGATTATCTTCACTTTTTCTTTTCTCTTCAATTTCTTGGGTGAATTTCATAACTCTTGATTTCATTTCATGTCTTACCATAATGACCTCTTTTGATAACTTCTCACATAACTTGGTTTTCTCATTCAGATCTTCATTAGTATAATTGGCTTCACTTTGACTTGCTAATTGTTGAAGCAGTTCCTTTTTTTTCTTCATTGAGATACTTAGTTTTTCTTTGAGTTCATTTATGAAATCATCAGCTTGTTTGAATCTTTCCCTCAGGTTATTGACTTCAAAGTGAGATTGCTCAAGATCATCTAGGGCAGACTGAAGTTGTTCCCTCATACCATACATATCCATTGAGATTCCCAGATCTTCCTTAAGCTGTTAGGCTCTGTTAGGAGTAAATTAGCTCTGATACCAATTGTTGATAACTGAGAGGGGGCGTGAATCAGTTATCTAAATTACTTTAACTTTTTGTTCTTCTTTAACAACTAGTGCAGTATCAAATCACATAAGCATGCATAACTATGAAAGCAGAAATAAAATCAATACATAACACAATGATTTTGATGTGGAAAACCCTGTTAAGGGAAAAACCATGGGGTGACTAACCCAAGATTGTATTCTCTATGAAAAGAATAGAAGTACAAAATGGCACTTGCCAATTATGGCTCACTGCCTGAGCACACTGCTCACAAGAGGCTCACTGCCTACAAGAGACTCACTGTCTACAAGGTATAAAGAAAGTAACCAGGTGATTGAACTGATGAGAAGCATCCACATATGCTGAGGTTCAGTTCCGGTTAGGCTCAATACACTGATCTACTGCACTTCATTCTTCCTCTTCTTTGGTGTTGATGTCCTGTCACATACTGGACCTGTATTGCTGCTTCCACACTACTCTCTTCTTTTCTTCGCACTTCACACTACACCACACATGCCTTCATACCGAAATCAATCTAATATATATATATCCGCATCAATGATTTCAATCATCTTTCTAGTCGGCATCTGAAAAACTAAAGATATTTCCAAACTATGGTCTGTCGGTTGAATCCATGCTTACTAAGTGATGCGTATCAAAAAGATAGTTAAAGAAGTCATCAATCATGTCAGTCAATCATGAATGATACCTCAAGAAACTTGGTCACCATCAATATCTCATCTAGATTAAGGTCTGATGCTCTACCAGTCAGGTCTTCCTCAATCTACTCTGCCACACAGGAACCCAACACTTAGGTGCTCATAGCTCTTCACTCTTTCATCACCAGAGGCTCAATCTCTGGAATATATTAGTCATGGTACTCTTGATTTTCCCAAGTCTGTACTTTGCTGAGATACTTCCTCTGAGAGATTCAGACCTGATTGTCAGACCTTGTTGCATGCTCTGTTCTTGGTCACTGGACCAAAATACTCTTCAATCTGACTTCTGGTATAGACATACCATGTCATGTGGATGTGTGGGATGGACTTTCTTGCCATCAATGACAACACTCATGAAGCTACACAGTGTCTCTTGCCAACATAATCTTGCACAAGCTTAGCTTGGTCAAATGTTAGAAATGTCCATGTAAAAATTTCTTCCTTGTTTTTAATCCATTTTTAACTAGCTTGGGAACTTCCAAACAATCATTCTAGGAACCTTCAAAGGTCATTAAAGACTACAAGTCACATTTACCATTTT
Organism: Cunninghamia lanceolata; assembly: GCA_027924645.1. Classification (NCBI taxonomy): domain Eukaryota; kingdom Viridiplantae; phylum Streptophyta; class Pinopsida; order Cupressales; family Cupressaceae; genus Cunninghamia; species Cunninghamia lanceolata. The sequence continues at coordinate 15,251,190 of BSBN01000803.1, forward strand.
CAATCAAAATTGACAAAATCCCTTCAAAGAACCCTAGGATTTATAGTTCTAGTAAGATGGATTCATTATGTGTGCATGGTTGACCTTCTTGCCTGTGTTGGTTATCTTGAGGGCACCCTAAACTTTATCATTGAGGTACCCGTTAAATTTATGGTGGTTGCATGGATGTGTTTTCTTGATGCCCATAGATAACATATGAATATAGTCTTATGAGTATTTACAGCAATGTTGCTTTTTATTTGGATCTTTAACAAATGATGTACGACTTATGTTCTTCTCCCAAACATCTATGCAGAAGTGGGTAGGTGTTGTGAGGTTCAAATTTAAGGAGATTTGAGAAAGAAAGAGGGATTAGAAAGATCCCAAGATGTAGTTGGATTTAAGGCCATAAAATGATACACCTTTTTTTTAAATATATGAGACAAATCCCATCTATAGACATAGGAGGTCCACACAAAGTTGGAGAATTTGGCTTGGAAGATGGAGGTAGAAGGGTATTTTCTAGATTCAATACATTTACTTATGTTGTGGAAAAGGAGGACAAAGAATTATTTCTCTGTCATCGTAGTGGCAATTGCATTTGGTTTTTTAAACATGCCCCATGGAAAAATTATTAGAGTTGTTAAGAACCTTCGAGTATGTGTTGATTGCCCCACTGCAACAAAACATATCTCCAAAATTGTTGCCAAAGAAATTATTGTGAGAGATGTGAATTGTTTCCATCATTTTAAATAGGTACAATTTTCTTATGGGGATTATTTGTGATGCTAGATGAAGCAATCTGAAAAATATGCTTCCACTATAATAATGTGCAGTGTCAGATCTCTAGTAATAATGAAGGGATATCCATAAAAGCAAAACGGAAGGGGGATTTTTGTCAAATGTAGTAGTTGCAAGTGCCCTGGTAGACCTGTATGCAAAACGTAGGATCATAGACAAGGCTTGTGAACTATTTGAAAAAAATTTCTCAAAGAAATGTGGTCTCATGGAATACCACAATTGCAAGATATGTACAATATCAGTTTGATTAAAGAAAAGCCTTAAAAATTATCAAGCTAATGTCAGTGGCAGGTGTAAAGTTAAATTCATGAACATTGCTAGCATCTTTCAGCCTGCACCAATAGAGGAGCTTTGGAATAACATGGAAACCCATCAAAGCTTAAAATGATGAGGGAATATCTTTAGATAATATAATTACAATTGCCTTGGCAAATGTATAGAGAAATTTACAAAGCAACCGAAGAAGTAATAACGCCAGGAACTAAGAAGAGCAAAATATACAATGAAGAACTAAGAACAGCATTGCCCCACACATACAAGCAAATTTAGGCAAGAAAAGCCAATGGTATTGTTGGCACTAACTGCCACCCTCTAAGACTAATGTTAAAACCTAAATATCTGTAGCTAAGTCTCAAAGATAATTAAAAAAATGACCTTGAGGTATGTCATAAAGATAGTATTTTATTTGATTACCTAAATCCTTGTGTTCTTTGTCCTCTTCATTTTGTTCTAGTGTTGAAGACTATTCATTCATTTTACTTCAAAACTGAATCGTAAATAAAATCTATACCCCCTTATTGAACAAGAGTTTCCTACACTAATAAATGCCTTCATTGAGATGAGATCTGAATACTTCCATTGTCATCTAAAGACCCTATTTATAACTTCATCTCTAGTTGCCTTTCAACAATTTACCATTCTGAATGACCAATAAATTGCTAAATACAAATCAAGTATAATCATTGATTATAGTGTGGTTTAAGTTCTTTTGTAAGCTTTAGCAAAACTACTCATAGCTAAGATGATTCCAAAACTGTATATAGCATGTATGACCATATAAGAAAACAAAACTTGATTTAATAAGACATTTATTTAATATGATCAGTGATATGGACACCTCAAGAAGGAAAACTTTCCAAGATATCTATTATTTTCCTATCTTGAGTACAGGTGAAAATATTTAATAGTTGTTGAGCTCATGGGAAGGCCTGAAGGTGAACAACTAGAGTATGAGTTCAATATTGTCTACCTTACTTGCATCATTAAAGGTACCCAGCGTCATTTGGACAAGATTGTTCTGTGGTTTAGGAAGTCTAAGAATGCTGAAGTTTAACAATAATAGAGAAGATTTTTTTGGAAACAAGGCAAATAACTGAGAGGGGGGGTGAATCAGTTATCTTAAATATCTTAAGTTTCTTTTCTTCTTTTATATTAATGCAGCATCAAAACATAAGAGCATACATAATCATGAGAGCAAAAATAAAATCAACACACATAACACAAGGATTTTTACGTGGAAAACCCCATTAAGGGAAAAACCATGGGGTGACTAACCTAAGATTGTATTCTCTGTTAAAAGAATAAGAAGTACAAAATGGCACTTGCCAATTAGGGCTAACTGCCCAAGCACACTGCTCACAAGAGGCACACTGCCTTCAAGAGACTCACTGTCTACAAGGTATATAGAAAGTAACCAGGTGTTTGAACTGATCAGAGGCATCCACATATGTTGAGGTTCAGTTCCGGTTAGGCTCAATATAGTGATCTAATGCACTTCATTCTTCGTCTGCTCTAATGTTGTTGTTCTGTCACATACCAGATTTGTATTCCTACTTCCACACTTCTCTCTGCCTTTCTTCACACACTAACCTATTCCCAACACTACTTCATACTAGAATTCATCTGGTATATATATCTGCACCAAGGATTTCAACATCTTTCTAGTCGGCAACTAGAATACCCAAGATATTTTCAAGATACTGATCTGTCGGCTGAATCCATGCTTAATATGTGATGTGTATCAAAGACATAAACTTGGAAGTCATCAATCATGTCGGCCAACCATGTATGATCTCTCAATTAGCTTGACCACCATCAATTTCTTATCCGGATCAAAGTCTGATGTTCTGCCAGTCAATTCTTCCTCAGTTTGCTCTGCCTGTCAGGAACCCAACACTTAGATGCTCATATCTTTTCACTCTTTCATCACCGGAGGCTCAATCTCTGGAATGTAGTAGTCATGGTACTCCTCTTGACTTCCCCAAGTCCATACTTTGCTAAGATACATCCTCTAAGAGATCCAGACCTGATTGTCGGACCTTGTTGCATGCTCTGTTCTTATTCACCGAACCAAAACACTCTTCAATCTAACTTCCGGTGTAGACATACTATGTGTTGCGGATGTGTGGGATAAACTTTGTTTGCTATGACAACAATAATGAAACCACATAGTGTCTCTTTCCAACAATCTCCCCCTTTGGCATTGATGGCAACACTTAGTGAAAAATGACTAAGTGTCAAAGCAAACGCCCCCTTGGCTGATGCTCTGTCTTATGTACATTTTTACCGGAGCTCCCCCTTTGCTGGATTCCACATTTTTCACTACTCCTTACTCCCCCTTTGACATCAATGGCAAAGGGTGGAATCCGTACACCAAAATTTGCAAAAACCAACCTATACATAGCCGCATAAGTATATATACATGTTATACTTACATATACTTAAGTATATCCGCAAAAGTGGTTTTCAACTAGACAAATTCTGTTGCCCAACTCTACTTCATCATGTCCAAAATTGAGATGTGACCACTCAACAAAAATGCAAAAGCTTCTGCCCTATTTAAGTCTGCCAGATCACTGGTCCAGGCTGTGGTCTGAGCATCAGTTAAGGCCTCATGCATTGCCTCTAACTTAGGGATAATTATCCCTCTTAGCTCACTCATCCTACTTATTCTATTCTTATTTTCCTTTTCAAGCCTCTTTATTTCATTTATAGTGGCAATAGTCTGGCACTCTTGATTCATTATGGATGAGGTGAGAGGATCAAAATTCTGAGATAAACTTGACAGTTTACCCTCTTGTTCTTCCACCTTTGTAATGTCGTCTGTCACTGTGGACCAAGATAGACAAAATTTGTATAATTCTCTGCCATCTTTAAGAGCATTTTCTAGGCTCTTTATCCCAATATCTAGATTTCTCCTATCATTTTCTATGAGTCCTTGTACTTTAGGAATCTCTTTCCCAAAAACTCTTTCCAGACTTTCTTTTCTGTTGATTTCTCCAAAGAATCAAAATGTGTGCTAACAGAGTTAACAAGAGATTTCAAGTTACTAGATGAAGAGGCTGAAAGATCCTTTTGGAAGGATGGCATGATCTTCTCTAGCACACCGGATGCAATCTCTATTAGCTCACAATCTTCCATGTGAGACTTTAGAAGCTTTTCTTTTGCTTTAGCTTGAGCAAAAGATGCTACCTTCATTGTCTGGACCGGAGAGAGGGAGACAAAATTGAGCGGTCCTTGAAATAGTTCTAGTTCATCTATTTCCATCATCTCTTTGGTTAAGAAGTTTTTTACTGCTTCTGGAGTGTCTCTTACCAGAGACAGAGTCTTCTTTCCTTTTGCATCCTTAGAACTGTCATTAGGAATCTTCTCTGTGTGTTCTTCTCTTCACTTTTCCTCCTCTACTTGACTCAATTTCTCCTCTTTTCCTCCTTCTCCTTCAGTTCTGGAGTCTACAGGGGGATCCAGAAGAGAGATGTTTACTTCTTCATGGACTTCCTCTTCTGGAATAGAGGAATCCAAGTCCTTAGTCTTCTCTTCACCTATCTCCTTTGACTCTTCTACATTTTTCTTAGTAGATTCTTCTTTTGATGTACTTAATCCTTCGACATCCATGGTAGAAGGTTCTTCATCTATTTCCTCTATGATAGGAAGGTTAAATATTTTGAATGCAATCCAGAGGATGTCTTCTATTTCTTTTGCTACATGATCAGTCTCTCCAAGCATTAGTTTGTTCATTCTTGCTTTGCTCTAGAACTCATCCTTGCAGTCCTTAAAGATCGTGTACATTTGTTTTGGAGTAATAGAAGGATAGAGCTGAATAGCAATCTGCTCTTGAATCTCTAAGTCCTTAAGCTTTAGCATTCTCCTTTCTCAGTTCAAGTTCCTTCTCTAGACTTTTGGGGATTAGAGAGATGATTTCAATAAATGCTTTATTTATAGAAGAGGGGAGAACATTTTGGGGGAGTTTTTCAAACACAAGGGAAACAAACAAAAGGGAGTGGATAGGCATAGTAAATGGGAAGGAAGGAGGGAGTTTACAGCCTGGTGGCATGCTCTCCAGACATGGTGGGTTTTGGGAGGAGAGGAGTTCAGGGAAAGATTTTCTCAGGCAGCAGTGAGCACAAGAAATTTTTAGAAAAGAAAAGTGTTGCAGTGATTGGAAAAATTGAACTTTGGATGAAGCAAAAAAGATAAGTAAATTTTTCCATTATTTGATTTTGTTCAATAAATTCTCCTTCAATCTTTTTCTTGAAAGTCTTAATGTCATAAATGGGTTTTGTAAAGTATTCATGAATTCAATATTCTGATATTGCAAAAGTATGATAAGTTTTTGAAAATTATTTGGTAATCCATGGTTGTGGTATACAAATTTGTTGGTTTATATACCAGGAGGCCCTTAAATTTGTCTTACGCTATAATGTTATTTCCTTATTTCCACATCTCTCCCTTTTGGATTTGTCTTGTTTCAAGATGTTAAATTCACCAAAATTAAATTAACTTCTTGTGATCTATATTTCAATTACGTACATACCAAGAAACTTGGCATCTTGATATTGTTGAGCTACTATTTTAGAATCTTACCACTTCCTAGTTTCATAACCAATAAAGGAGAGAATTTTGCTTTTCCAAAATTGCAAGTGAATTTATATTTATAGCCCTACTCTAGATGCAGAAAGAAATGCCAGTCGTTTCTCTAAGACTATTTTATTAGAAAGAAGAAATCTTGCTATCTTTCTATAATCTCTTTGATGTGTAATATTAAGATAGTGTTTTTTTCTCATGTTAAACATATTAGGGTTGCCTTACAATAATATTAGGGTTTCCTTCTAATTCAAGGAACACAAATCTTCTCTATTATTGTTAAACTTCGGCATTCTCATACTTCCTAAACCACAGAACAATCTTGTCCAATTCATGCTGGGTACCTTTAATGATGCAAATAAGGTAGACAGTATTGAACTCATACTCTAATTGTTCACCTTCAGGCCTTCCCAAGAGCTCAACCACTATTAAATATTTTCACTTGTACCCAAGACAGGAAAATAATGGATATCTTGGAAAGTTTTCCTTCTTGAGGTGTCCATATCACTGATCATCTTAAATAAATGTCTTATTAAATCAAGTTTTGTTTACTTACATGGTCATATATGCTATATACAGTTGTGGAACCATCTTAGCTATGAGTTGTTTTGCTAAAGCTTACAAAATAACTTAAACCACACTATAATCAATGATTATCCATGATTTGTATTTAGAAATTTATTGGTCTTTCAGAGTAAATTGTTTCAAAAGGCAACTGGAGATGAAGGTATAAATAGGGCCTTTAGATGGCAATGGAAGTATTTAGAGCTCATCTCAATGAAGGCATTTATTAGTGTAGGAAACTCTTTTTCAATAAGGGGCTATAGATTTTATTTAGGATTCAGTTTTGAAGTAAAATGAATGAATAGTCTTCAGCACTGGAACAAAATGAAGAGGACAAAGAACACAAGGAATTGGGAAATCAATTAAAATACTATCTTCAGGACATACCTCAAGGTCATTTTTTTAATTATCTTTGAGACTTAGCTACAGATATTCAGGTTTTAACATTAGTCTTAGATGGTGGCAGTTAGTGCCAACAATACCATTGGCTTTTCTTGCCTAAATTTGCTTGTATGTGTGGGGCAATGCTGTTCTTAGTTCTTCGTTGTATATTTTGCTCTTCTTAGTTCCTAGCGTTATTACTTCATTGGTTGCTTTGTAAATTTCTCTATACATTTTCCAGGGCAATTGCAATTATATTATCTAAAGATATAATATTCCTTTATTATTTAAGCTTTGTTGGGTTTCCATGTTGTTCCAAAGCTCCTCTATTGGTACAGGCTGAAAGATGCTAGTAATGTTCATGAATTTAACTTTATACCTGCCACTGACATTTGCTTGATAATTTTTAAGGCTTTTCTTTTATCAAGCCCATATTGTACATATCCTAAAATTGTGGCATTCCATGAGACCGCATTTCTTTGAGGCATTTTTTTCAAACAATTCACGTGCCTTTTCTTTGAGGCATTTTTTTCAAACAATTCACGTGCCTTTTCTTTGATCCTACATTTTGCATATAGGTCTACCAAGGCACTTGCAACTACTACATCTGACAAAATCCCCCTTCCATTTTGCTTTGATGGATTTCCCTTCATTATTACTGGAGATCTAACACTGTACATTATTATAGTGGAAGCGTATTTTTCAGATTGCTTCATCTAGCATCACCAATAATCCCCACAAGAAATTTGTCCCTATTTAAAATGATGGAAACAATTCACATCTCTCACAATAATTTCTCTGGCAACACTATTGGAGATAAGTTCTGTTGCAGTGGGGCAATCAGCACATACTCGAAGGTTCTTAACAACTCTAATAATTGTTCCATGGGGCATGTTTAACAAACCAAATGCAATTGCCACGATGATGGCAAAGAAATAATTCTTTGTCCTCCTCTTCCACAACATAAGTAAATGTCTTGAATCTAGAAAATACCCTTTTGCCTCCATCTTCCAAGCCAAATTCTCTGGTGCAGGGGTACCCACAGTGCTTTTATGCCTCCAAGGGGTCAAAAGTTGATTTTTTTTTTGAGTTGTTTACATATAATAAGGTCTTCTAAGACATTTTAGTTTGTGGGAGTCTAAATGGAGTCATTAGGTGTAAGTGGGAGTTTTGAGGAATATGAAGAGTCTAAATGTTGCACAAAGGAAGAATATGGGAATATCAAGAAAATGAAGGAATGTAACTAAAAAATTGGTCATGCAACGGTTGGAACATGTTGATAAATTTTTATTAGACCTTGTGTGGTCGAGAAAGAGGGGGGATTGAAGTTTTGGAGATCAAAAAGTAATAAAACTTTGTATTTTCTACATTTTCAAACAATTTTCTGTTGTTCCTTGCTATAATATGGATTTGTACGGCCTTGGTATGACCTACATGTGGTATGGTTGGAAATATATTTGAGTTACCTTTCTAATTCTTTTGGTTTGGTTGATTTTTGTTGTGTTTTGTGAAAGTTATGATCAAATTAGTGATTGTCATTTCTAGATTTTTACTATTTTTCAGCAAGAAACTTGTTTGGCACGGATTTGTATGACCTTATATGGAAAAGGGAAGGCATGTGGATGATAGATATATGAAATATAGAACTTTTCCTTTTCATTTGAAGTCATTTCATCAAGTTTTGCAAAAGTTAGAACATTTTTGGTGATAACAGTCTTAAATCCTGCATAGGGTTCCCAGTTTGGAACAACCTTGTTTTGTCCTATTCTGTACAAAACAACCCTAGCCCATTTTGATATATGTTAAATAATGGACAAATGGGTATCCAGAACCATGTTTACATTTTTGATATCATGGCTGCATTGAAAGTTATGACCAAAATAATCAATTTGCTGCCCCCATGTTTTAGGCCTTAAGGATTGAAGACTTGTGAGGAAAAACCCACCATTGGATGTTTGAAAGATTGAAAGATTGGTTGTTGTGATTGTTTTAGAGTTGTCCACCCATGCTCTACATCAAATTGGTATAAGAGCCTACAAAGATTTGGGCAAGGAAGTTTTTGGAGTTTGTATATTGTCTTTTTGTAGGTTGAAGGAAGAGCCTGGATACCAAAAGACTAGGCCAAGGGAAAAGAAAGGGGCTTAAGGTGAGGTATCATGAAGACAAGAAGAAGCAAGGTGAAAGATAATTTCTTGAGAAAGGAGAATGGAAATGTTGAGAAGATTAGTCTGTGGAGACTTGCAGAGTAAGGAGTTGCCACGCAAGCAACAAGAGAAAAAAAGAGAGAAAAAGGAGATAAAGAGGAAGGATGAGAAGGTAAAACAAATTAATTTTGAGAAAGAGATAACAGAGCTAAGATAAGCCTTGGAACAAATGGAAAAAGTTCAAGAAAGAAGGGAAATTGAGATACTACAGTTGCTTGAGAGAGCAAAATAGGAAAATGGTTGGCATTGGCCAATAAGGAAGAAGGTTAAGTGGCCTATCAAGAAGATCATTCAAAAGAGAAGAAGGCAAGAGAGGATAACATAACCAAACATTGGGGAGTCTTTGTTGATGATGGAAGAGCAAGAGCCATCTGATGAAGAGGAAACATGTGAAGGAAATGAGTTCCTTGAGACTTAAGATTTTATTTCTAACACAATTTGTGAGTATGTGTTTACAGGTGCAGCAGATGGATACGAAGATGGAAAAGAGTCTAAAGAAGGAAGAGAGGTGCATATAGTGTATGAAGATTTTTATACAAATAAAATACACTATGGTGAAGAATATGTTCCCAAAACAACCGAGGTAATGGTTGCATTTTCTGATTTTATGGATGATGAATGTGCTGACATATTGTATTCCAATGATGAAGATGAAGACATAGACGGTGGTACTGAGGCATATTAATGAGAACTTGAGTTTTGCTACCTTGAATATGAGAAGATAAGTAAGAGATGGTGCAAGAAGAAGAAGAAAAAAGATCTAGGGAAAGTTACAGAAATGAAGGACAAGTTGCGGAAGAATTGGAAGACTAGGAAGAAAGAGAAGACCTGCACTCAAGTGGACTTGAGTTTTTCTTTCCGTTGGGATATGGTGCAGGGGCACCCATAGTGCTTTTATGCCTCCAAGGGGTCAAAAGTTGATATTTTTTTTTGTTTGAGTTGTTTACATATAATAAGGTCTTCTAAGACCATTTTTGTGTGTGGGAGTCTAAATTGAGTCATTAGGTATAAGTTGGAGTTTTGAGGAATATGAAGAGTCTAAATGTTGCACAAAGAAAGAATATGGGAATATCAAGAAAATTAAGAAATGTAACTAAAAAATTGGTTATGCAATGATTGGAACATGTTGATAAATTTTTATTAGACCTTGTGTGGTTGAGAAAGAGGGGGGATTGAAGTTTTGGAGATCAAAAAGCAATAAAACTCTGTATTTTCTGCATTTTCAAACATTTTTCTATTCTTCCTTACTATAGTATGGATCTATATGGCCTTGGTATAACCTACATATGGTATTGTTGGAAATATATTCGAGTTACCTTTCTAATTCTTTTTGTTTGGTTGATTTTCGTTGTGTTTTGTGAAAGTTATGATCAAATAAGTGATTGTCCTTTCTAGATTTTCACTGTTTTTCAGCAAGAAACTTGTTTGGTACGGATTTGTATGACCTTGGATGGAAAAGGGAAAGCATGTGGATGATAGATATATGAAACACATAACGTTTCCTTTTCATTTGAAGTCATTTCATCAAGTTTGCAAAAGTTAGAGCATTTTTGGTGATAACAGTCCTAAATCTTGCCTAGGGTTCCCAGTTTGGAACAACCTTGTTTTGTCCTATTCTATACAAAACAACCCTAGCCCATTTTGAGATATGTTAAATAATGGCCAAATGGGTATCTAGAACTATGTTTACATTTTTGATATCATGCCTTCATTGAAAGTTATGACTAAAATAATCAATTTGCTACCCCCATGTTTTAGGCCTTAAGGATTGAAGGCTCGTGAGGAAAAACCCACTATTGGATGTTTGAAAGATTGAAATATTGGTTGTTTGTGATTGTTTTAGAGTTGTCCACCCATGATCTGCATCATTCTCCAACTTTGTGTGGACCTCCTGTGTCTATGGATGGGATCTGTCTCCTATGTTTAAAAAAAAATAAAAAAAGGTGTATCATTTTATGGTGTTAAATCTGACTACATACAGAGATCTTTTTAATCCCTCTTTCTTTCTCAAATCTTCTTACATTTGAACCTCACAACACCTACCCACTTCTGCATAGATGTTTGGGAGAAGAACATAAGTTGGACATCATTTTTTTAGGATCCAAATAAAAAGTAGCATCGATGTAAATACTCGTAATCCTATATTCATATGTTATCTATGGGCAGCAAGAAAACACATACATGCAACCACCACAAATTTAACTGGTACCTCAATGATAAAGTTTAGGGTACCCTCAAGATAGCTAGCATAGGCAAGAAGGTCAACCATGCACACATAATGAATCCATCTTACTAGAACTATAAATCCTAGGGTTCTTTGAAGGGATTTTGTCAATTTTGATTGAAAATGGTAAATGTGACTTGCAGTTCCTAGAATGATTGTTTGGTTGTGTGATTGTTTGGAAGTTCCTAAGCTAGTTAGAAATGGATTAAAAACAAGGAAGAAATTTTTACATGGACATTCTTGACATTTGACCAAGTTGAGCTTGTACAAGATTATTATCTATTAAATGCTATTATCTTCTCCATTTTAATTCTACTGATATTTTTTGTTCTTTAGGTATCTATTTCCACGTAAATAATTGAGTGTTGTCTTAGCTTATAGTTCTGGGCCTCAAGAATAAATAAGTGCATTTTTAGCTTGAGATTTCCCATGGAATTATTTGTCCATCTTCTGTTAGTTGTAACTTGATCATTTAAGAAATGCAATTGAGACTTATAGTTTAGGTACTTTTGTATGAATTATTTAGTTGTTCTTTCCTTTTAGCTGTAGTTTTCTCTTGAGTAAGTATAGGTAACCAAACTTTTTTATATATAATAAGATCCACCTTTGAGGAAAGCTCATTTAAAAAAAAATGTTTCCTATAGTTGAATATCATCAAATTTTTGGTTTATATTTATGATTTTAGTTCTCCTAATAGGCATGGAGTCTGACATGTCAGCTTTATACTCAGGTGCTAAGTTTTTTCTCAAACTTTAGCCTAAAGCAACATTTCTTGGGGGTTTAAGTGGAATGTTTCAAAACTTATTCAATTTGAGTGGTTCTATTTTTTTTTCAAGAGCCTTGTGCATTCTACAATCATATTTATCTTCTATTTTGGGTTTACTCACTGATTTAAATGTCATTTTGTCTACGTGAGTAATTTTCACTAATGGTCATAAGGTCATTTCATGAATATATAGCATCATCCTTATCTTTTAATATGTCTATTGTTTATTATCATGTGGGCTTTCATTGTTAATTAGTTATTCATTGTTCTTCTAAAATCATTGAGTGACAAAGATAAGATAGAAAATGTTTTATGGTTAATTGGAAGTATATGTGTACTGGTGTTGAGTAGATAGAGTTGTTGCATTTTTCTATGTAAGGTTGCTATTGTATTTTATGTCTTCTTTGAATAAGTTCTCTTATCATGCCAAAATGTTATAGTGACTCTCTTTTGTTTTAGTACAAGAAGGTTTTTACTAATAGTAATGGTCCCTGTGTAATTCAATAAATATTTTGTACCTCTTACTTGTGTAGATTGAATTATGATAAATCTATTATGGCTTATAAATTCTCCTTGAAGAAATGTAGAAGATGTTTTGGTATAATCTAGTTTGTTCATAGTAAATTGTATATTGTGATAACATGTTAATATCTTGGGTAAGCTATATATCTTGTTGCATGATTTAAAGTTGTGGGAAACCTATCTCTAGAATAACTTGCATGGTGTTAGCCAACAAAACCAGTCCAAACAAGAAAACTTCATCTCCGTATGCTCTCACCTCGCCTTCATAGAACTTGGTGATTAGAAAGCACTAGGGAATCTCGAATGGACTTAGTCACCAGAATACCCAAGTTGAATTGTGGAAGTAAACTTAATTCCTTGAGTGGACACCTGATAGGGATTCCTCAACACTAGGGCTGAACGACAAACACCCCTTCTAGGTGTTTGTGATAGTGGATTTAATTCCGTCCCTGTTTCACCTGAGTGGGTGGCAATTGAGGAAGAATTGTCTGGGGCAGGGAATCACCCTAGAAAGGGTTGCATACCCACTCACAGCTACAACAAACATAGTACAAGACAAAACTACATATTCGTAAATCCCAATGTCAGTCATATGTAGAGGGGACCTTGATCTCGTGGGTACAGGGTATGTAGGTAGTCTAGAAGGCGAAGGATGCCCCCAGTACTCAGGTCCCTCGGATATAGGGTGTTCTTTTATATTTAACATCATAATCTCAAATACATAGAAGATTAAAGCATATAATAAGAAGTCTCCTGTACTCCGACACAAAGGAATAGTGAGGTATTTGATTCTTAGCTTCTGTAAATATTGTGACCTTAACTTTTGTATAATGATTCTGAGCTAGATTAACATAAGATTGTCTAGTTAGTTTTGTGCAGATGATAAGAATACAAGTCATTCCAGAGAAAAAAAAAGCAAGTTGCTAGAAACGAATGCAAGGTGTAAAGGACTTAAGGTATGTGTTGATCAACTGTTCTTATATGCTATTTGGTATAATATACCTTCTCTCTTCACCAGATTAAGATTGGTGATCTTTTTAGGTCTTGATGACTTTAGAAACTAAGCTCTAGTTATCTAACCTCTATAACATTTATTGCACACTTCTTTGAGTAAAATTTTATAAATCTACATTTTCTGCATCTATTGATCAAAATTTTTCTTTCCTCGGTATTTTCAAATTCAGAATTAGTATTATTTTGTTAACAAGGAGTTGGGTCCTTACAATATTTCTATTGCAAAGAGCCATGGGTGCCAGGTCACATATGCTTTGGCAAGGGTCAAATGCATTACATCGAGGTAATATTTGATGAATATTTTGATCTTGAAGAACCTGAACTTCAAATAGCTACAAAAGATCATGAATTTGAAAAGATGAAGGATGGAGGCACAAGTGGAGGCACACTTGCAACTCTTTTAGGAGCACCTAGATATCATCCATTTGGAGTTCAAGGATTTCTATATAGACAATGGGTTATAGTGCTTATTAATATTAGGGATACCCATAATTTCATTAATGGAGGCGTGGTGGTTAAGAGAGGACTGAAAGCGGAGGATTTTAAAGGCTTCAATGTTATTGTTGATGGTTTCACCATTCCATGCACTAAAATAATTTGACAAATTAATAGAACCTTGGGAGATCATAAGATATGTGATGATTTTTATGTTGTGGGTTTAGGAGAAATTGACATGGTTTTGAGTGTCCAAGGGTTGAATTCTCTATGTGAGTTTTCATAGAACTACCAATCTATGGAGCTTAAATTTAAATCTAAAGGGAAAGATGTGGTGCTTAGAAGCATATCAAATGGATCACCACAAGTGGTCATGGCTAAAATAATGGCTTTTTTGTAAAGGTGAAGTTGCATGGGCAACAAGTTGCCTAGTGATACCTAAAATTTCATCTATGGATAAGCAATGCATTTATCATGTTGATATTCATAATATTTTGGACAAGCATAGTGTGGTGTTTGGTGATTTGCCCCCAGGACTATGACTTGATATAGGATTTTAGCATATCATAGAGTTGGATCCAAACTTTAAGCTTGTCATAACTACTTCTTACCAACACCCAAGAATGTACAAGGAGGAGATTGAGAAGATCATAAGGGGATGTTTGGAGATGGGACACATTAGGCATAGTTCGAGTCCATTTGCATCATCAATGTTCTTGTAAAGAAGGATGATACTGTGTGGATGTGTATTGATCGTAGAACTTTGAACAAGAAGACCATAAAAATAGTTATCCTATTCCCAGGATCTATGAGCTAATTGATGATTTGCATGGAGCTATATGTTTTTTAAATATTGATTTGAAATTAGGATACCATCAAATCCATGTGATGGATGAGGATGTGCACAAAACAACATTCTGGGAGATCATAAGGTATGTGATGATTTTATGTTGTGGGTTTAGGAGAAACTGGCATTGTTTTGAGTGTCTAATGGTTGCATTCTCTAGGTGAGTTTCCATAGAACCACCAATCTATGAAGCTTAAATTTAAATCTAAAGGGAAAGATGTGGTACTTAGAGGCATATCAATGGATCACCATAGGTGATCATGGCTAAAATAATGGAGAGCTTTTTTCGCAAAGGTCAAGTTGCATGGGCAACAAGTTGTCTAGTGATACCTACAATTTCATCTACGGGTAAGCAATGCATTTATCATTTTGATTTTCATAATATTTTGGACAAGCATAATGTGGTGTTTGCTTACCCATAGATAAAATTGTAGGTATCACTAGACAACTTATTTCCCATGCAACTTGACCTTTGCAAAAAAGCCTCTACATTATTTTAGCCATGACCACCTATGGTGACCCATTTGATATGCCTTTAAGCACCACATCTTTCCCTTTAGATTTAAATTTAAGCTCCATAGATTGGTAGTTATATGAAAACTCACCTAGAGAATGCAACCTTTAGACACTCAAAACCATGTCAATTTCTCCTAAACCCACAACATAAAAAACATCACATACCTTATGATCTCCCAAGGTTATATTAATTTTTGTCATATTATTTTAGTGTAAGGTTATTCGTGTTGGCAAGAGACACTATATGGATTCATGATTATTGTCATTGATGGCAACAAAGTTCATCCCACACATCCGCAGGACATGGTATGTCTCTACCGGAAGTCAGAGTGAAAAATGTTGTGGTCCAGTAAACAAGAATAGAGCATGTGGTGAGGTCCGACAGACAGGTCCGGATCTCTCAGAGGAAGTATCTTGGTGAAGTGCAGATTTGGGGAAGTCAAGAGGACTACCTTGAGTGATAGATTCCAAGGATTTAGCCTCCGGTGATAGATGAAGAAAAAGATATGATCACTTGAGTATCGGGTTCTTGATTGGTAGTGTGACAGAGGAAGAGCTGACTGGTAGAACATCAGACATTATTCCGGATGTGTTACTGATGATGGAAGAGGTTCTTAAGGCATAAGTCTTGTTTGGCTGACATGATTGATGACTTCTACAAGTATATGCTTGATCCGCATTACTTGATATGCAAGGATTCAACTGACATATCAGAGTTTGTGAAAAGATTGACTATTCCAGGTGCCGACTAGAAAGGTGATAAAATCACTTGTGCGGGTATATATACAAGATGGATTTAGTTGTGAGAGGTGTCATGGTCATTGATGATGTGCAAATAAAAGTAGAAGAGTAGAACAGAAGCAGTAAGGAAGGTTCGGTATATGAAAGGAAAGCAGCATAAGAGAAGAAGAAAGATGAAGTGCAGCAAATCAGTGTACTGAGCCTAACCGGAACTGAACTCTAGCATATGTAGATGCTTCCAATCAGTTCAAGTATTGTATAACACTCTTTTTGTAGACAGTGTGTCTCTTGTAGGCAATGTGCCTTCTTGTGAGCAGTGTGCTTGGGCAGTGAGCCCTAATTGGCAAGTGCCATTTTTATTTCCATTCTTCTAACAGATAATACAATCTTGGGTTAATCACCCCGTGGTTTTCTCTCTTAATAGGGTTTTCACATCAAAAATACTGTGTCATGTGTATTTCCATTTCATGATTATGTTTGCTCATTTGGATTAATGTTACATTGATTATTAATAAAGTTCAGAAAGCAGAAATAATTAGGATAACTAATTCACCCCCTCTCAATTATCAACAATTGGTATTAGAGCTAAGTTCCTCCTAACAGAGTCTAACAGCTTGAGGAAGATCTGGGAATCCAAATGGATGCATATGGTTTAAGGGAGCAACTCAAGACTGCCCTTGATGATCTTGAACAGTCAAACTTTGAAGTCAATGAATTAAAGGAAAGACTCAAACAGGCTGATGATTTCATGAGAGAACTATAAGACAAATTAAGTCTCTCTATGAAAAAGAGAAAGGAGCTGCTTCAGCAATTGGCAAGTCAAGGTGAAGCAAATGATGCAAATGAAGAGCTGAAGGAGAAAACCAAGCTATGTGAAAAGTTATCAAAATAAATCTTTATGGTAAGACATGAAATGGAATCAGGAGTTATGAAGTTTACCCAAGAAATTGAAGAGAAAAGAAAAACTGAAGACAATCTAAGACAATCTCTCAAGGAGAAATCAGAAGATTGCCACCAGATGGATAGAATTATCATACATCTTGAATCTCATCTTGAAGATGCTAAAGATAATGAAGAAAAACTTGGGGATCAAATTGTCTCTCTCAAAAGGGATCTTCAAACAACAAATGAATATAAAGAGAAATTCAAGATAAGTTTTTCTCAACTTGAAGTTGTTCTTGGAAGTCAAAAGAAGGTAGATGACAAGTGTGGTTTGGGATATGAGAAAGGAGAAAGCTCCGGATCCGGTCAGAAGAATTTTGGATCAGAAAATCCAAGGAACAGGCCTAGAAGACCTCCGATAAGACAACCTAATGCTCAAAGATATCCATTCTTCAATGGATACTGCCACAATTGAAATAACTTTGGTCATAAAGCTAATCAATGCAGAAAGAGATTGAGTCATACTAATTCATCCTTCTCCAGACAATGCTTTAACTGCAAAAGGTATGGTCACAAATCTCATGAATGCAGAAATATGCAAATGAACAAATCATTCAATGGTAGATGCTTTGCATGCAATAGAATAGGTCATATGGCTAATCAATGCAGATCAAGAGGATATCAGTCAAATATGCAAAGAAATGTTGTTTGCCAAATTTATAATAGATTCGGTCATATTGCAAAATTCTGTAGAAGAAAGAATTAGGACAAAAGAGGTTCGGTATATCATAATCAGAATCAAGATAAGGGTAAACAAAAAGTGAATGCGTATGAAGTTAAAAGTGAGATGAACAAGATTTGGGTGAAGAAAAGTACAGAGAATGTAGAGGATGGATCCGCACTAGACTCTGGTGTTGATATTCCTTCCAGAAATTAAAAGGTGAGCTCTGGCTTAGGGGGAGACACAAAGAAAACCTTGTTCCCCTAGCCAGTCAATTGGTGCTGGAACAGGCACAAGGAGAGTTGTGGATTAAAAGGGTTCATACAAGAAACATCTAAAAGGGGTATGGTAAAGATTTGGGAGATCAGCAAGAAGTTTTGAAGAGTCTAATCCTACCAGAATTAATCTGGTAAAACAGTCTTCTGGTAAAAATAGATTCCTGACAAGTTTTGTCTGGTATGATTCAAACTATGGTGTCTTGATCTGCAAATAGATCAAATGACTAATGAAAGGAAGACAGATTATCACTTCTCTCCTAGAATAATTTCAAAATCTGTCTTAGTGATCCGGAAGGGTTTTTGTCTCTGAATAAGACAAACAAGGCAAACCGGAATGAATTAGGTTGCGCATTTATTGCCAAATGAAAATTAGGGCTTCTTAGAAATAAAGGAGTTCATTCGCTCATCATTTGTACACTTACATGCGAAGAAGAAAGAAAAGGAGCTCTGCAACTACTTCCCCCAAAGATCAAGATGATTCTTCCTACAGCTCAATCCGGATTTCATCGTGTGTGCCCTAATCAGTGTAAAAGGTATTCTTCGTTCTTGATATCTTTCAGTAAAATTCCTTGATGATGGCTACTCTGAATATAGTAAAGATTTCTGATAGACCTCACCCCATTTTTAAGAAGCATCCATACAAATCCTTGGAGGTAGATCCCCTAGGAGCCTTCTCTAGTGTTCCGCATGGTGTTTTGCACACCGAAGATATTAGGGTTTACATACACGCAAATGTTGAAGAGTTTGGGGAATTCAAACAAAGAGATATCTATCACAAACAACTGTTAGATGATTCATTTGATCTCAAACCCCAATACAAGGGCCTCCAGAATAAGCACTTTGCACAATACATACATTTCCCCTATTTTACTAAGGATGAATGGGTCAGGTACATTTTGAGCAGAATACACAACAACTTCATGTGGTTAAATGGACCATTCAAAATCAGAAAAGATGCCATCAAGGTAGTTACCAGATTACACTCATCTGGTGGGATTCCTATTCTTAAATCCGTAAAGAATCAAATTGTGAGTGAGGCTACCAGATCCAAGTTTGACAAAAGAGCAATGATAGTAGATGACATCTTTGATCCGGATGTCAAGTTTGCCTCCATGATCATTGGATATAAAATATATCATTCTAGCAGGGAAAATTCAGTACCTGGAACTGCCATCTACACCGCTTATGAAATGCTAAGAAAGGATGCAGACTACGATATTTGTTAGCTTCTCTTGAACCAACTCTTGGAGAATCTGCAGAAAATAAAGAAAGATAAAAAGAATTCATTCAAGTATGGTGGATTAATATTGTGCTTATTCTTCTACTTTATGAATGAGCTTCCCGGATCTAGTGGTTGGATATGGGAAAATGATAGACTAGTAGCTGTCCAAATCAGAGATTATTTGCATGGACTCAGTGATAACAAAGCACAAAATACAGCTCTGTGGGGATATTTCAAGAATTTTCAGAACAAAATGCAAGCAAGAGAAAGGATTCCCCAGTCTCTTGTTGAGAAATACAAAGACACAGTTTGTTTTATGGTAGAGACTGATCAGTGCCTAATGGAGGTAGTAGAACTAAGAACTGTATGGATCATGCCCATGGGGTATGAAGTTGATGAACAAATTGTGGAGCTGCATGTTCAATACATTCTAAGTCAGCCAAAGGATCCAAAGGCAGAAAGGTTTGGAACCTTTGAAGAGCTGAGTATAAAAGTTCATGTGGAACTCATACAACCTAAAATAAAGAGGAAAGTAAGAAAAGAAGTTGAAGAAATTGCCAAAGGCTTAGGCATCTGAAAGGAGGCTCTTGATGCCAATAGAGAAAAGGTGGAAAGAGCAGAGAAAGCAGAGAAAGAGGCAGAAAAGGGAAGTAAGAAAAGTGCTCTGGTAGAATCCTTCACCCAGACCAGATCATCAAAGAGATCAGCACCTGTTACTGCTAAAAGCTCAAAACCGGAAGTCTAGGCATTTGGAAAAGGAGAAAAGAGAACAAAGAAAAAGGCAACAAGGTCCTATACTAGCCTAAAAGATGATGAGGAAACTGAATCAGATGAGGAGATAAAGAAACTGAAGAAGAAGAAGAAATCATCTGGTGAACACTCTACCGGTCAAGGAGAAGAAGAGAAGGAAGAGGAATTTGTTGAAAAACCCACTCTATCCTTAGACATTGTAGTGAAAGCAGTCACTGTGGATGGGAACCTACAACCTCTAACAGAATTCTATGATGAATATAATGAAGCAGATAAAAAGATTCTGGAGGAAGCCACAGTTAAGTTTTTGAACATTTACAATAAAGCTTTTATTGAAATTATCTCTCTAATTCCCAAAAGCTTAGAGAAAAGGCTTGAAATGAGAAAGAACAATGCCCAAGCCAAGGACCTAGAAATCCAGGAACAGATAGCAATTCAGCTATATCCTTCAATCGATCCCAAGACAATGAATTTGGTATTCAAAGATTGTAAGGATGAGTTCAGGAGCAAAGCAAGGATGAATCAACTTATGCTTGGTGAGATTGACATGGTAGCCAAAAATACAGAAGAGATTCTCCGGAAAGCCTTCAGAAGATTTAATCTTCCTATTGTAGAGGACTTGGGTACTGATCCCTCGACCACAAGTGTTGTAGAAGAGTCTTCTGAGAAAACAACAGAAGAGGTTATGGATACCGGTGCAGAAATAACTAAGGACTTGGAATCCTTTGCTCTGGAAGAGGTGGCTCATGAACAGACTAACATCACTCCTCTGGTTTCCCCTACTAACACCGGATCCAAAGGAGAAGGAGTAAAGGAGAAAGAAGCAGAGGTGAAGGGAAAAGAAGATATCAGTACAAAGGTTGTGGAAGGGGAGAAAGCTCCAAAAGATAGTTCTGTGACTGCAGAAGAAAAGAAAAATTTGTCTCCGGCAAGAGACACTACAGAATCAGTCAAGGACTTTTTGACAAAAGCAACTGTGGAGATTGATGAACCGAAACTATTAAAGGGGCCATTTGATTTTGATTCTCTCTTCGGTGCAAACAATGAAGATAGCTTCATTTGCAAATGCAAAGGCCAAAGAGAAACTACTGAAATCTCACATGGAAGACTATGAGCTTATAGCAGCTGCATCTAGAGTGCTTGAAAATATTATGCCATCATTTCAGAAGGATCCCATAGCCTCCTCATCTAGTAATCTCAAAACTCTAGTCAATAGTGTTAGCACACATTTTGATTCACTAGAGAAGTCAATAGAAGATAAGGTCTGGAAGGAATTTCTTGCAAAAAGATTATCAGAGGTACAAGGTTTGATAAGTAATGATAGGAGAAATATGAATATTGGGATAAAGAGCTTAGAAAATGCTCTTAAAGATGGCAGAGAAATGTACAGATTTTGTTTATCATGGTCCAAAACAATAGTGGAGATTGAGAAGAAAATGAAAGAACAGGAGGATAAACTGACAAATCTTTCTCAAAATTTTGATCGACTTATTGCATCCATAATAAATCAAGAATGTCAAATGGTTGTAGTTTTGAATGAGATTAAGAAGCTTGAAAAAGAGAAGAAAAATAGAATCAGTAGGTTGAGTGAGCTCAGAGGGATAATTGTCCCTTAATTAGAGGCCATGCATGAGGCCATAAAAGAAGCTAAAATCACAGCCCAGACAAATGATCCAATAGATCTAAAAAGGGCAGATGTGTTTGCATTTCTATTGAGCGGTCATATATCAATTTTGGACAGAATGAAGCAAAGTTGGGCTACAAAATTCATTCAACTAAAAACAACTTTTGCAGACATACTGCAATATATGTAAGTATTCCATATGTATATACTTATGCGGCTAAGTATAGTTAAATTTTTTGAAAATTTTGGTATGCAGACCCTACCCTTTGCCATTGATGTCAAAGGGGGAGTGAGGAGCAGTGAAAAATGAGGAATTCAACTAAGGGGGAGCTCCGAAATATGAAGATAGAAACAGAGCATCAGCCAAGGGGGAGCATAGTGTAAACACTTAGTCATTTTTCACTAAGTGTTGCCATCAATGCCAAAGGGGGAGATTGTTGGCAAGAGACACTATATGGATTCATGATTGTTGTCATTGATGGCAACAAAGTTCATCCCACACATCCGCAGGACATGGTATGTCTCCACCGGAAGTCAGAGTGAAAAATGTTGTGGTCCGTAAACAATAACAGAGCATGTGGCGAGGTCTGACAGACAGGTCCAGATCTCTCAGAGGAAGTATCTTGGTGAAGTGCAAATTTGGGGAAGTCAAGAGGACTACCTTGAGTGATAGATTCCAAGGATTTAGCCTCCGGTGATAGATGAAGAAAAAGATATGATCACTTGAGTATCAGGTTCCTGATTGGCAGTGTGACAGAGGAAGAACTGACTGGCAGAACATCAGACATTATTCCGGATGTGTTACTAATGATGGAAGAGGTTCTTAAGGCATAAGTCTTGTTTGGCCAACATGATTGATGACTTCTACAAGTATATGCTTGATCCGCATTACTTGATATGCAAAGATTCAGCCGACAGATCAGAGTTTGTGAAAAGATTGACTATTCCGGGTGCCGACTAGAAAGGTGATGAAATCACTTGTGCGGATATATATACAAGATGGATTTAGTTGTGAGAGGTATTGTGGTCGTTGATGATGTGTGAATAAAAGTAGAAGAGCAGAACAGAAGTAGTAAGGAAGGTTCGGTATGTGAAAGGAAAGCAACATAAGAGAAGAAGAAAGATGAAGTGCAACAAATCAGTGTACTAAGCCTAACCGGAACTGAACTCCAGCATATGTAGATGCTTCCAATCAGTTCAAGTATTGTATAACACTCTTTTTGTAGACAGTATGTCTCTTGTAGGCAGTGTGCCTTCTTGTGAGCAGTGTACTCAGGTAGTGAGCCCTACTTGGCAAGTTCTATTTTTATTTCCATTCTTCTAACAGAGAAAACAATCTTGGGTTAATCACCCCGTGGTTTTCTCCCTTAACAGGGTTTCCACGTCAAAAATACTATGTCATGTGTATTTCCATTTCATGATTATGTTTGCTCATTTGGATTAATGTTACATTGATTATTAATAAAGTTCAAAAAGCAGAAATAATTAGGATAACTGATTCACCCCCCCTCTCAGTTATCGACAATTTGAGGGATGAGGATGCACACAAAACAATATTTTGGTGTCATTTTGGGCATTTTGAGTTCTTGATCATGCATTTTGGCTTAATAAATGCCCCAACTACTTTCGAGTTATGCATGAATCAGGTATTCAGTAAACAATTGAGAAAATATATTTTGGTTTTCTTTGATGACATTCTAATTTATAGTAAGACTTGGGAAGATCATTTGAAGGATTTGGGTATAGTCTTGGGAATATTAGAGAAATAATCTTGTTTTGCAAATGAATCTAAATGTGAGTTTGGAGTAAATTAGATCCTATATTTGTGCTATGTCATTAGTGCACAAGGAGTTCAAATGGATCAACAAAAGATCCAAGCTATCTTGGATTGGCCTCCACCTACCACTTTGACATAATTGAGGGGATTCTTTCACCTTTACAATTACTATAGAAGTTTTGTTAAGGGGTTTGCACAACTTGTAACACCCCTAACGAATATGACAAAGAAGGGAGCATTTGCATGGACAAAATCAACATAAGTAGCTTTTGATAAGCTTAAGAAGGTAATGAATTTATGTTTTGTACTTGTTCTAGATTTCTCACTTCCATTTGTTGTAGAATGTGATGCTTCGAGGGAAGGGATTGATGTTGTATTAACTTGAAAGGGGTATTCCATAGAATTCAAAAGTAAAAAATTAGGAGAATTAGAAACAGGATTCTCTATATATGACAAGGAAATATTGGCCATTATGCATGCCTTGGAGAAGTTTAGATAGTATCTAGTTTGTGAAAGATTTGTGGTGAAGACAAATCATAACATTTTGATATTCTTCCTTGGCCAATTATATTTGAATGATAGATAGTATAAGTGGGTAAGTAAGCTCCAAGATTATGATTTTGACATAGAGTATGTTAAAGGAAAAAATATAGTTGTTGATGCTCTTTCTAGAACGTCTACTCTATGTTTTTTTTCTACTATTTCTACCAATTGAAAAGTCTCTACATAAGAATATGTTAAGAATACATTTGCTACTAACCTTCTTGATGAGAAAGTGAAGGATGATAGATTCACAATAAAAGATGGACTCATTCTCTATAAGAACAAAGTTTTCTTAGTTCCCAAGTCTAAAATGAAGGAGAAAATCTTGAGAGTTGTTCATGATGCACCACTAGCAACGCATCCATGATACTACAAAACTTATAGGAAATATAGAAAAACATTTTCATGGAAAGGTCTGAAAGAGTATATAAGAGAACACATAACCTATCAACAAAAAAAAGGAGAACATGCTTTCCCAATAGTTTGATACAATTGATGCTTATTTCAAATAAAAAATGAGAGAGTACATCTATGGATTTTATCATTGATCTCCCTAAGGAACTTGGTAGAGATTGCATTTATGTTGTTGTGGATAGGCTAAGTATGTATATTTCTTTTCCATTTTTTTAGAATTGAAAGCTCCACAATTGGCAGATTTTTTTTCAAAGTCTAAGTGTTTAGGCTACATGGATTGCTTAAGAATATGGTTAGTGATAGAGATAGTAGACACCTTAGTTATTTTTGGTAGGAGTCATTTTACTTGACAGGTATAGAGTGTTGAACACACAGTCATGCTAAGAGGGGGGTGAATAAGCATATATTAAAAATTAAATACTTTATTTATAGATCAGATTCATTCACTTAGAGAACAGAAAGTAAAATATGCAACACATTCATCAACACAATGAAACCAAGATTTTTATGTAGAAAACCCAAAACAGGGAAAAACAATGGTGAGTGTTAACTCACAATATAATGCTCACTGCTATATAAAAGTTTACAACATTGTTTTAGGGATACAACCCAAGGAAGCTACAACTCCCTGCTGACTTAGTTTTAGGGCTACAACCCAAGGAAGTTACAACTCCTTCCTGACTTTGTTTTAGGGATACAACCCAAGGAAGCTAATACTCCCTGAAGAAAGCTCACTGTTACAAAGAATTATAATGATAAACAAAACTATGAACTGCTATGGAAGAAGCATCTGTCTCATGCTGATACTCCAGTCCTCTTTTCTGCACAATTACTCTATCATACTAATTCTACACACTTCATACTTCTCATTCTATTCTATAACATTCATACTCACTTCTACCCTTCACAAATGACTTTGATCTCCTATAAATACCCTCCGCAACACTTCAAACCATTGACTAGGTCAGCATCATAAGAACCTTTACATGAATCGTGTAAATCTTCAAGGGCCAGCTTCAACTCATATAATATGTCAAGAAAACAAGTTACGGACCACAACATATCATGATAGAATTCAAATAACATCACTACACACCTTTCAATGTTAGAGCAATTGATCAGGATCCACCTCACATGACAAAAACTAGACCGTCGACTCAAACTGCACAAACATTACTAATTGTTTATCTTCACATCACTGGGGAGAAGCCAAAAACATCATGTAGACAAATTTTTTAACAATGTATCTTCTTAACATCATCCATATACCTTTCTACTGAAGTATTAGATCATTCTATACATCCGCAAAACAAGAAACATGCTGAACTGCTAAAAATAGGGAATTCTAGACTAACTGTGATATTCCACAAGCTAGGATATTGTATTGCGGTACATCAAAACCTAAGAAACTATTAGAAATTAACTTTTACACCATTATATGCATACTCCCAGATCCACACATTCTTATTTATTATTTCTGGAAAGAAATAGAGTCTTATCTTAGGTATACAATGATCTGGAGAACAGTCATGCACACATTTTCACTTACTGACTTAACTGATTTACGTGACACAAGAAATAAGAGATATTTGCATGTAGATCAACTTGAGATACTATGAAGCATGTAGAATCTCCATAGATACTTATATAGATGATCCATGCCTTCTTCATCTTCCACAAATACTCAAACATGTGTTCTAGAGAATACTTCTGCGTCCAGAACAATTTGTATTACTTTTGTTACTAGAGTGCTGACCTTGCAGACCATCAGAACACTTGATACTTCAATATAGCATACCTTGTACATCCCTGATCCTATTCTCAAAGCTGCATGATCAACCATTTACTTCCAGAGGAATGCAGATCATTCCAATAGGTCTCCATCCTTGCTTTACTTTGTCTGAGTAATAACCAAAACTCTGTTACTTGTAACTTTTTCTGCTAAAGGTGTAGTGACAGGAAATATTGGATATAACATTTTAATGTCTAGGCCATCTTATATTCTAAACCATAGGACTAGATCTTGCAATGCAGACAAAAGCATATCAAAATATTGTAACTCTACCTTAAGATATACACTGTGAATGCCTTGATCAAAATTTTGTAACTTGTCTTTGGGTGCGGTACTTCAAACTGATGAAATATAAATGTACATATGCATAAAACATGTCAAGACATGAGTATACACCTCTGCATCATGCTTAGACACAAGACCAATCACCACACCACACTTAGCCAGTTTTCTCTTCATTTGCTAAGTCTTCCAGACTGGTTTGCCTTGAGCAAGCTGACCCCTTGTCTTCAATTTAGTCAAGCTGTCTCTCTCAAATCTCCCACTGTCTATCAACTTCTCCAACTACTCATCTTTGTACAAGTTTGGCCTCAGATTGACACATGTTATGTTGACATCAATGACAACACATATTGCCAACAATCTCCCCCTTTGTCATTGATGGCAACACCCAAAAAAACGTGTACACTCACTCCTCCTTAGATATATATTACATTTCTTTCTCCCCCTTTGACATCAAGGACAAAGGGTGTAGAATCCAAAATTGTATAAACTCCCCCTTAATATATATAGTCTTTACAACCACTACTCCCCAGGTGAGATAAATATGCCTAAAAAAATTGACGCTATGTACATATTATGACACTGCTATCCTTTGCAAGACTATATACATTCAAAAATTGTCTTATTTATATTTACTCTTACAACTCATTTGGAAGGTAGAATGGTCTTGTAGATTACCTTGAGTTGTGTAAGAGTGGATGCCCAAATGGCACTTTTTGAGGAAAGAATATGATTTTGACATTCACATTGTATGTATAATTCCTCAGTTTCCTCTATATTGCTTGGATTCTTCATCTTTTGATCAACCTTATCTGCTTCCCCTAACAGTCTAGACAATGAAGCAAGTCTGAAGTTTACTGCCTCCCTCAGTTTGTCAAATTGTTTCTTCAAATGTTCTCTTTGGTCCTGAAGTTGTGATAATTGTGCACGAAGACTTTCTAGTTGAGCCCTTGTTGCTCCATCTTTGTCCTTAGACAAAACATAGACTCCAGCCTTTTGAATATTTGTAACTCAATGGTGTCAATTTTAGCTTTGATATTCTTTGTGGAACTTGGCCACTTTAGGCAGAAAAGATACAATGATGTGGCTTCATCAATGCAATCCTTAAGCTTCTTCAAGTTTTCTTTCATTTTATTATGTGCATTAGCACATTTGTTAGTCATCTCAGCCAACCTTTTATCATTTACCTTTCTTACTGCCTCTTGCTCTACTTTCTACTCAAAATAGGAAGAATGGTCTTTGAAAGAATCCATTAATAGCTTGAGTTTTTGCTTCGGCGGCAGAGAGATATCAATGGTTACCTCTGGTAACCCTTCTTGGATCATCTTTACAACATCCTCAACTACACTAGTCTTCTTCAAGCTTTCTTGTAGAAATTCTTTTCTTGCTGAAGCATGTAATATGTCACCAAGTTGTAGTTTGTGAAGGGGTGAAATATTTGACAGATCAATTTTCCATTCATGTGTAGGAATCTATAGAAGTTGAGGAGTAATAACTAGTTGAAATTGTATATGCAAATCCAATAGGTCTTTGAATGAATTAGTCTCTGAGGAACTCTGACCTATAGCTTCAACTTTTTCATCCTCTGTTTCACCTTTATCTTTTTCATCTTCTTATTTCTTCTTATCCTTCTCAGTTTCATTTTGAGTTTTCTCATCTTGTTTCTTTTCACTCTTTTCTTTCTCTTCCTGCTTCTTCTTAAGATTATCTTCTTTCCTTTCCTCATCATTCCCTGTATTCTCCAAAGGAGAATTGGAGTCAATATTCTTTGGAGGAGATGTATTACATTTATTCCGTCCCTCTATATTTTGTGTTTCAATAGTTTCTGAAGGGGAAGAATCATGTCTTGCACCAGTATTAGTGTTCTCCAGAGGAGATACATTCTCTTTAGCTTGATCTCCTAGGATCTGTTCTTCATTGTTGTCTAGAGGAGGTATGCTTACTCTATTTTGATCCTTTTCATCTTGTGCTTTCAAAGGAGCAATCTCCTCCTCATTCTTAGTCTTGTCATCACCTTCCTCTTTACCTTCAGAGGTTGACAGATCAGATATATCTTCAATAATTGCCCCAATAGTCTTCATTTCTTTGAGAAATTTCAGCAGTTTTCTTTAGTGTTTATTTTTCCAAACTTTTTATTTCTTCCTTGTCCTTGGACATCGAAATATTTATTCTTCCTTTTTTTCTAAACTCTTTTGCTTGTTTTAAGACACTTTAACTTTTTCTTCCTTAGAGATAGAGGGACAAACCTTTTCAACTGCACTTATTCTCACCTTAGCTTCTTTATCCATGGCTTTATTTCTCCTTTTTGTAAGTACATCTTCAAGACTTTCAAGAAGTTGATCAATGATCTCAATTAAGGCCACATTGAAGGCCGCCATATATCTGATTATTGCTACCTCAATTGTACTTTTGTCATTGGAAGTCCTATCATCATAGAGCTCTGCAACTTCATTTAGAGCACCATATTTTGTAACTAAATTTATAGTAACCTCAACTTGTAGAGGCACATAGTCAAATTTTTCCTTTTTGGTTTTCTTTCCTTTTTCTTTTCCCTTTTGTTTTGATGTCTCTCCTTTCTCTTCTTCTTCTTCTCTTGATTTTTTTTCTTCCTCTCCAATACTCCAATTTTTTCTTCTTCCTCTTCAACATCTTCATCATCTTCTATGTTAACTAGTTTGATCTTCTCTCTTTTTGCCTATCTCTTGTGTCTAGGTTTCTTCTTTTCTGTGGTCTAGGTCTGCACAGGGTCTTCAACATCACTTCTTTTAACAGGAATTTATGATGATCTGGAGGGGACATGAGAGGTGGCTACAGTAGATACTAATCTACTTGTTCTTCTAGGAATTTGTGCAGTAGGGATAGATTGTGCTTCTCTTGCAGAACCCTCAGGAGATTTAAGCATTCTCTCTAAATCAGATTTCATCTTCTCTGCCTTTTCTCCTATATCCTTCTTTACTTTTTCTTCTACCACCTTTCTGATTGTCTTATTGATAATTTAATCATAGGTTCCAAATCTTTTAGCAGAAGGATCCTTTGGCTTGCTGAACAACATATCAACATATCCAATCAAATCAAATTTAGACACTTCATATGGAAGAGTGGTTATCCAAAAGGTTCTTGGGTCTACAACCTCCATGTAGCAATTATCTTTGTTCACCATGAATGTAATATCATTCTTATATTTCTCAACAACTTTTCTTGGTATCCTTTCTCTTGATTGCATATTAGTTTGAAAGGTTTTGAAGAATACCCAAAATAGTGTGACAAAGTTTTTATGATCAAGAAAACTAAGCATATAGGTTTTAATTTGGTGAGCAACAAGGGTATCTATCTTCCACACCATACCCTTCATTGAAGGTAATTCCTTCAGGAAATAGAAATAAGGAAAATGATTAAGGACCCATACTAGAATTTGTACTTTATCTCCTTAGTTCTCTTCAAATTGTCCAACAATTGTTGCTACAACAACTCATAGAGGTCATAATCCTTCCCTTCTTTCACCATTTGATGAGCTATGTATATTGCAGTGGTGGTGGCAGTCCCCTTTTTGTTTGTGTAGTAAATCTTGTAAGTGATGCCCATAGTAGCATACCGGACCCCTAGATCAGTGATATCATCCACTGTTAGGGTTCTCTTATCAAATTTTGCTCTGATAAGCCTCATTACTTCTTCATTCTTCACCGCTTTCAGTATAGGTATTGGTCTAGAGGAGCATAGTCCGATCATGACCTTGATGGATTCTTTAGTGATCATATATGGCTGATCAAGACAAAAAAAAGTCCTCATGAATCTGACATAGGGCAATCTTGACCCAATATTCGTCATATCAGAAATTAGGGAAACTCTTCCACATATCCAGTTATTTTGCTTCAATATTTGCAAACTTTGGCTTTAGTTGAAAGTCATCATCTAATAGATGATTATACTTGAATTGTTCCAGCTTCAGGTGATCATACTCATCTAGTTGTGAATGGATTTATATCCAGACATCCTTGGTGTGTAGCAAATTGATGGGAACATGGGAAAACACACTATCTTTGTCAGTCTTAGTGGATTTAAATGCATATTTCTTGAATTTAGGTCTTAATTCTCTACAACATCAATCACTACAGGTGTTTCCATGATATTACCTTTAGAAACTAGGGTTTAACGAGTGAAAATGAGAAATACCTGATAATACGGTGGATGGGGTTTGTACAAATGCTTTGTTGAGAATCTTCTACTCTTCTTTGGCTCTTCAACACTCTTAACTTCAATCAAATGAGATTAAAATGATCAAATGTTGTCTGAATAGTCTTTTCACCAACTATGTTCACTCCACATTAAATGTGTTCTCTATTTTGACCTAATCTACCTTTCATTATGCAGAACCTCATGATCATTCAACAATCCTCCGCAAGTAGTCCAATTGCTCCAAAAATTTGATCAGACATCTTCATAACATTATCTTAACATGTTCAAACCATTTTTGGCCAATATGCTGAGGATTTCAACATCTTATTCATTCAAGGGTTTTGAAAGTGTCTACAGTTGCAACTCCCCTTGAACCAATACTTCCTCCTTTTTAATTTCTAGATGATCCATTTGCACCAAGCAGAGGTGGAGATTCTTCCTTTAGTCCATTCACTTCCTTCTTCCTGCATGTCCTATACATTTCTTTCTTTTGTGGAGAAATATCAACCTTCTTTTGAGAAGCAAAGGACCTTGCACTCTTTCCCCTACAAAACCTTGCAATGTGTCCTATTTTATTGTAATTGTAGTAGGTGGTATTGGACTGTAGAGCTTAATCATCTCTTCTTACATTATATTTGCAGTCAGCAGCCTATGGCTATACTTGTTACATGTGTAACAATAACCATAGAAGAACTAAGAGGTCTTAACATTGTTCTTGTTCATGAAACGATTCCTCATCATTTTTCTTCTGTATCCATTAGCCTTATGATTAACTTTGTTGCAAGAATGACACTGACCATGAGAGCTTACAACATTGTACCTAGGAGGCCGAAATGAATTCTAATTCATCTTGCTTCTACATTTAACATTCTTGTGGCCAAATTTATTATAAGCATAGTAATTACCATTGAAATCTTGGGGATACCTAATAGGAGCAGTTTGTTTAGGTGCAGGATTTTTGAAATTCTTCTTACTCTTCATTTGTCTCTAGACAGGAGTGAATTTATCCTCTTTTGTATCTCTGAAGGCATTCTTCTTAGGATATTTAGTGTAGGCCTCTTCCTTCTTTGTTTCTGACTTCCCTTCTAAATGGAAGTTATCATATAAGTTTACAGACGCATTGATTATGGGACTTTTCCCCCTTTCAAAACCAAGGCCAAATTTTTCTTTTGCTGGCTTTTGAGAGTTAATTATTTCATCAAGAATTTCAGGTCCTCCTTTTAGTTTTAGTCCATTGTCAATCTGTTCTTTTTCCTTTTCCAATTCTTTCCTTAGGGTGACAACTTCTTCCTCAAGTTTTGAACATTCAGCCGCGTTCTCATTGAACTTCATATGTAGGTAATCTTCAATCCTTTTTCCTTCTTCAACCATAACTTTTAAATTAGAGATCATATCTTCTACCTCCTTGACCTTGATGTCACCTCCTTTATCTCCTTCTATTTCAGCTTTTAGTTTTCTAACTTCTTCTTTTGATTCTTTGGCCTTTTCTTCAATTTAACAATTGTCTCCTTTGATTTTTCAAGCATGTCCTCATATTCATGATTTAGTTCTCTTGCTTCATCTAGATCCTCTAGGGCTGACTAGAGTTCTCCTTTAATGTCATCTCCCCATTTCTGGAGTGATCACCTATGGAGGAGATTGTTAGCCTATTCACCATTCCCGTAGGCTAACTCTAGTGGTAAGGGAATGATTTTTGGTTGAGCTAGGACTCGAAGGCTTGGAGAATAGAAAGTTGGCTCAACTAACTTTATTTTATTTGTATTTTTGGCTAATGGTACTTTATAACATTTTTATAAAGCTAAAAATAATAATTTATTTAGCCAAGGAGGATTGGAAGATGAAAAGTTGAATGACTTAAAGCTAGAAATTGGGAAAGTTGGAGGAGAAAATAAAATATAATATTTTATTATATTATTTTTTCCCATGAAGATCACCGCCCAAGAGAGAGGAGAAAAAATTTAAAAAAGAAAATAATATAACATTATTTTCTCTCTCTAGCACCACCGCCCAAGGAGAAAAAATAAAAAATAAAATAAATTATTTGAGGTGGTTTCTTTGTCGACTCTGGACTTCAAAAATAATAAAATAATAATTTATATGGGCACCCAAGGTGAAAACTATAAAAGGAGGTCATTGGCATCATTTTTCACATCTTGATCATTTTGGTATTTTGCATATTGAGTGTTTGCTCTTGGTTGTAAGTGATTTTCAACTTGTTTAAGGAAGAAAACACTTGGATATTAGTAGTTTGGATGGAAACTCAATCCACCATGAGTGATGGAATCATTTGGAGTTCATCATTGAGCGTAATTGGAAGTTTTTGATGGAGTATTTGCTTCAAACAACTAGGGTTTCATGAAGATTTCACTTCCAGCTAGGGTTTGAAGGTTTTGTATGTAAATTGAAGGAAGGATAAGGTAGATCAGAGCTCAATTTGATCATATTTTCATGTGAGGACATCATGCAAGGGTTTCTAAGTGAATCACCCTTCAATTCAAGGCTATTTTGAGGCTTGACATCATCATTTGTTGGTTTGATCTTTATTACAGCAAGATGGAATTGTGTTTCAGAGGTTCATATCATCATATTTTTGCATTCTTTGAGGTCTACAATCTTGCTAGGTCAAATCGCACCACTTCTAGGCATAGACAATTTCACAATTTGGTATAATTTGGCACATTTGGGCATGATTTGTGAAATCTAGGCTATAATCAGCATAATCAGACATCTACAAGTTCATATTAGATTCATATTTGAGGCTTTGATGGCATATTTTGATAGCGTTTGATGATATTTGGCATCTTGGATCAAATCACTCCAATACTAGACCTAGTGACCAGTATTTAGAGGCATTTTTGGCACCTTTCAGCTAGGGTTTTGATTTCAGACTTTACATCAACACCTACAAATTAGAAATCAGACTTGTTTAGCTTCATTCCTTCATTGGATTTCATCATCTATTGGTTGGCACATGTTGTGACTTCATTGGGTATCTAGAGTCATCTTTGGACTCCATTTGCATTGACTGTGTAGCCTGATTTTTATATCAGACCTCTTCATTTTGTAACCAGCCAACTACAATTCAATAAAGGAGCCTATCTATTCATCCAGCTATGTCTTTGTTATGTTTGCATTGATTTTGAATGTATATGTGAGCTAATTTAATTACATTTTAGTCATCTTTTGGTAGTATTTGTTTGTCTTGTTGCAACCTTTCCAACCTTATTATATGACAAACACATGGGTGAAAATGAAATTTGAAAACCCTAAGTGAATTGCAAGAAAATCAAATCAAAAAATTTTGGGTAGCAAAGAGAAAATAATTTGGTTTAGATAAGATAGGGTTCTTATAGTGGTATCAGAGC
Organism: Cunninghamia lanceolata; assembly: GCA_027924645.1. NCBI lineage: Eukaryota > Viridiplantae > Streptophyta > Pinopsida > Cupressales > Cupressaceae > Cunninghamia > Cunninghamia lanceolata. The sequence goes on from BSBN01000803.1 coordinate 15,284,870, forward strand.
TTAGATTCTACCAGCCTATGGGGTTATGTGCTTTATCAATCTACTTCCATATCTTTATCATAGAAGAACATATACAAATCAAGACACCATGGGAGATAGAAGAGCAGGTAATCCACCAAGGGATGATATTAGTGATATGATGAGAGATATGATTGCTAGTCAGCGTATGATGGTAGTAAAACAACATACTACAAATGAAAATATCACACAAATGATGGACACACAAATGATGGAAACACAAACTTAGATGTTACAAGTCTTGGCACAATCAATGACTAATGTGTGAGTCAATCAAGCTAATCCAAATAATACATGTAGTGTGGTTGGATCACCTCATGCAAGGAGGACACGCACAACTACAACAGATAGGCCTATGTAGCCCACTTTTCTTCCTAGAGAAGAAGAAGTTGATGATGATATACAGGTTGAGGAGGAGGAACCATCATTTGATGAGGATTTGATATCCATGGTTGATGAGTATGATGCACTTCTTGAGCATGTCAAGGATAATCTAAACTTCAACAACTACATGAACCCAAAGAAGGATAGATGAAGGGCTAGGGTTGAGAGACAAACAAGACAACAACCTAAGCAACCTTAGGAGTTTAAGCAACCTAAGGAGTATAAGGATGCATTGAATAAAATTCCTCTACCTAACTTTGATGGCAGTGTCAAAATCAGTGCTAGAGCATGGGTACACAATCTTGATACTTTTCTTACACTCAAGCCCATGAATGAGGAAAAGGCCATACACTTTTCTACTATTCATTTGGAGGGATTAGCCTATGATTGCTGACACCATGGACTTGTTTCATAGCATCATAACAGGATCACTTCATATGATGAGTTCACTAACAAACTCATTACTAGGTTTGATAGGAAGGATGTAGAAGTCTACTACATGGATATGGCTCAATTGAAATAGGTTGGTAGAGTAGATTCATATGTTAATGAGTTCCAGAAGATTGCAGTGCTGGTTCTCGACATGTTAGATAGGAGAGTGACTATGCTATTTGTTGAGGGATTGAATGATAGATTGCGAGGATTGGTCAAAGTTCATAAGCCACAGACATTGGATGAGGCCATTGAGTTTGCACTTGATCTAGACACTACTTCTACATTTACACCACATAAGAAAAGTTTTAAAGGCTCAAGTTCTAATCAGAAAAAAATTAATCAACCTAAGTTTATTCCTTCTTTGGACAGTGAGGCGAAGAATGAATTAAGAAGGAAGAAACTATGCTTTTCTTGCAAACAACCATGGGAACCTAGACATAGATGCCTTGGGAAAGGCAAGGTGCAACTTATAGAGGTTATTTCAGATGTTGAGAGTAAGACTCATGAGGATACAAGTTCAGATAGTGATGCTGATCATATAGAGCAATAACCTACATTGGAGCTTGAGGCTAATGATACAAGAATTATAGGTCCAGTTACTATTGCATCTATTTTAGGAGTACCTAGGTATCATCCTTTTTGTGTGAGGGGAATACTTAAGGTACAAAAATCACTTGTTTGGTTGATAGTGGAGCAACATATAACTTCATTGATGAGGGATTGGTTATGTGGCATGGTTTACAAGCTGAGGACTTTGCAGGTTTCATAGTGACAGTTGTAGATAGTTTTACCATGAGTTGTTAGAAGAGGGTATCTCAGCTTAACATTTAGATGGGTGATTATACTTTGATTGATGATTTCTACATGGTAGGACTTGGTGAGATTGACATTGTTTTAGGAGTCCAGTGGTTACAGTCACTTGGCCGCTACATACATGATTTCCAAAAGATGGAGTTGGAGTTTATACATGATGGGAAGAAGATTGTATTGAGGGCACTTTCAGATGGAGGACCTAGGGTTATTTTAGGTAGGCGTACGGATACTTTGTTTTTTCATGATGATATTGCATGGGCATCCCAAGTTTTGTATCTTCCAAATCTTCTTCCGATGGTCCACAGTATCATGTAGATATCCAATCAGTATTAGATAAGAACAATATGGTGTTTGGTGATATTCTTCCAAGTAGACCTCCAGATCATGGATTTGAGCATGTGATTGAGTTAGATGAGGGCACCAAGCCCATCAATATTGCACCATATCATCATCCACAACACTTCAAGGAGGAGATAGAGTGGAAAATTAAGGAATTGAGAGATATGGGACACATTTGGCCTTCATCTAGTCCATTTGCTTCTTCAGTTGTTTTGGTGAAGAAGGATGGAACTATGTAGATGTGTATTGATTATAGAGTACTGAACAAGAAGACAATAAACAATAGGTACCCTATACCTAGGATCAATGAGCTACTTGATGAGCTACACGAGGCCGTGTATTTTTCTAAGATTGATCTTCATTCAAGCTATCACCATATTCGTGTCCATGATGAGGATATACATAAGACAACATCAAATGCCATTATGGAAACTATTAGTTTCTTGTCATGCCCTTTGGTCTTACTAATGCACCTGCTATGTTTCAGTCTTGTATGAATCATGTATTCAATAAGCAGTTGCGTAAGTTTCTATTGGTTTTCTTTGATGACATCTTGATATATAGTAAGACATGGGAGGAGCATCTTTGACATCTTGATGAGGTACTTGGTGTTATGGAGGTCCAATCATTGTATGCCAAGGCTTCCAAGTGTGATCTCGGGATGGAGGAGATTCTTTATTTGGGGCATGTGATTAGTGCCAATGGGGTTAGAGTTCATGAGGAGAAGATCAAAGCTATCCTAGATTGGCCTACTCCAAGAAACATTTCAGAATTGAGAGGTTTCTTGGGATTATGCAGTTATTACAGGAGGTTTGTTAGAGGCTTTTCACATTTGGCAGCACCACTTACAAATCTCACTAAGAAGGGGGCATTCCTTTGGTCAGATGAGGCACATATGGTTTTTGATTGACTTAAGGAGGTGATGAGTACCACTCTAATTTTGGCACTACCAGATTTTATAAAGTCCTTTGTACTTGAGTGTGATGCATCAGGTGATGGTATTGGGGCTGTTTTGATGCAGAATAAGCATCCCATTGCATTTGAGAGCAAACAATTGAGGGATGTTGAGCATCTTTATTCCACCTATGACAAGGAGATGCTTGCCATTATGCATGCGTTGGAAAAGTTTTGAAAGTACTTGGTAGGTGCGAAGTTTGTGGTGAGGACCAACCACAGTAGCTTGAAATACTTCTTAGAGAAAAAAGATTTGAATGAGAGACAAAAAAAATGGGTCTCTAAGATACATGCATATGATTTTGAAATCTAGTTTGTGAAGGGTATGAAGAATATTGTAGCGGATGCACTTTCTAGGAGGCCTACTATTTTCTCTTTGAGTGATATTTCAGCTGATTGAAAGTCTCAACTTTTAGTTGAGTATTCCAAGAATACATTTGCATGCGAGATTATGGATGGTTTGATTCAGGATGATAGATATAAGGTTGTTGATGATGTGATATAGGGACATGATATTCTTGGTACTTGAATCAAAACTTAAGTAGTAGATTTTGAGAGCCATTCAAGACACCTCTAGTAGGGCATCCAGGGTTTTTTAAAACCTACAGGCAGGTTAGAGAAAGATTTACATGGAAGTGTCTCAAGGATGATGTGTTGCAGCATGTTAGAGAGTGTTTGACTTGTTAGCAGAACAAGTCAGAGCATACTTTCCCAGCAGGTCTACTTCAACCATTGCCTATTCCAGAGTAGAAGTGGAAGAGTATATCTATGGATTTCATTACAGGTCTTCTGAAGGCACAGGGAAGAGATTACATATATGTGGTTGTTGACATGTTAACCAAATATGCACACTTCTATGCTATTTCATCAGACTATTCAACATTGTAGCTTGCAGAGTTGTTCTTTAGAGAGGCATTTCATTTGTATGGCCTTCCAAAGACCATTGTTAGTGATTAGGACAATAGATTTGTTAGTGTATTTTGGCAGAAGATATTCTGATTAGCTAGTACAAAATTGACACTGTATACTAGTTATCACCCTCAAACAAATGGACAGACTGAGATAGTGAATAACTGGGTTGAGGGCTATCTTCGCAATTATGTTGCGGGGCAACAATGTGCTTGGATTAGGTGGTTGCATCTTGGTGAGTATTGCTACAATGCCACCTATCACATGTCGATTGGCATGTCTCCATTCAGGGATTTATATGGATATGATGCATTATCTTTCATGGATTTAGCCTTTAATGATAATAGAGCTCTTAGAGCCAAGAAATTGATGCAGGTTATACAGGACATCCTTAAGACACTTAAGGATAATATTTAATAGACATAGAATCAATAGAAGATGTATGCTGATAGGCATCATGTTGAGAGGACATTTGATGTTGGTGACTTGGTATTTTTGTGCCTACAACCTTATAGATAGAGTACTTTGAAGAAGAGTGGTGCAGAAAAAATCAAGCCTAGGTTTTATGGTCCCTACATGAGTGTGAGGAGAATTGGAGAGGTGGCATATGAACTTGATTTTCTAGCACATAGCAAGATTCATAATGTATTCCATGTGTCATGCCTCAAAAAGGCATTGGGACAACATGTTGCTTCTTCTCTAGATCTTCCACTTCTTGATGAAGAGGGAATGTTGATATTAGTGCTTGATAGTATCTTGGACATGAGGGAGTGCAGGTTACGTAATAGGGTGATTAGAGCGTATTTGGTGAGATGGAGAGACTTGCCATTGGAGGATGCTACTTGGGAAGGAGAGAAAATTTTACAACATCCTAATTTGTGATTGCTTGAGGACAAGCAATCCTGGGAAGGGAGGACTGTCATGTCCCCATTTCCAGAGTGATCACCTATGGAGGAGATTGTTAGCCTATTCACCATTCCCATAGGCTAACTCTAGTGGTAAGGGAATGATTTGTGGTTGAGCTAGGACCTTGGAGGCTTGGAGAATAGAAAATTGGCTCAACTAACTTTATTTTATTTGTATTTTTGGCTAGTGGTACTTTATATCATTTTTATAAAGCCAAAAATAATAATTTATTCAGCTAAGGAGGATTGGAAGATGAAAAGTTGAATGACTTAAAGCTAGAAATTGGGAAAGTTGGAGGAGCAAATAAAATATAATATTTTATTATATTATTTTTTCCCCATGAAGATCACCGACCAAGAGAGGAGAAAAAATTAAAAAAAAGAAAATAATATAATACTATTTTCTCTCTCTAGTGTTTCCACCCAAGGACAAAAAAAAAATTAAAATTAAAATAAATTGTTTGAGGTGGTTTATTTGTCAGCTATGGACTTCAAAAATAAAAAAATAATAATTTATATGGGTGCCCAGAGTGATAACTATAAAAGGAGGTCATTGGCATCATTTTTCACATCTGGATCATTTTGGTATTTTGCATATTGAGTGTTTGCTCTTAGTTGTAAGTGGTTTTCAACTTGTTTAAGGATGAAAACCCTTGGATATTAGTGGTTTGGATGAAAAATCAATCCACCATGAGTGATGGATTCATTTGGAGTTCATCATTGATCATAATTGGAGGTTTTTGGAGTATATGCTTCAAACAACTAGGTTTTCATGAAGATTTCACTTCCAACTAGCATTTGAAGGTTTTGTATGAAGATTCAAGGAAGGATAAGGCAGATCGGAGGTCAATTTGATCATATTTTCATGTGATGACATCATGCAAGGGTTTCTAGGTGAATCACCCTTTAATTCGAGGCAATTTTAAGGCTTGTCATCATCATTTGTTGGTCTAACTTTTATTACAGTGGGATGGAATTGTGTTTTAGAGGTTCATATCATCATATTTTGACATTCTTTGAGGTCTACAAGCTTGCTGGGTCAAATTGCACCACTTCTAGGCATAGGTGATTTCACAATTTAGCATAATTTGGCACTTTTGGGCATGATTTGTGAAATCTAGGCTATAATCAGCATAATCAGACACCTACAAGTTCATATTAGATTCATATTTGAGGGTTTGATGGCATATTTTGATAGCATTCGATGACATTTGGCATCTTGGATAAAATCACTCCAATTCTATACCTAGCAGCCAACATTTGGAGGCATTTTTGGCACCTTTCAGGTAGGGTTTTGATTTCAGACTTTGCATCAGCACCTACAGATCAGAAATTAGACTTGTTTGGCTTTATTCCTTCATTGATTTTCATTATCTATTGGTTGGCACATGTGGTGACTTCATTGGGTATCCATTGTACATGTTTTGAGTCATCTTTGGACTCCATTTTCATTGACTGTGTAGTCTGATTTTTATATCAGACCTCTTCATTTTGTAATCAACCAACTACAATTCAATAAAGGAGCCTCACTATTCATCTAGGTATGTCTTTGTTATGTTTGCATTGATTTTGGATGTATATGTGAGCTGATATAATTACATTTCAGTCATCTTTTGGTAGTATTTGTTTGGAAGAGACACAGTGTAGCCTCATGGTTGTTGTCATTGATGGCAACAAAGTTCATCCCACCCATCCGCAGGACATGGTGTGCCTATATCGGAAGTCAGATTGAAGAGTGTTGAGGTCCGGTAAGCAAGAACAGAGCATGCAGCTAGGTCCGGATCTCTTAGAGGGAGTATCTTAGCAAAGTGCGGACTTGGGGAAGTCAAGAGGAGTACCATGACTAATAGATTCTAGAGATTGAGCCTCCGGTGATGAAAGAGTGAGAAGATATGAACTCCTATCCTATTTGACAGAGTAGACTGAGGAAGAACTAACCAGCAGAGCATCAGACATTTTTTCGAATGAGATATTGATGATGATCATGTTTCTTGAGGGATCATTCATGGCTGGCTGACATGATTGATGAATCCTATAAGCATCTCCTTGATACGCATCACTTGATAAGCAAGGATTCAGCTGACAGACCAGAGTTTGGGAAAATATGGACTATTCCAGATGTCGACTAGAAAGGTGTTGAAATCATTGGTGCAGATATATATACAAGATGGATTTAGATGCAAAGGTAAGTGTGGTGTGTTGTGAAGTGTGAAGAAAAGCAGAAGAGTAGTGTGACAGCAGTAACACAGGTCCGGTATGTGACAGGACAACAACACCAAAGAAGAAGAAGAATGAAGTGCAGTAGATTAATGTATTGAGCCTAACCGGAACTGAACCTCAGCATATGTGGATGCTTCTCATCAGTTCAAGTATCTTGTTACTTTCTTTGTGTCTTGTAGACAGTGAGTCTCTTGTAGGTAGTGAGCCTCTTGTGAGCAGTGTGCTCAGGCAGTGAGCCCTAATTAGCAAGTGCCATTCTTGTATTTCTATTCTTCTAACAGAGAATACATTCTTGGGTTAGTCACCCCGTGGTTTTTCCCTTAATAGGGTTTTCCATGTCAAAATCATTGTGTCATGTGTATTGATGTTATTTCTATTTTCATGGTTATGTTTGCTTATATGATTTGATGTTGCACTAATTGCTAAAGAAGATCAGAAAGTTAAAGTAATTAAGATAACTGATTCACCCCCCTCTTAGTCATCAACAATTGGTATCAGAGCCAAGTTCCTCCAAACAAAGCCTAACAGCTTGAGGAAGATCTGGGAATCTCAATGGATATGCATGGTATGAGGGAACAACTTCAGTCTGCCCTAGATGATCTTGAGCAATCTCACTCTGAAGTCAACAACTTGAAGGAAAGACTCAAATAGGCTGATGATTTCATAAATGAACTAAAAGAGAAACTGAGTATCTCTATGAAAAAGAGAAAGGAACTTCTTCAACAATTAGCAAGTCAAGGTGAAGCCAATGATACAAATGAAGATCTGAAGGAGAAAACCAAGTTCTGTGAAAAGTTATCAAAAGAGGTCATTATGGTAAGACATGAAATAGAATCAGGAGTTATGAAATTCACCCAAGAAATTGAAGAGAAAAGAAAAACTGAAGATGATCTAAGACAATCTCTCAAGGAGAAATCATAAGACTACCACAAAATGGATAGAATAATCAGGCATCTAGAATCTGATCTTGAAGAAGCTAGAGATAATGAAGAACAACTTGAGAATTAGATTGACACTCTTAAAAGGGATCTTCAAACATCAAATGAATACAAAGAGAAATTTAAGATAAGCTCTGCTCAACTTGAAGTTCTTCAAAGCCAGAAGAGGGTAGATGACAAACAAGGCTTGGGGTATGAGAAAGGTGAAAGCTCTGGATCCGGTCAGAAGAACTCTGGATCAGGAAATCCAAGGAACAGACCTAGAAGACCTCCGGTAAGGAAACCAAATGCTCAAAGATATCCATCTTTCAATGGATACTGCCACAATTGCAATAAATTTGGTCATAAAGCAAATCAGTGTAGAAGAAGAATGAATCAAACTAATTCATCCTTCTTCGGATAGTGCTTCAATTGCAAAAGGTATGGTCACAAATCTCATGAGTGTAGAAATATGCAAATGAACAATTCATTCAATGGAAGATGCTTTGCATGCAATAGAATGGGACATATGGCTAATCAGTGTAGATCAAAAGGATATCAGTCAAATATGCAAAGAAATGTTGTTTGCTACAATTGCAATAGATCCGGTCATATTGCCACATTCTGCAGAAGTAAGAATTAGGACAATAAGGGTTCGGTACATCATAATCAAAACCAAGACAAAGGAAAAGGAAAAGTGAGAGCGGATGAAATTCAAAGGGAGATGAACAAGATTTGGGTAAAGACAAGTACATATAATGTTGAGGATGGATCCACACCAGAATCTGGTGCTGATATTCCTTCCGAAAACTAAATACATGAGCTCTAGCTTAGGGGGAGTCACAAAAGAAAATATTTTTCACCAGCCAGTTAATTGGTGCCTAAAATTGGCACATGGAAGGTTGCAGACTAAAGGGGCTCTCAGAGAAACATCTAAATAACCCTTGGGAAAGATATGAAAGATCCACAATGAATTTGAAGAGGTTAATCATTTGAGATTAATCCAGTTTAACAGTCATCTGGTAAGAACAAGATTTTCATAGTTAGATCCGGTATGATTCAAATTTGTGGTATCTTGATTTGCAGATAGATCAAATGTTTGGGGAAAGAAAGATAGATTGTCATTAATCACTGAAAATAATTCTAAGTATATCTCAGTGATCTGGAAAAGATCTTTCTCAGAACAAGGAGAACAAGGCAACTGGAATGACTTAAGTTGCGCATTTATTGCAATATGGAATTAGGGTTTGCTCGAAGATAAAAGGGTTCATTTTCTCATCATTTGCACATTTGCATTAGTGAAAAAGATAAGAAGAGCTCCGCAAACAAGTTTGCTTCATCTCTCTCAAGGATCAACCATAGAATTCAAGTCTACCAACAATCTTTTTGGCTCATTTTGTAAACCCTAAAAGCGTAAAAGGTATTTTTCATTCTTGAAATCTCTCTCTGAATCTTTTTGAAAGATGGCTACACCAAATGTTGTGAAGATCACTGATAGATCGCGTCCCAAATTCAAGAAACATCCATACAAATCTCTAGAAGTTGATCCCCTAGGTGCCTTTTCAAACATTCCGCATGGGGTTTTGCATGTTGAAGATGTTAGGGCATACATTCATGCCAATATTGAGGATTTCGGGGAATCTAAGTTGATGGATATATATCACAAGAAACTAATAGATAAATCATTTGAACTAAAACCTCAGTACAAAGCCATCCAGGACAAGCATTTTGCACAATACATTCATTTCCCCTGTTTTGCAGAAGATGAATGGGTCCAGTATGTTCTGAGTAGAATGCATGACAACTTTATATGGTTGATGAGACCATTCAAGATAACCAAGGATTCCATTAGGGCAGTTACCAGATTGAACTCATCCGGTGGGATACCTACTCTCAAGTCAATCAAGAATCAGACAGTGAGTGAGGCAACGGGATCGAAATTTGATAAGAGAGCAATGACAATAGAAGATATCACTGATCTAGATATCAAGTTTGCCTCCATGATAATCAGTTACAAGATATATCATTCCAGTAGGGAAAATTTAGTACCCGAAACTGCAATTTACACTGCTTATTAGATGCTTAAGGAAAATGCTGACTATGATCTCTGTGAGCTCCTTCTAAACCAACTTTTGGAGAATCTGCAAAAGATAAAGAAGGATAAGAAGAACTCTTTCAAATATTGTGGCTTGATACTCTGTCTGTTCTTTTATTACATGAACGAGCTACCCAGATCCAGTGGTTGGATGTGGCAAAATTACAGACCAGTAGCCATACAAATCAGGGATTATTTGCATGGGCTTGGTGATGCCAAGGCACAAAACACAGCTCTGTGGGGTTACTTCAAAAACTTCCAAAGCTTGATGCAGGCCAGAGAAAGAATCCCCCAATCATTGGTTGAAAAGTATAAGGATACAATATGCTTTAAGGATAGTCTGGATCATGCCAATGGGGTATGAATTAGATGAGAAAATTGTAGAACTACATGTTCAACACATGCTTAGTCAACCCAAGGATCCTTAGGCAGAAAGGTTTGGAGCCTTTGAAGAATTGAGTGTAAAGATTCATGTGGAACTTAGACAACCTGAGATGAAGAGAAAAGTGAGAAAAGAAGTAGAGAATGTTGCCAAAAGGTTTGGCATATCAAAAGAGGCACTTGATGCAAATAAAGAGAAGATGGAAAGGGCAGAGAAAGAAAAGGAAGAAGCAGAAAAAGAAAGTACTCCGGTAGAAGCCCCCTCCCAGACCAGATCCTCTAAGAGCTCTGCACTTGCCACTACTAAGAGCTCAAAGGCATGAAAACTGAAAGCAAAATCATCCGGTAAAGGAGAAAAGAGAACAAAGACAAAGGCTACAAGATCATACACAAGCCTCAAAGATGATGAAGAGACAGAATCTAATGAGGAGATCAAGAAAATGAAAAAGAAGAAGAAGAAATCCAGTGAAGCAGAGGTAGAAGAGTTTGTTGAAAGGCCCACTCTGTCCATTGAGGATGTAGTCAAATCAGTCACTATGGATAGGAACCTAAAACCAATGACTGAATTTTATGATGATTATAATGAAGCTAACCAGAAGATCTTGCAAGAAGCTATAGTCAGGTATCTGAATATCTATAATAAGGCATTTATTGAAATCATATCTTTAATTCCTAAGAGCCTAGAGAAGGAACTAGAAATAAGGAAGAACAATGCTAAGGAAAAGGACCTTGAGATCCGGGAATAGATAGCTATTTAGCTCTATCCTTCAATCACTCAGAAAAAAATGAATATGATATTCAAAGATTGCAAGGATGAGTTCCGGAGCATAGCTAGAATGAATCAGCTTATGCTTGGAGAAACTGACAAAGTAGCAAAAGAAACAGAAGACATCCTCTGAAATGCATACAAAAGGTTTAATATTCCTATTATAGAAGACTTAGGTGATGAACCCTCTGTCGTGGATGATGAGGGACTTAGTACATCAAAGGAAGATCCTATAGAGGAAAATGCAGAAGTTTCAAAAGAAATAGGTGAGGAGAAAATGAAGGACCTGGATTCCTCTGCTCTGGAAGAGGAAGTCCATAAAGAAGCAAACATCTCTCCTCTAGTTTCCCCTGCAGACTCCGGATCTAAAGGAGAAGAAAGATTAGAGGAGAAAACCAGTCAAGAAGAAGAAGTAAAGGAAAAGGAAAATGACCAAACAGAGAAGACCCCAGGAGACAGTTCTGAGACTGCAGAAGGAAAGATGACTCTACCTTTGGCAAGAGACACTGCAGAAACTATCAAAGATTTCTTGACCAAAGAGATGATGGAATTTGATGAACCAGAACTGCTTCAAGGTCCATTCAATTTTGATTCCCTCTCCCTGGTTCAAACCATGAAGCTAGCATCCTTTACTCAACAAAGGCAAAAGAAAAACTCCTGAAGTCTCACATAGAAGACTGTGAGCTCATAGAAGCTGCATCCGGTGTATTGGAGAAGATCATGCCATCCTTCCAAAAGGATTCTTCAGCCTCCACATCTGGTAATCTAAAGTCTCTTGTAAATTCTATTCATACGCATTTTGATTCCTTAGTGAAGTCAGCAGAAGAAAAGGTCTGGAAGGAGTTTTTGGGAAAAAGATTCTCTGAAGTGCAGGGTCTAATAACAAATGATAGGAGAGTTATGGATATTGGAATAAAGAGCTTAGAAAATGCTCTTAAAGATGGTGGAGATATCTATAAATTTTGTTTATCCTGGCCTAAAGTGACCAAGGATATTGAGAAGAAAGTAAAAGAGCAAGAGGATAAACTGTTAAGTTTATCTCAAAGTTTTGATCCTCTCTCCTCCTCCATAGTAAATCAAGAGTGTCAGACTATTGCAATCATAGATGAAATAAAGAAGCTTGAGAAGGAGAAGAAAAATAGAATAAACAAGTTAAGTGAAATTAGAAGGATAATTATCCCTAAGTTAGAGGCCATGCATGAGGCCCTAAGTGATGCTCAGACAACAGCCCAGACTAGTGATCCGATAGATCTAAAAAGGGCAGAAGCTTTTGCATTCCTGTTGGGTGGTCACATCTCAATTTTGGACAGGATGAAGAGGAGTTGGGTAACAGAAGTGGTACAGTTGAAAACCACTTTTGCAGATATAATTCAGTATATGTAAGTAAAACATGTATATATGTTTATGCGGCCAAGTATAGATTGTTTTTGGGAAATTTTGGTGTGTGGACCCTACCCTTTGCCATTGATGTCAAAGGGGGAGTGAGGAGCAATGAAAAATGTGGAATCCAACTAAGGGGGAGCTCCAGTAAAGTGTATATTAGAAAAGAGCATCAGCCAAGGGGGAGTGTATTGTGACACTTAGTCATTTTTCACTAAGTGTTGCCATCAATGCCAAAGGGGGAGATTGTTGGCAAGAGACATAGTGTAGCCTCATGGTTGTTGTCATTGATGGCAACAAAGTTCATCCCACCCATCCGCAGGACATGGTGTGCCTATACCAGAAGTCAGATTGAAGAGTGTTAAGGTCCGGTAAGCAAGAATAGAGCATGTAGCCAGGTCTGACAATCAGGTCCGGATCTCTTAGAGGGAGTATCTCAGTAAAGTACAGACTTGGGGAAGTTAAGAGGAGTACCATGACTAATAGATTCCAGCGATTGAGCATCTGGTGATGAAAGAGTGAGAAGATATGAACTCCTAAGTGTTGGGTTCCTATTTGACAGAGTAGACTGAGGAAGAAATGACTGGCAGAGCATCAGACCTTTTTCTAGATGAGATATTGATGATGATCATGTTTCTTGAGGGATCATTCATGGCTGGCCGACATGATTGATGACTCCTATAAGCATCTCCTTGATACACATCACTTGATAAACAAGGATTTAGCTAACAGACTAGAGTTTGGGAAAATATGGACTATTCTGGATGCCGACTAGAAAGGTGTTGAAATCATTGGTGCAGATATATATACAAGATGGATTTGGATGCGAAGGTAAGTAAGTGTGGTGTGTTGTGAAGTGTGAAGAAAAGTAGAAGAGCAGTGTGATAGTAGTAACACAGGTCCGGTATGTGATAGGATAGCAGCACCAAAGAAGAAGAAGAATGAAGTGCAGTAGATCAATGTATTGAGCCTAACTGGAACTGAACCTCAACATATGTGGATGCTTCTCATCAGTTCAAGTATCTTGTTACTTTCTTTGTGTCTTGTACACAGTGAGTCTCTTGTAGGCAGTGAGCTTCTTGTGAGCAGTGTATTCAGGCAGTGAGCCCTAATTGGCAAGTGCCATTCTTGTATTTCTATTCTTCTAACAGAGAATACATTCTTGGGTTAGTCACCCTGTGGTTTTTCCCTTAACAGGGTTTTCCACGTCAAAATCATTGTGTCATGTGTATTGATGTTATTTCTATTTTCATGGTTATGTTTGCTTATATGATTTGATGCTACACTAATTGCTAAAGAAGATCAAAAAGTTAAAGTAATTAAGATAACTGATTCACCCCCCTCTTAGTTATCAATAGTATTTGTTTGTCTTGTTGCAACCTTTCCATCCTTATTATATGAAAAACACATGGGTGAAAACAAAATTTGAAAACCCTAAGTGAATTGCAAGAAAATCAAATCAAAAAAATTAGGGCAGCAAAGGGAAAAGAAATTGGTTTAGATAAGACAAGGTTCTTACATTCAAGGTCAACATCATCTAGGTTGAGGTCCCAACCTTTAGGTTCTATTGCTTCTAGATCTAGTTCTGAAATAAATACATCATTATCCATAGTTTTAGATTCCATGTGTCCAAGTGCAGGATCTACCTCAACTGTTAGGCTTCTTAGAGGAACTTAGCTCTGATACCAATTGTTGAACACAGTGATGCTGAGAGGGGGGTGAATCAACATATATTAAAACTTAAATACTTTATTTGTAGATCAGATTCATTCACTTAGAGAACAAAAAGTAAAATATGCAACACATTCATCAATACAATGACACCAAGATTTTTACATGGAAAACCAAAAATTGAAAAAAACCATGGTTAGTGTTAACTCACAATATAATGCTCACTGCTATATAAAAGTTTACAACATTGTTTTAGGGATACAACCCAAGGAAACTAAAGCTCCATGCTGACTTTGTTTTAGGGCTACAACCCAAGGAATCTAAAACTCCTTATTGAATTTGTTTTAGGGCTACAACCCAAGGAAGATACTACTCCTTGAAGAAAGCTCACTGCTATAAAGAATTATAATGATAAACAAAACTATGAACTACTATGGATGAAGCACTTGTCTCATGCTGATACTACATTCCTCTTTTTTGCACAATTACTCCATCATACTGATTCTACACACTTCATACTTCTCATTCTTCTCTATAACATTTGCATTCACTTTTACCCTTCACAAAAGACTTTGATCTCCTATAAATACCCTCCACAACACTTCAAACCATTGACTAGGTCAGCATCATAAGAACCTTTAGATGAAATGTGTAAATCTTCAAGGGTCGGCTTCAACTCATATATGTCAAGAAAGCAAGTTGTGGACCACATCATCTCATGATAGAATTCAAATAACATCACTAAAAACCTTTCAATGTCGAGCAATTGATCATGATCCACCGCACATGATAGAAACCAGACTATTTGCTCAAACTGCACAAACACTGCTAACTGCTTATCTTCACATCACCGGGGAGAAGCCAAAAACATCATGCAAACCAAGTTTTCAACAATGTATCTTCTTAACATCATCCATATACCTTTCTACTAAAGTATCGGATCATTCTCTACATCCACAAAACAAGAAACATGTTGAACTACTAAAAATAGGGCATTCCAGACTAATTGTGATATTCCACAACCCAGGATATTGTATTGCGGTACATCAAAATCTATGAAACTATTAGAAATTAAATTTTACACCATTATATGCATATTCCTAGATCCGCACATTCTTGATTATTATTTCTGGAGAGAAATAGAGTCTTATCTTAGGTATACAGTGTTCCGGAGAACAATCATGTACACTTCACTTACTGAGTGTAAGGACCCGGTTTAGGGACCTTAGGGGTAAAATTTTTTTGGTTTATCTTTCTTAGGTGTGATCTAGGGTTTGGTTCTAGACAAAGATTCTCATTCATTTTTTCTAACTAGGTGTCTAAAGCTTAGCATTGTTTTCTAAACTTTTAGTTTAGTCTGAGTACTCAAGAAGTATCAAGTAGCCAATTCAGGCAATCAATTCAGGCTAAGGTGTCCAAAATGGGACATACTGAGATAAAGCCAATATAGGCTCTTCTGTCCTTTGGGTATACTAGTTCATATAGAATAGGCTCTTATGGACCGTATCGCTACGCAAAATGGGGTAGATTAAATAATGGCCAAACGGGCCTATACTGGTCAAACAAACCAAAACTCTATCCAATACGGGATAGGTAAACACAACATCCATATTGGCTAAAAAGGCAAAGAATCATTATTTGGCTTTGGATATCGACTTAGACTCATCGGGATCAATTCGGATCCTGAGTCACTTACAGAAAATTACACAATAGGCCCATATATTGTACCGAGGAATTTCTATAAGTTCATTTGATAAAAAGTATTTTTTAGACCTTGTACCCTCCCTTAGATTTCGACAACTGACCAGGTACAAGATCAATCCTTTGAGGATTCTTCTGAGCACTGGAGACTTCTTTAGTTTATCTAGTTTAATCTTCTTATGTTAAGATTTTTGGATTGCAAAGTCGATTACAAAAGAACACCCTATATCTGGGGTACCTGAGTATTGGGGGCATCCTTCACCTTCTAGACTGCCTACATACCATGTATCCACAAGATCAAGGTACCCTCCGAATGGAACTAACAGTTCTTTTCCAGCTGCCACCCACTCAGGTGAAACAGGGACAGTAATTAGCCCACTATTGCAAACACCTAGAATGGGTGTTTGTCATTCAACCCTAGTGTTGAGGAATTCCCATTAGGTGTCCACTCAAGGAATTAAGTTTACTTTCACAAGTCAAATTGGGTATTCTGGTGACTAAGTCCATTTGAGATTCCCTATTGCTTTATGATCACCAAGATCCGTGAAGGTGAGGTGAGAGCATATGACAATTAGGGTTTCTTGTTTGGATTGGTTTGTCTTAATTGACCTCTTATAAGTTGTCTCCAAATTAGACTCATGTTGTCCATAAGCCCCGTTTTCTGATCACCAAGGTCTGCGAAGGCGAGGTGAGAGCATACGATGGTTACCTATCATCAACATAAGTTTATTCGTGTGAAATGTTGTGTTTTAACAAGACATGTAGTTTTCAAATTTCACTATGCTTCCCTAGATTAACTTCCTATCCAAGGTTTAAATGAAATCTACCATCCACTCGTGGTTATCTTAAGATAGCTTGTCTATATATTGTTTTCGCATATGTTTCACTCGAGTCCAATCACTTGCATGCAAGAAGTAGGCCATGGTTAGTTTCTATAAATTCTGTCTTATTCTCACAATTTCCTAAGATATGAGGATAAATTTTCTGTAAGCTTTCTCATGTAAATGACAACTTATCTAGTTTTGATAATAAGATTTTAAAATGGCATGGTGTTCCTAATGATATCCCAAATTAAACAACATAGAACATACAAGATTATAAAATTTCTTACTTCAATGAAATCTCTATTGAATTACAATAGTTTAGCTTTCCAATCCTATTTGCTTTATATAAATGGTTAGTCCAATAATAACATCTATAAAAAAAATTAATAAATAACCATACCACGATTTCATACTATGTATTCCTAACATTTCTATTTTTCAAATGTAAAAATCATTTGATGATAAAAGAAATATTCACAAATAATTGTTCATTTATTTATTTATTTCTAACATCATTTTCTCAAATAATAATAATAATAAGTTTCTCCCCCCTTCTTATACTTACATTACTTAACCCTAAGACAATTGTTTTTTCATAGTATGCCAACATACCCTTTTCAATCTTTAATTAGACAAAGCATATAAAAACAAAGGAAAAATTTATAGATATATTGTGAAAATAATAAAGATTCTAATCAATTCCATAACTTCTAATTACATTGGTTAAAAAAAATAATAAATCCATAATAGAAATTTATGTTTTTGAGGCATCTTCTATTCTAAATTAAAAGCTCTTATATGTTCAGCCTAATGCACTCTATAATCCTAACCTAATTCATTTTATTTGAAACCATTATACAAAGGACAACATGAGATGAAGGAGAAATAATGGTCATCACGGGTTGCCATGAAAGATAAGGATGCAGGTAGAATTTTTATTTCTGCTTGAAGTTCATTTTCTTTGCATTTTTACAATTATTGTTTTGCATATATATGTAATTTTTTTGTTTTGTTACAGGTAGAGTTTTTATTTCTGCTTGAAGTTCATTTTCTTTGCATTTTTATGGTTATATATATATATATATAATTTTTTTGTTTTGTTGCAGGCTTAGAGATGTTTATAAGAAAGAATAAAATGGAAGGAAGGGCTTGTACAGGGACGCCATACCCAACAGAGAGTAACAAGCTAGACTTGCACCAAGATAATCATTTGCTTGTGCCAAAAATAGGGCAATAAACTGTTACTACAAAATTTTTCTTTTATATATAAAAAAAGATTTGAAACTTTAAAAGTAGGGGCAATTGGTAGGTGCAAGGCCAATCCCCACACCCTTTTTTTGTGGGGGGATTCAACTTTTGGGGTGTAGCCTGTTGGCTGGGCGCCCCTATGAGAGGTGCCAGCCCTGTAGGCTGGGTCACCTCCCATAAGGGAGCGCTCAGCCATGTAGGCTGCCCTCCCTCTCTCTCAATTAATTTTTTTTGTTTTCTAATTTATTTGCAGATAAAAAAATAAAGAGGGTAAAATTTGTCTGTTTCATAGTGTTACCCAATTTGTGAGCCTAAAATTTTTAAACTTTTCATGTCCCATGTTATGATGTATTCATCTCCTCTGCCATTTAATTTTGATTACTGATCCCTAATATTTCCCAAAATTGAATCATTGGTTGCATGTCTACCAAGAATAGCTACAGCTTCAGCTAGTTCCGCTTCATTTGAGTATATTCAGTCAGAATGTTGTGAACTATATAGATCAAAAGACAAGTATGCCCTGAGCCTATATCTCATTTAAAATCTGCCAAGACCTAGAAATAGACAAATTCCTTTGAAAGGGGTCAAATGTTGTTTTGATCTTCTCAATGCCCTTCAAATCCACACCTTGAAGGTTTACACAACTTACAATCCACACCTTATGGAACAATAGCTATAAAAGTTCAATGAAACTCTTCATTCTCCATGATAGAACCTAAAGATGTTCTTCACTTCCATACTAGACAAGCTAATCAGGCACAACCTGTTTCTAGCCTTCATGCAAGTGCTGCTAGAAGTATTAATGCTGAAAGGATATTGGATGCCACTTCAAACTATAAGGCTGAGGAATCACAAGATGGTTCAAAACTACCAAGCAATTCTGTGGTGAGATACCTAATATGGTGGCAGTGTTATAAATTTGCCTAGATGTTGATCACTGTGGTGTGATGCATATCATTCATTATGATATTCCTCTAGTTTTACAATCACTTTTGGAAGACGTGTCTTCAGTAAAGGTTGGTGTTTGTATAGATGGTGATGCATTAAAGATGCTCATTTCACATTGAAATTTTAAATTTCAACAATTCTCTTGTGGGCAACATGCCACCTTTCTAAGAAATAATCTGTCATGCCCACATTTTCCATGTGGTCACGATATGCATCACACATGTCATGTCCACATTTGTCATGTGGTCATGACACGAAATATCAAAAAATTTACACGCTTCCCTAGAAACCCCCTCACATGCATAAGCGTGCTTGGTGGCATTACGCATAAGGTGTAATCATGACAGTCGAAGGCAGGGTAAAGAGATCACATGCACATTCCCCTCACGCAATGAAAGCCAACTAGGGGGTCAATGCGATGTGATTAATGTCGCTAATAGGGTTAGGATTGGAGATCAAAACCCTACGTTATCCTAAGTGGATGATGAGATTTTGACCTAGTCAAAATCAAAAGCCTAATTCTAAAGCATAAGAATGGATTAATGGCCTAGTTTAATAACATCAAGTTTGTGAAGACGATAATATATCACTACGTAAGGTTTAAAAATGATAAACTAACTTAAATCTAAATTTTGGAAAAATCTGGTAGCATAACGCCTCATAGGCGTGAATAGGGTTTATTTTAATTAAATAATTTCTGGTCAATAGTTTACTAGGTTTGCTAAATTGGTTGGCAAAATTTATTGCACTAAGGATATGATTTATCTCTCTAAGGTTCTTTGATCAAAACATAAAGTTTAATTAATTAATAAATAACCTAATTCATTAAGTTTTAATCACAATAATAATTTTAACTAGATTGACCTTACTAGAATTTAATATTAATTTAAGATTACAAGGTTGTCTAAATTTTTTAAAAAAAAAAATTAAAACAAAACTTTAATAAAGTCAACTAGGGCATTAGCCCACTAGCTCAATTAAATTTAAAAAGCTATTAAGAACCTATCTATCAAGTAATTTATATTACAAATCAACTCATTACATTACTAATACCAAAAAAATACCATCCTACAATTAAAATGCCACCCATTTAAATTTACCCCTTTACTAAAATTCCAAAACAACCCATTTTGAACCATCTATTGAAACCCAAGATTATATGAGAGGGAAAGAGTTATAACTCTAAATTTAAAACTAAAACTCACTTGCCCTAAATCTAAATAAAATAATATATCCTTAGGAGCAAAAAGCAAGCCCTAACCCTACTCTATCTTATCATTTCTCTTCTTTCTCCATCTCACATTTTCTTTCTTTCTTTTTTCTCTCTTTCTCTTCACTATTTTTGTTTTGCAAGTTGGGATGAGGCATCCATGGCCGCCATGGAGGTAAGCATTAAATGTTTTGTTGAGATAGCAAGAACTGCGTATATGCCACACACACACACACACACACACACACACACATATACATATTCGCGCTATAAATGAAATAAAAGTTACAGGAACAGTGCTGAGGCTGAACGGCCATATGGGACTGTGGATGCTGATCGTGAGAAGTTTCAACGTCATTGGGAAAGGTGAGATATGGTAAGTTTTAAGGTGTGGGGGGGTTTTGTTCTCCCTCACACCCCTCCCTTCATATGGTGGCAAGGAGAATATGTGGCCACGGTGGGGGTTCGAAACCTACCCCCCACTGCCCACATTCCTCCCTTAAACTCCACGCAGGCCATGGGTCGGCCCTTCTCCACAGCACAAAAACCCCACTGAATTTTTTTTTTAAAATTTTTATATTAAAATCTCTCAGCTGTAAGATGAAAACGGTCCTTCGGTCCATCCGACTGGTAATGCACAGATCAAGATTAATATTATATATATATATATATATCACTTATTTAACACAGTTTATATATTTTATAAGATTAACACAGTATATTAAATAATACTATGCATGTATGTATGTGTATATTTTAGTAGGATATACACAGTCTCCACAGTTTCACCATAAATTTTATTTTCCAAAATATTGATTATGTAGAACATGCTTAAAATTCACAAATATATAGGTGTGTGTGCATGTATAATTTTATAATCAAGTGCACCAATGGAATCTTTCATAGAGATAAACAACACTTTTTAAAAAAAATGAAAGGATAACTAAATAATGACATGATGTATTTTTATATTTTAAATCAATAATATAAACAGCATTCCTTCCCTTTGCTTGAAAATCATATAGAAGTGAAAATCAACTTTAAACATTTACTTACAACAAATATAAAGTTATACATACAATATTTCTTTAATTGTACATTTTCTCAAGCATATGAATAAAAAAACAACTACCTTTTTTTAATTTCCAAAGTAAATAAGTCTAATACAACTTCAAGTTTAAAGACATAATTTCATACAACTTGAAAGAGAGAATAAGGGTCTCCTCTTTTGAAAACTAGAAGATAATACACATGGCCTATCTTGGTCATGCTCTCTCAAGAGCTCAAAAATAACAACTCTATAAGGACAATATTATTTTCTTCAACATCACATAGCTCCAAATTCCTGCAATAACACAAGGAAAGGAAGGAAGCCACAAACAAAATGCTCTCCTCCCTACCATTGACTCACTCATGAGTCACCCCCAAGCTAGGAGGTCATCCTCACACAAGGAACACACACCACTTTACAACAAATTCACTCAACACAAACAAGAAACAATCCCTTGGCTTGCACAAAAAAAAACTCACCGAAGTGAGTTTAATGGGGTAGGGGAGTGGACATCACTTTGTTGGAAACAAGACAGATAACTGAGAGGGGGGGAATTAGTTATCTTGAAGATTTTAACTTTCTTTTGTCCTTTAACAATTAGTGCAACATCAAAAAATATAAACATACATAATCATGAGAGTAGAAATAAAATCAACACACATAACACAAGGATTTTTATGTGGAAAACCCCGTTAAGGGAAAAACCACGAGGTGACTAACCCAAGATTATATTCTCTGTTAAAAGAATAAGAAGTACAAAATGGCACTTGCCAATTAGGGCTCACTGCTCGAGCACACTGCTCACAAGAGGCACATTGCCTACAAGAGACTCACTGTCTACAAAGTTTATAGAAGGTAACCAAGTGTTTGAACTGATGAGAGGCATCCACAAATGTTGAAGTTAAGTTCTGGTTGGGCTCAATATATTGATCTAATGCACTTCATTCTTCCTCTACTCTAGTGTTGCTTCTCTGTTACATACCGAACTTGTATTGCTGCTTCCACACTTATCTTTTCCTTTCTTTGCACCTTATTTTATCATATCTATATTCACCCATGTCTTCATACTAGAATCCATCGGATACATATATTTGCACCAAATATTTCAACAACTTTCTAGTCGACAACCGGAATACTAAAGATATCTACAACTTACTGATCTGTCGGCTGAATCCATGCTTGATATGTGATGCGTATCAAAATCATAGACATTGAAGTCATCAATCATGTCAGCCAATATTGTATGATCCCTCAAATAGCTTGATCAACATCAATTACTCATCCGGATTGAAGTCTGATACTCTGCCGGTTAGTTCTTCCTTAGTCTACTCTACCTGTCTGGAACCCAACACTTAGATGCTCATATCTTTTCCATGTTTTCTCATTGGAGGCTCAATATCTAAAATATAGTAGTCATGATACTCCTCTTGACTTGTCCAAGTCTACAACTTGTTGAGTTACACCATCTGAGAGATCCAGACCTGATTGTCGGACCTTGCTGCATGCTTTGTTCTTGCTCATTGGACCAAAACAATCTTCAATCTATCTTCCGGTATAGACATACTATGTGCTGCAGATGTGTGGGATAGACTTTGTTGCCATTAATGACAACAAGCATGAAGCCACACAGTGTCTCTTGCCAACAATCTCCCCCTTTGGCATTGATGGCAACACTTAGTGAAAAATGACTAAGTGTCACAGCAAACTCCCCGTTGGCTGATGCTCTGTCTTATGTACTATTTTATCAGAGCTCCCCCTTAGCTGGATTCCACATTTTTCACTACTCCTCACTCCCTCTTTGACATCAATGGCAAAGGGTGGAATCCACACACCAAAATTTACAAAAATCAACCTATACATAGTCGCATAAGTATATATACATGTTATACTTACATATACTTAAGTATATCCGCAAACGTGGTCTTCAACTGTACAAATTCTGTTGCCCAACTCTACTTCATCCTGTCCAAAATTGAGATGTGACCACTCAACAAAAATGCATAAGCTTCTGCCCTTCTTAAGTCTACCAGATCACTGGTCCGTGCTGTGGTCTGAGCAGCTGATAAGGCCTCATGCATTGCCTCTAACTTAGGGATGATTATCCCTCTGAGTTCACTCATCCTGCTTATTATATTCTTCTTCTCCTTATCTAGCCTCTTTATTTCATTTATAATGTCAATAGCTTGGCATTCTTGATTCATTATGGATGTAGTGAGGGGATCAAAATTCTGAGATAAACTTGACAGTTTACCTTCTTGTTATTTCACCTTCTTTTCAATATCCTCTGTCACTTTAGACCAGGATAGACAAAATTTGTACATGTCCCCACCATCTTTAAGAGCATTTTCTAGGCTCTTTATCCCAATATCTAGGGTCCTATCATTAGCTATGAGTCCCTGTACTTCAGTGAATCTCTTTCCCAAAAACTCTTTCCAGACTTTCTCTTCTGCCAATTTCTCTAAAGAATCAAAATGGGTACTAACAGAGTTAACCAGAGATTTCAAATTACTGGATGGAGAAGCCGAAGGATCCTTGTGGAAGGATGGCATGATCTTCTCCAGCATCCCGCATGCAATCTCTATCAGCTCACAGTCTTCCATGTGAGATTTTAGAAGCTTTTCTTTTGCTTTAGCTTGGGCAAAAGATGGTATTTTCATTGTCTGGACCAGAGAGAGGGAATCAAAATTTAGTGGTCCTTGGAATGGTTTTGGTTCATCTATCTCCATCATCTCTTTGGTCAAGAAATTCTTCACTGCCTCTACAGTGTCTCTTGCCGGAGACTGAGTCTTCTTTTCCTTTGGAATCTCAGAGTTGTCATCAGAGATTTTCTCTGTTTGTTCTTCTTCTCTTCCCTTTACCTCCTCTTCTTGACTCACTTTTTCTTCTTTTCTTCTTTCTCCTTCAGTTCCTGAGTCTGGAATGTCTACAATGGGATCCGGAGGAGAGATGTTAACTTCTTCATGAACTTCCTCTTCCAGAATAGAGGAATCCAAGTCTTTAGATTTCTCCTCATCTATCTCTTTTGACCCTTCTACATTTTTCTCAGTAGATTCTTCTTTTGATGCATTTAATCCTTCAACATCCATGGTAGAAGGTTCTTCATCTATTTCCTCTATGATAGGAAGATTGAATCTTTTGAAGGCAATCCAGAGGATGTCTTCTGTTTCTCTTGCTACCTGATCAGTCTCTCCAAGCATTAGTTTGTTCATTCTTTCTTTGCTTCAGAATTCATCCTTGCAGTCCTTAAAGATCATGTTCATTTACTTTGGAGTAATGGAAGGATAGAGCTAAATAGCAATCTATTGTCAGATCTCTAAGTCTTTTTCCTTGGCATTCTCTTTTCTGAGTTCAAGTACCTTCTCTAGACTTTTGGGAATTAGAGAAATGATTTCAATGGATGCTTTATTATAAATATTCAGGTACCTGACTATAGCTTCTTCCAAGATCCTTTTGTCAGTATCACTATAATCATCATAAAATTCTATTACTGGTTGTAGATTTCCATCCATAGTGACTGCCTTGATGATATCATCAATAGAAAAAGTGGGTTTTTCAACAAATTCTTCTGCCTCTTCTTCTTTGTTTTTGCCGGTAGAGGATTCCCCAGATGTTTTCTTCTTCTTCTTCATTTTCTTAACTTCCTCATCAGACTCTATTTCTTCATCATCCTTTTGGCTTATGTAGGACCTTGTAGCCTTTGTTTTCATTCTCTTTTCTCCCTTTCCAGATGTCTTGGCTTCCAGTTTTGAGGCTCTTGAGCTCTTAGACGTGGTAGGTGCAGAGATTTTGGAGGATCTAGTCTAGGAGGAGGCTTGTATCAGAAGACTTCCTTTTTCTGCTTCTTGTTTCTCTTTCTCAGCTCTTTCTATTTTCTCTCTATTTGCATCAACTGCCTCTTTTGATATGCCATATCTTTTGGCAATTTCCTCTACTTCCCTTCTAACTTTCCTTTTTATCTCTGGTTGTCTCAACTCAACATGTATCTTTACACTTAATTCTTGAAAGGTTCCAAACCTTTCTGCCTCAGGGTCCTTTGGCTAGCTCAATAGGTGTTGAACGTGTAGCTCCAAAATTTTCTCATCTACTTCATAACCCATTGGAATTATCCACACTGTTCTAGGCTCAACTGCCTCCATTAGGCATTGATCAGTGTCAACCATGAAGCACACTGTATCTTTGTATTTTTCAACTATGGATTGAGGAATTCTTTCTCTGGCCTGCATCATATTTTGGAAGTTTTTAAAGTACCCCCAGAGTGCTGTGCTTTGTGCCTGAGCATCACCAAGTCCATACATATCGTCTCTGATCTGTATGGCAACCGGTCTATCATTTTTCCATACCCAACCACTTGATTCGGGTAGCTCATTCATATAGTAAAAGAACATACACAGAATTAAACAACCATACTTGAATGAGTTCTTCTTATCCTTCTTGATCTTTTGCAAGTTTTCTAACAGTTGGTTTAAAAGAAGATCACATAGATCATAATCAACATTCTACCTTAACATCTGATATGCTGTATATATTGTAGTCCCGGACACAGAATTCTCCCTACTGGAATGATAGATTTTATAACCAATTATCATAGAGGCAAATTTGATGTCTGGATCTATGATGTCTTCTATGGTCATAGCTCTCTTGTCAAACTTAGATCTGGTAGCTTCACTTACTGTCTGGTTCTTGACATGTTTGAGTGCAGGCAACCCACTGGATGAGTGCAGTCCAGTTACTGCCCTAATGGCATCTTTTGTTATCTTGAAGGGCTTCATTAACCACATGAAATTGTCATGTATTCTACTAAGAACATACCAGACCCATTCATCTTCTGCAAAATAGGGAAAGTGGATGCAATGTCCAAAGTGCTTATCCTGGAGGGCCTTGTATTGAGGTTTGAGATCAAAACTTTCATCTATCAACTATTTATGATAGATGTCCATCAACTTGGATTCTCCAAATTCCTCAATATTGGCGTGGATGTAAACCCTAACATCTTCTACGTGCAGTACCCCATACAAAATGCTAGAAAAAGTGCCTAAGAGATCAACTTCTAGGGATTTGTAAGGATGTTTCTTGAATTTTGGGTGCGGCCTATCAGTGATCTTAACAACCATTGGAGTAGCCATTTTTGCAAAAGATTTAGAGAGATATTCAAAATGGAAGTACCTTTTTACACTTCAGGGTTTGAGAAAAAGAGTCAGAACAAATCGTTGGTTGAATCGGATTCTGCGGTTGAACTTTGAAAAAGTTGTAAAGACTTGATGCATAGCTCTTCTTTTTTTCTTCTCGAATGCAAATGTGCAAATGATGAGTAAAAGTACCCTTTTATCTCTATGCAAACCCTAATTTCTTTTTGCAATAAATGTACAACTTAACTCATCCGATTGCCTTATTCTAAGAGAGATCTTTTCAAATCACTGAGATGCACTTAGAATCATTTTTAGCTGAAAATTGACAATGTATCTTCATTCCTCCAATCATGCCATGAATCCACAAATCAAGATATCTCAACTTTGAATCACACCGGATCTATTTATGAAAATCCTACTTTTACCAGATGGCTGTCAGACCGAATCAATCTTGGATGATTAAACTCTTGCAAAAAATTTATGTGGATCATTCATATTTTCATCAAGGGTTATATAGATAATTTTCTGAGAACCCTTTAATCCTCAACATTTCATGTGCCAAATTTAGGTACCAATTCACTGGCTAGGGGAATTTATTTTTCTTTGTGACTCCCCCTGAGCCAGAGCTCATCTGTTCAATTTCTGGAAGGAATATCAGCACCAGATTCTGGTGTGGATCCATCCCCATCATTTTCTGTACTCTTCTTTACCCAAATCTTGCTCATCTCCCTTTGAACTTCATCCACATTCACTTTGCCTTTTTCCTTGTCTTGATTTTGATTATGATGCACCGGACCCTTTTTGTCCTAATTTTTACTTCTGCAAAATTTGGCAATGTGACTGGATCTATTGCAATTGTAACAAACAACATTTCTTTGCATATTTGACTAATATCCTCTTGATCTGCATTGATTAGCCATATGTCCCATTGTATTGCAAGCAAAGCATCTACCATTGAATGAATTGTTCATTTGCATATTTCTTCATTCATGAGATTTGTGACCATACCTTTTGTAGTTGAAATATTGTCTGAAGAAGGATGGATTGGTCTGATTCATTCTCCTTCTGCACTGAGTTGCTTTATGACTGAAGTTGTTGCAATTGAAGAAGTATCCATTGAAGGATGGATATTTTTGAGCATTTGGTTGCCTTACCGGAGGTCTTCTAGGTTTGTTTCTTTGATTTCTTGATCCAAAATTCTTCTGACCAGATCCAGAGCTTTCACATTTCTCATATCCCAAGCCACACTTGTCATCTACCCTCTTTTGGATTTCAAGAACTTCAAGTTGAGCTAAGATTATCTGAATTTCTCTTTGTATTCATTTGTTGTTTGAAGATCTTGTTTAAGAGTGTCTATCTGATTCTCAAGTTGTTCTTCATTATCTCTAGCTTCTTCAAGATTAGATTCAAGATGCCTGATTATTCTATCCATTTTGTGGCAGTCTTCTATTTTCTCCTTGAGGGATTGTTTTAGATTATCTTCAGTTTTCCTTTTCTCTTCAATTTCTTGGGTGAATCTCATAACCCCTGATTCCATCTCATGCCTTGCCATAATGACCTCTTTTGATAGCTTCTCACATAGCTTGTTTTTCTCATTCAGATCTTCATTACTATCATTGGCTTCACTCTGATTTGCTAATTTTTGAAGTAGTTCCTTTCTCTTTTTCACAGAGATACTTAGTTTTTCTTTTATCTCATTTATATATCATCAGCTTGTTTGAGTCTTTCTCTCAATATATTGACTTCAGAGTGAGATTGCTCAAGATCATCTAGGGCAGACTGAAGTTGCTCCTTCATACAATACATATCCATTGAGATTCCCAGATCTTCCTCAAGATGTTAGGCTCTGTTTAGAGGAACTTAGCTCTGATACCAATTGTTGGAAACAAGGCAGATAACTAAGAGGGGGTATCAATTATCTTAAAGATCTTAACTTTCTTTTGCCCTTTAACAATTAGTGCAACATCAAAACATATAAACATACATAATCATGAGAGAAGAAATAAAATCAACACACATAACACAAGGATTTTTATGTGGAAAACCCTGTTAATGGAAAAACTACGAGGTGACTAACCCAAGATTGTATTCTCTGTTAAAAGAATAAGAAGTACAAAATGGCACTTGCCAATTAGGGCTCACTGCCCGAGCACACTGCTCACAAGAGGCACACTGCCTACAAGAGACTCACTATCTACAAAGTTTATAGAAGGTAACCAGGTGTTTGAACTGATGAGAGGCATCCACAAATGCTGAAGTTCAATTCTGGTTGCGCTTAATATACTGATCTAATGCACTTCATTCTTCCTCTGCTCTAGTGTTGCTACTTTGTTACATACCAGACTTGTATTGCTGCTTCCACACTTATCTCTACCTTTCTTCGCACCTTATTTTATCATATCTATATTCACCCACGTCTTCATACTAGAATCCATCAGATATATATATCCGCACCAAAGATTTCAACAACTTTCTAGTCGGCAACCAGAATACTAAAGATATCTACAACTTACTGATCTGTCAGCTAAATCCATGCTTGATATGTGATGCGTATCAAAATCATAGACATTAAAGTCATCAATCATCTCAGCCAATATTGTATGATCCCTCAAAAAGCTTGATCAACATCAATTACTCATCTGGATTGAAGTCTGATACTCTGCTAGTTAGTTCTTCCTTAGTCTGCTCTGCCTGTTTGGAACCCAACACTCAGATGCTCATATCTTTTCCATGTTTTCTCACTGGAGGCTCAATCTCTAGAATATAGTAGTCATGATACTCCTCTTGACTTTTCCAAGTTTGCAACTTGTTGAGTTACACCATCTGAGAGATCCGGACTTGATTGTCGGACCTTGCTGCATGCTCTGTTCTTGCTCACCGGACCAAAAATATTTTTAATCTCTCTTCCGGTATAGACATACTATGTGCTGCGGATGTGTGGGATAGACTTTGTGTTGCAAGTATGGGACTAATCAGTGTTGTCATTGATGTCAACATACTCCTATTGCATTAATGATAAGGATTGGATGAGCTATGTGCTAAGAATATTGAGAAAATTAGTCCTAATTAGGAACAGAGAGGAATAGTGGAGACAGTGAGGTAAAGATCCCAGCCAAGAGGAAGATCGGAGGATGCGCTTCAAAGGGTTTGAAGATATGTGTCTTTAGATGATCCTGTAAAGATTTTAGAGGTCCGCATGAAGATCTGAAGAAGTTATGGCCACTTAAGTAAAACCAGCTCTGGTAGATGTTCAGAGGTGATAGAGTGACACAGATAGGTCCAGTAAGATCCGGAAGTACAAAATCTTGTTCTGCAGGTTTTGTGGAGTGTTTAAGAAGTTAATGTGAATTGACAACTCAATTGGTTCATGGTCTGGAGGTCTGCAAGCATCTATTCCAATATGACAGTGATGACAAACTGTGTTCTTGAGGTTCCGGTTGAAGGAGAGAATGATTTCAGTGAATAGAAGTAGTGTGGATGTTCTTGGTGATTCAGGCAAGCTTGTGGAGGTCTTTGGATTGTGTCCAGTTCATGTTCATGATCTGCATTGAAGATTGAGCTTGTAATTGAAGAATTACTTCTGGATGATGGTGTTCTTCCTAAGTCTGGCCGACCGGATGAGTTACACATCTTGCGGATGATCTTGAAGATGTTCTGTGAAGAATGGCATGTTCCTAAAGAAAGATTGAAGACTCAGATTTGTGTGGCCGATAGTGTGTTGATCCGCATGAAGTCTTTTTGTAATTAGTCATATTGTTTTTATATATTTGCTCTGTAATGTTTGCCAACTTGGATGCTTATCCCTAAGTTGATGTCTTGTATAAATAAGGAGTTGTAAAGTCATTTCAAAGGCATCTTGTGGAGACGAGAGGGTGGTAGAGAAGAGCAGAGTGAAAAGGTAAAACAGAAGTATTGAGCTTAAATGGAACTGACTCAAGCATGGTGAAGATGCTATTCTTCAGTTCAAGTATGTAATACTTATTATTCTATAGATAGTGTGTCTCCTGTAGGCAGTGGGCCTCTTGTGAGCAGTGTGCTTAGGCAGTGAGCCCTAATTGGCATGTGCCATTTTGTTCTCTCTATTCTTCTAACAGAGAATACAATCTTAGGTTAGTCACCCCGTGGTTTTTCCCTTAACTAGGTTTTCAATGTCAAAATCTTGGTATCTTAAGTGTGTTTCTACTCTTGAATTGTTGCATTATGTTTCCATGATTGATTTATTATTATGCTAAATTAAGAAAAGGTTTTAAGTGATTAATTGGAAGAAAGTTTCGGACAACTGATTCACCCCCCTTCTCAGTTGTCTGTCCTAAATCTAACAATTGGTATTAGAGCCAAGTTCCTCTAAAAGGAGCTTAACTGCTTGAGGAGATCCAGGATGTCGTCCTATAAGAAGGATAGTTCGAGGTTTGATGGAACCAATTTCACTCTTTGGAAAAGTCACATGGAATGCCACTTGTAATGTATGGGAATGCAGTATTGGATCACGGCTTCAAAGAAATATGATCCTCCATAGAATGGTCCGCGTAGCGTAGATGAAATCAGAGATGTTGAAAATAATTTGTGGACTAAAGAAGCTCTTCTAAGTGCCCTATCTGATTCAAATCTAACAAATGTTATTGATCTAAAATCTGCATATGAGATTTGGCAAAAACTGGAACTTTTGCATGAAGGAGACAAGTATGTTAAATGTGCCAAGCTACAGAGTCTGAAAGGAAAATTCAAAAACTTGAAGATGAGAGAAGATGAAAATATCACTTCATTTATGCCAAGAGTAAATGAGCTTGTTTGTGGCATTAGATGTGCTGGTGGAATCTTGGACGAAGATGAGATTGTTGGCAAAGTTCTCAGATCTCTTCCTGATTCTTACAAATATAAGGTTGCTGTTATTGAAGAATTCAGATCCTTCTCAGGTATCACCAGAGATCAATTGGTTGGTAAATTGGCTACATTTGAACTGACTGAGTTTGGAGATGCACCTCCTAAGACTGAATCTGCATTCAAACTAGTGCCTTTGTAAAAGGAAAACAAAAGTCTGATCCGGGAGAGAACTCTTCAAGGAAACTATCATGGTATGAAAAAACAAGAAAAGACCTGGAAGAGGATGAAGCAAAAGCTGCTCAACTTGAAGCCCTTATTGCAAAAAGACTGCCAAGAGGATCCGGTAAGTATGAGGGGAAATTGCCTTTTAAGTGTTTTAACTGCAATAAGATTGGTCATTTTGCTTCAAGGTGTCTAGAAAGATTTTCAAGGCCTAATCCTAACAGATCAAGGTTCCAAAAGAATTGTTACTCTGTTCATGAAGATGATGATAATGAAGGAGTGATAGATGATGAATTAGAGACAGGAAACAGATCTGAAAGTGACTAGGTGTTGATTGCCATCAAGGAAGAAGATCCAATGCCCTCTGAATCTGTCAATCATAAAATTGTAGAAAGAACTCTAGCTGCCCAAGTTGAGGAAAAGGATGATTGGGTCATTGATAGTGGATGCTCTCACCATATGACAGGTGACAAAAATAAGTTCATAGATTTGGAAATGTATGAAGGAGGAGTAGTAAAGTTTGGTGATAATTCTGTTGGTAGAATCAAAGGTAGAGAAACCATTTCTTTTGATGGAAAGAACAAACTAGTAATGTACTATATGTTGAAGGTCTGAAGCACAATCTTCTTAGTGTTAGATAGCTGGTGGACAAAGGTTATGATCTCTGATTCAAGAATGGAAAATGTAAGATCTTTGAAAGTTCTAGAACATAGATTGCATCTGGTACACAAACAAAAGGTAATATCTTCCACTTGGTTGGTACTGGTAAAAGTTGTCTATTTGTTCAAATTGATCAGAGTTGGTTGTGGCATAGGAGAATGTGTCATGTGAATTTTGATAATATCATCAAGATAAGCAACACTCAAGCTGTAAGAGATCTTCCAAGATTGGTGAAACCTACAAATAGTTTGTGCAAAGAATGTCAGTTGGGTAAACAAAGCATAATCTCATTCAAAAGCAAGGAACAATATTCTACCAGATTATTGGACTTAGTTCATACTGAACTATGTGGTCTGGCAAGAATCAAGAGTGTGCAAGGTGATAGATACTTCATGTTATTAATTGATGACCATTCCCGGATGATGTGGGTGACTTTTCTGAAAGAGAAATTAGAAGCTCTTTAGAAATTCAAAATATTCAAGGCTATGGTAGAGAATGAAACTGGGTTAAAATTAAAATGTCTGAGGTCTAATAGAGGTGGAGAATTCACATCCAGTGAGTTCATAGAATTCTGTGAGAAACATGGAATAAAAAGATAGTTGTTTGCTCCTAGGACTCCATAGCAGAATGGAGTAGTGGAGAGAAAGAACTGGACCATCTAGGAAGCATCTAGAACCATGACGATGGAAGAAAATGTTCCTCAGATCTATTGGAGAGAAGCTATAAGCACTGCAGTCTATACTCTCAATCGAGTACAAATCAGAAGCAATACCGGTAAGACTACTTATGAACTTTGGTTTGGCATCACTCCCACTGTGAGGTATTTTAGAGTCTTTGGTAGAAAATGTTACATTAAAAGAAATGAAGATCTTGGAAAATTTGATGCTAGAAGTGATGAAGGAATATTCTTGGGTTATTCTACTCAAAGCAAAGCATACCAGTGTTATAACAAGAGATTAAGGAAGATTGTTGAAAGTACAAATGTGAAGGTTGATGAAGGTATTGAAAAACCCTCAAGGTTTTATGAATATGATGAAGATGATCAAAATGATGTTTTTGTTCAAGAAGTTCAAGCTCCCTCTGAAATTCAAATTCAAACCGATTTGGTAAATCAGGAAGAAGAGATAAGTTTGAATGAACCTGTTCAAGAATCAGAAGTGCAAGAAACTCTCAAAGTTCCCAGGTATGTAAGACTAAATCACTCTGAAGATCAGATCATAGGTCATAAAAGCAAAGGTGTGTTGGTTATTTTTCCCAAATTGGCAGAGGGTTTGCCAGCTCCAATGCATAAGGTAGATTTGGCCAATAGATACGGGAGGTTGCATGAACTGCCTCCCCTTCACTTCTAGTTCTGCCGCACCAAGGGGGGTGTCCCTATTTGATAAAGATGTAACATTTACTCTCTAAATGACAGAAAGATTTAACTTTGTAATAACAGGCAAAATACTCTCATTTTAGGACCAAGGTTTAGGGGATAAATCACAAGGTTGGCAACATTCTTGGACATATCTAACTGGTTGAAGATGAGAGTATGCAGGGGACCTATTCCTACTCCTACAACTAATAGGTTGGAAAAATGGAATGGTTTGACTTGATGTTTGGAGTTACGGGACTTTCCTAGATCCTTTGAATAGATAGATTCCCAAACCAGTGCCTTATCTGGGCAGCAGAGTCAAATCTGTGAATGTAAATGTCTCCCTATAATAACATAACTTCATATCCAGAGGACTCAGGAAGAATGTTACTGCCTAACAGCAACATGTCCAAGAAAGAGTATTACCTATGATCATACTTTGCAAATCCTATGAGGCAATCTATTTTCCTTTGTATCTGATCAAAAGCCTATTTAACCACTCCTTGAGCAGACACAATAAATTAGACACACAGTATTGTTGATGACTGTTTTGATGCAATCATAACAATAAGTTAAAATTCACATGACATGAACTAAAACTATACTTGAAAGATGAGAAGGAATCATTTGGTGATTCAACTAATCCCAAGTCTACAATGGTTCGGTTGGTCAAGTTCAGTTGGTCAATGTGAAGCTGTAATGTTCAAGGGGCCTTACGTAGTTTAGGTTTATTTTGTGGTTTACTGGACTAAGAATATGCAAAGAGGTCATAGATTTCAACAAGTGTTCTGTTCATTTGCATGCAAGTGATACTGGGCTGCAAGTTTTAGAGGGTTTTCTTGGATTTTGCAGCTTTCTTCTTGATCTGTTTATGAAAACTGTCTACTTAGACTCTGTTATGCATGCTTCTTCAGATTTGAGACAATCTCCTTTAGATTTCTACGTTTTTAGCTAAATATTTCAGATGGGTTGGGAAAAGTTAGAGAGATCTAATCTACACTTCATCTAATCTATAGAAGGATCTAATTGTTTCTGTTATCCACTATGTAAATACCACAGTAATCTGATCAAATCCACAGTAAAAACCCTAAATGTAAGTTCTGAGCATTTTCACAAACATACATTTAAAATTGCAAGCTCTCAAAGAAGATATTTCAAAATACAAAGAAGGGCAGGAGAACACTCAGAAGATAGATGCAGAACTCCAGATTCTATTGTATTAGAAATGAATAGCCATACATGATTTACAATGTAAGAATGACTCTTAGTTTCATTGATCATACTACAGAGAACTTACAAGCTTTACAGATACAGTAAGACAGCCAGACATTCCACGCACATCTTACTGCAGACAAACAGGCGACCTCCTTCTTCTACTCTAAACTATGCTAACTTGCTGTGTTTTCCTAAAATCTCTGTGT
Organism: Cunninghamia lanceolata; assembly: GCA_027924645.1. Taxonomy (NCBI): domain Eukaryota; kingdom Viridiplantae; phylum Streptophyta; class Pinopsida; order Cupressales; family Cupressaceae; genus Cunninghamia; species Cunninghamia lanceolata. Next base: position 15,319,643 of record BSBN01000803.1, read on the forward strand.
GCAGCCCCTGTTGTAAAGTATTACAGTGTAGAGAGGCACAATATAAAGACATTTTGATTGTCCTCACTACAGCAAAAACCTAACTGAACCCCTGGTTCAAACCTCTAGTTACAGCAATAAATGCAGGTGAACCAGTTCTCAAAAAATATCTCTGAGCAGTGGTCAAATCTGGGTGAAATATTGCCCCTTCTGAGAAGTTCCAGTAGCTGGGTAATAACTTCTGTTTGTCTTTTGTGATAATACCTTCAGCTGCGACCTTCTTCTTTACTTGAATGGCCTTGACCCTTTGCATTTCATCTCTATCTTCTTGCTCCTGAGATCTGATCTTCTGCCTCCATGAGGTCACTGCATTGACTTTCCAGCTGCTTCCTCAACTGCAAGCCTGCAAGACAAGACAAGCAATAAGTTTCACATTTATCACAAAAACAGCATGAAAATAGAATAAGCGCTTAAATACAGGTGACTGCGCAAGATTGAGGAGATCGGATCCAGAAAACTCCAAAAAACGCGTCCAAAATGCGCCCAAGCTGCTCAAAATTGATTAGGTCAACCATCGCTGACTGAAAAAATGCCAGAGGTGCCAAAAAAAAACACTTTAAAACTCCACCGCTTCATTTCCCACCCATCGGCATGTATACTTCTGTCGGTGCATCAAAAAACAGGTTAGTCGATATACCTCATCATCATGATTTTCTGGAAATATGATGCTCTCGCTTCTGAAGGTCCAGATGATGTCGTCATGATATTCGGGTTCTGCATACTGGAGAAAAGAACAACATCATCATCATCTTCATGTTTGAAGAAGGATAGGAGGATATGAATATGGTCATGCTGCCGAGGAAAGGAAGATGATGGTGACGTCATCATGATATTCGGGCTTCATTGAAATGCTAAGGATGACGTCATCGTCATATCCGGTTAAGATCAGGGGGATAATTGCAACATCGGGTTACCTGAGGAGCATGATCAGGATGATGAAGTGAATATGATCCTCTTGCGGCCAAGGTAACCCTCTCGAAAGATCAGTATGATGTGAAGTCGTCATCATCATATTTCGGCAAACGGATCGTGCTTGAAAAAATATCCTGTTTGAAGGAAAAAAAAGATGATGATGATGATCATCAGGATATTTGCCTCTGTCGAACATAGAATAAGACATCATCATCATAATTCGCGAACCAGATCGGGTTTTGGAAAATATCCTGTTGAAAGAAAAAATGATGATGCTGATCATCAGGATATTTACTTCTTCGTTTATCAGGTCGGGATGACGTCATCATGATATTCGGAGCCTTCGTTAAACTTGAACATGACGTCATCATGATATTTGCCAACCGGATCATGTTTGAGAAAAATCCTGCCGAAGGGAAAATGTGATGATGATGATCATCAGGATAAAAATATGATGATGATGATCATCAGGATGTTCTCAAAAGGTTGCATTTTCGGCAGGAGGACTTTGCGAAATATCAGGCGAACAAACAAGATCATGATGATGTTGACGATAGGACAGGATAAAAAATATATGATGATGATCCTCCTTATCGAATTATCCAGGTGACGTCATCATCATAATTTGTTTTCGGAGCACAAGGATAAGTTGGTCATCATGATATTTGCGCTAGGGTGATATTACCAAATATGATGATGCTGTTGAGAAATGTAATATCGGCTTCTTCTTAATAGATAGGGTGATCATCATGATATTATGCTAACCGGAGATCAGGAGGATATGAAGATGATGATCCTCTTTCTCGAATTATCATGATGATGATTCCAGCACTTGGCGAAATTCAGCAAATGATCCTCGTGAAAGATCAGGGTGATATGAAGTCGTCATCATCATAATTCGAACTTCAGCAAATATCATGATGATGACCTTGCGATAGGTTTTGAATGTGTGCATGCAAATATGCCGATGATGAATTTGTTAAGTCAGGGTGATCCTAGACCATCAGCATGATATTTTAAGATCAGGCGATGCAAGGATATCATGATGATGCTCGCGATACAAAAGACCATTTCGACGGGGTAACTTACCTTGACTGAAAGTGGATGTCATCATGATATTTCGAACCTCAGGATATTATCGCGGGGGTGCGTTTAAAATATGATGATGATGATCATCATCATGCAACCAAAACTGAGTTTATAATATATGACGCTCCTAAGAAAATCATGATGCTGCTGATGCGCCCAAGGCCTTCTGACGGGTAAAAAGCACTACCACCTAAGATTGACGTCCGGATGTTGCGACTGCATGATTTTTAGCGGGTGATAGACCAAGATCATGATGATCCTGTCAACATGACTTAGGATATAAAAATATGATGATCCTCCTGCGAATATCAGGTTTGACCAAGACTTTGACCGTGCATAACTTTCACATATGGAAGAATTTTCAAGTGAAGTAAAAGGCAAACCTGCATGGAATTTCGAGCTCTTTCTAACTATGAGGTCACAGAAACAAAATATGAACTTTGACAAACTGACCTCATGATGATGACCTACCTTATCATATATCATGATGATGATGCACCTGACCCTCATTTTTACCAGACCGCCAGGAAGCAGAAAAAACACAAGCAGAAGCAAAAAAAAGCAAGACATCAGCAGGGGTCCCCATTTTGCTAAGGAGCATAATGGGGCGTGTTGTGAACATCACAACAAGTATGCATATACTAAAAAACTTGGAAGCCCTTGACAACCTTGTTTGAAAGGAAAACAAATGACATATAGGAGACAATCACAAACAACACACACACCAAGTGTTTTTCATTTAAAATAAATTTGCATAGAAAGTCATCATATAGGAAATTATCATCTACAAAACAAGAAAAACTGATACACCAGACCAAGGACCAAGTCTGTAACAAAAAATGCCTTTCAAAATGTGAACACCTTGTGTTCAGAGTCAGAGCAAAAAGCCCAAAAACATCCAACCCCTGTAGAATGGCCATGGATTCCTTTTTCAAGGAGCACACAAGCTTCCAGCCATCTACACACTGAAAGATCTCATAAATGCAAGGATTATCTCTTTCAGATTTTTGATGAAACAATCCAATCTTTCATCAATTCGAGTCACTGAAGCAGTCAAATCTTCCATAAAAGCCAGCGGCGCAAGCAATCTGGACCTCGAGCGCACAAGAAGACATGATGCTTCTCATTACTATGTAGTAGGTTCGCTGAAAGTGGAGAGAGCGCGCAAAAAGGGTGCCAATCAGACAGTCATTTCATTGTTCAAATTCAGCCACAGGATCAGGCCCCAGACATGCAAAATCGATGGTCCAAACCTGCCCGTCCACTTTAAAAAATCCACATTGGCACCTGAACAGTCCATAACCAGTGAAAATGCACCACGTAGGTGGCCTCCACCTATCGCTGACCTTTCACATTTGCGGGATCTACTATCCCACATTCGTCCTGCAGGGACCCTCAGATGGCTTTATATCCCAGGCCGCTAGTAAACATATTGTCACGCATTTTACCTTGCACGATCCGCGATCTAACCGCTAACCAGCTCATCGTCGTAACTCCTACCGACGCCAAGACTCCATCGGCATGACCCACACCGTCGGAGCAACTGAAAATCCTCCTGCCGACTGCATCAATCACGCCGATGCCTACACCCTTTGCTCGGTCTTCGACCAGACCCAAACCATCGGCGCACTCAAAAAATCTTCCACCAATATGCCTTGTCTCACCAACGAAGCCTCCACATTGCCTCGTCGGCCAGACCCAAACCATGGGAACCACATACCGACGCTGCACCGATGGAAGGGATACTACCAATACGCCAACCTCCATCGAAGAGACACACACCATCAGAGGGACATCATAAAACCAAGCCGACAGTGACCAGTTACACTGATCACACTGATGACCATCTTATCGGTAAGACCTGCATCATTGGTACACTCCCTGCTCGTCTTCCTGATATACCTCATCACGCCGATACCGTCAACGAACCATACTCCGTCGGCCAGACCTCTCACATCGGTGAAACCCTTGCCTACTAACCCGATAAGCAATGTCACTCTGATGCAACCTCCATCGGGGTGACCCCATCCCATCGGCAGATTCGAAAACACCTTCGCCGATAACACTACTCTTGCCGATGACCACCTTGTATAACCCTCATCGGCCTATCGGAGAGACATGTAAGATAGCTGTCGATGGATAAAGTCTTGGCGATGGAATGAACATAACACCATGAAAAACGTGGTCGCTAAGACAAAGGTGAACTCACACCGATGGTCAAGGAAGTTTTTTTGATTTTTTAGGAAGGTGCTTGCATATACATATTTAAGCACCAACACAGGCTCTGTCTGGGGACGCATGCCTCCTGCAGGCATGATGAGGACCGCAAAATCTTTGGTTTCGTAGATTGGGCCATATCCATTGGGCAACAGAGTCGAACATTGCATCAACCTGCACAGAAATTATATTTTCAAACATTATTTTGGTGGCCCTGGGCAGCCAAAAAGGAAGAACCATGACTTTATCCTGTCAAATGCCTGATTCCAAACTGAATAATCCCAACCACAGCTGAAAACATTAAAACAATCTACCCATATGCTGATCTGATCAATTACATGCTTCACCATTTTTATGAATTTGCCATTTTCACTGTAACCTCTGTCACTCTGCATTTCAAAATCAAATATGCAGCCATGCATACTATAAAATCCTTCAGCATTAAGTAACATATGTTGCAAGTATGAGGTAAACCAGTGTTGTCATTGATGTCAAGATACTCATATTGATTTGACAAGAAGGATTCAATGAGCAGTGTGCTGAGGATATTGAGAAAATTAGCCTCAGTCAGGAACAGTAAAGAACAGTGATGAGAAGAAGGCAAATGTACTGTATAGGATGCGAACCGGAGGATGCGGATTAAAGGGTTTGTAGATATGAGTCTTGAGATGCTTCAGTTAAGATTTCAGAGGTCCGTATGAAGATCTGAAGGAGTTGTGGCTGTCGGTGTAGAACCGGTTCCGGCAAGTATTCAGAGGTGACAGAGGATCACAAAAAGGTCCGGTGAGGTCCGAAACTGTATAATCCTAATCTGCGGATTGGAAGGAGTCTTTGGAATGTCCTTGTGATGTGCCATCTCGAGTTGTGTATAATTTGGAGGTCCGGAAGTACCTCCTGCATTATGACAGTGGGGACAGTCTGTGTTCTTGAAGTTCCAGATGAGGAAGACAAGAGATTCCAGTAAGTAGAGGAAGTGCGGATGTATCCGGTCATTCAGGTAGGCTTGTGAAGGTTCTTGGATCATGTTGAGGTTGTGTTGTTGGTCCGCATTGATAGTAGAGTCCAGAATTGAAGTTATTCTTCCGGATGAAGTTCTTGCTCTGTTTAGCCGACCGGATGAGTTGTTCATCCTGCGAATGTTCTTGTGGTGGCCGACCGGATGTGTTATTCATCTTGCGGATACTCTTATGGTTGTTTGCCGACTTAGATGTTTGTTCCTAAGTCGATGTCTTGTATAAATAACGGTTTGTGAGTTCATTTCGAAGTGTGGATTGTGTGGATGAGTGTGGCATAGCGAAGAGAAGTGCGAAAGGCAGAGCAGAGGTTTTTGGGCTTAAATGGAACTGATCCGGACATGGTAGAGATGTCATTCTCTAGTTCAAGATTGTGATTCTTATCACTTTGTAGATAGTGTGTCTCCTTGTAGGCAGTGGGCCTCTTTGTGAGCAGTGTGCTCGGGCAGTGAGCCCTAATTGGCAAGTGCCATTCTTTTTCTTATTCTTCTAACAGAGAATAATCCTTGGGTTAATCACCCCGTGGTTTTTCCCTTAACCGAGTTTTCCACGTCAAAATCTTGGTGTTCAATGTGTTGATGTTTATCTGCTCTTGTGTTTATGTATTATGCTTTCATGGATGATTAATTGATATGCTGTTAACTAACAACGAAGAATCAAGAGTTTGAAAGAACAAGAAGTTTTATACAACTGATTCACCCCCCCTCTCAGTTGTATGCCTTAAATCCAACAATTGGTATCAGAGCTAAGTTCCTCTGAAAGGAGCTTAACCACTTGAGGAGATCCAGGATGTCATCATACAAGAAGGATAGTCTGAAGTTCGATGGAACCAACTTCACTCTCTGGAAAGGTCGCATGAAGTGTCACTTGGAATGTATGGGAAAAGCATACTTGGCTATGGTCTCAAAACCATATGTACCTCCACAAGGTGGTCCGACAACTCTGAATGAAATCATAGAAGTGGAAAACAATCTGCGGACCAAGGAAGCTCTTCTAAGCACATTGAATGACTCAGATCTCTCAAATGTTATTGACCTACCAACTGCATATGAGATCCTGACTAAACTGGAACTTCTGTATGAAGGAGATGAGTTTGTCAAAAGTGCAAGGTTGCAAAGTCTGAAAGGGAAATTTGAAAGATTGAAGATGAGAGATGATGAAAACATCACTACCTTTATGCCAAGAGTGAATGAGCTGGTATGTGGAATTAGAAATGCTGGTGGAACTCTAGATGAAAATGAGATTGTCTGCAAAATCCTAAGATCCCTTCCTGCTGCCTACAAAATCAAGGTTGCTGCCATTGATGAATTCAGAGCCCACACAACTGTCACAAGAGAACAACTGGCTGGCAAACTAGCTGCATTTGAAATGACCGAGTTTGGAGATGATCCTCCCAAGACTGAATCTGCTTTCAAATCCAGTGCCTATGTGAAAGGCAAATAGAGATTTGATCCAGGAGAAAACACATCAAGGAAGATGTCATGGTATGATCAAGCAAGAAGAGACATGGAAGAAGAAGAAGCAGAAACAGCTCAACTTGAAGCCCTCATTGCAAAGAGACTACCAAGAGGATCCGGTAAGTATGAAGGAAAACTACCCTTTAAGTGTTTCAACTGCAATAAGATTGGTCATTTTGCTTCAAGATGTCCGGAAAGATCTGCAAGGTCTAATACTAACAGACAAAGGTTTCAAAAGAATTGCTATTATGTTCATGAAGAAGATGACAATAAAGGAGTAACAGATGATGAATCAGAACTAGGAAGCAAATCCAGAAATGAGTGGGTGTTTATTGCCATCAAGGAAGAAGATTCAATACTCTCTGAATCTGTCAATCACAAAGTTGTTGAAAAAGCTTTGGCTGCTCAAGTGGAAGAAAAGGATGATTGGGTCATTGACAGTGGATGTTCTCACCATATGACTGGTGACAAGAATAAGTTCTTGAATTTGGAAAGGTATGAAGGAGGAATGGTAAAGTTTGGTGACAATTCTGCTGGCAGAATCAGAGGCAGGGGAACTATTTCCTTTGATGGAAAGAGCAAAACAGGTAATGTACTATATGTTGAAGGATTGAAGCACAATCTTCTCAGTGTTGGTCAGTTAGTAGACAAAGGCTATGATCTTCGGTTTAAGAATGGAAAATGCAGAATCTTTACAAGCTCCGGAACTGAAATTGCATCCGGTGCTCAAACAAAAGGTAATATCTTTCATCTGGTTGGTTCAAACAAAAGTTGTCTGTTTGCTCAAGTTGATCAGAGTTGGTTATGGCATAGAAGAATGTGTCATGTGAATTTTGATAACATCATCAAGATAAGCAATATTCAGGCTGTAAGAGACCTTCCAAAATTGGTGAAACCTACAAATAGTTTGTGCAAAGAATGTCAGCTAGGTAAACAGAGCAGAGTCTCTTTCAAAAGCAAAGATCAGTCCTCTACCGGATTGTTGGAATTAGTACATACTGATCTCTGTGGTCCGACAAGAATCAAGAGTCTGCAAGGTGATAGATATTTCATGTTGTTAATTGATGACCATTCCCGGATGATGTGGGTTACCTTCCTAAAAGAGAAATCAGAAGCCCTTGAAAAGTTCAAAATCTTCAAAGCTATGGTAGAGAATCAAACCGGATTGAAACTTAAATGTCTAAGGTCTGATAGAGGTGGTGAATTTACATCTGGTGAGTTGATTGACTTCTGTGAGAAGCAAGGTATAAGAAGACAGTTGTCTACTCCTAGGACTCCACAGCAGAATGGAGTAGTTGAGAGAAAGAACCGGACCATCCAGGAAGCTGCCAGGACAATGATGTTGGAAGCAAATGTTCCCCAGATGTTCTGGAAAGAAGCTATCAGCACTGCAGTCTACACTCTAAATCGAGTTCAAATCAGAAACAATACTGGTAAGACCCCCTACGAACTCTGGTTTGGCATCACTCCTACTGTGAAATATTTCAGAGTATTTGGTAGCAAGTGTTATATCAAAAGAGATGAAGATCTAGGAAAGTTTGATGCTAGAAGTGATGAAGGAATTTTCTTGGGTTACTCCACTCAAAGCAAAGCATACCGGTGTTACAATAAGAGACTGAGGAAGATGATAGAAAGCACTAATGTGAAAGTTGATGAAGGAATTGAGAAGCCCTCAAGATTTCATGAATTTGATGAAGATGACCAAGACAGTGTTCAGATTCAAGGAACTCAATCCTCTCCGGTAAGACAGAGTCAGCCTGATCCGGTAAATCAAGAAGAAGAGATAGGTTTGAATGAGCTTGATCAAGAAGCAGCAGTGCAGGATACTCCCAAAATTCCAAGGTATGTAACACTAAACCACTCTGAAGATCAGATCATAGGCGACAGAAGCAAAGGTGTGCAAACTAGAAGGAATGTTGCTCAAAATCAGGATGAATGTTGTCTGATTTCAAAGATTGAACCTAAAACAATAAATGAGGCTCGCAATGATGAAAATTGGACCAAAGCAATGGAAGATGAATTAATGCAAATTGAGAAAAATCACACTTGGGATCTTGTTCCTAGACCTAGAGACAGGAATGTGATTGGAACCAAATGGGTCTTCCGGAACAAACTAAATGAAGCTGGTGAAGTTATCAGAAACAAAGCTAGATTGGTCTGCAAAGGCTACTCTCAAATAGAAGGAATTGATTTTGAAGAGACCTTTGCTCCGGTGGCAAGAATTGAAGCAGTCAGATTATTTCTTGCATTTGCTGCCTTCAAAGACTTCAAGGTATATCAGATGGATGTCAAGTCTGCTTTCCTAAATGGTGATCTGGAAGAAGAAGTTTACATTGAACAACCGGATGGATTTCAATTGTCTGATAATGATGATATGGTCTACAAGTTGAAGAAAGCATGGTATGGACTAAAGCAAGCCCCAATAGCATGGTATGAAAGGTTGGATAAGCATCTTGTACAGATTGGATTCAACAAAGGTACTACTGACAGTAACTTATATTTCAAAATTGTTCATGAAAACATTTTGATTGTTGAAGTGTTTGTGGATGATATCATTTTTGGAGGAGGAGATAGTATGTGCAAAACTTTTGCAAATCAGATGAAAAGTGAGTTTGAAATGTCTATGCTTGGTGAAATGAATTTCTTCTTGGGTCTGCAAATTACTCAAACAAAGAAAGGAATCTTCATTTCTCAGACCAAATATGTGAAAGAATTGTTGAGGAAATTTTGTATGGAAGATGCAAAGCCAATGAACACTCCCATGGCAACCGGATGTAAGTTGAGCAAAGATGATGACTCCCCAAAGGCAGATCAGACAAAGTATAGATCAATGATTGGTGGATTGTTGTATCTCACTCAGACTAGACCAGATATAATGCAGGCTGTTGGTCTTGTGGCAAGATTCCAGGTTGATCCTAGAGAATCTCATGTTATGGCAATCAAAAGAATTTTTAGGTACCTAAAAGGAACAGTTGAGTATGGTCTATGGTACCCTAGAGATCCGGATTTCTCTCTTCATGCTTACACAGATGCAGATTGGGCAGGAGATGTGGATGACCGGAAAAGCACTAGTGGTGGAGCATTCTTTTTGGGGAAGAGATTGGTTTCTTGGCTAAGCAAGAAACAAGATGCAATATCTCTGTCTACAACTGAAGCAGAATACATTGCAGCAGCAGGTAGTTGCACTCAAATCTTATGGATGAAGTAGATGCTAAGAGACATTAAAGTTGAATATGAGGAGCCTATCACAATTTTCTGTGATAATTCAAGTGCAATTAATATTTCTAAGAATCCGGTATTGCATTCCAAGACTAAGCACATATCTATCAAGTTTCAATTTTTGAGAGAACAAGTGAACAAGGAAGAAGTCAGATTGGAGTATGTTCCCTCAAAGGATCAGATTGCAGATATCTTTACTAAACCTCTTCCCAAGGACTCTTTTGAATATATCTGGGAGAAGTTAGGGGTCATGGCCCCTCTGGTGATGAACTAGGATGCACTGATGTGCATCAGTCCGGTGGATATCACAGTCATATCTTGTGATCCGGATTGATGATGGGGAGCTGCAACTAAGGCGGAGCAGCTAGTATGATTCTGATGTATTAGAATTGCAAGTATGAGCCCTTTGCCATTGATGTCAAAGGGGGAGAGAAGACATGTGAAAAACAAGTAGCTGATGATCAAAAGGGGAGCAGTAAATGAGGAGAAGACATGTTGCTGATAGGGGGAGAAGTGACAGAAAGGAGAAGTTTCTTGTCTTGATGGTTTTTCACATCATATGTTGCCATCAATGACAAAGGGGGAGATTGTTGCAAGTATGAGGTAAACCAGTGTTGTCATTGATGTCAACATACTCATATTGCTTTGACAAGAAGGATTCAATGAGCAGTGTGCTAAGGATATTGAGAAAATTAGCCTCAGTCAGGAACAGTAAAGAACAGTGATGAGAAGAAGACAAATGTACTGTATAGGATGTGAACCGAAGGATGCGGATTAAAGGGTTTGTAGATATGAGTCTTGAGATGCTTCAGTTAAGATTTCAGAGGTCCACATGAAGATCTGAAGGAGTTGTGGCTGTCGGTGTAGAACCGGTTCCGGCAAGTATTCAGAGGTGACAGAGGATCACAAAAAGGTCCGGTGAGGTCCGGAACTGTATAATCCTAATCTGCGGATTGGAAGGAGTCTTTGGAATGTCCTTGTGATGTGCCATCTCAAGTTGTGTATAATTTGGAGGTCCGGAAGTACCTCCTGCATTATGACAGTGGGGACAGTCTGTGTTCTTGAAGTTTCGGATGAGGAAGACAAGAGATTCCAGTAAGTAGAGGAAGTGCGGATGTATCTGGTCATTCAGGCAGGCTTGTGAAGGTTCTTGGATCATGTTGAGGTTGTGTTGTTGGTCCGCATTGATAGTAGAGCCCAGAATTGAAGTTATTCTTCCGGATGAAGTTCTTGCTCTGTTTAGCCGACCGGATGAGTTGTTCATCCTGCGAATGTTCTTGTGGTGGCCGACCGGATGTGTTATTCATCTTGCGGATACTCTTATGGTTGTTTGCCGACTTAGATGTTTGTTCCTAAGTCGATGTCTTGTATAAATAACGGTTTGTGAGTTCATTTCGAAGTGTGGATTGTGTGGATGAGTGTGGCATAGCGAAGAGAAGTGCGAAAGGCAGAGCAGAGGTTTTTGGGCTTAAATGGAACTGATCCGGACATGGTAGAGATGTCATTCTCCAGTTCAAGATTGTGATTCTTATCACTTTGTAGACAGTGTGTCTCCTTGTAGGCAGTGGGCCTCTTTGTGAGCAGTGTGCTCGGGCAGTGAGCCCTAATTGGCAAGTGCCATTCTTTTTCTTATTCTTCTAACAGAGAATAATCCTTGGGTTAATCACCTCGTGGTTTTTCCCTTAACCGGGTTTTCCACGTCAAAATCTTGGTGTTCAATGTGTTGATGTTTATCTGCTCTTGTGTTTATGTATTATGCTTTCATGGATGATTAATTGATATGCTGTTAACTAACAACGAAGAATCAAGAGTTTGAAAGAACAAGAAGTTTTATACAACTGATTCACCCCCCCTCTCAGTTGTATGCCTTAAATCCAACAACATATACATGTTATACCCTTCAGATGGTATGCCCTCATATTGCATTTGGCAATACTCATTACTTACCTAGCTGTTGCACGTTACCAAACACTCATCCAGCTGATCCAAAAACTGAAAACACACAGAATATATGAGACCCTCATCATCATTTATATCACTCATGGATAATGATAACAAAACCTGATCCACATAGCCATAATTACACATGTCTGAACCAACTGATGATGAACATCTATCATCCACAGTTTGCAAACCAGTATCATCATCTTCAAACAGAGGGTTATTTCTGCACCAATGTGGGTCATGACTCACAACATCAAAGTCATCTGTAGGCTCATCATAAAGGGGATTCACACTCATTACAAAAGTCTCTATTTCCTCTTCATGACAATCTAATTCCTTGTTATCATTAAATCCATAGTCATAAGAAGAACAAACCTAATCCATGAACTGGTCATGAATATTATCACTATCATCTGACTGCCCCACATATAAGATTTCTGCTGCTTCAATACACTCTAAAGTTGAACAATCTGCATCATTTTCCAGCCCTCCAATGCTTCCTGATGAAACTGATATTGATTCTTGATCCATATGATCACAACTTTGCACAACTGGATCATTTAAACATGAATGCTCTTTGTTTAGGACTGGCATGCAAATATTACTTGGGAAATTATTGTTGTCAACTTCATTTGCTGGGCAAAATAGGACATCCTTCTCTATAACAGAAACATCATCAACTTGGAATGATGCAAAAAATGAGACAGCAGGGGTGTGAGTGCTCTGACATTCATCTCCAACATTTAAACTATATCCCCTATCAACATTGGTGGCCTTAGGGTAGCAAAAATTTTCAGAGAAATACCCTTTTTGAATCCCATATCTCTAATTATTCTCAATGTCAATTGCAAACTAATGTGCCTGATGCAATGTGGTGGGCTCCTTGTCCCTCAATCTATAGCTCATTTCCTATCAAATTCTCCCAAAATAGACAACTAGGCACAGTGCATCATTAGGTCTCATGCATTCTGGAATTCTATTCAATGCCCTCATAAACCTGAGGTTAAAGGCTAGAATCAACTCATCCTCTTCAATATGGATATACATAGAATCACTAATAACTGCATAATCAGAAATTCTTTCACCATATTGATCTAGAAATGCAGATTGAAAATCATGCCAAGAGCTGACAGAGCAAGCTGGAAGATAGGAGAACCAGTCCCTTGCATCATCATCTAGAGATTGAACAAATAATCTCATAACTACATCTTCATGGTCAATCTCAAAATCATCTATAACATTTATAAACTGCTGCAAGTGTTTCTCAGCTGATTCATCCTTTGCACCATTAAATTTGGGCAAATATTTTTTGATTTTAGATGGAAAAGCATTTGGATAGCCACAGATGCCATCAAAATTTATGGGCTTATATCTATCAATGCTGAAACTTTTTCTATTACATGGTTGGGACTGATTATTATACATCACTGCATTTGACACCTCAAAAGGGTGCATGGGTTGACAATACATCTTTATGTTCTTACAACCCTTTTCTTTTCAACTCAGATTTTCAGTCAACAATGACCTTAGGCCTTACAAATTTAGACTGTTGTTTAGCTTTCCTAAAGTCCTCCAAATGAGTCTTTCAAACAATATTGCATACTCTTTGGAAATGCAAACTAGGTCCTCAAAAAAGTACACAATCTTTCACTAACATTTCCCTTTTAACCAGTGCTGTTTCACCACATAGGGAATCTTTTAAAACTTATGAAAATACCTAGATATGTTGCAGCAACTGCAAATTCTTCTCTAACTGATTTTGTTCTTTTATCAGGTTCTTTGATGCAGAGTCGCCACCTCCTTGAATAGGAATAAGCTTCAAACAGGCTGAAGCTAAAAATTGATTTATTTCTTTCTGGGTCATCCACCAACAAAGCCACATTTATAACTTTCTTGTTTGCTGCAACAAAGCATTTCTAGGTCTAATTCTTCAATCCTTTAGACTCAGACTTTCATGGATATGACATTGATCTCCCTAGCAGACCCGCCAAAATCTGTTGGTTATTTTTCCCAAATCGGCAGAGGGTTTGCCAGCTCCAATGCACAAGGCAGATTTGGCCAACAGATACAGAAGGTTGCATGAGCTACCTCCCCTTCACTTCTGGTTCTGCCACACCAAGGGGGTGTCCCTATTTGATAAAGATGTAATATTTACTCTCTAAATGACATAAAGATTTAACTTTGTAATAACAGGCAAAATACTCTCATTTTAAGACCAAGGTTTGGGGGATAAATCACAAGGTTGGCAACATTCTTGGGCATATCTAACTGGTTGAAGATGAGAGTATGTAGGGGACCTATTCCTACTCCTACAACTAACAGGTTGGAAAAATGGAATGGTTTGACTTGATGTTTGGAGTTATGGGACTTTCCTAGACCCTTTGAACAGACAGATTTCCAAACCAGTGCCTTATCTGGGCAGCAGAGTCAAATCTGTGAATGTAAATGTCTCCCTATGATAACATAACTTCATATCCAGAGGACTTAGGAAGAATGTTACTGCCTAACAGCAACATGTCCAAGAAAGAGTATTACCTATGATCATACTTTGCAAATCCAATGAGGCAATCTATTTTCCTTTGTATATGATCAAAAGCCTATTTAACCACTCCTTGAGCAGACGCAATAAATCAGACACACAGTATGCATATACTGAAAAACTTGGAAGCCCTTGACAACCTTGTTTGAAAGGAAAACAAATGACATATAGGAGACAATCACAAACAACACACACACCAAGTGTTTTTCATTTAAAATCAATCTGCATAGAAAGTCATCATACAGGAAATTATCATCTACAAAACAAGAAAAACTGATACACCAGACCAAGGACCGAGTCTGTAACAAAAAAATGCCTTTCAAAATGTGAACACCTTGTGTTCAGAGTTAGAGCAAAAAGCCCAAAAACATCCAACCCCTGTAGAATGGCCATGGATTCCTTTTTCAAGGAGCACACAAGCTTTCGACCATCTACACACTGACAGACCTCATAAATGTAAGGATTATCTCTTTCAAATTTTTGATGAAACAATCCAATCCTTCATCAATTTGAGTTGCTGAAGCAGTCAAATCTTCCATAAAAGCCAGCGGCGCAAGCAATCTGGACATCGAGCACACAAGCAGACATGACGCTTCTCATTACCGTGTAGTAGGTTCACTGAATGTGGAGAGAGTGCGCAAAAAGGGCGCCAATCAGATAGTCATTTCATCGTTCAAATTCAGCCACAGGATCAGGGCCCAGACATGCAAAATCGACGGTCCAAACTTGCCCGTCCACTTTAAAAAATCCACATTGGCACTCGAACAGTCCATCACCAGTGAAAATGCACCACGTAGGCGGCCTCCACCTATCACTAACCTTTCACATTTACGGGATCTATTATCCCACATTCATCCTGCAGGGACCCTCAGATGGCTTTATACTAGGCCGCTAGTAAACATACTATCGCGCATTTTACCTTGTGCAACCCACGATCTAACCGCTAACCAACCCATCGCTGTAACTCCTGCCAACGCCAAGACTCCATCGCCATGACCCACACCGTCGGAGCAACCGAAAATCCGCCCACCGACCACATCGATCACCCCGATGCCTACACCCTTTGCTCGATCTTCGGCCAGACCCAAACCATCGACGCACTCAAAAAATCTTCCACCGATATGCCTTGTCTCACTGATGAAGCCTCCACATTGCCTCGTCGGCTAGACCCAAACCATGGGAACCACATACCGACACTGCATCGATGGAAGGGATCCTGCCAATACGCCAACCTCGATCGGAGAGACACACACCATCAGAGGGACATCATAAAACCAAGCCGATAGTGACCAGTTACACCGATCACATTGATGACCATCTTAGCGGTAAGACCTGCATCATCGACACACTCCCTGCTCGTCTTCTCAATATACCTCATCACGCTGATATCGTCAACAAACCATACTCCGTTGGCCAGACCTCTCACATCGGCAAAACCCTCGCCTGCTAACCCGATAAGCAATGTCACTCTGATGCAACCTCCATCGGGGTGACCCCATCCCATCGGTGGATCCGAAAACACCTTCGCCGATAACACTACTCTTGCTGATGACCACCTTGTATAACCCTCATCGGTCTGTCAGAGAGACATGCAAGATAGCTTCCGATGGATAAAGTCTTGGCGATGGAATGAACATACCACCGTGAAAAACGTGGTCGCCAAGACAAAGGTGAACTCACACCGATGGTCATGGAAGTTTTTTTGATTTTTTAGGAAGGTGCTTGCATATACATATTTAAGCACCAACAAGGTGTACAAACAAGAAGAAGGATTGCTCAAGATTCAGAAGAGTATTGTCTCATTTCAAAGATTGAACCTAAGACAATGAATGAAGCTTGCAATGATGAAAACTGGACCAAAGCAATGGAGGAAGAACTGATGCAAATTGAGAAAAATCACACATGGGATCTTGTTCCCAGAGCTAAAAACAAGAATTTGATTGGAACCAAATGGGTCTTCTGGAATAAACTGAATGAAGATGGTGAAGTAGTTAGAAACAAAGCCAGATTGGTCTGCAAGGGTTACTCCCAATTAGAAGGAGTTGATTTTGAAGAAACTTTTGCTCTGGTGGCAAGAATTGAAGCTGTTAGACTATTTCTTGCTTTTTCTACCTTCAAGGATTTCAAAGTATATCAGATGGATGTCAAGTCTGCCTTCCTGAATGGTGACTTGGAAGAAGAAGTTTACATTGAGCAACCAGATGGATTTCAATTGTCTGATCATGGTGATATGGTCTACAAGTTGAAGAAAGCACTGTATGGACTCAAGTAAGCCCCAAGAGCCTGGTATGAACGATTGGATAAGCATCTTTTAAAGATTGGTTTCAACAAAGGTACTGCTGACAGTAATTTGTATTTCAAAATTGATCATGAAAATATCTTGATTGTTGAAGTGTTTGTTGATGATATCATTTTTAGAGGAAGAGATAGTATGTGCAAAACCTTTGCAAATCAAATGAAAAATGAATTTGAGATGTCCATATTTGGGGAAATAAATTTCTTCTTGGGTCTACAAATCACTCAAACAAAAAAAGGAATCTTCATTTCTCAGACCAAATATGTGAAAGAATTGTTGAAGAAATTTGGGATGGAAGACTCAAAACCAATGAATACTCCCATGGCAACCGGATGTAAATTAAGCAAAGATGACGACTCTCCTAAGGTTGATAAGAAAATGTACAGGTCAATGATTGGAGGACTATTGTATCTCACTCAAACCAAACCTGACATTATGAATGTCGTTGGTCTTGTTGCTAGATTCCAAGCTAATCCTAGAGAATCTCATGTCATGGCAATCGAGAGGATTTTTAGATATCTAAAAGGGACAGTTGAGTATGGATTGTGGTATCCCAGAGATCATGATTTTTCTCTTCATGCATATACAGATGCAGATTGGGCAGGAGATGTGGACGACTAGAAGAGTATCGGTGGTGGAGCATTCTTTTTAGGGAGGAGATTGGTTTCTTGGCTGAGCAAGAAATAAGAGGCAATATCTCTGTCCACTGCAGAAGCAGAATATATTGTAGCAGCAGGTAGTTGCACTCAAGTATTGTGGATGAAGCAAATGCTAAGAGATATTAGAGTGGAGTATGAAGAACCTATCACAATCTTCTGTGATAATTCAAGTGCAATTAACATATCAAAAAATCTGGTGTTGCACTCAAAGACCAAACATATGTCCATCAAGTTTCACTTTTTGAGAGAGCCAGTGAACAAGAATGAAGTTAGATTAGAGTTTGTGCCTTCCAAGGATCAGATTGCAGATATTTTTACTAAACCTCTACCTATGTACTCTTTTGAGTATCTCATGGAGAAGTCAGGGGTTGTTACCCTTCCGGTTCTAAATTAAGGTGCACTGATGTGCATCAATCCGGTGGTTCTCATAGTCATATCTTGTGATCTGGATTGATGATGGGAAGTTGCTACTCAGGGGGAGCAGCTGGTATAATTTTGAAGTGATGCAAGTATGGGTCCTTTGCCATTGATGTCAAAGGGGGAGAGAAGGCATGTGAAAAACAAGTAGTTGCTGATCAAAGGGGGAGCAGTAAAGGAAGAAAAAAACATGTGAATGGTTGTTGTTGATAGGGGGAGTTATGTCAATAAGGAGAAGTTCTTGTCTTGATGGTTAAAATAGTTTTTCACATCATATGTTTCCATCAATGACAAAGGGGGAGATTGTTACAAGTATGGGACTAACCGGTATTGTTATTGATGTCAACATACTCCTGTTACATTAATGATAAGGATTGGATGAGCTATGTACTGAGGATATTGAAAAAATTAGTCCTAATCAGGAATAGAGAGGAACAATGGAGACAGTGAGGTAAAGATCCCAGCCAAGATGAAGATCAAAGGATGTGCTTCAAAGGGTTTGAAGATATGTGTCTTAAGATGATCCTGTAAAGATTTCAAAGGTCTGCATGAAGATCTAAAGAAGTTATGGCCACTTAAGTAAAACTGGCTCTGGTAGATGTTCAGAGGTGACAGAGTGACACAGATAGGTTCGGTAAGATCCAGAAGTGCAAAATATTGTTTTGCAAATTTTGTGGAGTGTTTAGGAAGTCAATGTGAATTGACAACTCAATTGGTTCATGGTCTGGAGGTCCACAAGCATCTATTCCAATATAACAGTGATGACAAACTATGTTCTTGAGGTTCCAGTTGAAGGAGAGAATTATTTCAATGAACAGAAGTAGTGTGGATGTTCTTGGTGATTCAGGCAAGCTTGGGGAGGTCTTTGGATTGTGTCCAGTTCGTATTGGTGATCCCCATTGAAGATTGAGCTTGTAATTGAAGAATTACTTCTAGATGATGGTGTTCTTCCTAAGTCTGGCCGACCAGATGAGTTACACATGCTACAGATGATCTTGAAGATGTTTTGTGAAGAATGGCATGTTCCTAAAGAAAGATTGAAGACTCAGATCTATGTGGCCGCCAGTGTGTTGATCCATGTGAAGTCTTTTTGTAATTAGTCATATTATTTTTATGTATTTGCTCTGTAATGTTTGCCGACTTGGATGATTATCCCTAAGTCGATGTCTTGTATAAATAAGGAGTTGTAAAGTCATTTCAAAGGCATCTTGTGGAGATGAGAAGGTGGTAGAGAGGAGCAGAGCGAAAAGCAGAACAAAAGTATTGAGCTTAAATGGAATTGACTCAAACATGGTGAAGATGCTATTCTTCAGTTCAAGTATGTAATACTTATTATTCTATAGACAGTGTGTCTCCTGTAGGCAGTGGGCCTCTTGTGAGTAGTGTGCTCGACCAGTGATCCCTAATTGGCATGTGCCATTTTGTTCTTTCTATTCTTCTAACAGAGAATACAATCTTGGGTTAGTCACCCTGTGGTTTTTCCCTTAACCGGGTTTTCCACATCAAAATCTTGGTGTCTTATGTGTGTTTTTGCTCTTGAATTGTTGCATTATGTTCCATGATTGATTTATTATTATGCTAAATTAAGAAAATGTTTTAAGTGATTAATTGGAAGAAAGTTTTGAGACAACTAATTCACCCCCCTCTCAGTTGTCTATCCTAAATCTAACACTTTGTTGCCATCAATGACAACAATCGTGAAGCCACACAGTGTCTCTTGCCAACACACTCAACTCAAGAGTGCCACTCCAACAAACTTTCCAAAAACAATCTCTTCTCAAGGCCTCAAGCCAAACTCTTTAAACCATATTTTCACAGGTTTTTCTCTTGGCTCTCAAGTCATTTCACAAAAAGATCATATACTCATATTGCCCTCAAGGATAAAATCCCACAAAGATAAGGATGTGACCCCGAGGACGTTCACTCCTCGCCCACCCCACACATGTTGAGCATTTTCTCCAAATGGAGAGGCTCTCACAACTCCCATACCCAATTTTCCCACAACAACAAAGTAAAAACAAACAAAATGAAACTCACACACACAACATACAAGTAAAGAAAATGCATAAGGAAAGGCATTTGCCTTGAGACCAACCTTATAAATCCCAAAAGGAAGATATTTGAGTAGAGCTCCTTTATCTCCTCCTCCAAGTTTAGTCTCCAACCTTTTTCCTCTAACTTTTCCCCAAAAGCAACTAAAATTTAAAAATTGGAAAATATTCAACAACCCCCTCCCTCTCTTCAAGAGGGATTAAAATAGGCTCTTCTCATGAGCCTTGAGGAATGGGGAGGTGACACATGTCACCTCCTCACTCCTCCACCCAACCACTTGCAAGACTCTTGGAATGGGGTGGTGACACATCATCCACCCATTCCACCAAGTCTTTCTCCCATCCACTTGCTCTCTCTCACATATGTGAGAGAGAAAGGTGGAGCCAAAGGAGGAGTGGGTACCACATGTGCCCCAATCATCTCCTCCTAAGAAAGCCCACTCAACCCCAAGGTACCCTCACTAATTGTGGGAGAGGCTTGGAGTTGAGTCCTCCACAATTAGGGGCTCTTGAAGACTCCCCCAACCTAGGAAAGAGGAAATGAAGAGGTTGAGTGTGTGACCCACTCATCCTCTCCCTCGCAAACTTCCATTTTCGTCACTTTATTTCAGGGTGAAGTTAAAGTGACCAAATGGAGTTTTACCTAAGGTTACACAAGCCCAAATGACCCCTAGACCCTAGGGGTACAACCTAGGGTTAATTTTAACCCATTTTGAGCACCATAGGTTGAGTAAAAACACATAAAAAGGGGTCTCAAAAAAATTAAAACTCAAAATAAAATTCAAATGACATTACAACTTACAACACCAATCAAAAGTCAAATAAAAGAAGGGGTAGACCTAACCCAACTAACATCACACAACATTACAAAAATTCATCATACATGACATAGTTGATCTTGGTTCCTCTTGGAACTAGATCGGCTTTACACAGGAAACAACACAGTGTGTGGGATGATCTCCAAATATCCATGGCTTCGTTAGAAACACCTGCGCACTCAAATGAAATGTTAATCTCACATGTATATAATAGCCAAAGCAAAGTGAAACATACACTCACATCATCACATGATCATATAAACATCAAAGAATCACATCATAATTAAATTCTAAATTTTGCATATCAAAAATCTATCACAAGATAGAATCACATAATAAATTTCTAACTAAAATCACATGAATAGTATCCCAGTAACATCATAATGTAAACCATATGTCTAACATTATTAGTCAATATCAAGGTCTAATCACATCGTAATCATGATAAACATAATAAATCCACATAAAGCATAAAGTCCAATAGTCTTGCAAATCAGGATCAATAGTCCCATAAGTCTAACATGTGTCACCAACAGTAAAATAAAGTAGTCAAATATAAGGGAACGAAATGGTAGGCCTCACATAATCAAATGAAGTTAGATCTGTGAAGGTATCACCAGTTAGTAAAGCAACAGTTAGAGAAAATTTTCTTCAATTCATAGCCTGTGTTCCTCCTTTGTTAAGAGCGCAGTTTGCAGAATGCCTTAAAATATATTATAAATGCATATTATCTAGAGCAATAGTTTGGTCTTCTTCCTCGAGTCAAACATAATTTGTAGGTTTAGTATTATAGCCAGAGAAGCCGCGGTTCATTTGAAATAGATTGTTCTCAAAATCAGGAGAAGCTGAATATG
The DNA here is from genome assembly GCA_027924645.1 of Cunninghamia lanceolata. NCBI lineage: Eukaryota > Viridiplantae > Streptophyta > Pinopsida > Cupressales > Cupressaceae > Cunninghamia > Cunninghamia lanceolata. The sequence goes on from BSBN01000803.1 coordinate 15,341,167, forward strand.
TTGAGAGACTAAGATTATGGAATTTACACGAGATATGTGTATGACAAGTTTGTTGAAAGGGGAAGGGAAGTTTTCAAGCATATGCAATTGGTAGTTTTCATGCTAGAATCCGCAACCTTTGCCAATATTCTCCTTCCCTGGCAGTGTCAAAAGGAAATATTTTTGTCAGATGTTATAGTTGAAGTGCCACCTTATATAGTGCAATGATCACCAGATATGCATTAAAATGGATCTATTGAAAAGGTTTTAGAACCTTCGAGCAAATTGCTAAGGTGGCGGGTTATACAAAATAGAATTGTTGATGAGGTTGGAAAGAAAATGTAAGCGATTAAGGTATAACAGCAAGATCCAATGAAATCCATAGAATTCTTCTTCCAGCGCACTCCCAGCCTGTATCTAATGAAAAGATATATAATGGAAAAGTTATAAATTGCAAGTTTTGTCATATTCTATAGTTACAAACATTCCAAAGGATAAGCATGCAAATCATCAAAGCATAAAAGCCACGGCCCAATTAGTAAAAATAGAAATGATTTCCAGTGGAATGCAATAAACGTAGACATGCATAAATGGATGTGTTGTAAAATGCTTTTGAAACCTCTAAATAAATGATGTTGACAAGTTGGCGAGTATGTAAAATTTGGAGACATCGATAGAGCCTGCGGCTAAAGAATGAGATAAAGAATTTTTAAACAAAGAAACATTGTCATTTGAATGCAATGATCACTAGATAAGCACAAAGGGGATGTGCTGAAAAGTTTTAGAAACTTCCACGCAGATACAATTGGCAAGGATAATGCCAAATCAATATGAATATGCTTCAGCACCCTTTTCGCCCTGTATTGAAGCATGCTCTTAGTAACAACAAACATAGTTTTATTAGAAAATATAGTTTGAAATGCTTAGATAGACAGGTATGCGGAATATGAAGCTATGGATAAGGTGTAACACCAAAATTCCTAGAAGACACAACTTCTGCCCATACATTCCTACCCCATGCCATAGGAAAACAAAAGATAACACAACAGTTTTGTCAAATTTTATGGTTGGAAAGGACGTATAGTCATGCATGATGATCTTTTAAAGTGGAGCAGCAGGTTCCATTGCTTACTGTGATGCTGCGGTGGCCCAAGACAAATTTGAATATGGATCAAATCTTTATGATGGGTACGAGGATTCTACTATTATGAGTAATGTTAGAGTGAAGACTTACAATGATGAATTGAAGCCACTTTTCTCCACAGTCTGGTGGAAGACACTCGGATTGATAACACTAAGATCTCTTTGACATTTTATTTGCCTCTTATGGAGCCCAAATTTGATGACTATGATGACAATGACTTGGATATTTTTCAAGATGCACACGAAGAACAACCACCTGTGGATTGCATCGTTGCTTTCAAGAAGTCTCTCAAGTAAATTTTTCATGAGATTGGTGTGCTTACAACAACTCAAGTGCTAGAAAGACCTGCTATGCAGTATGTTTCCCAATGTGTTGCATGGAAACTTCTTATTAATCTTCCAAACTTAGCTCAACGTAAATCTGGAAGAAATATGTTATCCTTCCAATTCTTTTTCTGTGTGAGCAGATCAACTTTTAGAGGGCATTTTCTAGGAGTTGCAACACCATGGCTTGTTCAGGTGAGTATAGAATCTTATCATTTCATATCCAATATTAACAAGGGTCAAAATGAGGCTATGCATACACAGTTTGTGTGTCGAAGAGTAGAGATCATACTAGATAAAGTTAAGCGGTATGCTCTCGTCACCTGTCTTTGAGTGTGCTATAGTTATATCTGGAGGAAGGCCTAAAGCATAAAATGTGGATGGATGGGATGATAGCAGGGAAGATGCAGTGGTTCCTAAATGTTTTCATCCGAAAACTTATTTTTTTATTTGAACTACTTACAGTTGCAAGCATGCATTTGAAAACACATCTTTATTACCATAGATGTAAATGAAGATTTTGGAGAAGGTTAAGCGAAATATCTGTAGAACAAAGAGAAGTTGCATGTCATCGGTTACAGTCAAGGCACCAAGGTGTTTCTCTGTTTGGAACAAACCACATTTTGAAGAATGTATGTATGCATGGTGACCAGTCATAAGCCTAGCAATCAAAGAGATGCACAAAGGGGTGATCAAACATTTTTGATAAGAAAATGCTGGAGAATTTCAAGATGTGTAGTTTGAAAAATGTGAAATCATTTTAAAGAAAAAGCAAAGTATTGAACTCCAAGAGTCATTCGTGACTCTTTATCTTCTTCCATTTTGCATTTTCTTTCAAAAGGAGATGGCTTTTGGGTTTGCATCGAAGGATGGTCTTTAAAAATAGTTTTTGTTGTGTAACAGGGGATCTTTTTGTTGTTCAACCGAGAGCTCCTGTTAGAGTTGTGGGGGGTTTAGTGACTAGATGTTTGATTCTATTTTTCTGTATCTTTTTGCTGCCCTGTATAGTGGGAGAGTCATGTAAAGGAGCCATATGGAGGCTTTGCACTTCTGTTATTTTGAGATATAGAAGATTTGTTCTTATGTCATCAATTTCTTCTTAGAAACTAGTTATTCCTATGTCTAATTAATTTCTTTCATGTTTATAAACTCTTTTACCTTGCTCTTCGCATACAGGTTTTGAGGAGACTTTTTTCTTCTTTTTTACTTCGTGGTGTTCTTTCTGAATCTCTGTTGTGTTCTTATGTTGGCAACTAAGATTCTTTTCTTCTTTCATTTTCTCTTTTTTTCTACCTTTTTGTACCTTTTGGTTAAAGGTACTCAAAAATACAAAAATCCACCATCATACGAGGGAGCTGCTCCTCTCAAACACAGAGGAGAATTGTTGCATTCACAACAATTTCTCCATTTGTTAGCATCATATTGTTGCTACCTTGTTGGGTGAATTAGAGTGTTTTGCGGTGACAAAACTATATGCTTATAGTTATTGGCGACTCCGTTGGGGATCGAATCGAAGTGCCAGTGTCTTCTTTCCTTAGAAATTTAATTGTACCTCCACTAGAACAGAGGTTGGTGACTCTGTTTTATTTGAAGAACTCAGAAAATGGTTCGATGCCAGGCAAATCAAAGAAATCATCCCAAGGCCAAAAGACCACCTATGCCAACAATTGAAGAGATATTAGCTAAAGATGATGAAATACTTCATTTATTGTGGATCAGTCTCAAAGCAAGCATCTCTGAAGCGGAAAAGAAAAGTCTGCATCCATCCCAAGATTACAAATCCACATCACTGCTTAGAAGTTTGCATCACAAGTTTTATCTTCTCAAAGACCTTGAACAAAAGATTCATCAAACAACTATAGAAAGATTAAAATTGCTCAAAGAAGAACTGAAGAATGAAGATCAAGTTTCTTAGAACTTTTCTGTGCTTGGTGAACAACATTCTGTGCAAACATTGGTTGAACCTAGAAATTTGTTAGTGCCATGAAGTCACAATCAACAACAAGAAAGAGTTTTGAAACATGATGAAAGTAAAGGACCATAATCTTTCTCAACATGCATACAAAGGAGTGAGATTGAACAATCATCTACTTTTGTTGAAGAGAATAATGAAAAGGTACTATCAGAAAAACCCAATGTCATTCTCATTCCAAACTGGTACCTAGAAAGATCAAATGATGACTTTTTATGTGGAGTCCTAGACGAAGATGGTCACATTACTAAAATTGAAATGGATGTAGCCACTTGTGTCTCCAATGATATGAAAGAAGGTATGAATGGTACTGTATTTTCTCCTGAATTAGAAATCCTTAATTTTGATATTGATGAAAAATACCAAGTGATAAAAAGTATTTCTTAAGAGGCTAAAAGAGGGTTTTAAATCATAGTTCAGACATGGAAGTCTTTGTATTTGATGATACTAATTTAACATCTGAAGAAGTGAAACAATTGAATCTTTGCACTTCTCCTGAATACTCAACATTTGGGTTTCTTGATGAAGAAGGTAGAAAATCACAAGAGGAGGTAACATGTCTTTCCATTTTCAGAAATTCTTTTTCCAAAGGAGACATTACACAAGCTCATATGGTTTCATTTCAATTTCCTATTACCTATGGTGCTGATTCAATGAAGGAAATATTTGCATGTAGAAATGAAATTGAAAAATTTGATAATATGATGATTGAGCCTGGTGATGGAATGTATAAATTGCCTTCCCAATCTGCTTATCCTCTTGGTGATGATTTCCCTTGTGTAAGAGGAGAAGTTTTTCTATCAAACTTGATCCCATGCTTGTAGAGTGTGATATTCAAAAATCACAATCAACAGTCACATTTCCAGAGATTGATTGATCATGCAATCTGCAGAAAGAATGTTTCATTTCTGATGTTTTCTTCCAAGTCCTAGTGCTGATAATAAAATTGTGATTGAGACACAGATAGAGTATATGACTTTCGAGTTTCATGAAGAAGATAATAAAGGAGAAATATTGCAGCCAAAGGTGAGTCATCTTTGAGTTATATTACTTCGAAGATGCAATAATGTCTTTTGAGAATGATTCATCAAATGAAGCTTGTGTTAAAGGTGAAATAAATATATGCAATGTTGATGATTTTTCAAAATCTAAAATTATGAAAGAAGGTGATGCAAGAGCATACAATGGTGTAAGGGAAATCTTGCATCACCAAAAAAAAGATGTGTTTCAAAATTGTTGATGTTCTTTCCATTTCTTTTCAAAATTTGTGGTTTTGGTTCCATAATCGCTTGAATAATGATGTAGAACTTTCAGTTTTTTCAAACTGCGAAAAATAACAACCTGCTATTTTTAGAAAGTTTACATTTGGGCACAGATTGAAGTGAAAATTTACAGGAAGTTACATAACAAAAATATAAGACCTTTGGCGAAGGAATCACGTTAAGATCATTTGCGAGCTAAAAGATATTAAAGTTTTTATTTCTTGAAAAATGCTTGAAAATTATTCAAACTTAGGTTTTGAGGCACTAAACGGCCCCAAAAATGGTCAGAACCAGCAAAGCTAGTTCTTAGCACGTAGAGCACTCCATGAGCTTTCCGACGCATAAAACGGTTTGTCAATCAGACACTCGGATCGAAAGTTATGGCTCCTAGAAGTTGACCTATTTTTGGAAGGAGATGCAAATTTTGAAATTAGGTTGTTGGCTGCCAAAAAGGCTATTAATAACCATTTTTGGGAACCCTGGGCGGTAGTAGAGTTAAGGGGGGAGGCGTAGAGTCAAGAATATGTGGGAAAACATAAACCCTAGCTGATATGGGGTTACAGAAGGCAGATGATTCCAGGGTCTTGGGATGGAAAGCTGTAATGTGTTGCAGCCAGTGGAGGGTTGATTCTTTTGATTGTATTTGAGCTTCTGTAATGTAATAAGTTGTCCAAATCAATAAAGAAAGTTCTATTTTCTGTGTGCAATTTCTATTGTTGTGCATTTTATGATTTACCCCCTTCATCAGAAGGACCAATTGTTGAGGTTAATGAGGAGAAAAACAATAGTCAGGTTGATGAAGGATTATAGCCTCAAATTTTTTTAGAAGTTTCAGATGATAACCTTCTTTGTGAAGAAGATGTTGTGCTCTCCCCTATACTATGTGTTGAGGAAGAATACTCTGTTGCTGAATGTCCAAATATGGGTGATCTAACAACTCCTATTTCAGCCAGTGAACAAATTTTTAATGAGAAGAATAGCTGGAATGATACATGGAAAATATTTTTGAATCATCTGTAGCTGGAGTGTGAAGCTGTTGAAGTTCCCACATCGGATCATAAAGAGGCAAAACTGCAAGAAAAGGTTAGCAATGATTTTACTCTTGAATCTAATTTTAAAGTTGTGAAACATGGGATAAAGAATGTTTGTATGAATAAGAATGGAGAAAGTAATGCTGATTTCGTGGATGAGGATGTTCAGCCCCATGTTGTTCACATTCCAAAATGGTGTTCAGAAATACTAGAAGTTGATTTCCTAGGTGGAGAGGAAGTAGTTGTGCCTCCTTTATACGCTGTGGAAAAAGATGGTTTGGATGACAAATTCAAAAATTCAAAGTTGCCATTAGAAAAGTATGAATCAAATTCTGAAAGTAAAAGGGAAATTGCATTCAAGCCCAACAAGGCTGTTGTTCATGGTATGAATTTTTAGTTTCTTTCAGGAGGAGTCTATTCATATTTGATTTCAATTGAGGATGTAAATGATATTCAAGCCCAACAAGGCTGCTGTTCATGGTATGAATTTTTAGTTTCTTTTAGGAGGAGTCTATTCATATTTGATTTCAATTGAGGATGTAAATGATATGCAAAAGAGTTCTCCAGAAATTATAGAAGTTTTGGATGAAAGGTGGCTGTTTGGTACACATTTTGGTGAGCTCATGTCCTTCATAAATCTCAGTTTTACATTCATGGTTCTCAATAGGTTGTTGAGTTTGCAAGTGCTTCATTAATATGCACCTTTGTTTCACACTGACATATATTTTTCCTCGCCAATTAATGGCTTTGCATAGTCTTTGGGGGCAGCGGTGGTGTGTTGTATCTAGTCCATGTACATAGGGGTCTTAGTTTGTTTCCATTTCCTGTTGTTATGTTGTCCTGTTTTATTTCAGTTGTGGCTTTGTTCAAAGTCTCCCATTATTCCCCTTGACTCTATTTACCCTGGTGGCACCCTCAAATTTTTCAAATTTGAAATGCTAATATTCTTTCGGAATGTCGACAATGGCTAGGTCGACAAGTTGCTCAATCTACCTTGGAGTCCACCTTCGTCAATTAAAAAATTTCAACTCAGAAATCATATTGCAAATCGGGTTGGTGGAATTTTTTTGGCACATATGGTAACATGCCTGTTCAGTTTCGTGCTCCCAGGGCGAAATTTGATGGGGTATTTAATTATTTTCTGACTGCGACTAGGCTAGATTTGGCATTCTGAGAAGTAGCAAATTTCATGATTCTTAGAGTGACCCATTTCTTGATTTGGTCTCAAACCTCTCCAGTTCTAATTTCATCAAAATTAGAGACCATATGATGCATTATTTTAATGCATTCCAGTTGTGACGAACTCACTCGACGGGTCAGTTTACAAAGCAGGTGCCTGAATTCGGTCAGGAAAGTGGATTCTAAGGAAATAAGTTTTCTTGAAATAATTGATAACGACCCTGTGCAAATTTTTGCGGTCTTCAGATACCTGGTTTGCCCACGGTGAAAAAATGCCATGTGCCCGACAGGAGGAACTAAAAATTTGCCTAAAGTTTTAAAGTTAAAATGCAAGTATTAAAAAGAAAATATTAAAAAAGCATTTTAATAAAGTTGAAATGAAATAAATTTTAGGGCAAATATAAACTTTATAAAACTTAGGATAAAGTTTATTATGAGGAAAGAATGGTCGCAGCATTTTCAGTCCTTACTCATCTGCAGGTGAAGATCGGGCATTTCCTTCACTTCTTCGGCATTTTCAACGAGTTTTCCTCAGCTACAGGTAGATTTGGTTGTAGGTTGAATTTGTTGCTCACGTTTTTTTACTTTCGGGCAATTTTTGGAGGCGTTTTTTGGCTCAAATATGATGTTCTATGCTCAGAAATCTTCCTAAGACCATTCCTAATTCATTGACAGGGATTTTTAGCTCGTTTGCAATGATTTTTGGCTGCCAAAAGAGTGGAAAATGCCCCTATATTAGAAAAAACGACCGAGTGATGTAAAATTTTAGCATTTGAAGCTACTGAATGTTGTTCTATGTCATCTTAGAGGATGAATGAATCAAGGAAGAGTAGAATGAAGCCACACTACCTCATATTGCAGCCACACACAGAGGAATGAGGAGTCTCCAGCAGCTGCCGTGCGAAATTGGAAGCATCCAGAAAAGTGAAAAATTTAGAAAATTAAAAAGGGAAAGTTAAAACATATTTTATTCATATAGTCTTCTCCTCTTTTAATATTTTATTCCCAATGTATTTTGGAGGCAAAATGTAATAAAAAATATCTTACCTACCTCTAGAATGTGTTAAATTTTAGGGTACCATGCTTTGAGCCTATAAGTGAACTACTGGGCTTTCATTTTGTGGTTGAAGATTGGAGAGTTTTGAGGAGTAAATAAAATATAGGTTTTGTTGGGTTGCTTCATTTCTTATCTTGTAAGTCAATTTATTATGTGTTGAATGCATTTCTGTATAAAAGTTATTCAGTTTCATGTTGATGTCTATGAAAAATACTAAATGCATGTGTTTAGTTAATTGTCTCCATGGTTGTGTGCATTTCTTCTTCTGAATCAGATAACTAAGGGTTATTTAAGATTCTGGAATATAGATTTACTATATTGCATGCTTAATCTTCTACTTCTATTCAAGGAATGGATTAAATATTTTGGGTTAAGTACGTGGAAGAATGTATTGCAGCAGAGATGTATGTAAGTAGAGTTAACTGAATACTCTGTCTTGGGTGGCGTCTATAAGGTGTTACCTTTTGAGTCGCCCTTATTTATTTATTGGTAATATTTCCTGAACAAGAGCCGGTTTGCTGTGTTGTATTTTGGGTCATATCTTTGTTTCTTAAGTCGACTCTTGATCCTTCAAATTTTACCCGTTTCTCGTCTTTGTAGACAAGGTTACTTAAGGTTTGAACCTTTGAACCCGAACCATTCCCAAAGTTCAAAGTTCAAATGGTTCGATATGTCCAAAGCAGTCTCAAACAACAAGTTGTTCTGTGTATTTCAAAACGTCTTCAAATTTTCGGGTTGAACTTGAACCCTTTGGTTCAAGGTTCAATGGTTCAACGGTCTAAAGTTCAACATTCATTGCCTTCTTATAAGTCGGGTCACGCAGTTACCTTGTGTAATTAATGTATCGTTGAACTTTCCACTCGTACTCTATAGCGGGGTTCAATGGTTCAAGGTTCAACAGTTCACTGTTTCATAGTTGGAAGCCTTTTACCAAAGTCGCGTAACTATTTGTTGGTCTACATAACCCTTGCGTCTTTGAACCTTTGTATTGAACCATATCTTTATAAGTTCAACGGTTCATGAGCTTAAATTCCTATTTCCGTAAGTGAATCCTTTGCTCATCTATATGGTCCAATTGGTATGGTCGAACCACCACATTGAACCACACCCTAAAGGTTCAATGGTTCAATAGTTCAAAGATTTGGGGATTTTGGTCTCATTTATTCCCGCGACTTTTTGAGTCAAATTTAGCGGGAAAGTTAGAGAAAAATATGTCAGAGACTCATTATGAAACCGAGAGTTCTAATTTGGCGGAGGTTATGGATAATCATTATGCATCATGATGGTGCGTGAATAATACTTGCTATTAATGAAGAGGTCAGAATTTATGTCTTTTCAAATATTTCCAGCACGTATTGCTCCAAGTGATAATTATTCAATCTGGTTAATGCCATTGTTAATTAAAAACAAGCCAGATTCAGCAAGTAAACAAACTGTGCAACGCAGAGGAGAATAACGCAGGAAGTATAAGGTTCTTATTACTCAAATTTCACAGTGAATTCATATATCTTGAAGGTGAGTTCTATTCCTCCTATGTGCTATTCCTATTTCTTAGCTGGAAAGAAGAATCTCTTGAGTCTCTGTCATTATTTTCAAAATTTGAAGTGTTTTTCATTGTAATCCTCCAAGTATGGCTTTAAAATCTACATGTTTGGGGAATGAACATGGTCCTGGTCTTATTTATTCTCACTCTGAATTTGGAGATACTGCGCTAGTACAATACGATTTAGAAGAATTCAAAGAAAGAACTAGAAACCCTGTTCAAACCCCTACAATGAAGAAAATTGTAGATAGCGGCTTAGTTGAAGCTGCAGCTTTTCCTCAGGCTATACTGTGCCCAGAATTAGTTTAGGAGTGTATGAATAGGTATGACCCCCAAAGTAGATGCATCAGAAATGCCAACGGTGACGTGTTATTTCATGTCAACAGACAAACCCTCATGTCTGTGATGAAGATACCGCCTAAAGAGGCGTATTCCAGCCTTGATATTACTTCCTCGTATGGGTATTTCTCTGAGAAGAAATCAACTTACAAAAGTGTAATAGCGAGAAACTGGCTGCTGAAATTTTAGAAGGGTGGTTCAAGGTTGCCCAAGCCACTTACTAGGGATCATTTGATTAAAGAAGTGAGGGATATTGTGGTATTGTTACACAGACTGAAGGGCAGTCATCATGCCTATTATTGGGAGGATTGGATGTACTTTTTCATACAAGTCATCCTTCAAGGGGAACAATATTTAGATTGGGCCGAAATAGTGGCTGATTGTCTACGTCAGGGTTTGAGTAAT